>OY757924.1:70681702-71303705 GCA_963585895.1 Sepioteuthis lessoniana | reverse complement strand
GAAGATACTGTGTATTATTCAAGTTACATTATCCCTATAGTGTTACATGTCAACCTTATTAACCATAGATTTTCTTTATAACCATATATATATATATATATATATATGTGTGTGTGTGTGTGTGTGTGTGTTTTATCATAGGATTGTTTTGTATTTTGAATACATGAAACTAACAGTAATGATACACCAACAGAGGGATGAGTAAACATTAATTCATTTTAGGTTTTATACTGCTCTACAGGTCAGTATTTGAGCACGCTTTTTATTTATGAGAAATATTTTTAAAAGATTTGTTTATTCAACTATATATATACATATATACACAGTTGAATAAACAAACTATATATATATAGTTTTGGACAAGTGGGTAGAGTGTTCGCCGATGGTCCGGGAGACCGGGGTTCAATCAGTACTAAAGACTCAAAAAATGGTACTTGATGCAACCTTTCTTAACACTCTGTATTATAAGGTACGGATTCAGGGTAAAGAGAAACAATCCAGGGAAAGGAGTAGCGCTCTCCACCTCACCTAGGTGTTGTAGCTAATGAAAAGGGAGCCTTCAGGTCGCCCTCGACTAAGGTCGCCAACTTTACTCCTTTTTTTATTTATAGTGCTCAATATCAGCGATAGAGTGTAAATATTTAAGTTAGAATAGCGTAGACATTAGTCTGATATGCGCATAGGCGAGAACTTGACTGTTACCAAGCCTCATTAACTTTATATCTACACAATCCTAACTTTATATATATATATATATATATATATATATATATATATATATATATATATATATATATATGAGGGAGTCCCGTAGTGTAGTGGCTAGCGTGCTAGATTGCAACATCATAGTAAACGAGTTCGAACTCCAGTCGTGCAATTACGTTCACTTTTGGACTAATGCCCTTTGGAAAAGAATGCACTTCCTTATTCCCTCCATCTATGAGGTAAATTGCACCACTGCTGTCCTACAAGGATAGCTTTGGCATTAGATTGTTCACGAAGGTTGACATGCCATCAAATTATGAAACCTAAACTATATATATATATATATACATGAAGGTATGTATTATAATTTGTAATTCAAGAGAAGTTGACTAGGTATGTTTTTATGTAAGAAGCAGAAAAAGTAAAACAAAAAACAAACGAACAAACAAACAAAACAAAAGACACAAAAAACACGCAGTTTCTGAAATATGATCTATACAAATCAATAAGATCTAATGTCGAATAGAAGAAATAATTAATTACACTCGAATTAATGTCCACAGTAATTACATGTAGCAATGTCCAAAAAAAAAAAAAAATGAAATAAAAATATTTGATATTTTTTCTCTTACCTGAGTCCATGTGCAAAAGCAAAGTAAACAATAAATTAAGAAGTAAGAGACCTGTGGCTTTTCCATATTTTTTCTGTGATGGTTTGACTTCTTCGTATTTGTTGTGAATATGAAATAAGCAAAACGAGAGGAAAAAAAACCTTCTGGTTACGTAGGTTTCAATAGTAGATACATTTTCCAGAGTTTGTAAATAGGGATGTCTTCTGAAGTGCCCGCGTAAGTTGCTTTATAATCGAAGTATGAGGTCAATCGATATTCAATTTATGCGTGTCCGAAGCAAATAACTATACATTATCACGTAACAGATATGTGTAGATTTATATACTTGTAAAATGTATATTTGCAAGTTTTTATGTGGCTTCTATGATGTTAAAGGTGAATATGTGCGTACGGTGGTAACGTACCTATAAATTTGTATTTTTGTTTATAGGTAAATGAAGATATGTATAGTTATTTACTAAGCTCAGATTAGATGTGGCACAAGGCCAAGAGTATGGGGATCCGGTTTGAATCGAACCCTCTAAGGGTCTACTAATTCGGTTTAGTAACCATTACGCTATGCGAGGAAGGTACGCATATGTATATATATGTAAATGTACTGATGATTATATGTATATATATGTGTGTGTGTGTGTGTATATTGTGTATGAAGGGGTGGGGCTGTTTATGTAAGTAGGGGTGGGGTGAGTGTTTATGTAGGTGTGTATGCTTGTGTGTGTGTGGTCTTACATATGCTGAGATCGAACTCAGGACTTTTGAACTCTGTTCAGAAACTAAAAACAAGATTTTTTTTTCTTTCGGTTCAGCTAAAACAGTACAACAAACAGTTGGCTACTTTTACACGGTCATTAAAATTAGAGTGTATATAAATGTCTTTGCTATTCGGGACTATGAAGATAACTTCCAATAGCTGATTGTTGTTTCTTATTTTAAAAAAATTACTGAAGCGATGAAGTAAACAAATATCTTCGGATGACACGGTGAAGAAGAAAAAAAGAAAAGGAACCAAGTCCCTAGTGGGAGATCCCTGATTGACAGACCGGGAGTAACATTGAATATTCAGATACGTGCAAGAAAGAAGATGATGGAGTGTGTGATGTGTATTCGAGCCACCTCTGCTCGTCTACCAGGCTACGATATCAACTCACATGGCTTATTAATAAGCAATAAGATTGCGGTAACTGCTGCTAGACTTAAATAATGGCTACACGGAACGCACCGCGATACAACATGACAGAGCGCGCGTCTTTCCTCCTCTTACTTTTCCTCTCCTCCTCCTCCTTCTCCTCCTACTCTATCCCTGCGTTGTTTCAGGAAAATTTCAGTCTTTTCTTCTTCTGGAGACAGTAACAGTAGCAACACATTTTTAGATGATCTTTTTTATCCTTTGAAAGTTTATTGGTCAAAAAATTCTGCTATTCTCACATCTTTTCTTTGTTGCTTTATCCTTTGGTCCTGTTCGGATTCTTTCTTTCTTTTTTTCTTTAGATTTTTTCCTCTTTTTATTCTCTCATTTTCATTTGGCTTTTTAAAATTTTATTTTCTTTCATTGGATCAATTTTTCATATTTTTAATTTTTTATGTTTATTTTTCGTGTTTTTTTTTTCTAATATACTAAAGACATCTCTGTAGAAGAACATCAGTGGTACTATTTAAGTTATAGCTAGGGGACAAGGGGGTTCGTACCTATCCCAAGTGTATTAGTCCAAAAGTAAACGTAATAGCGCGACAAGAGTTCGAACCCGGATACTACGATTTCGCAGTCTGGGACTGACTTCCTCTTCATGCTTGTATTCATTTTTTTTTTTTTTTTCAAATTCCTTCTTTTTTCTTTCTTTCTCGTAATTTCTGATGTACTCATTCATTCAGCTACTTTTCAGTTAGCGTTTTTCTTGATGGGTTTCTACTTATTAATTCATTCATACATTTTTCTTGTTTCTTCCTTGTCTCCTTTCTATTCTTAGCCGATCAACCTTTTCCTTTGGGTGTGTGTGTGTGCGGGCGGGCGGTTGCAACTGTTCTTCAATCCTCTCTTTCTCTCTCACTTTCACACAGATACTTACAAAAACTGTACACAAATATATATTCTGACTAGGATTGATATATATCTAAACATACACATCTTTAAAAAAATTCACTAATCGATACAGATATACTTAGTTTTCATAAGAGAGTGATGCTTGTGGCTAAAACTTTATTGTAATCATGTAAACGTGGCTATCTTTATTCTTTGACCCACAATAATTTGAGCGTGGTTGCCCAAGTTCATGCCTTGTATGAAATTGTACAAGTCGATGAAAATGTTGACAAACAAGCAGCTCATTTTCACAAGAAACTCTTTTAAAAGTATATCATTGGAGCGTCTTTAATGGGCTCTAATCCAGGTGAAGAGATTTTAAATTCAGTATAAAGTTGAGGATGAACTTGAAAAACAATATGAGATTTATCTATAAAGAATTCACTCTAGAATAGTAGTAGTAGTAGTAATGTTTCTCTTTGGTGCGATCCTGTGAAGTATATAAGTAAGGGTAAGTAGTAGCATGGCTTTTAGTAGCCAGTTTGAAAAGGGTGACTGTTGAAGATGATAACCGTAGCTTGGTCGTAGACTTAGTTCATATTCTATCCACGTGGGTTCCAGGGACTCTATTGTCAGCGTAGGTAAAGAAAATATTTATATGAAGGACAATATACATGCATCATCATTAATTGATTCTCTCCTTATTCGTCCCTCTCAGACATCGCTCTTGTAAGTCATCTAGAAGGCATCCAGTGTCTGCACCGAGTTGATGAATGTAAATTTTTTCTAGTCGGTCAACACTGGTGTGTCCATGAGTATGAGTCCATAGGAGGACGTTGCTTATGAGCCTGTCCTTGTTTCTCCAGTAGTGCTCAGCATGTCTTGCTCGTCTTACTTCGTGAGAAGTTTTTTTTTAACAGTTTTCTGCTCACGGTCCTATCAAATACGGATATTTAAAAAAAATAGATCTACTTCACATTCCCCAGAGCTGTGGAATTGGGGTCACATGGTCAGAGACAGTCTACTGTCATACATTCAATAACTCTTTCTTGGGGAGGGTGTCATAACCCTTTGCATGAAATACAGTCAGCATATTCTAAGCCCCACTGACAGGGTGGAGTAAAAAAGAAAATAAATAAAAGATTAGAATTAAAAAGAAGTAAAAAAAAAAAGAAATAAAAAAAGAAAGCAAAGACTGATTGCTCTACATTTAATTTTGTTTGAACCTGAACGATTATGAATTAAAAAAATAATATTAACTTTAATGTTTGTTGCTTTTCATTGCCAAAAGCATAGAGAAAAAGCTAGATGAGAACTATACAAGAATGCGACGAGCAATATTAAACAAATCCTGGAAGTAACACTACAAGAAACAACAATTGTATGACCACTTACCTCCCATCGCAAAAACCATCCAAGTAAGACGAACAAGACATGCAGAACACTGCTGGAGAAGCAAGGGTGAACTCATAAGAGACTTTCTTTTATGGACCCCTACACATGGACGTGCCTCTCGTAAATAACACTTTTGTTGAGAATCGAACACGTATCCTTTTGCTAATACGAAGAATGGTTGACCATAGCAATTGCTCGGCTGATTGAGGTACGAGAACTCTAAAACTGGCAAAAGACCAAATCTAACCCTTTAAACATACCCTTCATTTTTTTCTCAATCACACTGCATCGTATCTTAAATGCTTTATGTATACTAGTGTCAGTAATATTATTAGTGTTAGTAATATTATTATGATTTTTATTTTATCATTTTTTAATAAGACGAGGCTCTGTCAGCCATTGTTAATCTTTAAAAAATACTATTATTTCTTTATTCATAATTAGTTGTATTCCATCACAACTGTTCGGAGAGTTAGCCTCCAGAGGTAAAAAAATCTCCACTTGTTTATCTTTCAGTCTGTGGGGCTTAGAATACGCTGATAGAATCCTCTGTTGAGGGGTAAGACCCCCCCCCCCAAAAAAAGAAGGTTCTTGTGAGGGTTCAGTTCTGTAGTCTGGAGAATGTGGATTACCTTTTCATTGCCATTACTCCCAAGTCCACTCTGACCCAAAGTGATGGTACTTATTAGGGTTCCATCTATAGGTCAAAGAGATCTATTTAAAACTTATCCACAATCAATAGGACCGTGTGCAAAGAAACCACAACACAAAATAAAAATATGAACATGCAATGGATGCAATTCTCTAACCACTAGGCATAAAATAACATTAGATAGGTTGACGTGGTGTTGAAATCACTCAAATGAAAGCGTCGAAACGTATAGTATACTAATCCAAATATGTCTGAATTTACAAAGTAATGTTTTAGAAGAAGAATATTGTTTTATTATTGTTTTGGTAAGAGGACGAACCACACGAAATTTGAAGAGATATTGCCGCTTCTATTTTGGCTACTGAAATCTTTTGGTGTGAACTCTCTATTTATGTAGGAAGTAAACGGATTTGATCGGCTATTCACTACTAAGACAAATGTGTTTGTAAAATAATTACAATGTAAAGTTGACTTACTCACTTTCATCCAGACGTATACGCTCAAAACATATATATATTTATATATATAGCGGACAATTTGTAGATCGGTGTTTTATTCAAGCGTTTGCACTTTTGTCCGCTATATATATATATATATATATATATATATATATATATATATATATATATATATATATAGCGGATAAAAGTGCAAATGCTTGAATAAAACACCGATCTACAAATTAATAATTTCTATTTCTTTAAATTGAGTGGAAAGTTTATTGAAAGACAAAAGTTACAAAAACTTTTCTTGCAATGAAAGAGAATATTAGCCAAAGTGTAAATATTCTAAGGGAGAAAGTGAAGATTCATGTATGAAATGTTGCAGGTTTTTAGCCTTAATCTAACAAATAATATTTTGTGTGCGGAAAAAATCTTCGTGTGAATGTGATATTATGTAAAGGGAAAATATATCTATATGTTAGCACGTTTAGGCCTGCAAATGAAATTTTTCATCTGTAAGCAAAGAGATTGGTTATAAGAATACTGATAGATCTATTTAAACAATATCATATTCGTTCAATTTAAGATAATAAAGTGATGTTGAAATTAAATGCATTCTTGAAAGAAAAGAATGTTAAATTTTTACTCAAAAGAAATAAGCCGATAGTTGTTGAGTAGATACAAAATAATCCATATCGATTGAAAAAGTAACTATATTTTCGCTGTTTATAAGATTAGGGTAGGCTCAAAATTAGAAAAAAAGCTGAGAAGTTATTTATGAATATAATTGGTTAAAGATGTATTTTTTATAATCTACGGGGGAAAAGATTTCTTAAATTACTTTGAGGATTGATCCTTCAAATTTTTTGTGGCAAGTTAAATATTGTCGTCTGTGAATTCTCAAAGAAAATTTAAAAACAAGCACATACACACTGATGGATCATAAAATGCAAAAAAATACAAAAATAAGGCAAAAATGATACAAAACTATCATACTGCAAAAATACAAAAATTATACAAAATAATACGAATAAAAAATAATACAAAATAATACAAATAATAAAAAATAATACAAAAAAATAATACGAATAAAAAATGATATAGAATAATACAAATAATACAAGAAAAAATTATACAAGTTAAAATAATACAAAATAATACAAATAATATAAAATAATGCAAATAAAAAATAATACAAAAATAATACAGTAGAGAAATAATACAAAAATTAAAAATAATACAGAAATAATACAAATATAAAAAAGAATATAAAAAGAATACAAAAATAAAAAAATAATACAGAAATAATACAAAGATAAAAAATAATAAAAAATAATACAAAAATAATACAAAAATGAAAAAAAAAATCAAAAATAATTCAAAAATAATACAAAAATAATACAAAAATAAAAAATAACACAAAACTAATACAAAATAAAAAATAATACAAAAATAATACAAAAATAAAAAATAATACAAAAAAATACAAAAATAAAAAATAATACAAAAATTATACAAAAATAAAAAATAATACAAAAATAATACAAAAATAATACAAAAATAAGAAATAATGCAAAAATAATACAAAAATGAAAAATAATACAAAAATAATACAAAAATAAAAAATGATTAAAAAGTAAACAAAAATAATTAAAAAAATACAAAAATGAAAAATAATACAAAAATAATCCAAAATAAAAAATAATACAAAAAAATGCAAAAATAAAAATAATACAAAAATAATACAAAAATAAAAAAATAATACAAAAGTAAAAAATAATTAAAAATTGTACAAAAATAAAAAATAATTAAAAAATAATACAAAGATAATACAAAAATAAAAAATAATATGAAAATAATACAAAAATAAAGAATAATACAAAAATAACACAAAAATAAAAGATAATACAAAAATAATACAAAATAAAAAATAATACAAAAATAATACAAAAATAAAAAAAATACAAAAATTATACAAAAATAATACAAAAATAAAAAATAATACAAAAATAATACAAAAATAATGCAAAAATAAAAAATAATATAAAAATAATACTAAAATAATACAAAAATTAAAGATAATACAAAAATAATAGAAAATAAAAAATAATACAAAAATAATACAAAAATAGAACATAATACAAAAACAATACAAAAAAATACAAAAATAAAAAATAATACAAAAATGATACAAAAATAAAAATAATACAAAAATAATACAAAGATAAAAAATAATACAAAAATAATACAAAAATAAAAAATAATACAAAAATAATACAAAAATAAAAAATAATTGAAAAATAATACAAAAATAATGCAAAAATAAAAAATAATACAAAAATAATACAAAAATAAAAAATAATACAAAAATAATACAAAAATAAAAAATAATTGAAAAATAATACAAAAATAATGCAAAAATAAAAAATAATACAAAAATAATACAAAAATAAAAAATAATACAAAAATAATACAAAAATAAAAAATAATTGAAAAATAATACAAAAATAATGCAAAAATAAAAAATAATGCAAAAATAATACCAAAATAAAAAATAATTGAAAAATAATACCAAAATAATACCAAAATAAAAAATAATACAAAAATAATGCAAAAATAAAAAATAATACAAAAATAATACAAAAATAAAAAATAATTGAAAAATAATACCAAAATAATACCAAAATAAAAAATAATACAAAAATAATACAAAACTAGCATACACGCTGATGTGTCATAAAATGTTAAAATACAAGCACAAAAATTACAGCTGCTCGAGCCTATTTTTTGCACAAAAATTAATACTTTTTTAGTAAGGAAAATAATTGCTCTCCTCTCTCTCTCTCTCTCTCTCTCTCTCTCTCTCTGTATATACGAGGGCCAGTCAATAAATTAAAGGAAAATTTTGAAAATGCCAAAATAATTTTTTTCATAATTTTTTCAAATATGCTAAATTCTGTATTGTGTGGAATTGGTTTATACCAAAAATCAGTTGAATCTTGCAAAAATATTTCTTTTTAGGTTATTCAAAGTGGTAGCAAATTAGACGGGCCTGAACAGAGGTCTGTCATCAAATTTTTGGTGGCTGAGAAGTGCAAACCATGTGGAATAAACAGAAGAATGTGTTATACGTACGGAGAAGCAATTTTTAGTCAAAAATGTCTATAAATGATCTAAACATGGGATTGCCACGATAAACCTGAGCCGAAAACAGTCCCGTGGAAACACATACTTTCTGGTCAAGAAAAAAGTTCCTGATGTAGTGGTCAGTAAAGAATTTCATGCTGACAATCTTCCGGGAGATGAAAGAACCCATGATTATTGATTCCCTTGAAAAAGGTGCAAATAGGAACAGTGCTTCCTTTTGCCAATTCCTTATTCAAAATTCGCGTTATTCATGGAATTAATATCACGGATATATATATATATATATATATATATATATATATATATATATAAAGAAGAGCAAGCATTGGTAATAAAATCAGATTCTCAAATGCCTAAAAGCAAAGAAGTATAAAGACTAAAAAGATCGTTGTGACTTGCTCGGCCGTTAAATACGTGAAGCTATTTGCTTTGTCGAAAGGAGAAGGAAAAATGGAATAAAATAATGGGTAGCAAATAACCATGCGTATTTAATAGTTGAACTTGTCACCAAAATTATTACTGTTTTTTAATGATTGTGGCAATATTTCCTATTGCCAAATGACTCTCATCGAGCAATAATAATGAAAGCAATCACTCTTTTTAGTTTATATATATATATATATATATACACACACACACACACACACACACACACATATATATATATATATATATATATATATATATGGAGGTGGCGTTAATGTGTATATGTGTGTGTGCGCGCGTGTGTGTGTGTGTGTTTGGTTTGGTTTGGTTTGGTTTTTGGTTTTATCATATTTACCAACCCCTCCACTCGGATAGGATATGACACAAAGTCAATTTTTAAGCGGAATTTAACCGGTTTGAATTCAGAGTTTTCCTTCATTATTGGCCTAATGAATAGAGTGTTCGCCAATGAAAAACGAGCCTTAGGGTCATCCTCAACTAAGGTCGCCAACTTTACTTACTACTTATTGCATATCAACCATTGTAGGTTATTTAATGCCAAATCCATTTTTATACACATAAACAGTTCTATCTCAAACAATTCAGTTTAGCATGAGTACACAGTTTAGGTGTTAAACAGTTCTATTTCAAATAATTCAATTTAGCATAAGTACACTGTTTAGTTCTATTTGACCCATAGATTGGACCCTATCAGGTGCTACTACTCCAGGCTAGAGTGGACCTGGGGGCGATATCAATGAATGGGTACTCCGTGTTCCCCAAAGCTTGTTTAGTGTCATATGACACTCTTTGGGGGAGTCTTAACCCTCTGCAGTGATGCAGTCGGTGTATTCTGCAACCTAAGCTCAGTGGGCTAATATGTGTGTGTGTGTGTGTGTGTGTGTGCATGTGGAGTGGCAATACACACACACACACACACACACATATATATATATATATGTATATACATATATTAATAATAGTTTGCTATATTTATAAATAAAGACTTTTCAATATCAGTGATAGAGTGTATAGATTTGAATAAGAATAATGTGGACATAGATTCAATGGTGCTTTGTAATTGTTAGTTTCTCGTCTATGTGTTCCCCAGAACAAGTATTTTCGAGACATGGTTGGCGTCTTTCACTATACTTTGCACGGTGAATGCTGGGAGTAGGGAGGATGATCTAGTTTGTGGAACACTCTGGGTAGGCCCTGCTTATCTATGCGACAGAATCGTGTCACGCATATGATTTGTTAATCTATCTACCCTCCTATATTTTATTTACGGTTTTTCTGTTCATATTATTATTATTTCTGTTACTCTTATAATTATTCTTTCACCTCGGCTAACACTGTCAATTTCACTAGTATCATCATTTGTCCACTTGTCTCGTTCCAACTTTCATTTGTTTCTTGTTTCTATTTCTAGTGTTATTTTCGTACTCACTCGTCTTTTTGTTTTTATTCATTTTTGCAATCATTTATTATATTCATTTGTCAATTTATTCATTTTCTTATATATATATATATATATATATATATATATATATATATATATATATATAGTAAAGAAAATGAATAAATTGCTAAATGAATCAACAAAAAATTGCGATCATTTATTATATTCATTTAGCAATTTATTCATGCAGGACGACCAGCTCGAACGTACATTCAGCAGCTATGTGAGGATACAGGATGTTGTCCTGAAGACCTACCTAGGGCGATGAACGATAGGGAGGAGTAGCGAGAGAGGGTCAGGGATATCCGTGCTACCAGCGCGATGCAGTTTAGTCTCATAACCAGGATACCCTATTTTTTAGAGGGGTTGTGTCCCCTACAGTGAATAGAGCCAGCTTAATCTAAGCCCCTTAGGCGGGGTGTTTTTTTTTAATTTTAGAAGTACACTTAAAATGCTTTAACTCATAAATAAAAATTATAAAATAATTTGAAGTGAATTTTGAAGCGGACGTAATTTTTTTTAATCGTACAAATTCTAGATATAACGGAGATTACTATGAAATTTTAATTATAATTATTCATTTCTTTTTCAATAGAAGCAGTAATATTACCATGGGCAATTATTACGATGGAAACTCAACAGGTTTATGGTCCCAAACATCTGGGACTGCAGAATACATCGACTGCATCTCTGCAGAAGAGTAAGACTACCCGAACGAGTGTCCAGGATATGACACTAAATAATCTGATGGTGAAGCTGGAGCTTTGGGGAATACCGAGTACCCCTTTATTGCCATCGCTCCCACGTCAACTTTGGTCCGTAGTGGTAGCACCTGATCAGATCCTTTCTATGGGCCAAATAGAACTAAACAGTGTACTTATGCTGAACTGGATTGTCTGAAACAGAACTGTTTATATGTATAAATAACTTACAATGGTTGATATGCCATAAAACCAAATCAAGCCAAACTAAACCAAACAACTACTAAATTGGTTGGTTAGTTGGTATTTTATGGCATATGATTTGTCAGCGAATGGTTTTTGGTAACTTTATTTTTAACGAGATGTTAGAGCCCATTTGTTTGCATACAGTGAAATGGTTAAAAGTATTCTTATCAAACACTAATAATTCTACTTAATACTTTGTTTGCATACAGTTAAATAATGATAAGTATTGCTGTCTAATTTTAGCAAGTCACTTTCATATAAATCATTCGTTTGCACACTCTTAAATGGTTTCAAGTACTGCCATTTAACATTAATGATTCTATTAAGTATTCCTATTTAATATCAACAATTCGAACACAGGTGTATGGTTTCAAATAACTAATAGTAATCCTACGCAAATAATTGAATTGTTCTATTTGACCCATAGATGGGACCCTAACAGATACTACCAATTCGAGTCAGTGTAGATCTTAGAGTAATGGCCATAAAGGGGTACTCCACATCCCCCTGAACTGAAGCTTCATCATTAGGTGTAAGTAAGTAAAGTAAAGTTGTCTCCCTTTAGTCGAGGGTGACCCGAAGGCTCTCTTTTCGATAGCTACTACACCAAGGTGTAGAGGAGGGCGCTACTCCTTTCCCTGGATTACTCCACTTTACCCTCGATCCGTACCTTATAATGCTGATTGTAAAGCAAAGAGGCATCAATTACCATTTTTAAAGTCTTTGGTATGACTCGACCTGGGATTGAACCCAGAGTCTCCCGGGCAATTGGCGAACTCTCTGACCATTATGCCAATATCCGGTATTCATTAGATGTAGTTTAGTGATATATTCAGGATACTAACTACTAAATTCCCTTTCCACCAAGCAATCTGTTTTAAATTTGAAAAATATCAGAGCTTCATAACGTAAATATCTAAATGCTGTCCCTTCTTTTTCACCATGGAGTTATCTATCGTACGTCTCTTAAGCAACTTAATTCTATCCTGGGTTATTTCCCCCTGATTTTTGTTAATAATGATTTGTAGGCATTCTGTATATTTGCACGTACTCTTACTATTTATTTCTTCCGATTCCTTTTTTCTACACTTTACTTTTTTCTTTATTTTCGATTTTCCCCTCACATGTGTGTGAATATGTGGGCGCGCGCATGCGTGTTCCATTCCAGGACCGATGTAAGATTTTATCGACTTTGCACCGTTGGTAAATTAACACTACCAAATGCCAGCGTCTTCAGTCAATGCCAATGCAAAAACGTTCGATGAACAGAGTATATTTTTAAAAAGGCAGAGAAACGAGTATATCAGATGTCGGCATGATTGTAGTCAAGGTGATGGCAGCGAGAATTTTTATACTTTTAAATAATTGTAAAACAGAATACTGATTGTAACGACTAAAAATAGAAGAAAGTAACCAACGCCTTTTTTTTTAAGATTAAATAAAACCCTCTTATTCATCTGCTGTTTTATTCATGCATATACGTCTATTGTCTACGTGTAGTAAACTAAGTGAACACGAACAATGAATGAAACGTTAATTTTCTTGAAAATACAAAGCTGTACTTACAAAGTCATTAACGAACATCGAATGAAACGTTCATTTTCTTCAAATATAAAGTGCGTTCAAAAAGTATTGGGACTGAAGCTGTATTTTCCAAAAGAAATGAACATCGAATGAATCGTTAATTTTCTTCAAAATACGAGCTGTGTTCAAAAAGTGTTTAAATTGAAGCTGTATTTACTAAGACATAAATGAACCGCGAATGAAATGTTAATTTTCTTCAAAATCCGAAGTGAATTCAAAAAGTATTGACTGTAGCTGTATTTACCGAGGCAGAAATGAACGTCGAATGAAACGTTAATTTTCTTCAAAATATGAGATGTGTTCAAAAATTATCATGATTGGAACTGTATTTACCATGACAGAAATGAACAATGAATGAAAAGTTAATTTATAAGGTAAACCATTGAGAAAACTTTAGCAATAAACGGTTATTGGGAAAGGTATGAATATAATTATTCTCCCTCCAGTTATGGGTAAATAGTAGGAGAGACCAGGTTCTTCAGCCTTGGCGAGGTAACTAGTCTAGGAGAAGGAAAACTCTGAATTCAAACCTGTTAAACCCCGCTTAAAAATTGACCTTGTGTCATATCCTGCCCGAGCGGAGGGGTTGGGTAAATATGATAAACGGTTATTGGCAAGAAGATATGCTGCAGCAAAGTGTAAATGACTGCACAGGATTGAAATCTTTGAAATTCATTAGAATACTTCCCACCAAAGAAAAAAAAAAACCAACAAAAGCAAAAATTACTAACCGATTATTTTATTGAAACAATTTATTACATGTTAACATAAGATTTGTATGCCTATTATTTGTATATCTAGATAAATCTAATATGTATCGATATACTTTTGTGTATATGACAAAATTACATAAATATGTTTGTGAAGGTGATATTCACACGCACAGATCTATCTATCTATCTATCTATCTATCTATCTATCTATCACAGGGTATCTCCCAACAACCAGTTAAATAGTATTACAGCAGTTCTTCTAGAAGGATGAATTTAGCATTCAATAGCCCACGAAGGTTGATATGCAATGAAAAAAAGAAATCAAACCAGACCACCGAGTAACCACATCCATCTACCTATCTATTTATCTATCTACCTATCTATCTGTGACACGACGTGCGGTTGAGTACTTAATATGTAAAAATTAGAATTTATGAAATATATTTTAATTGATATATATATATATATATATATATCAAAAACAAAAACAAAGATCCTTGAAATAAGTATCTTTTTTGTTCAAGGCTTATATTGACCTAAAAAGCCGGTTGATCATTCCTAAAGGTCGGTTAGGTACGAGACAATCATTTTTGATTTTAAAGGTCACTTAAGTGCGGGACAATTGTTTTTGATTTTAAAGGTTAGCAAATTTATTCAATTTTTCAGTTGTCAACTATCTTCATCAATCACAATGATGAAACGGGTCATTTCGTAAAACATATTTTTCTAGTCCTTATCTTGAAAGTCAATGTCAAAAGGGAGATTTAATTTTGCTCCACCCTAAATAAAGGTGAGCTGGGCATGCCTCATACAGTCAGGTTCAGAGAGAATTGAGAGGCTGATAATCTTTTTGTTCAACCCCATTGCTCTAAACCTGTTCCATTGGTCAAAGCATCTAAAAAGGGTTTTCCCTATACCTGTAAGATATAATCCTGAACTAGGATTAGCTAACCAATGGGAATATGGCTCCTAATTATCTCTTATTGGACAACCAATCAGAAACCATTTTTAGTCCAGATATTGATCCATCATCATCATCATGTCGGATATCCCTGACCCTCTCTTGCCACTTCTCCCTATCGTTCATCGCTTCTGGCAGGTCCTCAGGGCTACATCCCGTAGCTTAACATAGCTGCTGTATGTATGTTCGAGTTGGTTGTTCTGCTTTTGCCCGGCCATATGTAGGGGTCCAATGGAGTACATCACTAATGAGCTCGTCCCTACTTCTCCAGTAGTGTCCTGCATGTCTGGTTCGTCTAACTTGGATAGTTTTCGTGATGGGAGGCAGGTGGCCGTATAGTTGGTGCCTTGTGGGGTGTTGCCAATTAAACGAATCCTCAGAGAAGATAAGAAAAAGGGACCAAGAAGAAACTCAAGACTGCCAAAGAAGCATCTCTTCCATTCTAGACCCGAAGTACTCCGAACAACCTTCAGACGTTACAAAAATTCAAAGTCCCAGACTTTAGAGACAATAGTGTTACCCTAACTGTACCTCATCGTCACTTTTCCTCTCTCGATATTCTTTCTTCTTCTGTTTGCCAGGAAAGAAACCTCGTTTGTTTGTTATTTATTGTCTTACAAACGATAAAAACGATTTTTTGTTCTTGTTAAACAACAGGTTTTCTCTCTTCTTTGAGTTGCTAGACAATCTAGCCACTCATATTACCCGGCCGTCAGAAGAAGATCCAGCTGAATTGTGTCACCCCCCTGCGTGGATCTTTCAAACACAACGTGGGCACGGAAGGATTTGACAAAGCAAACAGCCGGAAGCTAATGTGGTAGTCACGAACACAATAGACACAACAAGTACTGTGACTAGTAGTCACACCATATTGGGCTCCGTGACCACATCTATCTATCTATCTATCTATCTATCTATCTATCTATCTATCACAGAGTATCTCCCAACAATCAGTTAAATGATATTAATGCAGTCCTTTATAAAGGATGGATTTGGCATTAAATAACCCACGAAGATTGATATGCCATCAAACAAAGAAACCGAACAAGACTACCGGGTAATCTATCCATCTATCTATCTATGCGTATGTGGGTTTGCAGCTATTGAAAATATGAGCGCGTGTTTGTCTGTCTTTGAATGTGTTAAATATATGAGGTTTTAGAAGGGATTTTTTCCAATGAATGTAAACACTGCATTGTTTGGAATTTTTCCATAGCAAAAATTATTTTAATCTCGAAAAATATTTATTTTATGGCAATTCAAAATGTTTGAGTAAAAAACATTTTATCGTAATTGAATATTGACTGGAAGATCCCTTTGAGATGCCGCATAAATTGTGTGGGCGACAAACAGGAAGTGCACCTGTTTTCTAAAGTAAACGGGACGCTGGTTGTTCTCAAACAGAAATGCCACATAAGCTGCGTGGGTGGCATAACAGAAAGTGCACCTTTCTCCTAAAGTAAAAAGAACGCAGGTTGTTCCCCAGCGTATATACCGCATAAGTTGCGTGGGTTGCATAACAGGAAATGCACAGTCTCCTAAAATAAACAGGACGCATGTTACTCTCCAGTGGAAGTGCAACATAAATTGGGTTGGTGGAATGCTAAAAGTAGGCATGTCCAACGTGTATTCGGGAGGTGTGACCACGAGAATATTCGTGGACGTCCGGAATATTATATAACCAGGTGAAACAAGCGGAGACGTGGGAGAAAGAAGAACGTAGAAGACAATTACAAGGCGTCAGGTCGCTCTGGGTTCTGGCCTGGCGCCAGACTGCCCCGGGTTGAGAGGTAGAGAAAAGCCTGAGATTTATGAGACAAGCAAAAGTAGAGAAGCTAGGAGAAACTAAGATAATTCGATGCGTTGAGGTGGCCCTGTGTCAGACTTGGAAATGTAAAGAACGAATCAGAAAGGCAGAGAGCTTTTAAAGAAGAACTGCACCGTCACCTCTGTGTGTATGCATCTCGGCTATCTTCAACCAACTCTCACTTTACCCATATGTACGATTCGTGTAATTAACGGAAAAGAAAAGAAGCAGATTATATTTTTTAATCAGCGTTGTTCTCTTTCTCTGCTCTATCACATTACTACGAGCCAGTGTTAGAAAAAAAAACTGTATGGAAACACCCTGAAACTCTGACGAAGGAAAAGTTCCGAGCCCAGTAGTCAGTAAAGAAGGTCATAATGACAGTTTTCTGGGACATGAAACACCCGTCACTATTGATTTCCTTTAAAAAAATTGCAACAGTAAACTTTGCTTCCTATTACTAACAACTTAGGCAAAATTTACCTTATTTATTGAATGACTTTCACATAGTTCGGCGCCTCTTTTAATCCGGACAGTATTATGAACAGAAACTTAAATTTCCTGTTCCTTTAACACTATTTCACAAAGTGACCAAATGTGGCGTTGTGTGCTGGCCAGAGGCATCTCTGAAGAGGAATGTCGATAGAACGAAGCAATTTTTGCCCCCACACGATGGTGATTTGCTTCCTGCCAAGTACTCCCACACTAAATCGACCTTGGGTCACATTTTGGCCAGGTAGGAAGCTAAATAAATACCTATTGATTTGGTTTCTTCGTTTAATGGCCTATCAACCTTCGGTTTATTCAATTCTGCAGCCATCTTTATAAAAAACATGAGTCCTACTATTTAACCTATAGCTGGAGGGGAGGATAAAAGAGGTCATACCTTTTCTAAGAGTATTAGTTCAAAAGTAAACGTAATAGACAAAAAAGAAAGTCCAAAAATGGTTCTAAGAATCCCAAAAATAATGAGAAAAAACTATAAAATTGTTATAAACTATAGTATTGTTAAGTTTAAGCTTATATTGTTCGCAAAGAGGAAAAGCGCAGAAATAGTAGATTTTTTGGTGTCTTACTGAATTATCATGTGAACTCTGCAGGTTCAGGAAAAAGGGTAATCTGGCGTAGGTCGGGAAACTAAGGTACCGAAAAATCGGTGTTGTATCTCTCTCTCTATATATATATGTGTGTGTAAGCGGAGTGTTTGAAAAAAAAAACTTTAAAAATCTTCCTGTGACTCAAGTTTCATGAAAGACATTTCTTTCATTTTGCTGCCTACCCGAGGATCAAAATTCGTGATAGTAGGTAAATTATATATATATATATATATATATATATATAAGTTTAATTATTGATAAGGGCGAATGGCCAAGCTCCGTTAACTCAGTGTCTACGCCGTCCTAACAACTGATATGTACATATGCTATATCACGTCCTTATCGTTCGTCGCTCTTAGCAAGTCCAATAGAAGGAATTAAGTGTCTGCACACTAACCACATGTTTTATTTTTTCTATATTTTAAATATCATAGAACGAGTTCGTGCAAAAACCTTAAGGCGATACCCTTGCTTGCTGGTTTCTCAAAGGCATTTGATTCCATACACAGAGGGAAGATAGCTTCTAGCTTATAGTCTCCCCCGAGAAACTGTTTAAGCCATAATGATTCTCTATAGTAACACGAAAGTCAAGTTTCGGTCACCGGATGAAGACATGGACTTCTTTGACATTGTTGCTGGAGTTCTTCAAGGGGATACATTAGCACAATATGTGTTCATAATCTGCCTAGACTACGTACTTAGAACGTCGATAGATTTAATTTTAAAAAATGATTATACATTAAAAAAGGCAAGAAATAGTCGATACCCCACAGAAACTATTAGAGACGCAGATGACATAGGGCTTCTTGCAAATATACCTACCGAAGCTGAATCTGGAGATGGCAGCAGGAGGCATTGGTCTCCCTGTGAATGTAGACAAAACAGAGTACATGTGTTTTAATCAAGGCGGATGCATCTCCACTCTAAATGGCGGTTCATTGAAAGTAGAGGACAAGTTCACGTACCTCGGTAGCTGTGTTTCATCTACTAAAAATAATGTCAATATGCGCTTAGCGAAGGCGTGGACTGCTATCGATAGGCTATCAATCATATGGAAGTCTGATCTATCCGATAAAATAAAACGGAATTTCTGCCATGCAGCGGTTGTGTCAATAGGGATTCACCACATGGACGCTGACAAAACGTATAGAGAAAAAGCTAGACGGGAACTGCACAAGAATGCTACGAGCTATACTGAACAAATCCTGGAAGCAACACCCCACGAAACAACAGCTGCACGGCCATTTACCTCCCATCTCAAAAACCATCCAAATTAGACGAACAAATTAGACATGTGGGATGCAGTTGGAGAAGCTAGGACAAACTCATAAATAGCATTCTTTTATGGACCCCTTCACATGCCCGTATCAATGTTGGCTGACCAATTAGAACTTACCTACAACAGTTATGTGAGGACACAGGATGTAGTCTGGAAGACCTACCAAGAGCGATGAATGATTGGGCCGAATGAAGAGGGTGAGTCTGGGAAATATTGATAATAATGATGACACACACACACACAAAATAGAGATTGAAGAAATTTTAGCTTTGGGGCTTATTTGACCGTCCATATAAAATCACGATGGCAACTATTGATTCTTTCATATCGTTTTGTCATCTGTCTTCGTCGGAAAATAAATTTTTTAAAGAATATTATGACAGAGAAGCAAGCACTTCACGGCAAATTCTTTAGATTTTATTATATAGTATATCAGAAACTTAATCAATAACGAGTCAACTTGATTTTATTTCATTAAGCAAACCAGAAAACAGTTTCTTTTCATCGACATTTGTATGGGTCACGTGGCATCAATCATTTATCCATTTTCAATTGAATATTTCCGGCAAATTCAATATAATCGAAAAGCAATTGTATGTCGTATGTGTCTGTTTGAGCTCAAAGTTATAACAAAGTTGAAATGGATACCTATATGCATTCTAACGACCAAACATCGTTAAAAACGTTACCACCAAAAGCTTTTGAACACGCTTCTCATATTCAGCTTCTTTAAAGACGCACACCTACATACACACACAGATATATGTGTGCGTGCATGTGTGTCTGTTTGTGTGTATCTGTGTGTGTGTGTGTGTCTGGGTCTGTAAGAGTGTGTGTGTCTTTGAAAGGAATGAATATATTAAGTATGTGTAAAAGCTTTCAGTATTAACGTTTTTGTTTTAACTGTGTATATACCTAATATACTCAGCTCCTTCAAACATATACTCACACACATATGCATACATACGCACTTTTGCACATATCTAATGTATTCAGTTCCTTAACACACACACACACACACACACACACACAAATATAGAGGTGCCAAAAGTGTAACGGTTATCGTCATAGAAAATGATCACGACGACACGAATTCAAATCCTGAACGAGCTTGCTTGCATTTCACATAGTACTAATACCCATGGGAAAGGTATAAATCTAGTTATTCTCCCTCCAGCTATGGCTAAATAGTAGGGCAGACTGAGTTCTTCAGCCTGGCTTAAGCAACCAGTCTAGGAGAAGGATAAATCTGAATTCAAACCTGTTAAACTATACTTCAGAATTGACCTAGTGTCACATCTTGCGGGGAAGTTGATATATATATATATATATATTTGGAGAATTGATAGATTGTTTAAATACGTTTGATAAATCAAAAAAGTACTCAAACGCTGGTCAGTAGCGCAGAATATAAGCTAAGATAAATCAAAATTAAGAAATGAAACCATTATAAAAAAGGGCTAGATTTAAAATTCTTTTCGCTTTTATCTGATTATCGTATCCTGCCCGTTACATAAAAATTTAAGTAGGGAAACCACACACACACACACACACACACACACACACACACATATATATATATATATATATACACTCATGGGGTCAGTAAAAAAAGAGTTTAAGAATTTATTTTTATTGATATGTAAATCCCATAATCCATCTCGGTTTCTTTCATCTTCGTTCTTTGAACGGTAAAGGGATAAGAGAGTTCCCGAAGTGTAATGACTAATATACTGGACGGCTAAATCTTAGTATGCAAGTTCGAACTCCATTCCTGTTATAACGTTCACTTTCGGACTAATACTCACGGGAAAAGTGGGAACCTCTTGATCCCCCTAGATAAGGGTTAAATAGTTCCCCTACTGTTGTTTACAATGATAGCTTTGGCATTAAATATTCCACGAATATAAAAACAAAGAAATAAAAGAAACCAACGTTGAACAGCTATGATGTACTTTTGTTTTATTTCTGTTCATTGAATAGAAGAGAGATTTTGTCTCTTCTCCCTGTGATGAACTTTATCTCTCACCGCGTCAATGAAATGTAAAGCCCACATAACTCTGAACAACAAACTCAAGTAAGATTTTTTCTGCTTTTGTTCACCTTTTATATTTAGTTTATTAATTGAACAATATATGCACATTTTATCTGTTGGAATACATTTGTATATTCTTGTCAATACTATATATATAGTATCAATGTATTAATGTTTCTACCTGTGTAAATGAGCTGATCTTGTCTTTCTTTCCGTTTATTCTGTGTTAGTGTATTATTGGATATACTCATGCTAATATTGGTCCTTGGTGAGTGGAGACACAACTAGACATTTCCCCTATGACCAACAAACCCAATATCTTTATTATTGTCTGCGATAGGCGTTGTTCTTCGTAGTCGTAAAAAATCAACCCGAGAAAGTTGCCGTTAAAAGCAACTAGAGTTTTAAAAAATGATTTGAAAAATATTAGTCAGAGCCAATAATAATAATAATAATAAAACTGGTTTTAACTTCAAGCCAGCAGTAAAAATAAAAGCACAGATTATTTTGAGATAATCAATACAAAATGATAGAGCGGCCAGAAATTAATGTTTAAACAAAGTCTAATGGTAAAAAGATATGTGTACTCGGTGAATTTTGATATTCAGATCAGAATAATAAAAGTGATAGGATATTTTAAGAAAAAATAAGCCGCGCTGAATGACGTCGTAAAAAGAGTTGCTCACTTGGCTGGGTCTGTAGAATGCATCGACTGCATCTCTGCTGAGAGGTAAGACTTCCTCAACGAGTATCCTGGATATGATACTAAACAATCTGATGATAGGCTCCATTCCTGGAGCTTTGGGGAATGCGGAGTACCCCTTTGTTGTCATCGCTCCCATGTTCACTCTGGTTTGGAGTGGTAGTACCTGATAGGGTCCTATATATGGGTCAAATAGAACTGTTTGACAAACAAATGATTTATGTTAAATTGAATTATTTGAAATAGAACTGCTTGACATTAAAACTGTTTGTAAGCAAATTGAATAGTTAGTAACACATAAGAATACTTGGAGCCATTTAACTGTGTGAAAAAATAACGGCAGGCTCGTTTAAAAATGTTATTAACAAAATGTGTTTACGAATCATATATATTTTATATGTATAAAGAATATTTGGCATTGTAGGTTATTTAAACCAATAATTGTTGATATGTCATAAAATCAAATCAAACCAAACCATATATATGTATAAATAAGACTTAGCATTAAATAACCTACAATGGTTTATATGCCAAACCAAACCAAATGGTTTCTATGCCAACCAAACCAAATTATACATATTTAATATATACGTAGGAAGAGGATTTGGCATTAAATAACTTACAATGGTTGATGTGCTATGAAACCCAACCAAACCAAATTATATATATATATATATATATATATATATATATATATATATATATATATAAGAGGATTTGGCATCAAATAACTTTCAGTGGTTGATATGCCATAAACCCCAACCAAACCAAACCATATACATTTTATATATATGTATGAAGAGGATTTGGCATTAAATAACATACAATGGTTGATGTGCTATGAAACCTAACCAAACCAAATTATACACACACACACACACACACACACACACACACACACACACACACACACACACACACACACACATATATATATATATATATATATATAAAGAGGATTTGGCATCAAATAACTTTCAATGGTTGATATGCCATAAAACCCAACCAAACTAAATTATACATATTTAATATATATGTATAAAGAGGATTTGGCATTAAAAACCCTACAATGGTTGATATGCCATAAAACCAAACCAAACCAAACAAAATCATTCATATTTGATATATATGCATAAAAAGGATTTGACATTAAATAACCTACAATGGTTGATATGTTATAAAACCCAATCAAACCAATTAAGAAAATTGACCTTGTGCCAAATCCAACTCGTAACAGAAGAGTGGAGTAAATGAATAATGTTTAAATCGGATTGATTAAGTAGACTTTTTTGAAGATTAATGTCGTCTATTATGACTTCGTATTAATCTGCACAATTATTTGATAAATATTTTTGGTGTAAAATAATATATTTTCTCCCAGAAACAATTCAATGTTTGTAACGATTTGTTTGATACTACCACTACGAATACTGCTTCTATCATAAATACAGAGTGTTGTTTATTAGTCAAGTTAATTTCTGATTGAAACAAGTGACTTTTCTGCAGTGCCCAACTTCCAATTAATTTTTGTTAAGTAGACCTTCACAATATAAATAAACAAAATATATGAATAAATTATATAAATAAATTACATTGACGCTTTGCAACGATTAAATATGTTTTTTTTTTATCAACAAGCATCACTCAACCAGCGGCTTCAAAAAATTCTTTTGCTATCAGTTCAGTTCTTCCACAAACAACTTTTACAAAAAGAATCTGTATGAACAGAAATCAGATACAGTGATAGTGAATTTGAAACGTAATATCCAGTGTTATTTTTAAAAAGGCGTTCTCTTCTACATTTTTTGTGTACGTCTTTTCTTTCTTTTAAAAAAAAGATTCTTTGATAAAAAAAAAAAAGATGGAAAGATGAGTTAAAATAGACAGATAAAAGATTTTCGTAAAACGTGAGCATGCATTTTTCCTGCTCTTTTTGGCACGTGATTTGTAAGTCTGTCATAATTTTGAAATAAACAATTCAAAGTGGAAAGACGCTCATTTTTGGGTCATTTAAGAAAAGCACTCAAAGCGTAACGATTATCGTCGTAGGTAGTGGATACGGCTACACGAATTCAAATCCTGAACGTGTCTGTTCATACCATTGGGAAAGGTTTGAACCGAACTATTCTCCCTCCATTTAAGCGTAATTAGTAGGACAGACAGGGCTCTTTATCCTTGGTATGAAAACCGGTCTAAAAGAAGGAAAACTCTGAATTCAAACCAGTTGGAAACCTGAACAGAGTTGGGATTCGCTATGTTAGTCCCGTCTAAGATGCGTTACATGAGGGCCCCCTAACCTACGTCAGACCAGGTTACGGGAAGTAATTTACAATGTTCTTGATTTGGAAGCCCATTAATGTAAGATGATCGATGCATAATAGAAAACACGTAAATTAGAAAGAAACGAAAGGTAGAATATATTTGAGTAACTGTATACAAAAAATCCTTAAGAATTTACACTAAAATGAAAATATAAATATACAATGAACGCAGTTCCTTAATCTTATGGCATAATATAACCCCAGACAGATTGATATGCCGTTAAAATCAATCAATCATATTTCATAAAAGAATAAGAGATTAAAGAAAAATGTTTTAGAATGTCTTGAAGAATCTGAATCTGAATCTGATATTAATGAAATAAAGAGTTTAGACAACTGACGAATCGATTTTGTTCTATTTATTTGTCCAATTATTTCGAAAGCGGAAACTGTACTTCACATCAGCACCTTTTTGTTTTACCTTTTATTTGGGTCAATGACAATTTGGATGGCTGGTTAGGGTTTTATGAAATATCAAACCTTGTGGGTTATTTGATTCCAAATTCTGTCTATACACACACACACACACACACACATAGGCAGTGCCAGGGGTGCAATTGTTATTTGATTCCAAATTCTGTCCACACACACACAAACACACATACATATAGGCAGTGCCAGTGGTGCAATGGTTATCGCCGTAGGAAATGGACATGGCAACACGAGTTCAAATCCTCGACGAAGCTGATTACGTTTCACATTGCATTATTACAATTGGGAAAAATATGAATCTAATTATTTTCCCTCCAACTATGAGTAAATAGTAGGGCAGACTGGTTTCTTAAACCTTGGTAAGATAACTAGTCTAGGAGAAGGAAAACTCTGACTTCAAACCTGTTAAACTTCACTTAAAACCTGACCTTGTGTCACATCCTGTCCATTCGAAAGGGTTAGTAAACAATCACCCCCCCCCACAACTCCCCCCCCAGAGAAAGCCCGATGGATAAAGTGTCGTTATTTGAAATTATAAATTTCGTGTCTACACTTGAGTTGTTTCAGGTTTTGTCTACTGTTCAGCAAACTAGAGTCAGTTGGGCACAATCTGCGAGGAAAGCAATACAGTATCCCAATTCACTCTCCAGAAATTTGGAAACAACACGCTGGTATTTACCCCAGAATCCCAATATGAAGATTTCAGTGTGTTCAGGTGTCAATCAGAGGATAGACTCATATTCATATAGATGAAAAGCAAACACCCAGTCCACGTCAATATAGCTTCCGGTGACATTTTTTTAAATGAGCGTTCTTGTGTTGGCACACAGATTAATGGCTTCAACTAATGCTATCAAATTTTAATAGTTCTATTTGTTATAAATATTTGTTAAATGGTTTTAACTGTTGATATATAATACTAATAAACTAAGTAAAGTTGGTGACCTTAGTCGACAATAAATTCTACTTACACAACTCGTCAAACAGAAATGTGAAACATCCAATAGACTTCTTATTCGAAAATAGAACAACAAACCTTAATACTAAATCCCAGAAAAGAGAGGGAAAATTACGGATCTACACCTACCTAAATAATGCTAAAGCACAGATTACATACCCATGAACAAGAAATGGATTAATAGCAACCTGAACTGTGGGACATATTCCTTTTTTGTAGAAGTATTGTCGGATCATAGAATTATCACAGCAAAGATACGCCTAAGCCTACGCAGAAATCAGACATAAAGATGAACTTAGTCAAGGGGGACTCGAAGGCTCCCTTTTCAATTGCTACTACACCAAAGTGTAGTTGGGGGTAGTACTCCTAGATTGCTCCAGTTTACCCTTGATCCTTACCTTATAATGCTGAGTGTTAAGCAAGGCGGCATCAAGTACCATTTTTAAGTCTTTAGTATGACTCGATCTGGGATTGAACCCCGGGCTCCCAGACAATTGGTGAACACTCTACTGATTAGGCCATTAATAATTCAATTTAATACTACTCCTTTGTTTGTACTGTTGAAATTAAAATCTAATAACTTGATTAAATGTCCTTCAAATCATCTCAAATATTAAGAGCATGTGTAGAAATAAGTTAAAATTCTATATCTAATATTTGATACTTTTTTATTTTCAGGGATAGAAATGCCATTCGCTGGAATAGAAAAGGCGTTTAAAGAGAATTTTAAGTTTCTATAAATGCTGTTAAAAATTGGGATAATTTGAATAAGAATTGGTCAAGTTATTAGATTACGAAATGATATCGGTTTTTCTGAGAGAGCGACTCAAAACAAGTGCTTGCATCGCTTAATTAATATATTCCATTTTTATCTACAAAATACAATTAGATAAGCAAATTTTTATTGCAATGAATCAACAAGATAATCTAATTTTAAAGAGCTGTAAAATTTATTCCTATCAGAGGAATGCGATTAGTGTTATCAATGAACATAAATAATAATAGATGAAATTAATGATATATGTATGGGTCACTACAAGTAAACAAGATCGATTATTTTATTTATCTTTCTCTCTCTCTCTCTCTCTCTATATATATATATATATATATATATGTATGTGTGAGTGTGTGTGTGTGTGTGTATAAATATACACATATGAAAAACAAGGTATTCAGGTGATGATTTTATTTATAGTTGAATTATTTGCCAATGTTAAACATATCGGTTTTTACATTAAACCATCATTAGGGCATTTAAATACGTGATGTATCTTCAGAATCATATTTAATTTGATTTTTTTTAATACTTTTAAAGAAAACGTAAAAATGAGAAAGTTATAACATTCTATTTCCGTTTATGGCGTTCTGTTTCGAAAATTCTCTGACGTTATTAGTGTTCAAAATTCATTTTAAAAACGTGACGTATACAAACTGCTACACAATAAAGTAATGAAAAGATTAAGGAAATGGAGAAAAAGAAAAAAAAAGAGAAGAAAGGGGAAATGAATATGTGTGTGTGTGTATGTGTGTGTATGTGTGTGTGTGAGTATACATGTGTGTGAGTGACATTTTGCCAGAATCCTTGTAAACAATGCCTGCTATACATATGTATATATATATATAAGTATACATATGTATTTATATGCGTAAATGTATGTATAGATTATTTGTGTGTGTGGGTGTGTGTATGAGTGACATCATGCGTGGGTGTGTGTATGAGTGACATCATGCGTTTTAACAATTCACATTATACACGCACACCTCTACACATATATATCGGTGTACAAATGTAAGTATATATATATATATATATGTATGTGTGTGTGTGTGTGTGTGTGTGTGTGTGTGTGTGTGTGTCTTTTGTAAGAATAGGCGTTAACAATTTATATCATACATACACCTATATACATGAATATATATGTATAAATGTAAATATATATGTGTGTGTGTGTGTATAAGTAAGTTTTGTGTGTTCTGGAAAACTTTCCAAGAATATTCCGTTTAAAATCTAAAATTTTCAGAAGGTTTGACTTTCGAAAAAGCCAGACGGTTGGGACTGGATCTTCGTAAGAAAAAATGTCTGTCCCACAAAACATCAAAGAAACTTCGAATAGAAATATCTGATCTAACCAACGCCCACATTTCCAAACTAAACAAAAACTACAATTTTTATGTAATAAAATATAAATGTTTGTTGATATATATATATATATATATATATATATATATATATATATATATATATGTGTGTGTGTGTGTGTGTGTGTGTAAATGTATGTATATGCCTTTTTTGCTACCTGAAAAATCGTGTAACCGTATGAAACCTGAGTAATAGCAAAGAGTTCATTATTTTAATACGTTTTTATACCAGTCCGTCGATTGAGCAATCAGATAATTATCATTATTGTTATATATATATATGAGTATGTGGATGGGCATGTGTGTGTATGTGTATCTGAGAGTAATTGTATGTGTTTATATGTTTCTGTGTATCTGTGAATGTGTGCGAGTAACATTGTGCAGGAATGCGTGTTAACAATTCATGTTATACACTTACATATATACATGTATATATGCACATATGTGTGCGTGTATTAATGTGTATGTGTGTGGGGTGAGAGAGAAAGAGAGAGAAAGGGACATTTACAGTGGTGCGCGTCAACAATTCCTATTACATACACACTTATATACATGTATATATATGTGTGTGTGTGTGTGTGTGTGTGTGTGTGAGAGAGAGAGAGAGAGAGAGAGAGAGAGAGATTTTACAGTTGTGCGAGTCAACAATTCCTATTACATACACACTTATATACATGTATATGTGTGTGTGTGCGTCTGTATGAGAGAAACGACATAGTATAGGAATGCATGCCAAGAATACATATTACACACACACAGACACTCTCTCTCACACACACACAGACACACACACACACACACATACACACACATATATATATATATATATATAATTGGAAAGAATTCAACAAACCATCATTTGGCTATTTTAAATTTATTTCAGCTGGCAACTCTTTAAAAAATGAAACCAGCGAGGTCTTGGTACTTATCTCTCTTTCGCAATTACTTATTTTCACTTTGTTGTCTGCGGGGATGGCAAAGTCAGCAATTCGGCAGGTACTCATCTGGTCGAGATTAAGTTATCCGTTTGTATCTGAAAATCCCAGAGAAGTTTATGTGACGCATTCCCCAAGACGGATTCTGGGTTGTGCATATACCACTTGTTCGTTGAGTCTGTTTTAAATTTTTGGCTCAATTACCAGTAGATTACCTTCTCCACCCATTCATGTCACGTCTTATATTCTTTTTTACAAATTTACTGCATTTGGTTATTATATGATTGATCGTTTCAGCTCTATTACCACCGAACCAACATTTGCTATTTTGTTGCGTCTTTTCTATTTTTGCTATAAAATAGTTTGTCCTTACGGTGTTGTTTGTGCTGCTATTAGAAGAAATTCTGTTTCTCTCAAGGTTTCCCTTTCTTAGCTATGTTCAAGTCTTCTAATGTGAGATATCCATTGTTTGTCTCTTGGAATATCCATACAGTTGTTTTTCTTCCGATTTTTTTATTTCATCCTAATTGTTGTACTGTTCTTCCTTGTGTTGTTTGTGATGTTTCTGATGGCTGTATTCAATCTTTCTTCGTTCGTTCTTTTTTATGTAATCTTCGAGACGTCTTATAGACGTCATCTTCAATGCTGGCGTGTCCTTTTCCTCCTTCTTTTCTTGACATAATCTATGTCATCTCTTGGATGTAAGGCTTTATGCATCATAATGCATTTTCTTGTTCTTTAGTCCATTTATTGAAGTTCTTCTCTTGTCCACTTTAAGAATGTTTCCGAGTATCTAGCGAGGAGGACAGCCTAGGTGTTTGTCACTTTGATGAGATTTCTGTGATATAGTTTGGTTTCGAGTAGTTTTCTTGTTCTCCTAACGTATTTAAAAAAAATTCTTTCATCTCCGCTGGTTTGATAATGTCCGCTTCCAATCTTCTCAAGTATTATTATTAGTATCATTATTAGTATCATCATTACTCTTACCATTATTACATAATCAGTAATATTATTGTACTACTGATACCATCAAACATATCCTACTATTAATATCACTAACAATTTTTCTATTAACAACCTTTTTCACATGTGTTTAAAGCTATTTTCATCGTGGCATTTAAATATGATTTCATTACTTAATTCATTAGTTGGCTGGTAAATTTGTATCGAATACATATATATATATATATATATATATATTAGCTTGTATGTTCATGTGTATGTGTGTGTGAGTGATATCATGTAGGAACGTGTGTTAAGTCTTATTATACATACACCTACATACACGCATATATATATATATATATATAACTATATATATGTGTGTGCTTGCGTACGTGAGTGTGTGTGTATGTTTGAGTGACAATGTGCAGGAGTGTGTGCAAGCAATTCATGTTATACATACTGATATATACACATACACACACATACCAAAATGGCTTCCGGAGAAATAGATCCACAACCTCACAAATATCCGTAGAATCCTTGAAGGTGTTCGGGCAAAAAACCTTCAGGCGACATTACTATTTGTCGACTTTACCAAGGCCTTCGATTCCATCCACAGAGGGAAAATGGAACTAATCCTACTAGCATACGGCCTACCAAAAGAAACTGTAGCAGCAATAATGATCCTCTACAAAAACACAAAAGTGAAAGTACGTTCACCAGATGGAGACACGGAATACTTCGACATTGTTGCAGGAGTACTACAAGGAGACACGCTAGCCCCATACCTCTTTATCATCTGTCTAGACTACGAGCTTAGAACTTCGATCGACAAAATCAGAGAAAATGGCTTCGAGCTGACTAAGAAAAGAAGCAAAAGGTACCCCGCAAAAACAATCACAGACGCCGACTACGCTGATGACTTGGCGTTACTGGCGAATACGCCTAATCAAGCAGAGACACTACTGCATAGTTTGGAACGAGCTGCAGCAGGCATTGGCCTCCATGTCAATGCGCACAAAAGTAAATATATGTGTTACAACCAAACGGGCAACATTACCACACTAGACGGAGCCTCTCTGAGGCTAATGGACAAATTCACCTACCTAGGAAGTAGCGTCTAATCAACCGAAAACGACATCGACACACGACTGACGAAAGCATGGACGGCTATAGATAGGCTCTCAATCATATGGAAATCAGACCTGACCGATGAAATGAAGCGCAGTTTTTTCCAGGCAGCGGTTGTATCGATACTGCTATATGGATGCACTACATGGACGCTAACTAAACGGCTGGAGAAGAAACTTGACGGCAACTAAACAAGAATGTTGAGAGCAATATTGAACAAGTCCTGGCGACAACACCCCATGAGACGCCAATTGTACGGCCACTTGCCTCCCATCACGAAAAATATACAGGTTAGACGAGCCAGACACGCCGGACACTGCTGGAGAAGCAAGGACGAGCTCGTAAGTGACGTACTCCTATTGACCCCCACATATGGCCAAGCAAAAGCAGGACGACCAGCCCGAGCTTACATACAGCAGCTATGTGAAGACACGGGATGTAACCCAGAAGACCTGCCGGAGGCGATGAATGATAGGGAGAAGTGGCGAGAGAGGGTCAGGGATATCCGTGCTAGCGGCACGACATGATGATGATGATGATGATGTATATATGTGTGTGTGTGTGTGCATGTGTGTGAGTAACATTTTACAAGAGTGTGTAAACAATGCATACTATACATACGCATATATAAATGTATATATATATATATATATGCACACACATACACATACACATATATATATATATATATATATATGTACACATATATGTGTTTGCGTGTGTGCATATAAGTGACATTGAACAGGAATCCGTTCTAACAACTCACATTTTACACACACACACACACACACACACACACACGTCTTTACATATATATAGATCTAAAAATATATGACATTTAGTTGGATTGAGAGTTAACAATTCATATTATACATAAGCCTATATAAATGTATATATATGTATAGAGGTATATATATATATATATATATATACATTTATTTTAAATAGAGAAATTATATATCAAATTACCATGACTAGAAAATCCTGTAAGCACTGCGAGTGACATAAGGAACCACTGGACAGGTGTTTCGACCTTATTAGGTCCCATCAGTAGTGTACACCTTGATCTCCCCATTGGAGATCGAACCAGTGATCACCGAATGTAGAGCCGAAAGTTTACCACTGAGCCATTGGCGAACATCGCACCCACCTGCCGCATTTTCAAGTCATGCTAATTCAATTTATATAATTCCTCTATATAAAATATAAGTATATCTATTTCCTAGCTCATGAAGTTATGATTACGCGGATGCGTATCTCCTACTTGGGAAGACGTAGCCCAAGAGGTGACCGCGTCCTCTGTAAGAGTACGGATGTAACTACAAGACATAAGGTTAAGTGATCATGCATTTACCATGACTAGTTAATTTGGCGTCATTTGTGTGTGGTGTGGACCAATGGCTCAGTGTTAGAGTTTCGGCTCTACATTCTGTGGCCGCTGGTGCGATCTCCAGTGCGGGCGATAATGGTATACATTGCTGATGAAACCTGATAAGGTCGAAACAGTTGTCCAGAGTTCCATATATCGCACGCAGTGCTTGCCGGATTTTCTAGTCATGGTAATTCAATTTATAGAAGGTACGTGGTGTATTCAATACGTTTCCAGACTTTTTTGTACAGACATTTAAAATTGTCGTAGACTCTTGAAAATTCAGTATCTTATTGCTATACATCTTATGAGATGACTGACCAATTTTTATGATTTCAAGTTTAAATGAACAGCTACAACAGGAATTGGAATACACCCTACTAAAGCCTGATTGTCACAGCTGGTGAATTTCAAAAATGCAATCTGGACGTGAGGACACTTTAGAAGAACGATATGCAATAAAATTCTGTTTTAAACTTGGAAAAATGCCACAGAAACATATGGAATGCTTCAGACTACTTTTCGACCATCTTGCATGAATCGAGCATCAGTTTTAGAGTGGCATAAGAGATTCAAGGAAGGTAGGGTGTCTGTGAGGGATGGTGAGAGGTGTAGGAGGAGAAAGGAAGTCAATACACCAGAGCTGAATAGCCAAAGGGTTAGGGTTAGGCTTAGGGTTACTATGTTGAAGTTTTAAGGGAGTTCAGGAAGAGATTCCGTCGGAAAAGGCCAGCTCTCTTCAAATCATGTCAGTGGCATTTCCACCAGGACAATGCACCAGTCCACAACTCCATCCTTGTCACAGACTATTTGACCAACATGGAAATCAAGACAGTTCGTCACCCTCCCTATAGTCCAGACATTGCACCCTGTGACTTTAGGTTATTCCCTAAGCTCAGAGGCTGTCGTTATGAGACAATTGAGGAGATGAAAAAGGCTGTGACGAAGGTCATTGACACGCTCACACAAGAGGACTTCCATGAGGCCTTTGAGAAGTTGTTGGAACGGTAGAACAAGTGCATTGCAGCTGGAGGAGATTACTTCGAAGAGGACTATATATATGATTTGGTTTGGTTGAGTTTTATGGCATATCAACCATTGTAGGTTATTTAATGTCATATCCTATTTATACATATATATTAAATATATATGATTTGATTTGGTTGGGTTTTATGGCATATCAATTATTGTAGGTTATTTAATTCCAAATCCTCTTTATACATATATATTTAATATAAATGATTTGTTGACACATTTTGTAGATAACATTCTTAAACAAGCCTGAGTTCTTTTTTTGCATACAGCTAAATGGTTTCCATTATTGCTATATAACAATCACGATTTAACATCAGTCATTTGTTTGCACCCATAGTTTGTTCTAATTGACTCATAGATTGGACCCTATCAGGCGCAACCACTCCGAGCAGAGTGGACCTGGGTGCAATAGCAGTCAACGCTGCGCTGTAGTATTACTGGAATCTCACAATCAGATATTTTCATGTCATATCTAGGACACTCGTTTGTGAGGTGGGGGGTCTTACCCCTCTGCTGAGATGCAGTCGGTGTATTCTACAGCCTCAGCCGACTGGGCCAAATTATAACCTTGGTTCAAATTTTTAAAGAAGGATTTAATGAGACTTATATTACTAACATGCCATAGATATCAGCCACGAGATTCATAAGTGTGAGCAAAATAGCATTTGTTTCATTCTTTTTTACAAGTAAAATTTGGACGTTGTTGTAAACAACAAATTTTGTTGATCAAAATTTGTGCTTGTTGCTCCAAATTTTTGAGGTTCATTTTTTATTTCATTCTTCCCTCTATCTTGGGCTTTTTAAATGATACTGAAAATCTGATTTTAATGAAATAAATAGAAACAGGACATACTGCTACTAAACTTAAAACTAAGGAGATGAAGTATCAATGATTTATTTTTATTTCAAAGGTTTCTATTATAGTGAGTAGATAGTTCTGTATTAGATTTTACAATGTATTAGTCTGCCGTAGGAGGGAACGGCAACAACAACTGTTATATAGGGACATTCTCAGCTAATCTACCGGATATCACGAACCTTTGGCGGGATTGATTGACAGGTTTCAATACCCAGTAGTGCCAAATGAGAGAAAGGCACGAGCACTCATTTCATTTGCTATGAACAGTCACATGCGGAGAGAGAGAGAGAGAGAGAGAGAGAGAGAGAGAGAGAGAGAGAGAGAGAGAGAGAGAGAGAGAGAGATTTGAAGAAGTAAGGAGTCGAGTTTTTGACGCCAAGGGAAACAGACGCGCCCGATCGTGGGAGGCAAGTTGCTGTTCATCGTAGGCGATGACTAGGTGTCAAACAGTCTTGTAGTTGAAAACTCTCTCTATTCCGTGGGTGTTATCGTGCCCCCTGTATCTGTCATAGTATCAGTAGAAATAAATAGGAGACACTACATTCGAAGCGCTCACAGCGCAACTGTTATCGTCGTAGGAAATGTAATCGGCCATCAGAGTTCAAATCGTGGACAAGCTTGATAGCGTTTCACTTCATGCTAATGCCCCTTTTTCACCGCTCAGCTATAGGTAAATAGTTGGGTAGACTGGGTTCTTTAGCTTTGGTTAGGCAACTGATCTGAGAGAAGGAAATAAGCACAACTCCTCCCCCAAATCGACCCTGTGTCGCATCTTGCCCGTGACGGAAGAGTTAGGTAAATCAGAACTTTCAAAGTGTCCCTCGCATTTGTTGCAGTTGTAATAAAAGAAGACATTATTTTAAGAAACATAAGAGCAATAAAAAAGCAACAGCTGCGACTGAGAAAAAAACAACAGCTGTCGAAAAAATGGCCATCAAAATTCTATTGCTGTTTTCAGTGGATGACAAATTCCATAAATAAAATTTCATGTTCGTGTGATCTCGATATCTGAATAAAGAATATCAATCGTTCAATAATTTATGTAAAGCAGCCGATTCCAATGCGTGTTTTATTTTTTGTGTTACAAAAAGAGTAGAAACATAATCCTTAAAAGGGATGCAGTTCTACTTGCAAAGTCTGAAAAGAGAAAGCAACGTGAATATCAATATTTTATTACCTTTTGCTAAAAAAGAAAAAAAGTGATAAATATAAAAAAAAATACCTTATTTAAAAAAGTGCATGTTGTTTCCCTTAGTAATACAATTAAAATTTAATTTTGAGTGATTTTTTGTGTTTGTTTAAAGTCATAGCAACCTTCTTAGGTTATTCAATGCCAAAGCCATACTATAAAGAAATCAAATTAAAATTTGATTTCTTAATAGTAACGATTAAAGTATGATGTCTGTAGTGTTACAGTTAAAAAGTTTTTAGTGTTACAATTAAAGACTTTTTAGTGTTACAATTAAAATTTGATTGTTTAGTGTTACAATTAAAGTGTTTTTCAGAGTTACAATTAAAATTTGATTTCCTTACTGTTACAATTAGACTTTTTGCGAAGTAGAGGAATCACAAGATAAAAGAGGTAATGCTGAAGCAAGTACCTATGCATTTTTTAAATTTTGCACATGAAACTAAGCTGTATTTTTTCTAACCCTGGACAAGGCTGTTTGCATTTCCCATAACACTAATGCTCTTGCAAAAGATATGAATCCAACTATTCTTCCTCCAGTTATGGGTAAACAGTAGGGCTTTTTAACTTTGGTATGGCTACCAGTCAAGCAGAAGGGAATCTCTGAATTCAAACCTGTTAAAGCCCGCTTAAAAACTGACCTTGTGTTGCATCCTGCTCGTGTGGAGGGGTTGGGTATATACATATATTTGCATAACATTTACATAATACATGGACAGGCCCCAAATATGGAACAGGATAAGGAAGATAATGAGAAGAGATCAGAAGAGTGAGATAATAGATAATCTTTAAAATATTTAAAATTTACGGCAGAAAATAAAGGGAAAATCACAAAATGAATCTGTCTCGACAAAGCATCAATATTGTAAAGTCTAAGCAAAATTAAACAATGTTATTAAAAAGTCATTAGCTGAACATGCATCTGAACTTAACTTTAAAATAGTGTTTTGTAGCTGAACACTTCCTCTATGTAAAGGTGTTGTGTTCATTAAATTTATTTATAGTACCATGGAAATTATTGGTTGGTTGGTTAGGGTTTATGGCATATCAACCATTGTAGATAATTCAATGCCAAATCCTGTTTATACATATATATTAAATATATATGATTTGGTTGGGTTTGAGTTTATGGCATATCAACCATTGTTGATAAATTAATGCCAAATCCTGTTTATCATATTTACCCAACCCCTCCGCTCGGGCAGGATATGACACAAGGTCTTTTTTTAAGCGGAGTTTAACAGGTTTGAATTCAGAGTTTTCCTTCTCCTAGACTAGTTGCCTCGCCAAGACTGAAGAACCTAGTCTGCCCTACTATTTAGCTGGAGGGAGAATAATTGGATTCATACCTTTCCCAAGGGTATTAGTGTTATGTGAAATGAAATCAGTCTCGTCCAGGATTTGAACTCGTGTCGCCGTGTCCATTTCTTACGACGATAACAATTACACCACGAGCACGGCCAAATCCTGTTTATACATATATATTAAATATATATGATTTGGTTGGGTTTGAGTTTATGGCATATCAACCATTGTAGATAATTTAATGCCAAGTCCTGTTTATACATAAACGAACCTGAGTTCATTTAATATCAGTCATTTGTTTGCACTCATAGTTTGTAGATAATTTAATTTTTGTACCTCACACAAACTATTACGGACGCAGACTAAGCCGATCACCTAGCGCTTCTAGCTAATACACCTGCCTAAGCCGAATCCCTGCTACATAGTCTGGAACGAGCAGCTGGTGGTATAGGCCTCCATGTCAATGCAGACAAGACAGAATACATGTGGTGGTCCTTTGAAACTAGTGGACAAGTTCACCTATCTCGGAAGCAGCGTCTCATCAACCGAGAATGACATCAACACGCGACTAGTAAAGGCGTGGACAGCTATCGATAGACTATCGGTCATATGGAAGTCAGACCGGACCGATGAAATAAAACGCTGTTTTTCTAAGCAGCGGTCGTATCGATACTGCTATATTGATGCACCACATGGACGCTAACTAAATGTATGGAGAAAAAGCTTGACGGCAATTACACAACAATGCTGCAAGCTGTATTGAATAAGTCCTGGAGGCAACACCCCACAAAACAACAGCTTTACGGCCACCTACCACCCATCACGAAAACTATCAACGTTAGACGAACGAGACTTGCAGGACTCTGCTGGAAAAGTAAGGACGAACTCGTAAGTGATATACTTCTGTGCACCCCTTCACATAGACGAGCAGAGGAAGGACGACAGCTAGAACCTATATACAACAGCTCTGTGTTGATACAGGATGTAGCTTGGAAGACCGCCCGGGAGCGATGGACGATAGAGACGGATGCTGGGAGAGGGTCAGAGAGATCTGCGCCATGATGATGATCATGATGATCATGATGATGATGATGATTTATAACTGATTTCTTTCTATACTGGTATTTATATTGCTTATACACAGTGAAATGGTTTCAATTATTGCTACCTAACACTAATAATTCTATTCGATATTAATCATTTGTTTGCGGACAGGAGGGTATAAGAATTGCTATTTAACACTAATTGAGCACAATCTATTCATTTGCACACAGTCAAATGGTTCCAGGTATTGCTATGTTATACCAATATTTCAATTTAAACATAGTTTAAAAGTTTAAAGTATTTCTATGTATCACAAACAATTCAGTTAATCATCAGTTAGTAGTCTACATACAGCTAAATGCCAAACAGTTCTATTTGACCCATTAATGGGGCCCCTCAAGTGCTACTATTCTGGGTCAGAGCGGATTTGGGAGCAATGGCAATTACGGGATACTCCATATTCCCTAAAGCTCCAGAGCTGGAGTCTTGCTTATCAAATTGTTTAATGTCATATCCAGAACATACGTTGGTGGTGGTGGTGGGGGTCTTATCTCTCTGCAGAGAGGCAATCTGTTTATTCTACAGCCCTAGCCAACTGAGTTTGGAAATAAACGTGAAGCATTACTTTCGGAGCGTTCGACGTATCTAAATTATTATTATAGATTGGCTTTGTGAATGTAGATTTTAGGAAGCTTTTTTTTTCCTTGTTAATCTGAATTTAATGTAAAATGCAAATTTTATTGAATGGAATTGTTGTTTAAATACTGACAGTAAATGAGAATCAAGTTGAGTTAGCCGAATTAATTGAGAAGCTTTGCTATTGGTTAATATCTTAACCTTTGCCTCTGAACAGCTGTTGATGAATGATGACGTAAGTCGTTTGAATATAAAGACCATAATATTCTATGGCTGTTCCGTTGTATATTATTCAGCCATAACACATGTTATCTATGTAACGAGGCCTTTTGTTTTTATGAGTCAACATAAGTCGGTAAATAAAATGGTAATCAAATGCAATATTCAGTGAGCTTACAAGGCTCCATTTGCTAATTAAGTCTTGTTTGGGGTCTATTTTGCTGCCGATACGAGTGAAAGTGTACGTGCTGGCACACACACATATGCAAACATGTGTGTGTGCGTGTGTGTATGTGTGTAAAAAGAAAAAAAAACTCAGTTATTTTGATATTGGTTTTCCATATATATATATATATATATATATATATATATATATATTCGTATTATAACAGTGTTAGTTGTCTTTAAATCACTTTGTGGGTTTGTGGCGAACCAAGTGCAATATACTATGGAGAGTGCTCAATATCTAGGATAGAGCTATTATATAATAATAATAAATAGATATATATTAAATTCATATATTTAATGCTATGGAATTTAGTCAGCGACCCCTGGGTTTCATGAAGTTTTTACAAAACAACAATCATCAGGCAGTTAACAAAACGAAAATCTTACATTTTGTTACATTTCAATTTGGTAACTACCTGATGAATAGTACCACTACTGTTCTTCTACAAGGACAGTTTTGGCATTAAGTAACCCACAATAGTTGATATGCCATTAAACAAAGTAAACGAAATCAATTATTCCTTTACTATACAGCCACATATTTTCACGATGTATTATTCAAATAAGAAAACTTTTATCCAAAAAATATATATATGTATTGTGTTTACGTATTTTTATAGCGAAATTTCTGTAATCTCGTGGCAAACGTGCTGGACTGCGACATCGTAGGAAGTGAGTTCAAACTCAACTCGCGCTATAACGTTCACTTTTGGACGCATACTTTTGTGAAATGAGTGAACAACCTTCTCTTCCCTGCCCATAGGTTAAATAGTTCCACCATTGCTTTTTTCCGCTTTGGTATGAAATAACCCACGATGGTTGATATGCTATTAAAAACAAAGAAACCAAACCATAAAGCAAGACTCCTGATAAACTACAGCTATTGTAAAGTCTTAAAGGCCAGGACAAAAACACGTTGGGATTTTGTACAGAAATGTTGGATGATTGTAAAGATGAAAAGTGCTTTATAAATAGATTTTAAGACGCTAATTACATTACACAAATTTAAAATTGAACACTTCCAACGGAAATAGAATGGTTTATTACTTTCTCATCTCTTTCGTTTCATTTGATAACTTACACGCTCTGATGAGAGAATGAAAACCGAAACTTTAAACGTTGGCAAAGATTTCTACCAATAAAATCATCCTCAGAAGACCTTATGTTTTTTTCACCCCGGTACATCTTCATTCTGTCGGATTTATTTCCAGTTTTTCTTATATATATATATATATATAGTCATCCACAGACAGATCTGTTTCGTTCTATCAGAACTCATCAGTGTGGCTAGACAGTATCTCCCCGTAGCTGGGATCGAAACCCGGTTGACTCAAACGCCAAGCTAAAGCTTCTAACCATTTAGCTACGAGGAGATATTAGCTACGAAGTACATTTTAAACGGTTATGAATCACAATTACTATTGTTTACATACACCCGTTCAACGGCCGCCGATATATATATATATATATATATATATATATATATATAGTTATCCACTGATAAACTGTTTCGTTGTATCATAACTTATCAGTGTGGCTAGATACGCGAGATTCTTCCAGCTGGGATCGAAACGCGGCTGACTTTACGCCAGTCGGATATCTTACCGCAGAGCCATTAGCGTAAGCGAAGAGATTTAACGTGTGTATATATATATATATATATATATATACACGTTAAAACTCTTCGCTTACGCTAAAATAATATATATATATATATGTATATATATATATATATATATATATATATATATATATATATTATTTTTGTTTACATATGCGCTTAACGGCTACAGATTACTCAATTCATTAGAAGACCTTTGTAGTACGTGAGTGGCATCTCGTAATTCCTTCGCGAGAGTGCTTAACTCCCAGGTGTATTGCCGTATATATATATATATATATATATATATATATAGCGACACTTTGAATTATGCGGTTTTAATTTCCCGTTTTTTATACGCTTTAACAATATTTTTGAAGAAAAAAAAACTAAAACGCAAAAACGCTTAAACAGTTGACTGCAAAGATACATTTGAAAACAAAAAGAAGAAATTCTAATGAAAAATTATTTCTCTAGGAAATAAAACTTTTTTTTTTCCAGATTACAAACGATTTCTTTTCATTCCCGAATTTTGTTTTTGCTTGTAACGCAATACTATTTTTTTTTCTTTTTCTTTTTGACTAAAATGCATGAATTTTGAAGAGTAATTTTTTTCCTTTTTTCTTTTTGATTCGTCTTTTTTTTTGTGCTGGGACGTATTACATTTAAATTCATAATAATAAGACTTGAAAAGAACCTTTGAACAAATTAAACTCACTGTTGAAGTCATTGCTATATACTGGGTGCGACATAAATACATCCCACATTTTAAACTATCACCTATATGATGAAAGAGAACTTAATTAAGTGGTAATAGTAGCTCTATCTAGCTAATGTCTTACCATATTTTTAGATACAATCAGTTTCGATCGTGGCTTAGATCGATGCCCATCGTGTGTCTGTCATTGAAACCTTTTTGTTAAGATTGATGAATCTAGCAATTACTACATAGAGTTTTTCGTTTGGTTTGGTTGGATTGAGTTTTATGGCTTATCAACCATTGTCGGTAATTTAACGCCAAATCCTTTTTTTCTTTTTACATATACAAGATCATTAAATAAGTTTCCAGACTTTTTTCTTATGGGCACTTTTATTGATAGTACATACATGAAACTCTAGTCCCTTTCGAAGTAATATCCTCCGGCTGCAATGCACTTGTTCTACCGTTCCAACAACTTCTGGAAGGCTTCATGGAAGTCCTCTTGTGTGAGCGTGTCAATGACCTTCGTCACAGCCTCTTTCATCTCTTCAATTGTCTCATAACGACGGCTGAGGAACTGTCTTAATGCCCATCTTGGTCAAATAGTCTGTGACAAGGATGAAGTTGTGGACTGGTGCATTGTCCTGGTGGAAATGCCACTGACCCGATTTGAAGAGTGCAAGCCTCTTCCGACAGAATCTCTTCTTGAACTCTCTTAAAACCTCAACATAGTAACCCTAAGCCTAACCCTTTAGCCATTCAACTCCGGTGTATTGACTTCCTTACTCCTTCTACGCCTCTCATCATCCCTGCCTTCCTTGAATCTCTTATGCCACTCTAAAACTGATGCTCGATTCATGCAAGATGGTCGAAAAGTAGTCTGAAGCATTCCATACGTTTCTGTGACATTTTTCCAAGTTTAAAACAGAATTTTATTGCATATCGTTCTTGCTCACGTCCAGATTGCATTTTTGAAAATCACCAGCTGTGACATCCAGGCTTTAGTAGGGTGTATTCCAATTCCTGCTGTAGCTGTTCCTTTAAACCTGAAATCATAAAAATTGGTCAGTCATCTCATAAGATGTATAGCAATAATATACTGAATTTTCAAGAGTCTACAACAATTTGAAATGCCTGTACAAAAAAGTCTGGAAACGTATTGAATGCACCACGTATATCAAATATATATGATTTGTAAACTCATTTTGTGGATACATTTTTGAAAGAGCCTGAGTTCATTCTTTTGTACACAGTTAAATGGTTTTAAGTAAACACGAATATTTCTATTTACAATCAATCATTTGTTGGTACACAGTTAAATGGTTTCAAGTATTTCTATCTAACATAAATATTTCTATTGACAATCAATCATTTGTTGGCACACAGTTAAATAGTTTCAAGTATTTCTATCAAACAGGAATATTTCTATTTACAATCAATCATTTGTTGGTACACAGTTTAATGGTTTCAAGTATTTCTATCTAACACGAATATTTCTATTTACAATCAATCATTTGTTGGCACACAGTTAAATGGTTTCAAGTATTTCTATCAAACAGAAATATTTCTATTTACAATCAATCATTTGTTGGTACACAGTTAAATGGTTTCAAGTATTGTTACGCAACAGTAATAATATAATATCAGTTATTTGGTTTCACACATTCAAATGGATATGATTTGTCAGTGAATAGTTTGTTGGTAATTTGATTTTTAAATGAGTTAGAACTAATTTGTTTGCACATAAGTATTGCTATTGTTTCTACAGTTTAATGATTTCAGTTAACACTTGTAATTCTTTCAATACGAATCATTTTTTTGCACACGATGAAATTGTTACAATTTTTGTTATTTAAAGATATTCAATTCAACATTACTCATTCGTTTGTGTGCAGTGAAATGGTTCCAAGTATTGTTATGTATCAATAACAATTCAATTAAACATCAGTCATTTGTTTACACACATTTAAATGATCAAACAGTTCTATTTCTAACAATTCAATTTAGCATAATTCATTTGTTTGCGCACAGTTTAAATGTCAGAGCTGACCTGGGAGCGATGGCAATAAAGGTGTACTCTGCATTCCCCAAAGCTCCAGCATTACTGGAGCCGCACCATCTAATTATTTAGCGTCATATCTAGGACACTCATTCGGAAGGGGTGTCTTGCCCCTCTGCAGAGATGCAATCGGCGTATTCTACAGTCCCTGCCAACTGGGTTTAGCTTTTCGTGATCAGTTCATGATGTATTTTGACCTTCGGTCCGGGTAAACATGCCATTCCAAAGTGATGCACCGGAAGGAAGTGACACATTCCAATGGCCAGTAATCGAAAGAGATCGCGTGGGCGGATTTGGCTGATGGTAAAATTCCCATGGTACACTCATAGACTGATACACTGGAAGAGAGTGACCTCTGAACTGCATGACAGTTATTTCCACTTGATGACGATCAAACATGCCATTCCAAAGATTGAGTGGACGATTGAAGGGGCGTTGAACTATTATATAACTCGGTCAAGACAGGAAGTCAGACAGTTGGGGTCCAGAGAGGTTGCTGATAAGATGTGGTAGAGAAAGCCCGGCGGAGGTAAACCTTGGGGCCCCTGATTGAGTTGGAGATTAGAGACGTCGGAGACAAGATGTGGTAGGGAAAGCCACACCCGGCCGAAGGGGCCCTCAGGACCCCCGATGAAATTTGGGGACCAGACCAGTTGGTGATAAGATGCAGTAAAGAAAGCCATCATCCAGCAGAGAGCTGGGCTCCTGGGCCTCCGGTTGAGCAGCCCTGGAGAAAGAGAAAGACAACGCTGACGGCCATAAGAGTGGGGGTCAATATATTGCAATCTTTGTTCAGTATCCAACTCCCTCTCACACGCAAACATTGAGTAACCCTTTTCGAACCCTTACAATAAAGTGAGGGGTACATATTTTCTAAAGAAGCCTTCGCTCGTTCTTTATCGTCGTGTCGTTGTTATTCTTTCTGCATGAATCTGCATATGACAATATAACAATGATACGTCGGGACGATGCTGTTTTGGAAAGAATTTTAAAGCGATACTGATAAATTTTCAATCCGTAACAGCATCTACCAGGATGACAAGTGTCTTACATGAAACTCAGAGTTGCTGGAACATAGCTCGGGTTCCATTTAACATAATTTTCTTAAGCAGCTCATTTTCGGCATAGAAACGGCTTGTTGTTTTAATATTATCATAATATAATCTTCAGCATTAATGTAGTTGAGCACTTGGTTAAAGAATTCTTTTCCTAACCGGGTTTTTTTTTTTAAACGGCCAACTAACCAACCAATGAATTGTTTTACGGCTTATCAAACCTTTTCTGGTCATTTAATGTCGAGTTAAATTTCAAACAATTCAGTTTAGAATGAGTACACAATTCAGTTCTATTTGACCCGTAGATAAGACCCTATCAGGTGCTACCACTCCGGGTCAGAGTGAACCTAGTAGTGATGGCAATAAAGGGCACTCTGCATCCCCCAAAGCTCCAGTATTACTGAAGCCTCATCATCTGATTGTTTAGTGTCATATCTAGGACACTCGGGGGAGTCTTACCTCTCTGCAGAGATGTACAATTTCGATAAGATTTTGTGAAAATTACTTGAAATCGGAGTTATCTTCAGTAGATGTGCTAGAGATTTCCCCCCCTCTCTCTGTTTATCTATCTCCACCCTTTTCTACAGTGTCTTATATATATATATATATATATATATATATATATATATATATATATATATGGAAAGTTAAATTCTGGTGTATTTGTATTTCCTGTTTTATTTTATCAGATTGTTGGTTGTGTCAGGATTACTGTATGACTGCACCACTTCGACTTTCACGAAACTCCTGGAGAAAAAGCATGTTGGTTTGAACAGATCTTAGAAGCAACACTCCACAAAACAGTAGTTGTACGGCTACTTACCTTCTATCACAAACCATCCGAGTAAGACGAACAAGACGTGAGGGACACTGCTGGAGAAATAAGGACGGACTCATAAGCTACATTCTCTTATGGACTCCTACATATGAACGTGCTAGTGTTGGCCGTCCAGCAAAAAATTACATACATCAACTCTTTGTGGACACAACTTATTAAAAAGATGCTTCTACATGGAGAACTCACTGGAATAAGTTTATTGTATAACAAGGGACCTATTGAAACTGAAACTGAAACTAAAAGTGAAGACAATGTTTCATTCATTGTTAATTTCTGTCTCATTAGAATAAAGCTTCAGTTTCGTTTCTCTTTTAAAACCTCGTATAACACTTCAATATACACATTTTTTCAACCCCTCCACACAAGTAGGATGTGACACAAGGCAATTTTTTAAAGCTGAGTTTAACAGGTTTGAATTGAGAGTTGAATTCTTCTAGACAGGTTGTCATACTGAGTTTAAAGAGCCCATTCTGTTGAGTCGCGGGAGAATCATCGTGGCGTAGTGGCTAACGTGCTGGACTTCAACATCATGGTTAACAAGTTCGAACTCCAGTCACGCTATAGCGAACACTTTTGGACAAATACTTTGGGGGGAAAACTATGAATCGCCTTATCCCCTTTGCTATGAGTTAAATAGTACTACTACAGTTCTTCTACAAGGATGGTTTTGGCATCAAATAGTCCCCCAAGGTTGATGTGCCATTAAGGATCAATTACAAGCAATGCATATCACTGGACCACTCTGGTCTAGTTTAAGCGATGAACAGGCACACGTGCCGGACTCACGTAATATCGAGCGAGTCCAGGTCCAGCTGTCTCATCTGGCTCACATTGCACTAAGCGAGCCGATGGCAAGAATAAGTCCAGCTGGGCACGTGCTAGACCTTACCCCTCCCTTAAACACCTACTTTTAAAAAGACCTTGTGATAAATCCCGTCTGGTGGGAGGCAGAGACAAACATCGCCATAAAACAAGGAGACCAAAACCTAAAACGAACTCGGGTCGCCGTATCCATTTCCTACGGCGAATAACCGTTACACCTCAAGTGCCTCCTACAAATGCTTCAATGTTGGAAATTAACTTTGGTAAAAGACAATTTTTATGAATCTTGCTCTGATATACAACCGTACTTTATATGTAGTTTTTAAAGCCCATTTCCATTATTTTAGTGATTATGACAAAGAAAAGAAATTGATCAAGACGCAAACAGTTCTATAGAATATATTATTTTCTCAAATTACTATTTTAGCGATAAGAGACGTTTCGATTATAAAGGATGTCGTTAAAATGCGTGGAATTAGTGCATCAGATTACAAAGCTATCGATAAAACATTTTAAAATAACTGCAAACTGTACTGCGCTGACGTCATGATGACGTCAATCGATTTTTTCACATTTTTATGTTTTTCCTCCAATGGCGTTAAGCGTAAAGTTTTCGTGCAACCAGAGAACCGATTGCAGATTAGGGAAAGATTAAATAAAATGAAAAATACCTAAGAAGGAAAGGGAGGCAAACAGAACGTTAACGGACAAACGAGAATCACATGAGATAATATTATCTTGAGTAACATTTGACCTCACGAGCCAATCAATACTAGAGCTGAAACGACTCTGTAGAACGATGAACACGAGACATAAAATAATAATGATAATAATAATAATAATAAGAGAACTGAATAATCTATGGAAAATGAAAGTGAGAAAACTGAAAAATCTATGGAACATGAAAATGACGGTGATACCAGTTGTAAATAGCACGCTCGGTACAATCACCGAATGATTGGTACAGGGACTGGAGGACTGGGAAAGAAGAGGACGAGTAGAGACCATCCAAACTACAGCATTGTTGAGATCGGATTGAATACTAAGAAGAGTCCTGGAGACTTGAGGAGATTTTCTGTCACTCGGAATCCAGTGGAAAACCATCTGCTAACGTTGATGTAAAAAACTCTCAAATGAGTTGAATAATAATAATAATACTTAGATCTTTCCAGAGAGCTGAAAACGTGTGGAACATTAAAGTGATGGTGATAATAAATGTAGATGGAGCTCTTGGAATGGTCCCCAAAATCTTGGTGTTACATAGCTAGATATGAATATGTGAAATGTACATAGAATGTTCATAACTCATATATAGATAACATAGGAATCCCGAAACACAAAAACACTTACGACTTCTTAGTTCAAGTACGAAACTTTTTATTACCTTTGAGTTTAAAGGTTTTTCGGCATAAGGAGAGAGGTACCATCTTTCTATGCTGACTTTTCCATCTGCTCCAAACCATGTGCGGCACCCGCCGCAAGGCCTCGGCGAGCTCCGAAAGTCAACCGTCTTCTTCGGACGCTAGAACTGAACTAACTTTTCTCAAATCTCAGCCCACGCTTCCGGTGCGTGACGTCATTCACATCCCCCTATCTGGGATTTCTATTGTGACATCCCTGAATGAAACATCCCCTCCGCACGTGCGTGAACACCTGCGCTCATGTTTGCACCTAACTAACCCATGCACTGAGCCAAAACGTTCTCAGCCTACCTAAACCCAAAGGCAAGATATATAAAACGAAATCCCTCCGCTATTATATTACACTAGTAAAGAGACTGAAGGAACAGGAGATGAGAAGATCTACTGATCAGGTAGTATACATAAAAGAGTTCAAGAGACCCGAGGAAACTTGCTGTCACTTAGACTTCAATAAAAAACCGCTAGTTAAAACTAGCGTAAAAACTTGTATCAAATAATTAGCTATAGAACATGAGGATGGTGGTGATACCAACCATAGTTGGCGTGTTTGAAACAGTCTCGAAAGACTTGGAAAAAGAACTGAAATAGATGGAAATAAGAGGAAGAATCGAGACTATCCAGATTATAGCATTGTTCAGATCGGCCAGAGTACTGGGAAGACTCCTGGGGACCTGAGGAGACATGCTGTCTCTCAGCCTCCAGTGAAAAACGTCAGCTACCTCTGGTATGAAAAACTCGCTATAATAATAATAAAACTTCGAGGAAAAGAAAATTACAAGTATCTGGTAAATTTAGAAGCAAATACAATCAAACAAATAGAAAGGAAAGAAAAAGCAAGAAAAGAGTACCGTAGAAGAACAAGAAAATTTGTCGAAACCAAGTTAAAGGAATAGACATTTGGGTTGTCTCCCTTGCAAGATAGATACTCGGGATCATTCCTAAAATAGACAACGGAGGAACTCAGAAAATGTGTTGTATATTGACCTTCAACCCGGCCAAACATGCCATTCCAAAGTGATGCACCGGAAGGAAGTGACACATTCCGATGGCAGTTATGAGAAGAAATCGCGTAGGCGGGCTTGGCTGACGATATGGGACAAGGTAAAATCCCACGGTACACTCATAGACTGATGCACCGGAAGAGAGTGACCTGTGAACTGCATGACAGTTATTTCCGCTTGATGACGATCAAATATGCCATTCCAAAGATTGAGCAGGCGATTGAACTATTATATAACTCGGTGAAGACAGGAAGTCAGTGAGTTGGAGATCAGATGAGTTAGAGACAAGATGTGGTAGAGAAAGCCACCACTCAGCAGAAGGGACCCTCGGGACCCCCGATAGAGTTGGAGATCAGATGAGTTAATGGCAAGATGCGGTAGAGAAGCCCGCACCCAGCAGAGTGGGCCCCCAGACCTCCGGTTGAGCAGCCCTGGAGAACGAGAAAGACACAACGCTGATGGCCATAAGAGTCGCGGTCAATATATCGCAGTTCTGTTCGGTTTCCAACTCCCTCTCACACACACAACCCTTTCAAATAAAGTGAGAGGTATATTTTTTTTAAGAAGTCTTCGCTCGTCTTTATTCATTGCGTCAATATGTATTCTGCATGTATATGTGTATATATGCATATTTATTGAGTTGAGTATACGACAAATGAACCAAAAGACAAGGAAATTGATGATGATGCAGAAGACCCTACACCCAGGAGATAACATAGACAGAGTATATGTGATAAGAAAAGAGGTAGCAAGAGGACTAACCAGCTTTCAAAATTCTGTCGATGAAACAATTCAAAGATTTGAAGAATACACACACAAAAAAAAAAAAGAAGCCAAAAGAGACTAATTACAGAAGTCAGTCCCAGAAAATGAGACCAATGAAAATCTCTGAGATTATGAAAAAGGAAACGCATCACCCAATTCTGTTCAGAAGATCCGAGCTGGTATTAACAAGAAAAAAGAAAAAAAATTCATCTCGTGAATTTTGAAAGTGAAAACAGAATAAGACGAAATGTTAAGCAAATACCTGAATCTTCCCAGAGAGCTGAGAAAGCCGCGGTACATAAACGTGACGGAGATACCAATTGTATTTGGACCCTTTGGAACGGTCCCTAAAACCTTGGAAAAGAGGCTAGAGGAATTGGTGATTAGATGAAGAATCAAGAGGAAATGAAAGAAAAAATAATAAAAGAGAGTATCTTAGACGAACGAGAAAACAGCTCGAAATCAAGCTCGGCAACTGAAATCTTATCAAAGGAATAAACAACCGGGTTGTCTCCAGTGTAAAATACTCTGGACTTTTCTTAAAATGGACAAGGGAGGAACTCAGACAAATTGACCATAGGACAAGAAAATGGACGATACTCAAGGCCTTGCATTCGAGAGATAATAGAGACGGACTATATGTATCAAGAAAAGAAGAACGAAAAGGACTCGCCAGCATTGAAGATAGCGTAAGTGAATTAATACCAGCACTCGAGAAATACATTAAAAAGAGCAAAGAAAGACTAATTAAGGCTACTAGTATTAGCGCAAGCAACATAAGGATAAACGGAACAACAACAAAAACTTCGAAGCAGAAATTGGAAGAAAAACAACTCATCGGATATTTCAAGCGACAAATTAACGAAATCTCACGAAAAACCTGCACATGCCTTCGAAAGGGAAACCTTAAGAGAGAAACTGAATCAATTCAAATAGGAGCATAAACCAACGGTATAAGGACAAATTATATTAAAACCAAAATCGATTGGGTGCAAGTGTAGATTATGTGATGACTAAGACGAAACGATTGAACACATAGTAAGCGAATGTAGCAAAATTAGTATAAGACTAGACATGATAGGGTGGGGAAGGTGAGCTACAGGGAATTGTGCAAGAAATTGAAATTTTATCGCACAAACCAGAATCCGTCCCGAAGAATGAGACGCATAAAATTTTCTGGGATTTTGTGATAAAAAACGGATCATCTGATCCCGGCCAGGAGATCAGACCAAGTGACAATTAAAAAAAAGAAGAGAACTTGCTGTTTAATGGATTTTTGTTTCAGCGGAACATGTAAGTGACGGTGATACCAATTGTGGTTGATGTTCTCCAAAGGATTGATGAAGGAATTGGAAGACTTGGAAATAAGAGGAGAAGAAGAGACCATCCTGACTACAGCATTATCAAAATCGGTCAGAATAGTGAGAAGAGTCCTGTAAGAAGCCAGTGAGAAACCATTAGCTAACGCTGGTATGAAAAACTTTCAAAAGAGTAAAATAATAATAATTATAATAATACGCATAAACTCCTACAAACGGATCACCTAATCCCGGCCAGAAGTCCAGACCTTATAATAATCAACAACAAAAAAAAAAAAAAAAAGAAAAAAAGAGAACTTGCAAAATTGTCGACTTTACTGTTCCGGCGGACCACAGAATAAACCTGAAGGAATATGAAAAGAAGGATAAGTATCTCGACCTTGCTAGAGAATAGAAAAAGCTGTGGAACATGAAATTAACAATTGCGCCAATTGTGACTGGTGCTTTTGGCACAATAACTAAAGGATTATTAAAAGGCCTGGAGGACTTGGAAGTTGGCAGACGGGTAAAATCTATCCAAATGACAGCATTACTGAGAACGGCCAGAATCCTAAGACGAGTCCTGGAGATCTGAGGAGACTTGCTGTCACTCAGACTCCAGTGAAAAACCATCAGCTAACACTGATGTGAAAAACTCTAAAGGAGTAAATAATAATAATAATAATAATAATAATAATAATAATAATAATCTGGAGGACCCGTTTTATCATTGCGATTGATGAAGTTAGTTGACAACCGAAAAATGAAATAAATTTGCTAACCTTTAAAATAAAAAAAATTGTCTCGCACTTAAATGACCTTTAAAATCAAAAACGATTGTCTCGTACTTAACTGACCTTTAGGAACGATCAACCAGTTTTTTAGGTCAATATAAACCTCGAACAAAAATATACTTATTTTAAGGATCAATTTGTTATATATATATATATATATATATATATATATATATTAATTTTCATATATTTCATGAATTTTAATTTTTACATATTAATTAAGTACTTAACCGCACGTCGTGTCACATAGTAGCTTAGCGACTGTCGAGCAAAATGATGTTCGATATAAAATACGCATGAAGTAGTAGTTGGTTATTGAATTCTTCAGTGTGGAAAAAGCTACTTCCATTGACATTCATCGACACTTAATGAACGTTCACGGTGACCAAGAAGTGGAAATAATCATAGTTAGGTGATACTATTTACCAACCCCTCCGCTCGGGCAGGATATGACACAAGGTCAATTTTTAAGCGGAGTATAACAGGTTTGAATTCAGAGTTTTCCTTATCCTAGACTAGTTGCCTAACCAAGGCTGAAGAACCTAGTCTGTCCTACTATTTACCCATAGCTGGAGGGAGAATAATTGGATTCATACCTTCCCCAAGGTTATTAGTGCTATGTGAAATGCAATCAGTCTCGTCCAGGATTTGAACTCGTGTCGCCGTGTCCATTTCCTACAACGATAACGACTACACCACGGGCACCTCATAGTTAGGTGATGGATAATGCACGTCAGCAGTGACAGCAGCGATGAGTGATGAATCTAAATTTTGCCGTTTCTACGCTGCAATCAACCCACAAAATGAAGAGTGTCTACATCGACTCATCATTAAATGCGAGTCTATTTACTGAACCACAAAAAGATTTTAGGTGACCTGAGCCGCGTGCCCACAGGAGAAAGACGAAATTGTAAATGTCGGGTAGAGCAGGATTATATAATAGCGTCGTACGGATCCTTTTCATCACAAGTGAATATGTATAGCGAATGGTGGTGACTATGGAGTTTTGTAGGTAAAAACCTGCCCCATCCATCGATATGATTATGCTCATCTGTTGCAGTTTCAGTGAAAATTGATTGATTTTAACGGCGTGTCATTCAGTCTAGGGTTACTTTATGTCTAGAAGTTAGGGAATTGCATTCATTGTGCATTTTTGTTGTTTCTTAAGTGTTCTTGCATATAGTTATATGATATCAAGTATTTCAATTAGATACAAATAATTTGTTCAGTGTTGTACGGGGAGGGGGACTCCCCGTGGTGTAGGAGCTAAGATGCTGGACTTGTAAGCGAGTTCGAACTCCAGTCGCGCCACAACATTCACTTTCGGACTAATACCTTGAAAAAGGTTTGAACCCTCTTATTCTCCCAGCTGTGGGTTAAATAGGGCCACAACTGTTCTTCTTCAAGAATGTCTTTGACATTAAATAACCCGCGTAGGTTGATAAGCCATTAAACAAAGAAACCAAACCAAATAGTTGCATGGTTTCAAGTATTCTTATTTAATACTAATAATTATATGTTTTCAAGTAACTATTTAATGATAGTCCTTTATTTGCATAGTTACATGGCCTCAAGTAACTAATAATAGTCCTTAATAAACAGCTATCATCATCATTTCGCTCTGATTGCACATATTTCCCTGACTCTCTTTCGCTATTCGACCCTATCATCCATCGCTCTCGGTAAGTCTTTTAGACTACATCCTGTGTCCGTGGAAAGATTACTATGAAACAACTAAAGCTTCCTGTAGTAAGTAAAGTTGGCGACTTTAGTCGAGGGTGACCAGAAGGCTCCCTTTTTGATAGCTACTACACCGAGGTGTAGGGGAGGATGCTACTCCTTTCCTTGGATTGCCCCACTTTACCTTTGATCCCTACCGTATATTGTTGAGAGTTAAGCAAGGAAGCATCAAGTACCATTTTTGAGTCTTTGGGTATGACTCGACCTGGAATTGAACCCAGGTCTCCCGGGCAATTGGCGAAACGATTTATAGTTATATGGCATTAAATATTCCTATGGAATACGTATAATTTTGTTCTACTCATAGATGGAATCCTACCAGGTACTACCACTCCAGATCAAAGTGAACCTGGGAGTAATGGCAATGAAGAAGTATTCCACATTCCCCAGATCGCCTAAACTGAAGCCTCGCCATCAGAGGCAATTTTGTGTCATATGTAGGATATCTCTTATTTTTTAGTGGGGAGCTTTTACTCCTCTGCAAGGGATACAGTCAACGTATTTCAAGCCCCGCCTACAGGAGGAATTACTTTCGAGACGTCCTTTGTATGTATATATGTTGCGCACATATTCGAAATCTGTTTTTTTTTTTTTTTTTTTTTGGTTACTGTCTTTGTCTATTTGTTATTGTCTGCCTCCCTCTCTCAACGCAAGTACACCTATAGATAAGACGCGCTTAGCATAACGGTTATCATCGTTCAAATGTCCTTGGGAAAGACATGAATTCATCTATTATCTCCCTAGCTAAGAGAAAGTCGTCGAGCAGACTGGTTTTTTAGGCTTTAGTTAGACAACCAATCTAGGTGAAGAAAATTTGTGAATTCGAACCAGCTGTTCTCCGCTTAAAACAGACCCTGTGCACACTTTATCCATTGTGGAGGGGTTAGTTAAATCCGTACATTATTGGTTAGTATTTGCTGGATATTGCTAATTCTTCCCCATTATTACAAAAGAGGAGAAAAATTCCTAGAATGTATATACATATATGTATATAAATACACATAATCTGTCGAAGGAAGTGAAATCAGTGACTCGAGTTCAAATCCTGGACGAGGCTGTTTGCGTTTCACTTCGTTCTAATGCCCTTAGAAAAGGCATGAACCCATCTGTTCTCCCAACTAGTTATGAGTAACTCATCATCATCATCATATCACGCTGGTAGCACGGATATCCCTGACCCTCTCTCGCCACTCCTCCCTATCGTTCATCGCCCTAGGTAGGTCTTCAGGACAACATCCCGTATCCTCACATAGCTGCTGAATGTACGTTCGTGCTGGTCGTCCTGCTTTTGCGCGGCCATGTGTGGGGATCCATAAGAGTACATCTCTTATGAGTTCATCTCTGCTTCTCCAGCAGTGTCCTGCATGTCTGGTTCGTCTAACGTGAATAGTTTTCGTGATAGGGGGCAGGTGGCCGTACAGTTGGTGTCTTGTGGGGTGTTGCTGCCAGGACTTGTTCAGGATTGCACGCAGCATTCTTGTGTAATTGCCATCTAGCTTCTTCTCCAGCCGTTTTGTTAGCGTCCATGTAGTGCATCCATATAGCAGTATCGATGTGACCGCTGCCTGGAAGAAACTGCGTTTCATTTTATCGGTTAGGTCTGATTTCCATATAATCGATAGCCTATTGATAGCTGTCCATGCTTTCGTTAACCTCGTTTCGATGTCCTTCTCGGTTGATTCGACGCTGCTTCCTAGGTACGTGAATTTGTCTACTAGTTTAAGAGGGGTTCCTTCTAGAGTGGAGATGTCCCCCGTTTGGTTATAGCACATATATTCCGTTTTGTGTGCATTAACATAGAGGCCTATGCTTGCTTCTGCTCGTTCCAAACTATGCAGAAGTGTTTCGGCTTGGTCAAGTGTATTTGCCAGTATCGCTATGTCATCGGCGTAGTCGGCGTCGGTAATTGTTGTTGCGGGGTACCTTCTGCTTCTTTTCTTCGTCAGTTCGAAGCCATTCTCTTTGATTTTGTCAATCAATGTTCTTAGTACGTAGTCTAGACAAATGATAAAGAGGTACGGGGCCAGCGTGTCCCCTTGTAGTACTCCTGCTACAATGTCAAAGTATTCTGTGTCTCCATCCGGTGATCGTACTTTTACTTTAGTGTTTCTATAGAGAATCGTTATTGCCGCTACGGTTTCTTTAGGTATGCCGTACGCTAGTAGGATTTGTTCCATCTTTCCTCTGTGAATGGAATCGAAAGCCTTGGTAAAGTCGACAAATATTAATGTCGCTTGTAGGTTCTTTGACCGTACACCTTCAAGGATTCTGCGGATGGTTAATATTTGTGAGGTCGTGGATCTATTTCTTCGGAAGCCATTTTGGGTTTTTCTAAGTATGTTGTCGATTTTGGGTTCTATTCGGTTTCGTAGTAGGGCATTGTAGATTTTGCCAGCTATGGATGTAAGTGTTATGCCTCGGTAGTTTTTGGCTAATCCGAGGTCCCCCTTTTTAGGGAAGGGGAGTATGCATCCCTTCATCCATCTATCTATCGGATTTTGATTGTATACTGCGTTGCAGTGGCGGAGCAGTATGTCGTCGAATTGTCTGGTCTTCCGGGGGAATTTCGTCCAGCCCAGCAGCTTTCCTATTTTTAATTTTTCTGAGAACCGAGTCGAGTTCTTCTTGTGTGAACGGTCCTAGTTTAATGTCTGATTGTTTGCTAATTATTCAGGTGATTGGTTCATGTGTTATTTTTGGTGGGTTTCCAAGTAAGTTCTCGAAGTGCTGTTTCCACAGTTTTATTCTTTCTTGTTGGTTTGCTGCTTTAAGTTTTGCTTTGGCTGTGTTCTTTCTTCTGCTCACTTCGTTTATTGTTTGCCAGGCTATTCTAGATTGTCTATCTTCCACCGAGTCTCTAATCTTATCTATCTGATTTTGAATGCATTCTGTTTGTTCCTTTATATATATGCCTGCTAATTGATATTGTGCCGTTTTTAGTTTTAAGGCATTTGTGTTTGTTGGGTTTTTTCGATAGTTTTTGGAGGCTGTTTTCACTAGTGCACGTTTTTCTCTCACCGCTAAAGTTTCCCATGGGACTCTATATTTAGTTTTAATTTTTGTTGGAATGTATTTTGCTGCTGCCTCGGGGTGTGCATTGACGAAGTTTTCATATTCGTCGTTTGGTGTACTTTTTTCCGTCTTTTCTTGTAGTGTTTCGAATCTGTTTCTTAATTCTAATACGTATTTATGTCTTATATCTTTGTTGTTCAATAGGGCCCAGTCATAGTGTTTGGTGGTCGCTGTTCGTTTGGCGTTTTTTCGTAGGCTTAACCGTATTTTCGCCGTGACTATTCGGTGATCGGTGGACACACCCTCAAAAGAGGAGTATGCCTCGCAATTCAATGCACTATTTTTCCATTTCTTGTTTATAAGGACGTTGTCTATCTGAGCTTTAGTATTGTTTGTGTACGTGTATGTCCATAGTTTGCCCTCTCTTTTTTGGTAGTTTGTATTGAGGCATGCTAATCTATTTTCTATTATGAAATCTGTTAGATGTTGCCCATTCCTATTTGACGTGTTGTGGAGGCTGTATTTGTTGTTTCCGTTTTTCCCGATTTGGGCATTCATGTCTCCGCCAATGACTAACATGTTGTGTTTCGGGATGCTACGCACTAATGAGGATAACTCATCGTAGAAGGTGACTAGTTCAGTTTCTTCACTAACATTGGTGGGGCTGTAGCATGAGATGATTGTTGCTCTGGGGTTTCCGTTAAAAGTAGCTACCATCATTCTAGGTTGTATTTTCTCAACGCTATTAAGCGTTTTTAATGCTCTAGGTCCTATAAGTAATCCTACCCCTCCTACTGCGGCGTTGACAGAGTTTTTCCATGCGGATACAGTGGCGAGCGACCTGCCATTGCCAGTTTCGTGATATTTGATATCTTCTGTGTGCGTGTATCTGTGTTCTTGTATGCATATTATGTCTATCTTATGTTCTTCGGCCGATGCGATTAGCTCTGGTAGTTGTCCTATTCTATTTAAGGTTCTTACGTTAAATGTGGCTATTTGTAGTGTTTGCTTGCATTTTAGTAGTTTTGATTGTTTGAGCTCTGTAGCTGATTTTTCGAACACTGAGGCCAGGGCTCCAACCTCAGCAGGACGCGCCCCTTTTTTACCCGCGCGAAGAGCGATGCGGTTTGTGTATGTGGTTTGAATGTGGTTCATGGTTATCTTTCGATGGCTGTTTTATTCTCTTCTATAGAAGCCACTCTTATAGAGGAGCAGCAGTAGTTCCCCGATCGAACTAACGATCCTGAGCGTAAAGTCGTCAAACTCACGTCCAGGACCCGTTTAGGTATTGAGTTTGGTCGTCCATGGGTTTATTCAAATACCTTTACGTACATCATGCTGCTTCCCATGTGTACGCAAAAAAAACGGGGGGGGGTAATTTTGGTTTAAGTTTTCTTAAGTTTTAACTTAGTTAAAGTCCAAGATTAAAGTACTTTCGTATGACTTTCACTAGTACTGACTTTTGCTTTTTTTTTTTTTTGCTGTATTGGGACTTTTCCTAGGCTTTTTATTTATTTATTTATTTTTTTAATACTACAGTTGGGAACCTAGCAGGCTTCAGGAATTATAGAGCTTAAAAAATTTTTTTTTTCCTTTCTCTTGGGGGTGGGGGGCTGTGGTAGCATTAGGTGTTTTAGGCTTTTTCTTTTTCTTCTAAACTACTGTTAGGGCTTTCTTTACGAATTTTTAAACTATATTATAGAAGAGATTCAAAAACATTCTGCCTTGTTCGCTGACATTTGGAAAGACTAACATCAATTTGGCTTTATAGTAGAGTAAGCGTGTCTTTACATTTAAAATGCATAGTTTAAGCATTATTTCACAAACAAAATACAGCATAACATTTTGTAAAATTCAGCATTTTAAATTGATAGGACTTAAAGACATACTGACCAATATTGATATATGTCTTCCAGTTGGCTCCTGAGTTCAAATGCTTCTTCTTCGTTTTGACTTTTATTTACTACTGAATTTTAGGTAGTTTTGGAGGCGGTCTACTGGGGGGGGGGAATATTCATTTCATTTTTTTTTTTTCTGAATTCAAACCAGCTGCACTCCACTTGAAAAACTGAACGTGTGTTACGCACTACCCGGATTGATAAGATTCGAAAACAACTCACACACATATGCAAATATATACGAGTATTATTGATAGGCAGAAAAACACTCGTTTAAGATAATGTTTTTATCAGTACATCTATAACAACTGAATAATATTACCTTCGTTCAAATGCATACGACTCTGACCATAAAATTTAATCTCATTCTTCTGCCCTGTACACACGGAAAGAACATCTGTCGCTTTGCAGCACGCACGCACACACGCCCACTATATAGTGCAAAGTGACAGATGCTGGAAGTGCCGTGGCTACTGTCGTGGGAAATAGACACGGCGACACGAGTTCACATCATGGATGAGGCTGTTTATATCTCACATAGCGCTAAAACCCTTGGGAAAGGTATGAATCCAATTATTCTCTCTTCTTCTATGGGAAAATAATAGGTCAGATTAGGTTCTTTAACCTTGGTATTGCATCCGGTCAAGGAGAAGGAATGAAAAACTGACCCTGTATCACATCTTGCTCGTGAGAAGGAAGTGGGTATATATACCCAATTCCTATATATATATATATATATACTCACTTCTTTATGACAGTCTCTAGCAGTCTCATTATCATCAGTTTCATGTACTTATGGGAATAAATGATATAATAATAATCGAGTGGGTTTTGGTATCGAGTACTTGAAGGTTTTTTTGCCTAATGGGTAGAGTGTTCGCCAATGGTCCGGGAGACCGGGGTTCAATCTCAGGTCGAGTCATACCAAAAACTCAAAAATGGTACTTGATGCCGCCTTGCTTAACACTCAGCATTATAAGGTACGGATCAAGGGTAAAGTGGATGAATCCAGAGAATGCAGTAGCGCCCTCCCCTACACCCCAGTGTACCTATTGAAAAGGGAGCCTTCGGGTCACCCTCAACTAAGGTCGCCAACTTTACTTTTTTTATTTACTTGAACGTTTGTCTTCGTATAATTGTATCTGAGAACGAAGTCACTGCCACAATTATCTGAGTGTGAGGAACATAATTCGGACACTTGTAGCTGAGAACGAAGTCACTGCCACAATTATCTGAGTGTGAGGAACATAATTCGGACACTTGTAGCTGAGAACGAAGTCACTGCCACAATTATCTGAGTGTGAGGAACATAATTCGGACACTTGTAGCTGAGGAAATGTATTATCATTTGATATTTCTTCGTGCTAAACAATACAAAACAATTCACAACATATCTGTTGCCTGAGTAAACTACAAAAAATGGATATAGGAATGACATGAAATACTTAAAGAATTCCGAAAAAAATCCTATCATGAAGTTAAAGAGTCTTTTGGTATAAATTAAGAGTCCCAGATAGAATGAAAGTTGTGAGAAAACTTTCGTCAAAGCTTAGTGTTATATTCTCATATGCCGTATAATAACGACACAATAATTAAACAGACGCAATGAATAACAGACGCAGGAAGACTTCTTTATAAAAATATTTACCTCTCACTTTATTTGTAAGGGTTCGAAAAGCTTGTGTGGGGTTTTACTGTGAGAGGGAGCTGGAGACCGAACAGAAACTGCAATATTTTGACCCCAACTTATGGCCGTCAGCGTTGTGTCTTTCTCGTTCTCCTGATATTCAACCGGAGGCCCAGAGGCCCACTCTGCTGGGTGATGGCTTTCTTTACTGCATCTTATCAGCATCTTCTCTGGACCCCAACTTATCAGGGCCTCAAGCCCCTTCGGCCTGGTGTGGCTTTCCTTACCACCTCTCGTCTATAACTCCGTCCGATCTTCCTGGAACTCAACTTGCCCTTGACTTCCGTCTTGACTGCGTTATATAATAATTCAACCGCCACACGATCGCCCACTCGATCTGTGAAATCGAATGTTTAATCGTCATCAAGCGGAAATAACTGTCATGCCGTTCACAGGCCACTCTCTTCCGGTGCATCAGTCAATGAGTGTACCATAGGAATTTTTTAGCTCGTCCCATTTCATCAGCCAATTTCCGCCCACGCGATTTCCTCTCATAACTGCCACTAGAATGTGTCACTTCCTTCCGGTGCATCACCTTGAATGGCATTTTGGGCCGGGTCGAAGGTCAAAATGCTACATTAGTACCATGTGTGGCTCGACACGAGTTTTTCCACTTTATCTGTAAGGGGAACTTACACACTCGTACATGTTTCTTGTTGGCGAGAGAGAGAGAGAGAGAGAGAGTTCGACTTAGTTGCTAAGTTTTATATGTTACCCTCGTCAAGCAACCTAGCGGCATCTTTGGAAGTCAAGAGATGCGATCACTACTTAAAAACACAACTTGGGCGAGTTTCATCTGATGATTGTAAACATGGATTCATTTTTGCTTTTATTTAGCTCACTGGCAAGAATTAAACACTTTTCTGATTTATGAAAAAACCTTTACAGAACGATGTTTATTTCACTATATATATATTTATATATATATATATGATACGTGAGTATCATGGGGTACTATATATGCCGCAACGTTGGTGGAAACTGCTTATCTTGTTGTCTATCGGTGAAGAAGAAAGCGATGACAACTCTTATGTATAAAGATATAATCTTTTTTATTACTAATTAGTCGACATAGTCGCGTGAGGAGAGAGTCAGAAACCGCTAAGATATGCATCTAGACTTCTTCGTTCTGCATTCACGGGTCAGGTACAAGGTCGACTTAAAACGTTTAATCATCGGCGCTTCTTCCTCATTCTTCTTTTGGAAAACTGAAACGTCAAATCAAACATCTACCCATCTCAGCTTCCATATGTTTCTTAATCATGGGCCTTTCGTTTGGCATCCCTTTTCCTTCTCTTGGGATCATCCCTGCTTTTGACTTAGCGAACCTCGTACATTTCAGACTTTTCTGAAGAATAGAATAACTTAAATATTAGTTGACAATTTGTTGAAGTTATTATTATTGGTCACAGTTATTGTTTCTGCGGCAATTTGCTTTTTTTTTGTTTAATGGTATATCAACCCTCGTGAGCTCTTTAATGCAAGAGCCATCCTTGACGAAGGACAATAGTGATACTATTTAACTCCTTGCTATAGAATAAAAAAAAATCATACCTTTCCCTAGTATATGCATCCGAAAGGGAATTTGATTGTACGACTGGAGTTCGAACTCGCTTACAACGAAGTTGCAGTCCAGCACTTTAGCCACTACGCCACGGAGACTTCCTCAGTGGTAATAACATGAAAAGAAAGAAAAAAATGTAAGGTAGCATTTAAGCCTGTTCAATAAGTAGCAGATCAAAGTCACCAGTTTAGATTCAAATTACAAGGACCAATTGGTTATTTATTGATGTATTGCTTGCAAATTACTAAATAGTAAGGCAAACTGTGTTCTTTAGCCTTGGTTCGGCAACCTGTCTAAGAGAAAGAATACTCTTGTTTCGTATCCTGTCCGAGACAGAGGCAATTGATTAATGCACACGAGTAGGAAACAGCCCTGGAAGTCTTTAACAGACTGTTTTCAGTTGGTAAGTTACAATCTGTCGCATGTTTTCAGCACTTCACAAGTGACGACCAAGGAGTGAAGTTTTGATTTTTGAGAAGAGGAAATATTCACAAGAATTTAGATGAGTGGAACAAAGAAAAAACAAACAAACAAACAAACAAACAAATAAAACAACAAAAAACAAACAACTGGTACCACAAGAAAATGTTTGGTGTGGGGAACAAAAACTTATTTATAAAGTTTGTTGTGAAAATAAGGAGATCATTTAGAAGCTGAATAATAAAAGGTAAAGAATAAAAAATCAATCTTAATTTCATCACCAATCATTCCCGCAGTCAAATGTCGATCAGATCTGATGAAAATCTCCATCTCATAGTCACATTTTCTTTAGTTTATGAACGGGCTGCTTGACTAGAACGGCGACCGGGGTATGATATTAAACTACATCGGATGGTGAGGCTCCAGTCTGAAAGTTTAGGGAACGTGGAGTACTCCTTCATAACCATTATTTTCAGATCCACTTTGACCCGCAGTGGTTGTACCTGTTAGGGTCCTATCGATGGGTCAAATCGTACAGTTCAATCAATTACAATACTTGAAACCAGTTAACTGTGTACAAATTAATAATTCTATTCAATATAAATCATTTAGGTTAAATACCAATACTTGAAATTATTTAAAATTATTAGTATTAGCAATACTTGAAACCATTTAACCGTGAGCGAACAAAGGATTAATATCAAAAAGAATTATTTGTGTTAGATTGGAATACTTGAAACTATTTAGAATAATTAGTTTTGACGAACAAGACATGCAGGATACTGCTGGAGGAGCAAAGTCAAACTTATAAGTGACGATCTTCTATGGACCCCTACACATGGACGTGCCAGTGTTGGCTGACCGGCAGAACTTATTTATATCAGCTCTGTGCAGACACTGGATGTAGTTTGGAAGACCTGCCGGGAATGATGGATGATAAGGGGAGAGAGAGAGAGAGAGAGAGAGAGAGAGAGAGAGAGAGAGAGAGAGAGAGAGAGATTCAGGAAAATTCTTGAGGTCAATACAACTTGATGATGATGGAAATGTTAGCAATACTTGAAACTTTTTAACTGTGTGTAAACAAATGATTAATATCATTTTGTCGCCATAGTCCTGTTAAAGGATTCTGTCATTTTTGTATTTACCCAACCTCTCCACACGAACAGGATGCAATTAAAGGTAAATTTTTAAGCAGAATTTAACAGATCAATTGCCATAACAAGGTTAAAGAGTCCGGTCTGCCCAATAATTTACCCATAGTTGAAGCGAGAATTGTTGGATTCTTACCTTTCCCAAAGATATTATCGTTCTGTGAAATGGTAACAGCTTTGTCCAGGTTTTTACAGCCCAGTCAGGTGAGGCTATAGAATATATCAACTGCATCTCTGAAGTGGGGTAATACCCTTACAACGAGTGTTTTGGATATGGCATTAAACCATTTGAGGCTCTAGTGATGCTGGAACTTTAGGGAATGTGGAGTACCAATTCATTGGCATTGCTCTCAGGTCCACTCTGGCCCGGAGGGGTAGCACCTGACAATGTCTAATCCAAATAGAACTGTTTGACATTTAAACTGAGTGCAAACAAATGACTTATGTGAAACTGAATTGTTTGAAATAGAAATATTTGATCATTCAACTGTGTGAAAACAAATGACTAATGTTTAATTGAATCGTGAGCTATACATAGCAATATTTTGAACCATTTAACTTTGATAACTTATGTAAAATTGAATTGTTAGAAATAGAACTGTTTGATCGTTTCCCTGTGTATCTAAAAAGTGTTTACCAATCCTATATTTAATATATATGTATAAAGAGGGTTTGGCATTAAATGACCAACAATGATTGATATGCCATAAAACCAAACCAAACCAAACCAAAACTAAATCATATATATTGGATATATATGTAAAAAGAGGATTTGGGATGAAATAACCTACAATGGTTGATATGTCATAAAACCAAACAAAACCAGGACTTTGGTCATCGTATCCATTTCCTACGACATTAACCGTTACACTATAAGCGCAGTCTGTCATATTGTTCTAAAATTTGATATAGAATTACTGTGTTCTATTTTCGTAACCATCTCATGGTTTGGTTTGGTGCCTTTGTCTAATGGCATATCAACATTCGTAGGGTTTTCTAATGCCAAAGATATTCCTGTTGAAGAACAGTAGTGCTAAAGGAGTACATCTCTCTTTCTCCAATGTATTAGATCGAACGTAAGTGAAAAGTAAACGTTATAGTGTAACTAGAGGTTGAACTCACCTCCTACGATATCGCAGGGCAGTTTATTACTCTCTACGCCACGGAGACTCTCCCTCCCTGTAACCCTCAAAGATTACTCAACTGAACGTGAAATTCTGAGAAGCAAGCATCAAATGAATGCTTTCAGATATGTTCAAAATTGACATTGATCAGCTTTGTTATTCGTTTGTTTGTTATTATTTAATGACATATCAACCTTCATGGGTTATTTAATACCAAATCCATCCTTTTTTGAAGGTCAGTTTTGGTAATATTTAACCCATAGATAAGAGGATAAGGGAGTTCATACCTTTCCAAAGGGTATTCGTCTGAAAGTGAACGTAATAGCGCGACTGGAGTTCGAACTTGTGTACTACGATTCCGCAATCCAGCGCGTTAACCATTACACCACAGAGACCCCCTTGATCAGCTGATTTTCATTCAGAGTTGCCAACCTGAAAAAGAAAAAGAAAAAGAAAAGAAAAAATAGTCTCATTGCTTTCTTTAAACAGGTCATCTCAGATTTGTCACAAGCCATTTGGTTTCGACGAGACACATGGAAGGTAATTATTTTATTTCTCGGAAGGCTATAAACGCTCATATAATTATTCAGATGGCTTTTATACCTTTTTAATAATACATTCGAGAAATATGAAAAGAGGTTGCTTTCAAACACAGGAAAGAATAACAAAGCATATACAAAAAACAATTACTCAATTCTATTGTAAATGCTACTCTTTTTCTCTCTTTCTATCGATCATTTTTTTCTCTCTTTCCTTCTTTCTCTATCTCTTTTTTCTCTTTTTACTCTTCCTTCTTTCTCTTTTTCCTCTCTTTCCATCTTATTCCTTCTCTTTCTCCAATTTTACTTCTTTCTCATCACCTCCTTCCTTTCCATTTTTGTTTTCTCATTTTCTTTTTTTCTCTCCTTTTCCTACGTTCTCCTTCTGTCTATAACAAACACACACACACACACACACACACACACACACACACACACACACACACACATTCTCTCTCTCTCTCTCTCTCTCTCTCTCTCTCCCTCTCTCTCTCTCTTTTTCTTTCTTACTCTCTTTCTTTTGGTTCTCTCCACCTTTCTTAACCACCACTGAGCCCAATGTATTGGTCGATTTCGTGTACGGTTCGATTTTAAAATTTGGCTTAAGGCAGAGTCTCCGTGGTGTACAGGGTGGAACGATAAAATTGTCGCCCTAGAAAAAGCGACATGATTCCATTTCCGTTTAATGAAAACCGGTTTTCTTTTTTTTTTGTTGCAGACCATCTACTAGTTGGACAGTTGTGTACAAATCCCAAGAGCGATAGGAGCCTTCTATCATGTCTGAAAGTGACGCAATGTTCAACGAGCGAGATCGGAGATACGCCGCTGTACAACACATGCTCTCTGCCAATCCAAGTTATGACAGCAGGACCATTGCCAGCACCCTCAAAATGCAAATCCGGACGGTTCAACGCTTGAGGGCACAGCTCAACGCATCGGACGAACCTTTGGAGGTGGTGGAGCGGAAGGACACCGCTAGGAAGACCCGGACCAAGGAGTTCATCGAAAAGGTCCAGGCAATCATTGATGAAACTCCCCAGCGGCCTATTCGGCAGATTGCCAGAGATTTAGGCGTCTTACACACAACTGTGAATGCATGTGTGAAGGAGGACTTGAAGTGTATGTCCTACAGGCGACAGACAAGCCAGGTCTTGACTAAGAAGACAAAGAACCTCAGGCTAATCAAGTCCGTCAGGCCCCCTCCTCCCCCGACCTGAACCCACTGGACTACTTCGTTTGGTCATACATCGAGAACGTCACCAACATGACCTCCCACAACACCAAAGCCAGCCTGATCGCCACCATCCGCCGAGTATTCGCCGAGCTCCCGCCGGTGCTTGTGGAAAAGGCATGCTCCTAGTTCCGGATCCGTATCGTGGCGGTGATTGAGGCTGAAGGCTACATTGAATAGATATCAGCTCTACTACATAATCAAGTTACCTGAATTGATTTTTTCAGTAAAAGTTTTAAAATAAAGCTGTAGTGTTGTTTTCTTTTGGACGACAATTTTATCGTTTCACCCTGTAATGGGTGACTTACTGGAATTATCCACTTCGAAGTAAGCGTGTTCGAACTACACTCGTGCTATCACCTTCACTTTCGGATGCATACACTTGGGAAAGGCATGAACCCCTTTATTCCCCTCCAGGTATGGGTTAAATAGTATCATTAGTGTTCTTCTACAAGGATGGCTTTGGCATTAAATGACCCATGAAAGTTGATATTCCATTAAACAAAGAAACCAAATTATATTAAAAAATCGTTAATTTTTTGAGCCAAAGGTTTCTTATTTTCCTTCTCATAAATGTTTCAATTTCAACCTTATAAGTTTCTTTGATTAAAAACTTTGGTCAGAGCTAAACTAAATGTATAGGGTATTTCGTGTATAGGTCGAATTTTGAATCATTGTCAAGAAATTAATTAATGCTAACAACTTTTGAAGCTAAGTGATATTCTGTGTTTCACTAAGAAATGATTGTTTTTTCTTTTACAAATAAACTTAGATACTATATTAATATTATTCTTTTTTTAATTAATGGCACATCAGCCTTCGTGGGTTATTTAAAGCCAAAGCCATCCTTAAAGAAGAACAATAGTAATACTATTTAACGCTTATCTGAGGGGGGGGATAAGGAGGTTCGATACCATTCCCAAAGGACATTCTGTCCTTCTTGAGAGACAGAGTTGTACCAAAAAATATGACAACTTAAAACTGGTTAATCTTGTGCAAACAAATGAAATCCTGCTAATAGAAAATTTTGCCTACCTTAATTTTCGTTTTGAAATCTTTGGTTGAATATATATATATATAGACAGAATTTGGCGTTGAATGACCAACAAAGGTTGATATGCCATAAAACCCAACCAACCAACCAACCCAAAGGTATTGGTCGGCAAGTGGATGTAATAGCGTGACTGGTGTTCGAACTCGCTTGCTTCGAGCCTGCAGTCCAACGCTTCAGCCATTACGCCACAGGGATTACTAATTGATATTATTAGATAAGGTTGTGAATAAATTATTGGCGCTGAATTTCAAGGTACAAATGTCAATGGCTATGAATTGTGGGCTATGCATTGAAGACTATGGCTATTATTGGCTATGAATAGTTGGCATTGAATTGGGGGCTATAAATTGTGGGTAATGAATGTTCCGTAATTTCATCGTTAAAACGTGGTAGGCCCGAATCCAGAAGCGAATCGTTATTTGTCGCTGCCTCCCACCAGACGGGACTTGACACTAGGTCAAAAGCCCGAAGGCCGATTAAAGTGGGGATAAAGGGGAGGGAAGGTCGGGAACGAGCCGAGACTCGAACCCTGCTGGTCTGAGCTGCTCATCGACCCACTAAATGCAATGTGGTCTAATGAGGCAAGCAGTTTCACGAATCCAAATTTGGATCCGGGCACGTATGCCGGGTTATGGCTTAAACTAGACAGCAAGGTCTACTGCCATATATAGGGGACCGAGGATGCAGCTCGCCCACCCGATGGTGGCCCAGACGAAGCTGGGAGCCTTTCGGCCTCGAATCTGCCATTGATTTTGATCGCCCATCTGGCACGAATGCCAGACGACCCAGCCATTAGGCCGAGAAGCGGATCCGACAATTCAAATTGCGTTTCATTATGCAAATAAATATACACGGCGTTTCTGTCTTTCCTTTTGTGTATAAACATCTGTGATGCTTCTCTATTAATATGTGCAACTTTTCAGCTGTGTAAGGGCGCCTCGCAAGAACAGCAAACCTATACGAGTGAGTTCGAGTCTCATTGGGTGCCCAATTCCGAAGGCCTTGTGCCACATTTAAGCAAAAAGCTTAGTAAATTACAACTTTTCACCTGTTTGTTTTTATGGCGCATCAATCATTGTAGGTTATTAACGCCAATTCGATTTTTATACATAAAAACAGTTCTATTTCAAAAATTCAGTTTAGTACACAGTTTAGTTCAGTACACAGTTTAGCATAAGTACACAGTTTAGTTCTATTCGACCCATTGATAGGTCCGAGCTAGAGTGGACCTAGCAGCGATGGCAATGAAGGGGTACTCTGCATTCTCCAGCATTATTGGAGCCTCATTATTAGATTGTTTAGTATCATGTAGAGACGCAATTGGTGTATTCTAAGGCCCCAGCCGACTAGGCAACTTTTCAATTGTCTACAATCAGCTAAGTGCACATGACGGCCATTGTCTTCCGTCATCTAATATTTTATTAGTCTTCACATTAAGTGTCAACAACCGACAACTTCAAGATTCTGATACTTAGTCATTTGATGATTGATGCAAATACGACTTGTGAATCGATATTTGCTGATCAAGCTTTATTAAAATAGGGGATACTTCTAATGTATATAATTAATATGCACAGGACTTATTGCAACGTACGCAAAATGATATTTCTATAAGTCTGTGTTTTTATGCATATATCAATGTGCATATATACACTGGCGAAAAATAATGTGGCAATACCCCGAATATGTTTCAATTTGTTCAAGATTAAAACGTGCATGTAGATCATAATAAATGATTATAGTAGTAGTAAATGATTATTTTCAAATAATTATTATAATATTGATTAAGATTAAGGATTATAGTACATTATTACTATAAGGATTATAGTAAATCCTTATAGTAAATCATTATAGTAAATTATTATTATAGTAATGATTGAGATTTTAGTAAATGATTCATCATTATCATCATGTCGTGCCGCTAGCACGGATATCCCAAACCCTCTCACGCAACTTTACCCAATCGTTCATCGCCTCTGGCAAGTCTTCAGGGCTACATCCCGTATCCTCACAAAGCTGCTGTATGTATGTAATGGTTATCGTCGCAGGATGTGGACACGGCAACACGAGTTCAAATCCTGGACCTAACTGATTGCATTTCACATAGCACTAATACTCTTGGGAAAGGTATGAATCCAAATATTCTCCCTGCAGCTATGGGTAAATAGTAGGGCAGACTAGGTTCTTCAGTCTTGGTGAGGCAACTAGTCTAGGAGAAGGAAAACTCTGAATTAAAACCTGTTAAATTTCGCTTAAAAATTGACCTTGTGTCATATCCTGCCCGAGCGGAGGGGTCGGTAAATATGGTATGAATGTTCTAGCTGGTCGTCCTACTTTTGCTCGGCTATATGTGGTGGTCCATAGGAGTACATCACTGATGAGCTCGTCCCTGCTTCTCCAGCAGTGTCCTGCATGTCTGGTTTGTCTAACTTGGATAGTTTTCGTGATGGGAGGCAGGTGGCCGTATAGTTGGTGCTTTGTGGTATGTTGCCGCCAGGACTTATTCAATATTACTCGCAACATTCTTGTGTAATTGCCGTCTAGCTTCTTCTCGAGCAGTTTTTTTTGCGTCCAGATGGTGCATCCATATAGCAGTATCGACACGACTATTACATATTCAAATTAATTAACGTAATGGTTATTGTCGTAGAAAATTGAATCGGTGAGTCGAATTCAAATCCTAGACGAGGCTGTTTATTTTCGATACACTTAAAAAAGGCGGGAAATCCTCTATTCTTCCCTCCCTCCAGCTATGGGTAAATAATAGGGCAAGCTTGGTTCGTGATTAGGCAACCAGTTTAAGGGAAGAGAAAGTCTGAATTCAAACCAGCTGTACTGACCTTGTGTCACATTCTGCTCATAGAGGAGGTTTTGGTATTGATTGATTTTAACGGAATATCAACCTGTCAAAGGTTATTTAATGCCTAGAGGTTAGGGAATCGCGTTTATTGTACGTTTATATTTGTGCTTTTTGTACAATTTTTTCTGAAGAGTTTTTTTTTTCTCTTTTGCACAAGGTACCAACGAATACGATTTTAAAAGATCTATTAGGCTCATAGATGGTACCCTAACAGGTACAATCACTCCGGGTCAGAATCGACCTGGGAATAATAGCAAATGAAAGTTTCCTCTATACTTTCTAGATCTACAGACAAGAATATCAGCATCAGATACAGCTTAGTGTCGTACTCTGGACCCCTTTTTGTGGGTGGGGGGTCTTTACCCCTTCACATGGAATACAGTTAGCGTATCCTAAGCCTAATCAACGTGGCATGCATAGAGGTTGAGTATATCCATATATGTGTGTGTGTGTGTGTGTGTGTGTACAAATCAGTACGTGTATAGGTTCTAAAATAAAATGTGTATCAACATCACGTCGACCGGATGCATAGAATGTAGCAGGACCAAATTGGCATCGTCCTCTTGGCGGTTGCAATATTATTTTCCATTGGTATACATTGGGATAGGATAAGTTCGTAGTGTATCGGATATCGTGCTAGGAAATGGACATAGTTCAAACCCTGTACGAGGCTGTTTATATTTCACATAGCGCAACTACCTTTGGGAAAGGTATAATTCTAACTACGTTTAAAATAGTAGGGTAGACTGGCTCTTTACCTTTGGTATGGCAAACGGTCTGTGAGAAGGAAAACTCTGATTTCGAACCGCGAAAAAAATTGACCTTTTGTTGCATCCCAATCGTAAGGAGGGACTGGTAATTACATACATAGGGATATTTTGGAATTCTAATAAACAATGCAATACACGAAAATTGACTGAAAAGAATAAAGATCGACATCAACTTAAATAAAGTTAGAACGTTTTCCTCATATCATATGAAGGTTAGCGCTGGGAATTTTTGTATCTCCTTAAATAGATTTATTGGCCTAAGCCATTCTTATGCCTCAAATAGAGAGGGTTGTTGGTTGGTTGGTTGTTTGGGTTTTATGGCATATCAACCTTTGTAGGTCATTCAACGCCAAACTCTGTCTATACATACATACATACATACATACATGCATACATACATACATATTCAACCAAAGATTTCAAAACGAATATTAAAGTAGGTAGAATTTTCTATTAGCAGGATTTCATCTGTTTGCACAAGATTAACCAGTTTTAAGTTGTCATATTTTTTTGTACAACTCTCTCAAGAAGGACAAAATGTCATCTATTTTGACGTTTTCAAACAGATCGGTTAAGTTATTTACATTGAAAAATCGCTTTCTGATAACAGCGAAAGTTCTGCATTCTATAAGAATGTTTTTAACCGTGCAAATTGTCTGGCTGGTTAAACACTGTGTTGTGGTTCTTGCTTCAAAATGAAAGAGTGAGTAAGCCTTGTATGACCTATCAAACAGAGGAACGAACCATCAAAATGATTTATTTTACCCAACCTCTTTTCCACGGGCAGGATGTGACATATACTTCTGCTAAACTGAATTGTTTGAATTAGAACTGTTTGACTTAACTGAATAACTTGAAATAGAAATGTTTTTGACGATTAAAGAGTTAACTTACATTTAAACTGCGTGCTTATGCTAAACTGAATAGGTTGAAATGGAACTGTTTTTGACATTGAAACAGTACTTACACTTAACTGAATTGTTTAATATAGAATTGTTTTTGACATTTAACTATGTGTAAATAAAATCTCTACTTATACTGGGCTGAATTAGCTGAATTAGAAATGTTTGAATAAACTGAATAGTTTGAAATAGAAATGTTTTTGACATATAAACTGTGTACTCATAGTAAACTGAAGTTTTTGAAATAGAACTGACTATTTGCATAAAATGGATTTGGCATTAAATAACATACAAAGGTTGATATGCCATAAAAACCAACCAACCAGCCAACCAACCAATATAATATAGTATTTAATATAATATTTCTTTGGAATATTAATGTAATTTTGTAATGATATTTGATATAATGTTGTATTGTTTAATTAAATATTGCTATGATGTTCAATGTTATTTTTTATGTGTAACGTATTGTTATGATATCTAAAAAATATTGTGATATTTAATGTAATATTGTTATCATAATAATATTACAATAATATCATAGTGATAACATATTAGATATAATATAATAATAAATGAAATATTATCATCATACTTAATGTAATGCCGTTATGATATTTGATGTAATATTATTATGATATTCAATATAATTTCGTAATGATATTTAATGAAATATTTTAATGATATTTACAATAATTTTGTTATAATATTTAATGAAATAATTTTATAATATTTAATATAATATTGTGATGACATTTAATGTAATACAGTCATGATATTCAATGTAATATCATTATGTTATTTAATATATCTTTAATGTATATTTAATGTAATACTGTTATCATATCATAGTGTTTGGTGGTCGCTGTTCCTTTGTCGTTTTTTCGTAGGCTTAACCGTATTTTCGCTGTGACTATTCGGTGATCGGTGGACACACCCTCAAAAGAGGAGTATGCCTCGCAATTCAATGCACTATTCTTCCATTTCTTGTTTATAAGGACGTAGTCTATCTGAGCTTTAGTATTGTTTGCGTACGTGTATGTCCATAGTTTGCCCTCTCTTTTTTGGTAGTTTGTATTGAGGCATGCTAATCTATTTTCTATCATGAAATCTGTTAGATGTTGCCCATTTCTATTTGACGTGTTGTGGAGGCTGTATTTGTTGTTTCCATTTTTCCCGATTTGTGCATTCATGTCTCCGCCAATGACTAACATGTTGTGTTTCGGGATGCTACGTACTAATGAGGATAGCTCATCGTAGAAGGTGACTATTTCATTTTCTTCACTAACATTGGTGGGGCTGTAGCATGAGATGATTGTTGCTCTGGGGTTTCCGTTAAATGTAGCTGCCATCATTCTAGGTTGTATTTTCTCAACGCTATTAAGCGTTTTTAGTGCTCTAGGTCCTATAAGCAATCCTACCCCTCCTACTGCGGCGTTGACAGAGTTTTTCCATGCGGATACAGTGGCGAGCGACCATCCATTGCCAGTTTCGTGATATTTGATATCTTCTGTGTGCGTGTATCTGTGTTCTTGTATGCATATTATGTCTATTTTATGTTCTTCGGCCGATGCGATTAGCTCTGGGAGTTGTCCTATTCTATTTAAGGTTCTTACGTTAAATGTGGCTATTTGTAGTGTTTGCTTGCATTTTAGTAGTTTTGATTGTTTGAGCTCTGTAGCTGATTTTTCGAACACCGAGGCCAGGGCTCCAACCTCAGCAGGACGCGCCCCTTTTTTACCCGCGCGAAGAGCGATGCGGTTTGTGTAAGTGGTTTGAGTGTGGGTCATGGTTATCTTTCGATGGCTGTTTTATTCTCTTCTATAGAAGCCACTCTTATAGAGGAGCAGCAGTAGTTCCCCGATCGAACTGGCGATCCTGAGCGAAAAGTCGTCAAACTCACGTCCAGGTCCCATTTGGGTATTGAGTTTGGTCGTCCATTGGTTTATTCAAATACCTTTACGTACATCATGCTGCTTCCCATGTGTACATGATAAAAAAATAATAAAAAAAAAGAAAAAAAAAAAAAGAAAAAAAGGGGGGGGGTAAATTTGTTTCAGGTTTTAACTTAGTTAAAGTCCAACATTGAGGTACTTTCGTATGACTTTCACTAGTACTGACTTATACTTTTTTCGCTGTATTGTGACTTTTCCTGGGTTTTTCATTTTTTTTTTTTTTTTTTTCTTCCTACAGTTGGGGACTTAGCAGGCTTCAGGAATTATAGGGCTTTTTTTTTTTTTTTTTCCTTTTTCTCTTAGCAGGGGGGCCTCGACCACCAAACACTATGACTGGGCCCTATTAAACAACAAATATGTAAGAGATAAATACGTATTAGAATTAAGAAACAGATTCGAAACACTACAAGAAAAGACGGAAAAAAGTACACCAAACGACGAATACGAAAATTTCGTCAATGCACACCCCGAGGCAGCAGCAAAATACATTCCAACAAAAATTAAAACTAAATATAGAGTCCCATGGGAAACTTTAGCGGTGAGAGAAAAACGTGCACTAGTGAAAACAGCCTCCAAAAACTATCGAAAAAACCCAACAAACACAAATGCCTTAAAACTAAAAACGGCACAATATCAATTAGCAGGCATATATATAAAGGAACAGACAGAATACATTCAAAATCAGATAGATAAGATTAGAGACTCGGTGGAAGATAGACAATCTAGAATTGCCTGGCAAACAATAAACGAAGTGAGCAGAAGAAAGAACACAGCCAAAGCAAAACTTAAAGCAGCAAACCAACAAGAAAGAATAAAACTGTGGAAACAGCACTTCGAAAACTTACTTGGAAACCCACCAAAAATAACGCATGAACCAATCACCAGAATAATTAGCAAACAATTAGACATTAAACTTGGACCGTTCACACAAGAAGAACTCGACTCGGTTCTCAGAAAAATTAAAAATAGGAAAGCTGCAGGGCTGGACGAAATTCCCCCGGAAGTATGGAAGACCAGACAATTCGACGACATACTGCTCCGACACTGCAACGCAGTATACAATCAAAATCCGATAGATAGACGAAGGGATGCATACTCCCCTTCCCTAAATAGGGGGACCTCGGATTAGCCAAAAACTACCGAGGCATAACACTTACATCCATAGCTGCCAAAATCTACAATGCCCTACTACGAAACCGAATAGAACCCAAAATCGACAACATACTTAGAAAAAACCAAAATGGCTTCCGAAGAAATAGATCCACGACCTCACAAATATTAACCATCCGCAGAATCCTTGAAGGTGTACGGTCAAAGAACCTACAAGCGACATTAATATTTGTCGACTTTACCAAGGCTTTCGACTCCATTCACAGAGGAAAGATGGAACAAATCCTACTAGCGTACGGCATACCTAAAGAAACCGTAGCGGCAATAACGATTCTCTATAGAAACACTAAAGTAAAAGTACGATCACCGGATGGAGACACAGAATACTTCGACATTGTAGCAGGAGTACTACAAGGGGACACGCTGGCTCCGTATCTCTTTATCATTTGTCTAGACTACGTACTTAGAACATCGATTGACAAAATCAAAGAGAATGGCTTCGAACTGACGAAGAAAAGAAGCAGAAGATACCCCGCAACAACAATTACCGACGCCGACTACGCCGATGACATAGCGATACTGGCAAATACACCTGACCAAGCCGAAACACTTCTGCATAGTTTGGAACGAGCAGCAGCAAGCATAGGCCTCCATGTTAATGCACACAAAACGGAATATATGTGCTATAACCAAGCGGGGGACATATCCACTCTAAAAGGAACCCCTCTTAAACTAGTAGACAAATTCACGTACCTAGGAAGCAGCGTCGAATCAACCGAAAAGGACATCGAAACGAGGTTAACGAAAGCATGGACAGCTATCAATAGGCTATCGACTATATGGAAATCAGACCTAACCGATAAAATGAAACGCAGATTCTTCCAGGCAGCGGTCACATCGATACTGCTATATGGATGCACTACATGGACGCTAACAAAACGGCTGGAGAAGAAACTAGATGGCAATTACACAAGAATGCTGCGTGCAATCCTGAACAAGTCCTGGCAGCAACACCCCACAAGACACCAACTGTACGGCCACCTGCCCCCTATCACGAAAACTATTCAAGTTAGGCGAACCAGACATGCAGGACATTGCTGGAGAAGCAGAGATGAACTCATAAGAGATGTACTCTTATGGATCCCCACACATGGCCGCGCAAAAGCAGGACGACCAGCACGAACGTACATTCAGCAGCTATGTGAGGATACAGGTTGTTGTCCTGAAGACCTGCCTAGGGCGATGAACGATAGGGAGGAGTGGCGAGAGAGGGTCAGGGATATCCGTGCTACCAGCACGATATGATGATGATGATGATGTTATCATATAAATAAATAAAAATGTACGAGCTAAAAACCAACCTTAAATCCTGGAAGAGTTTCATAATAATGAAACTGACCTTAAATTTATCCGTTCCGTGTATTTATTTTAGCAATATATCCAGCCTAACACCAAAATGTATTGTGAGGACCTATGAGTTAATAAGCATCGTCAAAAGGCCAAACGTTATATCTCTCTAATGAGGATTGCTTGTAGCACAAATATAATCATAACGACATCATTGAAATGCTTATTACTAACTGAAAATCAGCTATACGGGCAGCATTTTAAGTTAAATGAACTTACCATAAATCTATAAGTTGATTGGCCCAGCGGTTAGAGTGTTCGCCAATGGCCCGGGAAACCTGGGTTCAATCCCAGGTCGAGTCATACCAAAGACTTTAAAAATGGTACTTGATACCACCTTGCTTAACACTCAGCATTATAAGGTACGGTTCAAGGGTAAAGTGGAGCAATCCTGGGAATGGAGTAGCGCCCTCCCCTACACCTTGGTATAGTAGCTATCGAAAAGGGAGCCTTCGGGTCACCCTCGACTATGGTCGCTAACTTTACTTTATAAGTTGAGGTTATTCTGAAGCAGCTCCGAATGAACAAAATGTTACAAAAATTTTCTTTAATTTTGTGTAAATGTATGCAAGTAACTTTACACACACAAGCACACATACACACAAGGACGACCAGCACGAACATACATTCAGCAACTCTGTGAGGATACAGGATGTTGTCCTGAAGACCTGCCTGAGGCGATGAACGATAGGGAAAAATGGCGAGAGAGGGTCAGGGATATCCGTGCTACCAGCACGACATGATGATGATGATATATATATATTCATCATACAACGTATGAAAGCACATGCGATACTCTGTCCTCATCAGCCGCCAACCTGGGTGATAACATAGTTTCGGTATCTCAAGGCGGTACTGCCACTCCTGGCGCTACCCAGCAGCTTTTGCCCCCGGACAGGTATTTAAAAGAAATATAGAGCTATATATACACCAGATCAAGTAAAAGCTGACATTACATTGGACGTTCGTTCATCTTCATTTTAATGCAGTTTGTGATTACAAATGTATGCAAGTAACTTTACACACACAAGCACACATACACATATATATATATATATATATATATATATATATATATATATATATATAAACTGAAGTATTGTCATCTCACAGTCTTTTGTCTTCTGTTACTCGTAGTCTCAAGATTAAAAATTAATCAGACGGGATGTTGTTGGAATAAAAATATTTGTTTAGATTTATTTTTTATTTTTATTTGTATTTTCCTTTACAACCTCATGTCTGACGATAGTGTTTTTTAAAAGCAGAAAACTGATAGTAATAGAAAAAAAAAGTGACTGTGAGGTAACAATACTTCAGATTTTATACTTCTTTGCTTGCCGGCATTTGAGTATTTTTTTCACCCACGTTTTTATTGAAACAATTGGTTTAGTGTTGCTTTTTATCTGTTTTTCATGCATTTAACTGTTTATTTTATTTTACTTCTTTAGAAGATTCAAAATTAGATTTATTCAGCATTCTTTTTGCAGCTGAATTTTACAATTGTGGATGAGACAAGATTAAAATATTCTTTAAAAAACATAAACTCCAAGCATATATATATATATATATATATAGATATAAAATACCGGTTCATTGGAATAGTGGGTAGAGTGTTTGCCAATGATCCGGGAGACCGGGGCTCAGTCCCAAGTTGAGTTATACCAAAGACTCAAAAAAGGGTACTTGATGCCTCCTTGCTTAACACCCTGTATTATAAGGCACGGATCAAGGGTGAGTGGAGCAATCCAAGGAAAGGTGTAGCACCCACCCCTACACCTCAGTGTAGTATCTATTGAAAAGGGAACTTTTGGTCGACCAACTTACTACAAATTATACATATATATATATATATATATATATATATATATATATATATATATATATATATACGTGCGTGTATTTGTACGTGTAACCATAACCTAGCAAAACGACAGATCACGGCAAAATTTGTATTAGAGCAATACACTTTGAATACACTCGAAGAATAACGTAAATTCCGGTCTAATTTGCAACTTATGTTATATAGCTGGAATTAAGGAAGGAAGAGACAACAATATTTGTTTATAAAATACAAACTTCATGTTTATTTACAAAATGGTCGAAACGCTGCAAGCGAGTGGGAGACAAACTGAAAGACGAAGACTGACAAAAGACTTGGTTGCTATCATTGACACCATATTTTCTTTACCCACGTTGGGATTCTATATTCAGAGTCTAACCTCTTTGCTTCTTTGGTGGGAGGTTCTCAACGCGAGGCCACTAGCCTCTAAGCCATGCCCAAGGCGGTTTCTGCTCTGACTACCTGCTTCTCTTGACTGACTGATTGTCTTGTGGGGGTTGAAACTGCGTGCTTATATAATATTCAAAATGCCCACACGTTTTTCTTCCGTTTCTCAACCTACGTGACTCTTTACTGTAGCCCTGTGCATACATATGCAATCTGTTTACGGAATCTCTAACTGACGGGTCTGTCAAGGGTCAATATGTAACACTTAGGGATGATTGTGTTGAGTCCTTGTTCACATTGAAATTCATTTTTTCTAATCATCCAACTTCTCGATAAAAGGGAAATAATAAAATGTTGATCATAATCTTTCAATTCATCCTAAAGAGAAATGTTAATGCCATCAAGGGCCGTTTTTACCATACAGAACCAACAAGGTTCTAATTCGGTTCTAATATAATATAAATGATATTACCCTAGGCAAAAATTATGGTCCATAAGAAATCTCTGTCCATCAAAGATCTATTAACTGCATTTTGGAAAAGTTGGAATTACTTTGATAAATAATATTGCTTTAAATTAGTAAAATACACGCCTGAAAGAACTGTCATAAAAGCACGAGGGGGTGCAACTAAGAATTAATTCATTTTTTTTATCAATGAATTTCATAATTTTTTCTCAATATTGGGTTATTTGATATTTTTCCTTTGCATGGGTTGGAAAAATTATACTATTTATTCAAATAATTTAATATAGTTTGTTATAGGAACATTTTATGAAGCCAGAACGTTCAGCTATTAAATAATGCTTTGCGCTGTATAATTTATCAGTTTATTTACTACTAAATAAAAAAAAAAAAACTTAGTGAACATCCTTAAATTGCGTTAATTCCATAGAGATTCCCGAAATGTACCATTCGTTTGCTTTTAATTATGAAGTTTATTTAATAATGAACATTCATATGATTGTTTTCAGAGACAATAATTATAACCAATTATAACTAATCATTACCAATACAAGAGAATTTTCGATTTCTATGATGAAGTTCTTTAAGTGGACATTTGCCCTGTTGCAGGGAGTTGGAGGGTGCTAAAGATACGCTGACTATTCCTTGCAGAGTTTTAAGACTTCCCTGTCAAAGGGGTATCCTGGATATTGTACTAAACTACATCTGCTGATGAGGCTCTAGCTCTATAAAACTGGAGAGTGTGGAGAACTCCTTTAGTGCTCATTACTCCCAGGTCGACTCTGAGTGGTAGTGCCTATTAGGATCCCATTAATTAGTTAAAAAGATTTGCTGGAAAATTATTCTTATTTGACTGGAATACTTGCTACCGTACAACAGTAAATTATTTATATTAAGAAGTTACTTAAAGTTAAAATTGTTTACTAAGGATTATTATTCGTTACTTGAAACCCTATATTTATGGGAAAACAAATGACTTACTTAATAGAAATAATTACTTGAAAGCGTATAATTATTAGTATTGGAAAGGAATACTTGAAATAGTACAACTGTGTGCAAATTATTTGCTCTAGATAGGAATACTTAATATCATAAGGGTGCAAAAAAATCTTAAGAAACTATACAAAAAGTGTAAATCTAAATGTGCAATGAACGCAATTACCTAACTTCTAGGCATAAAATCTTGATGAATTGACACATTGTTTAAATCAATCGTTTAATCGATCAAATAAACATACATTCATTCTTTGTGTAAAAAAACAACCCTTTTCTCAGCCATCTTAAAGTGAACGCCATTTTAACTAAGCGTTACATGATTAAACTGGTTTTGATGCTTCTAAAGATGTCTGACTAATCTTCACACTCACTTGAGTAGATAACACATTCGTAGAGCGGAGCAATTTTAACAAAGTCGTTAATGAGTCTGTAAATGACACCGAGTGTCAAATTCAAATCATGGTCGCATTCATTTTCGTACTTGAATTTAATCTTCTCTGTATTTTGTTTACCGCCCAATCAATTCGACACACTCCGATGACTCACGTGCTAGGGTGATATAGAAAAAGAAAAAAAAATGGTGATTAGATGACAATCCATTTTCTTTTGTTTGCTCCTAACAATAGGAGAAAAGTTATTGTGACATACAACGTTAATTATTGCAAACGAAAGCTACTTCTATATCGATGCACACTAACAGGATAGCAGTACCCGAATTAAATGATTTAAAAAAAAAAAAGAAAGATTCTCGACTTACGTTAGATAATTATTCTATGGTAGAGATCTTTTGCTCGGTATCTTTTTGTACTTATATTATTGCAGAGATGTTTTTGCATTGTATTTTTTAGATAGTTATATTATAGTAGAGAACTTTTACACTATTTTTGAGATTCTGAAACTAGTAGACAAGTTTCTCCTCCCTAGGAAGCAGTGTCTCATCGACCGAGACAGTCATTGACACGCAACTAACAAAGGTATGGACAGCTATCAATAGGCTATTGGTCATATGGAAGTCAAACCTGACCAATAAAATGAAACGCAGTTTCTTCCAAGCAGCAATCGTGTCGATACTGCTATATGGATGCACTACATGGACGCTAACTAAACGGCTGGAGAAAAAGCTCGACGGCAACTACACAAGAACACTGCGAGCAATATTGAATAAGTCCTGGAGGCAACACTCCACAAAGCAACAGCTGTATGGCCACCTACCACTTATCACGAAAACTATCCAAATTAGATGAACCAGACATACGGGAAACTGCTGGAGAAGTAGGGACGTGCTCATATGTGATGTACTACTATGGAACCCTTTACATGGCCGAGTAAAAGCAGGGCGTAATGGTTAAAGCGATGGACTGCAGAATCGTAGTAAGCGAGTTCGAACTCCAGTCGCGCTATTACGTTCACTTTCGGACAAATACCCATGGGAAAGGTATGAACCCCCTTATCCTCCCAGCTATGGGTTAAATAGTTCCACTACTGTTCTTCTAGGAAAATGGCTTTGGCATTAAATAACCGACAAAGGTTGATATGCCATTAAACAAAGAAACCAAACTAAACCTGAGATTAATAGAAGGTAATGTTTTATACTAGAATTTTGTGTTTATACGAAACAGCCGCCACAATTGAGTAAAATGTCCTGATAAATATGTATAAACTGTCTGCAACAATTAGAATCAATTGATAAATTCTATTCAACTAAGAGTAACGACAAAGTATACAACGTAACGAACTACTAAATAAGATACAAGTACTGTGATAAAAGGTATGAACGGAACAATAAAAATGTCCAGCTTTGGAAAAAATATACTGGAATTGTGAAAAAGATAATTGCCAGTCCGTTTGCAAGGTAAAAGAAATTACCCCCCGCCACTCCTGAGGAAAATACAGATGCATATTCGATACGAAGACTGATAGAGAAAAGTGTCAGAGAAAAAGTTAAATGGTATAATCTTTTCTATGCATACAGATACTGGGAGTGATATCACCATAATTTCAATTAGTTTGGGTTTACACATTCGTTTCCGGAAATTGACGAAAAATATTCTGAAACTAAGATGATGACTATTTCTTCAAAATGTTGGGTTGTTTTGAGGGAACTTCTGTGTCTCACCAGAACTTTGAAAATATTCCAATCACTGCAGTAGATTACAAAAAAGTCACGAACTTTCTTTCTTAGTTCATCCAACTTTGTTTCCATTCAATTAACTTGCTAAATATCGTTCCGTCTGTCGCCACTACTTTGCATTTTGTTGGCTAAATGACCACTAGTTCGAAAAGTCATATTTACGAAAATAAATGATCAATATAAAGCAGAATTATTTGTGTTAGATAGCATTACTTAAAACAATTTAACTGTGTGCAAATAGAATTATTAGTGTTAATTTATAATACTTGAAACCATTTAACTGTTCGAATAGACGTCTAAAAAGTTGATATCCAAGAATTAAACAATAGTGTGAAGTCGGAAGTAACTGACATAGGATTATTAAAGAGGTACTGTGGTAAGACAGCCGATTATCTCCCCTGTCGCTCCTTGCTGTATAAATACAGTATACTATTTTACTATTACAGTCATAAATGTATTATGAACAATTTATGATTACTTGGTTCCAAGAGGCCCTCTCCCAATATTATTCCTGCTTTGCAGGGTTGAGTTTATCGCTTGGCGCCTGAGGCGCCTCAAAAGGGGAATGCCGATAGGACCGAGCATTTTTGATAAGTCACGCACAAATCGAGAATCATGCGTGGCTCCTCACTATAAACTAGCCTTGTGCCGCATTCTTACTGGTTGGAAAGTCAGTTAATTATCTCATAACTGTATTATCAACAGTTGATGATCGCTTGGTTCTTGCGGGGGGCCTTCCCCCAGATTATACTTGTTTTGCAGGGTTTAGTTTAATGCTCGGCACCTCAGGCACTATAGTAGTGGAAAGCAGTCGGGTTTAAGTATTCTTTTAATCAAACGCACATGAGTTTCAATTTTTGCGTGGCTCCTCATTATAAAATGACCTTGTGTCAGGTATCAACCTGATGGGAAGTCGGTTAAATACTTCATTACTGTATTATGTTCATTAAAGGCTCAAGTAAGTTAAACTAGTCTCCGAGTCCTTTTTACAGGTAAAAAGCAAGCATTAAATTGAGAGAAAATGGTCACCCCTCTTGCTGAGAATCTCGTTAATTACCCATTCATATTTATTTTTCTAGTAGTTGTTAAACTAAAAACAATTGGGGAGCAAAGAGTTTTAAAATGTTCTCTCTGATGGTCGTAATTGGGCTTCATGCATTGTCGCTTTACGAAAACCCGATGGACATTAAAGGATATGATGTGATTATAGAATAGGATCCGATTTGAGATATTGGCGCTGTACTAGTATGAGTCAAAGGTTTTGCAATATTTTGGTAGCATGAGGCACAATTTGACAGTTCCACATGCCTTTGCCGAGGTCGAAAAGGTGATGAACGATACTGGAATGTGAGATGCCTGGCTCGCTTGATGCTCTTCATGTGCAATTCGACGGATTGGCATTTATGCACGGTTTCATAACCCCCACATTTAAGCCTGTCTGATCTTGTATGATCATCGACGGTCTAGCAACCCGAGCGAAATTTCTCAGACCATCTGGTTACAATACCGCGCCTTTAACTTTCGCAAGACAAATATTTTTTGGTTGTTTCCAAAGCATTACGGTCTAGTTTGAATTCCTAAGCATAAGTTCCAAAATTAGACAACGTTACACGCTCATCTGTGCAGCTTTCAGATCACAAGTCGTGAAGCAATGCCTAACATGTCAGCGTACCAACCACCACAATACTATAAACCCCAACTTGCTTCTTACCCTTGATATACACACCGAAAACTACTTCGTGGCCAAATATTGCAAAGCTTTTGACTCACCCGAGTATTTCTTGATTTTTTTAAATACGTTCTTGCAAAGATAACGACTTTATTTTAATGGAAAGTGTGAAGAAAAATAAAGAGATTAAAAGGGAAATATGGCATCGAGTATTGGAAAATCAAACATCGATTGGTGCAAAGCCATTAGACTGAGGAAATTGGGGATGGGAACCCCAACGAGTAAATGAAGAGCCAAAGCTTAAGATATATATATAAAAAAAAGAGCCAAAATAAAACCGTCCATCAAGATTCATTTACAATTGGCACATATGTTTATCGGAGAAAGAAAAAGAATTTAAAGTATTTTCGTTCTCTTGGATTGGACACAAAGAAGTAATTTTTGAGAATTAGTTGTCACTTTTTGAATAACGCTTTAGAATTTTTTATGTTGAGAGAATAAAACCATTGCACATCTGGTGTTTAAAAAATTGCTCGAAGTTTATTTTCTAACAATGTTGCTTCGTACTTCTTTCTTTTTTTATTCTCTACACAAGCATGCGCATGCCCAAATACGGATTTGTTCTATTTACGTTTTTTTTTCTTTTCTAATTTCTTTTTTTTTTCTTTTCTTATATCGTTCATCAATTTACTTTTTTTTTCTTTCTTTCCGTTGTTTTTCTTCCTATTGTTTCCCTTTATGTGCTTTCTTTCTTTTTTCCATTGTCTGTCTTCTATTGTCTTTCTTCAATTTTCTGCCTTTCTTCTATTGTCTTTCTTTTATTGTCTGTATTTATTCTTTCTTTCTTTCTCCAATGTTGTTCTTTCTTTCTTTCGTTTTTCGTTCATCCAACTTTGTTTCCATTCAATTAACCAGCTAAATATCGTTCCATCTGGCACCACAGCTTTGAGTTTTGTTCACGACCACTGGTTCGAAAAGTCATTTACGAAAGTAAATGATCAATACAAAGCAGAATTATTAGTGTTAGATAGCAAAACTTGGAATCATTTCACTGTATACAAACACATGATTAATATTAAATAGAATTGTTAACGTTTGATAGCAACACTTGAAACCGCTTAAATGTGCAAATAAAAATATTTGTGCTGGCAGGTCCTAGAGGCAACACCCCACAAAGCAGCAGCTATACGGCCACCTACCACCCATTATGAAAACTATCAAAGTTAGACGAACCAGACATGAAAGACATTGCTGGAGAAGCAGGGACGAGCTCATAAGTGATGTTCTCCTATGGACCCCCTCACAAGGCCGAGCAAAAGCAGAGTGACCATCTCAAACCTACATACAGCAGCTCTGTGAGGATACGGGATGTAGCCCTGACGACCTGCCAGAAACGATGAACGATAGGGAGGAGTGGCGAGAGAGGGTCGGGGATATCCGTGCTAGTGGCACGACAAGATGATGACGATGACAATACTTGACACTATTTATCTATGTGCAAACAAATGATTCATATTAAATAGAATTATTAGTGTTACATAGCAATACTTAAAACCATTTAACTTTACGAAAACAATAGCAATACTTGAAACTATTTGTTTGTTTGCAAAGAAATGAGCTCCAACTCGTTTAAAAATAAAGTTACCCACAAACTGTCACGTGGTCTCCCACTGAGAGGAGAGAAATAAGAAATTTCCCCTACCCCTCCGTGTTTGAATTGACAGGCCCCAAAAGTTGACCGTTAAAAGAGGAAATTAGAATGTAGGTCAAGCTATCTGCACTCCATAACACCAACAGGTCGGACAGAGAAGGGGACGTATAGTAGTCCGAATGAATCGCCTGACAGGGTGTGGAAGGAGAAAGAGGCCGAATGGTTGGCCAGATCCCTAAAAACGGAAGTAGCTTTTTTTTTGTCAGCGGAAATAGTAATGAAGAATGCAGTTTTGAGGACAGAGGTCGCCGTGAGAGGACGCGTGATCTGATGCCAAATTCCGGGCGAAGAAGCAGAGCCGGGTTTCAGGACAGCAGTTGGCGTGATAAGATGTATTGAAACTGTCGCTGAAATCCCGGGGAAAAGCGGAAAGAATCTTGGACAAGGAGATAACAGATGCCTTCAAGCCAAGCTGTATAAAATCCCGCTAGCCCGTAAAAGAGAAAATACTCTCAGAAAGAACCCTTCGAAAAGCTAAGTAAACCTTAAAACCGTTTTCTCCCTCCACCCTTCCTAAGCATTGCAATTACATACTCTCTCTCTCAATTTAAAGAAGGAAGAAAGAAAAGAATAAGGAAAAAAGACATTTGTATTTTGATATTGTCTGCTGGTAATATAGCCGGCACGTTAAATATGTGTTTGTGTCCGCACGTATTAAAGACCTTGTTATATTTTAAATGTCTCCTCGTGTCGAAACTTATTCATGATGTTGTTCGCCTATTGAGTTGCCTTCTTTCGCACATTCCTTTTCAGCTTCATTCGCCTCAATTTATTCTCGCTAAATGTCCTGTTCGCCTTTAAAACTATTACACAGGAAATTGGAATTGTCGACTACAATAAATACTAATATTATACCTAAGCGTAGAGGTCCATATCTTCCATTATCCTTGGGGTAGGAAGACGAAGTGGTCTGTTGGGTGTGTGTGAACGTGAAAAATGGAGACCCCTTGCCAGCGGCGGTCAGTCAAGCCCCGAATTAACCCCCTCATTATCTGCCAGTTCCCCATGTGCCTGAGGAAGGAATCTTAACTGGAACTTATTTTGCGAGGGATCAAGTGCCAGACTGCCCCGACTTCACACGTGCGAAAAATAAACTCCCATCTTGGGATAAATATTTAATGGCACCGTCACAAAACCATTCATTTAGAAATCTTGTATATATGGGAAAAACTGGAAATAAATCCGACTATATGAAAATGTAAATAAAGTAAAAGTTGGCCGACCGTAGTTGAGGATGACTCGATGGCTTCCTTTTCATTAGCTACTACACCCAGGTGTAGGGTAGGGTGCTACTCTTTTCTCTGGATTGCTTCATTTAATCCTTGATCCGTACCTTATAATACTGAGTGTTAAGCAAGGCGGTATCAAAAATCTATCTATCTATCTATCTATCTATCTATCTATGCCACTCTCTTCATATCAATCTATCTATACCAGTGTATTCCTATATCTCCCTCTCTTTCTCTCCCTCTTTCTCTCTCTCTCTCTCTATCTATCTAATATATGCATGTCAGTCTCTTTATATCAATCTATCTGTACCAGTGTATTCTTTCCTTCCCCTTTCTCTCTCACTATCTATCTATCTATCTATCTATCTATCTTAGTTCATATTCACCTTTTATAAACATTCTGTAATATATCTATTCGTCTTTACCAGTGTTAATCTTCTTCTTTTTATCAATCTGTTGAATTAGACAATCTTTTTATCTAAATATCTTTCAAAATATCAATATATGATGAAGCCAAATCATTTTGAATAAGGGATTTTGTAACTTTTCTGTATCAATCTGACCAAATAAAGAGACAGTTTGAAAAAGCCCTGACACAGTTTGATAAGATTGTGGTTTGAAATGATACGAGATTCAATGGTTATCCAGTGTTTTTTTTTATGTATGAATGTAAACTAACATCTAAGAATCTTCAAATTTAAAATTGTGATTACTTTCTAAACCATTCTTTATTTTTGTTCTTATAAAATCTTTTCTTTGCTCGTAAATTCATTAATCAATACAACAGGAAGTTTCACTTACTTTTCTTTATTACAATCCGGACATAGAATTTCATACAACCCTTCTCTGGATTCAATGTGGATATTGCTATTTTTTTATCATGAATCAGATTACGAAGTGTTTTTGAGGAGCTAGTGATTGTTTTAATTTCAAGATGGTTTGGTCTTTTTTCAATGAAGTTTGTGGTCGAATTGTTGGGTAAAAGGATTTATCTATGTTATGAATTATCATATGAAAAATCAATGTCTTGAATTTCTGGAGAACATTTACATTTGTACATTTTGAGAGCTTTTATATTTGCATGTTGTGTAAAAGATTTAGGATATTGAAGTTGAATGAAGGAATTTTCTATATAGTCAAATTCATCCTTTAAAAATTTGGTGGTCCAAATCCACGGAGCTCTAACCGCCCTGTTGGCTGGGGCTGTAGAATACGCCAACTGCACTTTTCTGACCGTGGTTAGCGACCTGTAAGGCGCTAGGACGGAATCCTTTTGGTTGAGCAGCCATTGACCGGGCGACAGAGTGGTCAATGACTTGCAAAACACCACTTTGGCCCTTACATGTTCTGAAGGGCGGTCGAATCGGCTCGACCCGATCAATCGGCTGCTCCCGTCATGCCAAAGCCATTGAATGTTTCTTTTCTGAATGTAAAATTGAATCTGCTATCAGAGAATAATTCCCAACCCTTTTATTTTATTGGTGTTAGAAGGCGGTGGCTGATTGTAATTTGTATTGTGAGGAGTTTTGACCACTGTTAGATTGCAAGAGAAGACTGGTCAAAGGTCCAATCAACACAGTCCTAATAAAACACTTTACAGAAACCCGAATTGAAATAGTAAATGAAACTATACGAAAAACCTCACCCACAAACAGACGCAACACACCCTGATTTGACAATGAATGCAAAATAGCAGTTCGACTGCAAAATTCTGCCCTCCGCAAATTCAATAAAGAACTTTCTACTAGCAACCTAAGCCCCTTTAAAGTGCTCATAGCAAAGGCGCAGAAAACTATGAAGCTAGCAAAATGATCAGTTGGCAAAATTATATAAAACAACTTAATTACTCCACCAAATCAATCACAGTCTGGATAGTGATCCGAAAAATTTGCGGAAAAAATCTCTCTACTTCTCTCAAATACCTTATGAAAATAACGCCAAAGCTACCAATATAAAAGATATTGCCGATACATTGACAGAAACCTTCTCAAAAATGACTCCTTCAAGAATGACAACAAATAATTTCTTGACTACAAAAACATTACAGAAAAACAAAAGCTGAAATTCAAATCGGAGAACACTGAAAGTTATAATGGATTCTTCACATTACAAGAGCTAAAAGAAGCAATCCACAAATCCCACAATACTGCAGTCGGCTCAGTTGAAATTCATTACAAATTTCTTAGACAATTACCTCCAAAATCTTTAGACTACTTACTAGCTGCTTTAAATGACATCTGGAAAACTAGTAGAGTGACAGAATCATGGAAACTAGCTAGCATCATCTCCATACCTAAACCTGGAAAGAACAGTCTCTATCCATTAAATTGTCATCCAATAGCATTAATAAGCTGTCTTTGTAATGGTCCACAAAAGGTTAGTTTGGTTCATTGAATCTAACAACCTCTTGACCAACTTCCAATGGGGCTTTTGGAGCCAAAGATCCACTTAGGATAATATGGTCAGGTTGGAAACCTCCATAAGAGAGGCAAACACCCAAAAGCAATATTTCGTTGCAGTATTAACGGGTGGCATCTCCACTCTAGAAGGAACCCCACTTAAACTAGTAGACAAATTCACTTACCTAGGAAGCAGCGTCGCATCAACCGAGAAGGACATCGACACGAGGTTAACGAAACCATGGACAGCTATCAATAGGCTATCGATTATATGGAAATCAGACCTAACCGATAAAATGAAACGCAGTTTCTTCTAGGCAGCGGTCACCTCGATACTGCTATATGGATGCACCACATGGACGCTAACAAAACGGCTGGAGAAGAAGCTAGACGGCAATTACACAAGAATGCTGCGAGCAATCTTGAACAAGTTCTGGCGGCAACACACCACAAGACACCAACTGTACGGCCACCTGCCTCCCATCACGAAAACTATCCAAGTTAGACGAACCAGACATGCAGGACACTGCTGGAGAAGCAGGGACGAACTCATAAGTGATGTACTCTTATGGACCCCCACACATGACCGTGCAAAACCAGGACGACCAGCACGAACATACATTCAGCAGCTATGTGAGGATACGGGATGTCCAGAAGACCTGCCTGAGGCGATGAACGATAGGGAAAAGTGACGAGAGAGGGTCAGGGATATCCGTGCTACCAGCACGACATGATGATGATGATGATGATTTGATCTAGAGAAGGCATACGAGACCACCTGGAGGTACGGTATCATAAAGGACCAACACAACATGGGATTGCAAGGCAGACAACCAAATTTCATAAAAGCTTACCTTTCAGATAAGAAATTTCAAGTCTGCATTGGATCAACTGTGTCAGACATTCAAAATCAAGAAGAACGAGATCCTCGGAGTAGTATACTGTATGTAATACTCTTCAACATAAAAATCAATAGCATTACCAATTGCTTGAATACTTGAGTTGATAACTATTTGTTCGATTGATGACTTCTGCATCACCTCAAGATCCAAATACATGCGTACGGCAGAACGCCAACTGCAACTGGGCATCAACAAAATAATCAAATAGGTAATCATAAATGGCTTTAGGATTTCCAAAACAAGAATTCAATGCGTACATTTTTGCCAATTAAAACAAATGCTCAACAATCCTACACTGAAGCTAGACAGATCAGAAATTCCCGTCGTTGATCAAGAGAAAATCTTCGGTCTTATTTTTGACAAAAATATCTTTCATTCCTTAAAATACCTAAAAAATAAATGTACCAAAGCACCAAACTTCTCCGCATAATAGCCCAAAAGACTGGGGTGCAGACCAGCAGATCTTACTGAAACTTTATAGAATTTTAACTGGCTCAAAAATAGACTATAGTACATATATAGAACAGCCAGAAGATCCTACCTGAAATCATTTAATACAGTCCACTATGAAGGATTGAGACTCATCTTTGCGTCTTTAAGAAGATCCCCAGGTGGAAAGCCTTTACTCTGAAGCTTATGAACCACCTCTAAATCTTAGATTTACCAAATTATCACTGCAGTACTACATTAAAATCAAATACTACCAACCAACCAACCAACCTGGCTTAAGACTGTATTTTCAACCCCAAACAGAAAACCCTATTTGAACAAAAGAAAAGGCCATAAAAACTTTTGGCCTCTGCATGAAACCCATACAGGAAGACATAGACATTTCACTCAAAAACATTCACAATACCGTGAAACTAAGCTCTCCTCCCTTGCTACTTAAGCAACTTGTGGTTATCCTTGACCTAAACAAACTCATTAAAAATAAAACCCATTCCTTAATCAATCAAGTGAAACTCTACAACGTCCAGTAAGAATCCCCGAATCACTTGCACATTTACACAGATGGCTCCAAAGACAGCAATAGAAACAGATGAGTAGCAGTTTTCAACAAGAAAATTTAGAAAAATGCCTTCCAAAAGAAGCCTCCATATTTACTGCTAAAATATCTGCAATAAATTTGGCACTAGAGATTGTTTCAACAGACAACTTAAAAAAAATTATCATTCCTTCAGACTCCATCTCCGTTTTACAAACTATAAAAAATAGAAAACTAGATATGTTATATAATTAAGTAATGATTTTTTTATATTAATCAGTTTTCGTTAATTATATTTTATCATTCAGTTTGGTTGGGCTTTGATTTATTCGGCACTTAGTTCAGGTGCACAGTCGTTGGGTACAGTTTACGCTCGTGCGCAAAGGATATGACAATCACCATTGTCATAATAAACCCCCAGACAGGAAATGAGGCTGGAGTGTGGATGACGTCATGCCCAGAAGAGATGGGCTGAGAATTTGGAAGATTTTGAAAAAAGATTCGGTTGAGTTCCGACCATGGTGTTGAGAATTGGGATCCGACCATGGCGTTGAGAAGTTGAGGATTTGAGATTGGACCATGCAGGTAGACAATTGAGCTTCTGCCATTGGGGCAGAGAATGGAGTTCTCTGCCATAGAGTTGAGTTTTCTACCGTTGCGACGGGTCCCGACCAGCGAAGACGAATTGAGATCTAAAACACGGAACGTTTGGGGTGTTGTTAGTATAGTATGATTACGAAAGACGTTTAAGACGTGTCGAAGAGCCGAACTCAGAAGTTAATAAACAGTTCGTATCTGAACAACAGAGTCCGCCTGTTTCCGCCTGTGTATTTGAGTCCGCCTGCATTTTTATTTACCTGTATCTGTTTTGGTATACGTATATGTATAGCTATACAACAGATAACCCTCTAATTATCAAACTCCTGAACAAACTCAACTCCATAAGCCATAGCATAAATGTAATATACGGCTGGATCCCAAGCCACATAGGAATCCAGGAAAATGATAAAGGTGATTCATTAGCAAAATCTGCACTCAACATGGTGCCCAACATGGACGCCAAGATACCACATACAAACTTAAAACATAAAAATCAAGCGAATAATGACAAAGAAATAGCAACAACTATGGGACCAAAATGCCCACAACAAGCTCTACCAAATATAGCCCATTCTATAAGAAAGGAAACTGGATCCTAATAATACTATAACAGAAGAAAACGCCCTTGCTCGGTTACGCATTGGCCACACCAGATTAACTCACTCCTTCATTTTAAAAGAGAAACCTCCTCCTCGATGTTCCCGTGAAAACCAATATACAGTAAAGCATACTTTTATTGAATGCACAACACTCACCCACATTCGAAGAAACTTCTACAACATTAACAGCATGAAAGAATTATTTGGAAAAATAGACTCTAAAATATATTAAACTTCCTGAAAAGAATCGGCCTCCAATCAAGGATGTGACTCATGTGTGATCAGTACTTGCAACTACTTTCCAGTGTACAAACAAAATACTAATATCTAATAGAAATGATAGTGCTAGATTGTAATACTTGGAGCCATTTAACTGTGTGTTAACAAATGAGTTCTGGCTTATAAAAATGTTATTTACGAAATATGCGATAACAAATCATATTTATCTGATATATATGTATAAAGAGGATTTGGTAAATAACCTACAGTGATTGATGTGCCATAAAACCCAACCAACCAACCGCAGAGCTCTAAGGTAAAAACTTATGATTAACTCTTCTTTATTTTAATGTTATGATGTGAGTAAAAATGTATATGGTCATTTTTATTAGTGGATTTGTGATGAACTTTAAATTCTAATTTATTGCAAGTCCTGGAGGCAACATCCCACAAGACACCAACTATACGGCCACCTGTCTCCTATCACGAAAACTATCCAAGTTAGACGAACCAGACATGCAGGACACTGCTGGAGAAGCAGGGACGAGCTCATCAGTGATGTACTCCTATGGACCCCCACATATGGCCGGGCAAAAGCAGGACGACCTGCATGAACATACATTCAGCAGCTATATGAGGATACGAGATGTAGCCCTGAAGACCTGCCAGAGGCGATGAACGATTGGGAAAAGTGGCGAGAGAGGGTGAGGGATATCCGTTCTAGCGGCACGACATGATGATGATGATGATGATTAGTATATGTCCAAGAAAGGCTAGATGTTGTTATTTTCTTGTTCATAAGGGAAATCAGTATTAGGTCCAGTATTGTTTAATCTATCCGCAATTTTTAAGACATTATCCCGTAGATATATGAGTAATATATCATCTAACAGAAATAGAATCTTTGAGTATTATAAATTCAAAGAGACCAGATTTTAAAAATTCAAGGAAAAGGAATATAAAAAAAAAAGCTAAGTCATGGGTAAACCAGATTTATGTTGATAAAAAATACCGTTACATCGAAAAAAAAGGTAATGTTTCGTACTTCGTGTGCAAATTTTAATTACTTTGTGAATAGGTGAAGGTAATGTATTGTTTTCTTTTTAGGTAAATTTCTAAACGTTTGATACCTTTTTTTTTAAACAGGAATATTGGTGTATAATGATTTTATGCTGAAACTGACTAGAAATCTGTTTTCTATATTTAGATTATTGATTTTTTTAGTAAATCACTGGAATTCAGGTCCAGTCGGCTGAGGCTGTAGAATACACCGACTGCATTTCTGAAGTAGGGCTAGACTCCCGCAACAAGTGTCCTGTATATGACACTTAACAACTGATTGTGAGGTTTAGGGAATGTGGAGTACCTCTTCATTTCCATCGCTCCTATGTCCACTCTGGTCCGGAGTGGTAGCACCTGATATGGGCCCTATCTATGGGTTTAAATAGAACTAAACAGTATACTTATGCCAAACTGAATTGTTTGAAATAGAACTGTTTTGACATTTGAACTGTGTACTTATATTAAACTGAATTGTAGAACTGTTTATGTGTATAAATGCACCAATGGTTCGGGAGACCTGGGTTCAATCCCCGGTCGCGTCATACCAAAGACTTTAAAAATGGTACTTGAAACCTCCTTGCTTAATACTTAGCAATATAAGGTACGTAAAGAGGGTAAAGTGGAGCAATTCAGGAAAAGGAGTAGCGCCCTCCCCTACACCTTGGTGTAGTAGCTATTGAAAAGGGAGCCTTCTGGTCGCCGTCGACTAAGGTCGCCAACTTTACTTTATATGTATAAAAATGGATTTGGCATTAAATAACCGACAAAGGTTGATATGCCATAAAACCAAACCAAACTAAATCACCGGAATTCTTGATGTGCGAATTGCTAATCGTCCCTAAAAGAAGGAATATCATTTTGGCTAAAGATCTTGCGATATTTTTTTGGTGGGTGGGTAGGTCCAACCCCAGAAACAATTAGTCGTTGAAGAATTCCATGTTCATGGGTTTCACGAAGATCATAAATTTGGGAGATTGTTGGATGATGATCAATGAAGACTATAATTTGTCTTCTTTAGTGATTAGATTTTTATGTCTTAATAATGTTTATTTTTATTTCTGTTTTGAAGAGAAATTTATTCGTATGTGTCGTTGTCATTTAATAATTTCGTTATTTTTCTGTTATAAAAAGTGGTATCTATAATGACAACACCACCTTTATGAGAAGGTGTGATGATAACGTTGTTATTCAGGGACAAATCTCTCAGTAAAGTCATCCTCAGAAGACTCTGTGGTTTTTCATTTCAGCACATTATCTTATATCTATCTAAACACACACACACACACACACACACACACACACACATATATATATATATATATATATATATATATATATATATATATATATATATATATACTTATATATATATATATATATAATTAATAACTATCTATCTATATATATATTTCATTAAATTGTAAAGACAAATTTTGTCAGTATAATTTATTTAAGATCCTTTCAATGAAACATGCACGTGTGTGTGCGTGCGTATAAACAGGATTTGGCATTAAATAACCTGCGGGGGTTGATGTGCCATAAAACATAACCGACTTTAACTTTTTATCATTAAACTCCCATTTTTATTATGCACCTGTTTCTTTGAGAAAAAAGGAAAAGAATTCGTGTCATTAAAACTCCATATCGTTAACACCATCATCATTATCAATTCACACACACACACACACACACACACACACACACACACACACATATATATATATATATATATATATATATATATATATATGTGTGTGTATGTGTCCGAGTTCTTTCGACCATCCTTGGTCATTATCAAGAACCTCTGGTGGTAGTTCTGGTTTATTTGTTTAATGGCATATTGTTGTATAATGACTCGTACCACAGACTTCCGGTATTGCGGTAGTATAAAAGACACCGTGTTTCTCTAGCACGGCAGACAGAAACAGAGACAGAAAGAAGCAGAGAGACAGCTCTGAAAGGACGTCGGTCAGTAGTAAGACCAACTTCGGACGTAACACCAATAGCGCGAGACTTATAATACTCGTCGGACAGTAACACTTGAGTTTATAAATAATTAACTTTATTTCACTGTGTATCTTTTCCTTGCCACTATACAACAGTTGAGTCTGTGGTACGAGCTACTATACAACACATATCAACCTTCATGGGTTATTTGATGCAAAAGCAATTTTTGTTGAAGAATAGTATTGATACCATTTAACCCATAGCAAGTGGGATAAGGGGTTCCATACCTTTCCCAAGGGTATTAGTCCAAAAGTGAACGCAATTGCGTGACAAGGGTTCGAACTCACTAACTTCGAGGTTGTAGTTCAGTACTTTAGCCATTTTGCCACTGGAGCTCTCCCGTTGCGGGGGTTTGTAAAATATAGAAAATTGCAGTGTTATCAAAGAATTTTTTTAATTGGATTTTTTCATCGCATGCTGGTGATGTCATTTGTTGACTATTTAAACTGTAGTGTCGAGCTGAATGTTAGAAAAAAATCCGTTTGCATCACGTGATTGTGACTTCTACTTAATAATAATTCTTTGAATAAAACAACTGTACTCAGAATTTCTATACGATGCTTAGAGTATCGTCCATAAATAAGTACACTCCCGTTACTTTTATTTATTTATTTAATGAAAGCAGAGTTGAACTGAGTTGTTGGGTAATCGGACTGTGCCCGAGAGAGCAAATTACTGGAGCTCCTCTCCACCCCCATGTATCAAAATTCTAATTTTTTAAAGTGAGGAATATTTGACTATTACTACTGTAGATTCGATTTGTCAATGTTTCAGATGTTGATATACTCTGGGTATGGTATTAAATTGCATCAGGAAGCAAGGCTTCAGTTCTGGAGCTCTGGCAAGCGTGAAGTCAACCTTTTGTTGCCATTAGTCCTAGGTCCTCTTGGACGCGAAGTGTTAGGGTCCGATATATGGGCCAAATAGACCTATTTGGGATAGTGACCAAAATGATTAGACTTTATTAATAATTTGTTCCAAAATCATTTGCAGCTAAGTAAGAAGTGTTTTCTGATTGAAATGCCGGCAAATTATTATTATTATTATTTGATAGGAATATTTTAAACTATACGAGGTGCATACGATAAGTTTCCAGACTTTTTTCGTATGGGCACTTTTATTGATAGTACACTCATGAAACTTTAGTCCTCTTCGAAGTAATCTCCTCCGGCTGCAATGCACTTGTTGTACTGTTCCAACAGTTTCTGGAAGGCCCCATGGAAGTCCTCTTGTGTGAGCGTGTCAATGACCTTCGTCACAGCCTCTTTCATCGCCTCAATTGTCTCATAATGACAGCCTGTGAGCTTAGGGAATAACTAAAAGTCACAGGGAGCAAGGTCTGGACTATAGGGAGAGTAAGGAACTGTCTTGATGCCCATCTTAGTCAAATAGTCTGTGACAAGGATGGAGTTGTGGACTGGTGTATTGTTCTGGTGGAAATGGCACTGACCCGATTTGAAGAGTGCTTGCCTCTTCTGACGGAATCTCTTCCTGAACTCCCTTAAAACCTCAACATAATAACCCTAACGCTAACCCTTTGGTCAATCAACTCTGGTGTATTGACTTCCTTACTCCTCCCACACCTCTCATCATCCCTGCTTTCATTAAATCTCTTATGCCACTCACAAACTGAGGCTCGATTCATGCAAAATGGTCGAAAAGCAGTCTGAAGCATTCCAGACGTTTTTGTGGTATTATTTCCAAGTTCAGAACAGAATTTTATTGCATATCGTTCTTCTAAAGTGTCAGATTGCATTTTTTAAATTCACCAGCTGTGACAATCAGTAGCTGTTCATTTGAACCTGAAATCAGTCATCTCATAAGATGTATAGCAATAACATACTGAATTGTCAAGAGTCTACGACAATTTTAAATGCCCATACGAAAAAAGTCTTGAAACTTATCGTATGCCCCTCGTATAATCGTCTTTAAATTATTAGTATTAAGTTGCGGTGTCAGTTTCGGTTGTTTAATGGCAGATCAACCTTCGTTGATTATTTAAAGTCAAAGCTATTCTCATAAAGAGACGGCTGTGGTGCTATTAAGCCGATAGCGGGGGTGATAAAGGAGTTTCTTCTTTTCCCAAGGGTATCAGTCCGAAAGTGATCGTAATAGCGTGAATGGAGTTCGAACTCGCTTACTATGCCACGGTGACTTCGATTTGTTTAGATTGGAACAATTACTCCAAACTAAATTAAGGGGCTCAGTCGGCAGGGCTGTAGAATACACTGACAGCATCTCTGCAGAGGAGTAAGACACCCCACCCACTCCATGAGTGCACCCCTTCATTGCCATTGCTCTCAAGTCCACTTTGACACGGAGTGGTTGAACACAGTTGGCAGGGGCTGTAGAACACACCGGCTACAATTCTGCAGAAGGGGTAAGACTCCCCCAACGAGTGTCCTGATATGACTTTAAATATCAGATAGTGAGGTTCCAGTAATGCTGGAGCTTTAGGGAATGCCGAGTACCCCTTCATTGTTATTGCACCCAGATCTATTCTAGCCCAGAGTCGTAGCACCTGATAAGGTCCTGTCTATGCGTCAAATTGAACTGTCTGGCATTTAAACTGCGTGAAAACAAATAATTTATACTAAATTGAATTGTTAGAAATAGAACTGTTTGATCGGTTAACTGTGTGTAAACAAATAACTGATATCTAATTGAATTGTTGGTGATACATAGCAATACTTGAAACTATTTAACTTTGTTGACTTGTGTTTAAAAATTTATATATATATATATATATATATATATAAAGAGGATTTGGATTTAAATAACCTACAATGGTGGATATGCCATAAAACCAAACTAAACCAAATCATATATATCTAATATATTTGTATAAAGAAGATTTGGTATTAAATAAGCTACAATGGTAGATATGTTGTAAAAACCAACCAAACCAAATCCTATATATTTGATATATATATATATATAAATATAAAGAGGATTTGACATTAAATTATTTATCTTCATTGACTTATGCTAAATCAAATTGTTAGAAATAGAAGTGTTTAAGCATATAACAGTAAGTATCAATAAAATGTATGTACGAATCATATCTTTAACATATATGTAAAAGCAGGATTTAGTGTTAAATAACCAACAATGGTTGATATGCCATAAAACTAACCAAACCAAATCAAACCGATATAAAGGTTTATAAATCTATTTACATTAAATAGCAGTATTTAATTGAAGATATATAACTGCTAATAAATTATTTCTATTAAACAAGTAGTAGCTTGAAACCATATAACTGTGAAAATTATTCATAAAAGTCCACAGGAAACGTTTTTGAAAATGTATTCTCTTCTTGGTTGGGTTGAGAACTATTAAAAATCCTCTCTTATAAAATCAGATATATCCTAATGGCATTTCTGTCCTTACTTCCCTTATAGATGCATTTCTTTAATGCTTTCTTGTTTTTTTATTTTTTTTTTTTATCATCATTTACCGACAGCTGTCTCCAGGAAAGAATTTGTTTAGGAATTCATCGTCTCGAGACAAAATGAACACTATAAAAAATAAATAAAAGATTAACACGTAAAAAATAGTTAAAAACCCTTGCAGGGATTTTTCTTCCATTAATGTCTTGTTTTGTTCCAAGATCTGAATTGGATCACTGAGTCATTTTACGTTTCTAGAATTGACGACATCTTGTCGACAGACCGCCATAATTACAATTTCTTTATACAGTAATAGGCTCAGCATTTTTAGAACAGAATTTTGGATTCTGCTCACTGTAGTTAGTGTATTTGAAATAGGCTTTGTCTGTTGGTATATTATGTCCGTAGAATTTTATCAAACTCATTAATTCTATAAAAGCAGAAAAAAGGACATAGGATTTTTAAGAGGTTACAGGGTGAGAATACGTTTAAAGGAAAATCATCACCCAAGCTATGTGGAATCTAGAAAGTTACCAATTCATATCCTACCTATGGTAGTGGCCAAAATAAACAAAATGATACAGCAAGGAACACTAGAAAAAGCTACCCAAGGTAGGAGCAATTGGACTTCACTAATTGTAGTAATAAGAAAGCCTGATGAGGATTTAAAATGGGAAGATTACAAGATGGGGAGAATCAACAAATAAGCACAGACTCGTTTCTGTTGCTAAATATTGAAACTGCGAGCTATGAAATTGCAAGGATGAAATATTTTGCAAAAATAGCTCTGCATACAACCAGACTGAAATTGACGAGAAATTTAAAGAAATCACTTCTATAAACACCCCTTATAGGCTTACTAAGGCGGACCCATCTGCCGTAAAGACTTCGAGCTTCATTTTTCAAAAAGCAATAGAAAATACTTCATCGGTAAAGATAAAAAAATTAACATATCTGGACAATATATATATATGTGGGAGCGTCTACACAAGAAGAATTGTAAAACAAAACGGAACTAATTCTGACGAAGCATGACCATAAACAAGGACAATTGTGAACAACTCCGATAAGATATTATATTTAGGATATCAAATATCAAAGAATGGGTTTTCATCTGGTGAGAGATGAACCCAGAAAATAGTAGAAATGTCCACACCAAGAAAAAAAAGGGGGGGGAATCGGAATCCTTTTTGGGATTGACAAAATTTTATGGCAAATATCTACCCAAATTATGACCTTTGAAATATTGAAAAAAGCACTGAAAATCAATGATAAAAATCTTTGATCCACAGAAAGAAGTAACACTAACCACTCATGTGAGTGAACATGTCGTAGCAGCAATCATATTACGAAAGGTCTCCCAGTAATATACTTATGAAGAGAGTTAATGGCAACAGAAACAAACGTGGTGTAATGGTTATCGTCGTAGGAAATGGACACGGCGACACGAGTTTAAATCCTGGACGAGACTGATTGCATTTCACATAGCACTAATACCCTTGGGAAAGGTATGAATCCAATTATTCTCCCTCCAGCTATGGATAAATAGTAGGGCAGACTAGGTTCTTCAGCCTTGGTGAGGCAATTAGTTTAGGAGAAGGAAAACTCTAAATTCAAACCTGTTAAACTCCGCTTAAAAATTGACCTTGTGTCATGTTTTGCCCGAGCGGAGGTGTTGGTAAATATGGGCAACAGAAAGAAACAACTCGAATATTGAAAAAGAAACGCTAGCAAAAATGGAGCACGAAAAGGGCGCGAACAATCTTATTAGGATGGAAATTTTTACAAAACTCGCACCACAAATCATTAGAATTATCCCGGAAAAGAATTGCCAACGGTTATATCATCGAGAATTTTAAGATGGGCTATTATACTTACGGCATTCAATTTTGGCGCACACAATTCCGCTTGAAGACGCCCGATCTAGACAAGAGTTTTGTAATGAAAGGAAATTATGAAAATGTAGAAGACAAAATTCTACACTGTGTGGAAACGGACGTTTGGACCTTACATCGAGTAAAAATAGAAACAAGGCAAGACCCTTTATTAAGCAAGAATCTTGAGAGAATAGACATATATGGGGCAATTACTTAATGGCAGATAGAGCCTTCAAAGAAACAAAAATCAAACTGACTATAGAGAAGGGCATAATTTGCAATGTTAGAGGAAAAAATAGGCCGAACGTATTGATTCTTGTGGATCACTTTATACCTTTTCCAGTTCAAAATGGGAGCAGTTCAGTTCAAAATGGGAATAGTTCATTTCATTTTGAACTGAACTATTCCCATTTTGAACTGAACTGCTCCCATTTTGAACTGGAAAAGGTATAGATCTAGAATCGAACCCAGAGACGTAGAAATGGAGGATTAATTTGGAATTGAAGAGGAGGAGACTGTAAAACAGAACAGGTTATGAGAGAAAGCGATCATGAACCGGTAGAAGAGACAGACAAAGAAGATAAACTTAGACCTTAATCACCAGTAAGAAGAAACCAAGAGAGACACGAAAAAAAAAACAAAAAACCCCCCAGGTTCCCGAGACTTATCAGAAACAAAAGAGCAACCAATGGCATATGACTTTTCAAGTTAGTGGAGGTATTGCATTGCATTTAAAATAGATGCACCCATAAAATCAGTAACCCAATAACAACCGGGATTTAGCAAATGTTATTAGCTAACCAATATTTCCTCTGCGAGATATACACATCATCACAGTAGGCTCACCGTTAAATGGTTTCAAGTATTATTATTTAACATTAGTGATTCTGTTTTTCTATCTAATTTGAATAACTTGCACACAGCAGTATAGTTTCAAACACCAACTGATAATCACAAGCAAAAGATTGAACAGTTCTATTTGGCCTACAGATGATACCCTAACAGGTTCTACCACTCCGGGTAAGAGTGGGCCTGACAGTAATGGTGATGAAGGGGTACTGCACATTTCCCAAACTTCAAGATTGGACCGTCATCATCAGATGTAATTTAATGTCATACACAAGACACAAATTGCCCAGTCAGCTGGGGCTGTAGAATACACTGACTGCACCTCTGCAGAGGGGTAAGACCCCCCCTAACGAGTGTCCTGGATATGACACTAAACAATCTGATGGTGAGGTTCCAGCAGTGCTGGAGGTTTTGGGAATGCGGAGTACCCCTTCATTGCCATTGCTCCCAGGTCCACTCTGGCCCGGAGTGGTAGAACCTGATAGGGCACTATCTATGGGTTAAATAGAACTAACAGCATACTTATGCTAAAATGAATTGTTAGAGCAAACTGAATAGCTTGAAATAGAAATGTTTTTGACATTTAAACTGCGTGCTTATGCTTAACTGAATTATTTGAAATAGAACTGTTTTTCGACATTAAAACTGTATTTCCACTTAACTGAATTGTTACATATAACTGCTTGAATAGTTTGAAATGGAAAAGTTTTTGACAATTAAACTGTGTACTTATGCTAAACTGAATTGTTTTAAATAGAACAGATTATTTACATAAAAATGGATTTGGCGTTAAATAACCTACAAAGGTTGATATGCCATAAAACCCACCAAACCAAACAAGACACTAAATGGTTTCAAGTATTGCTATTTAATACTAATTATTATATTCTACATTATTCATTTTTTGTACACAGTTAAATGGTTTCAAATATCGTTATTTAACACAAATGATAAACTTTAAATTGAACTATTTAGAACAATTGGTTTGCACGCAGTTAAAAGTGTTTCAAGTATAGTAAATGATTGAATCGTTCCATTTAAACCATAGATGGGACCCTAACAGGAACAACCATTCCGGGTCAGAGTAAACCTAAGAGTAATGGCAAGGAAAGGGTACTCCACGTTACCCAAAGCTCCAGCACTGGAAGCTCTCTATTATATTGTTTAGTATCATATACAGGACATTTGTTGGCGGGGGGGGGTCTAAACTGTCAGCAGAGATGCAGTCGGTGTATTCTTTGGCCCAAGCTAACTGAACGGTGAGGGTAAAAACAATACATACCACGATTATTTAATATAGTTTTTACCAATAAAAAAAAATCAATGATATGAATAAATAAACACAACGTGCTCGTAAAAGTAACTCTGAAAGTAATTCCACGGAAATAACAGATAGCTTTGATGTTCTGTCTAGATATCCTGAACTTTTGAGTAGCACCTTGTAGATTTGAAGGTTAGAGCAGAAATAATAGGTTAGTTAACAATATTTTCCTATTATTTACTGCCCAACTATTTCTGCTCTATACTAGATTAATGAATCTAATGCTGCGATTGGATCGAGTAGATTTTACCACCTTATGAATACATTTTATAAAAAGAAAAAAGAAAAAGTCGTCTCTAGTAAATATTTGTTTATGTTGATTTACACTTGCGTAAAAAGTTTCGTCTTGATCAGATAATCACCAATGTATATTTACGAAAGAAAAGAAAAACAAAATTGGTAAACGTATTATCCATGGCATCCAATAGAAGTTTTTTTTACTTATTAACTTTGTTCCTTTATTGAGTGTTTTCGAGGAAAATCTGCTGCTCAAAAACTTTTGTAATATTAATGGTTCCGTTCGTATTCTGACAGGTGACTTAATTTTCCTCAGTGAAAACAAATTTCCATGCTGTGCTCGTGATACTCCCTATTTTATTGTGTTCTTAACCGTCAGAGGCGAATGTTGGTGGCATGGCAGTAGATGTCGGATCTTATTGCTAATAGCCCACAATTTCTGTCTTGTTTACAAGTTTGGTTTGATTTCTTTGCTTAGTTGCATGTCAACATTCGTGGGTTATTTAATGCCAAAGCCATCATTGTAGAAGAAAATTAATGGTACTATTTAATCAATAGCAGGAGGTGGATAAAAGGATTCATACCTATTGCCCCAGGTATTTGTCCGAAGGTGAAAACAAAACCGAGACTGGGTTTCGAGCTGGCTTACTACAGTGACGTAATCCAGAACGTTGGCCACTAAAACCACTGTGACTCTCCTGACAATCGGTGTTTTAAACGTAATTTGACAGTAAATTACTTCGACTTCTCCAAGTAATAACTTTGTAAGTTTGAAATTCAGATAAAATAGGAAAGACCGAGTAGTAATCGTTTTCATAAACGAAACTTAGTTCGGCACAAGGCAAGAAATATCTGGCACTCTTGACTTGTTAACCATTACACCACGCGAAGAGTCCTTGAAGGTTAATTGTTGGATTAAAAATTTTATTCACGTCAGTGATTTCGCGCACATGAATTAATATAGCATTATAAGCAAGTTGTTGTCCGTATGGCTTCGTGAGGAGAGTCCAAATGGCATAATGAAGGGAGACCTCATCGCGTAGTGGCTAAAGTGCTGGACTGCGGTATCGTGCTATATAGTTCACTTTCGGATTAATACCCTTGGCAAAGGTATGAACTTAATTTTCTCGTATATGGGTTAAATAACACCACTCCTCTTCTTTTACAAGGATGGCTTTGATATCCTGTTATATAATTGCGGAAGGATTTTTTTAATTATCATTTTTCGTTGGTTATATCTTATCATTTAGTTTGGTTAGGCTTAGGACTCGCGCGCAGAGGATGTGACAATCACAAATGTCATAATAAAAACCCCAAATAGTTAATGGGACTGGGGTGTAAATGACGTCATGCCCGGAATCGAGGGGCTGGGAATTTTGGTGATTTTTGAACAAAGCAGTTAGTTGAGATTTGTCTCTGGGCGAGGTTAGTTGAAATTTGAAGCTGGGCAAGGCGCGTTTGTTGGATCAGTGAATTGAGATTCTGACTCTGGGGCGGGTAGTTCACCTGGGGAGTTGACTGAAGAACGATGTAGAAACAGTCAGCATAGTAAAAATTGTGTCTCTCTCTCCTCATGTCGAAAAACTAAAAGTCAAAAAAAGGTAATAAACGTTTCGTACCTGAACTAAAGAAAGTCGTCAGTGTTTTTCGGTATTTCCATGCATCTGAACATTTTACATATATGTATATGTTACAATGCCATGAAACAAAAAACCCAAACGAAATCAAGTGATTATAAGCAAATGGTATTGAGTTATCCGAAAAAGAAAAAAGCCATCAACCGAAGGAAAGATGAGTTGTCAGTGTTCAATCTCTCTTCACTGCGCTGTGGTAACGTGATACGCCTGATCTAGAATTCAAGGACCAGGTCACTAAGTGGTGACGAGGCACGGAATATAACACTCAAATGAGGCGGAAGGGGTTGGGTATTCTGTGAGCCCCGGTATGTATTTATTTACTCCACTACGTGCAGGAGGTGACACAAGGTCAGTTTTTAAGTGGAGTTCAACAAGTTTGAATTCAGAATTTTTCTTTTCCTAGACCGGTTGCCATACCGCAGAACTTGAACGGAGAGAATAAAACAACTAAAGTTCCTAACATTAAAAGTCGAGCTGTGTTTTTGCATGTTTCCTTCCCCAGCCGACGAATAGCCTCGCCGATACAGCAGTCTACCTTTGACCACGCAACATAGATTCATTTATCGACTACACAACAGATATTCATTTGGATGATAACGAAACGTAAGAGGTCGATACGAAATCGACTTATACACGCGTATATACAGTCGATAAAATAGGTTTAGAAACTCGAAACAGGAGGATAGAATCCAAACAACAACAACAACAACAAAAAATGTATGAAAGAGAGAAGTATTCATAAAAAGGAAAAGAATGTATAAATGATAAAACTGAATGACTAACAAGAATTGGAGAAAAAAAAGGATAGAAAATGTCTTACACTTTTTTTTCTTCCTTGTCACTTTAAAAGTCGAAGGGGAATAAAAGAAGAGAAAACGCGTAAATCAAAATGAATGAAAAATCAAAGAAAGAAAAAAAAAGTAATGAGATGGAGGGAAAGACAATATCGATGCTATTGATGATTGTCACGTAAAGAATAGGGAAAATAGACGATTTTACTGAAAGACGAGCGGAAACTGATTTAGAGACAACTTGATAGAATGGCAGCCGACCCCAATGGGATATGGGCACTAAGCATGCAACACAAAAGCGAATTGATTCATTGATAATTTGGTTGGCATACAGATACCAAGGACGACATCGACTGAGATTCACAACGAGGCTTTATGCTTTGCTATGTCCGACATTTTCTTCTTTTCAGAACAAAAACATGTGTTTGTGTACGTGGTGTGTATGTGTATATGTATGTGTGTTATAAAAGTCTTATTTGAAAGCGAATAACTTTGGGGTGTTTTCCATAACCTTAAAAATACCAGATTTTAAACTTTAATTTTTAAAATAGTATTTTGATTGTCTATTATGCAATCATCTGAATGATAGCAAACGTAATGAAAAATTTTGTTGTATGATATAGTGAGTTAAGTTTAAGTAAGGTTGTTGTTTTTTTTAAAGGATGCCACTATTTTTTTTACGATTTGTTTCTAAGCAATTTTGATTTCTTTGCATCCAAGAAAACGGTAGTTGCAGCCAGCCCAATCTGCTAAAATAGATTTCAAAGAGATTTTTTATGAACAAGTTCAAGTTTCAGACACATCAAGAACTTCGGCAACTGAAAAGAAAAGATGGTTGGCCGTACCTCTCTTTATCATGTAAGTTCCCTGTCTCACAAAATTTATCAATCAAACCCAATATTATAAATTTTTTTAAAGTGGAGATTGTAAGAAACATTTCTAATCTAAAATTTCCCCAAATTCGTAAGATTTATGCGAAAAATACGTTAGACATAACTAACACAACACAAGGAATGGATACAAAATTAAGGATTTCGTGAGAATAATTCAAGGATTCGGCAAAAATCAAGATTGACATATATTTTATTCCTTTCGTACATATACATGCATGTTTATTCAAGGATTGAAATTTTCTTTCTAATCAAGATTCGAAGAATACCTGTTTTTTTTATGTTTGATATAACACATAAAAATAATGTTGAATATTTTTTTTCATCCTACAACGTGTGAAAGCACGTGAGATACCCTAACCTCATCAGCCGCCAACCAGGGGTGATAACACAGTTTCGGTAGCTCAAGTTGGTACTGCCACTCCTGGCGCTACCAAGCAGCTTTTGGTAGCGCCAGGAGTGGCAGTACCGACTTGACCAACCGAAATTGGGTTATCACCCTGGTTGGTGGCTGATGAATTTAGGGTATCGCACGTGCTTTCATACGTTGTAGGATGAAAAAAAATATTCAACATTATTTTTATGTGTTATATCAAACATAAAAAAACAGGTATTCTTCGAATCTTGATAAGAAAGAAAATTTCAATCCTCGAATAAACTAATACAACACGAGGAATGGATAAAAAAATTTGTTTTTTTTATGTTTGATATAACACATAAAAATAATGTTGAATATATAATGATGATGTAACTCACATAAAAATGAAGAATACACAAATATGATGCTGCACATAAAATGATGATGAAGAACACACAAAGATCATGTAGAACATGAATATGATAAAGCACATAAAATGATGATGTCGAACGCAGAAAGATGATGATGTCGAACATAGAAATATGATGATAGAGAATTCATATAGGATAAACTTTTTTTCGAACACATTCACACATCTAAACAATTTTGATACTGTACAAAGCTTGGTCGAGTGAAGATTCAGCAACTGATTCCCTATTTAAATCCCTCAAATCAGAAATACATTGATTTTGTATTATTTACGTCGTCGGTTTTCCTGTATGTAGTCTGACAATAAGAAATATATATCTCTTTAAAAATATACCTACATGAAATATTATATACATTTGAGAAGAAAACCTGAACTATGCAACCGACCTATATATCCATAATAATTATATAAATTTTACTTTCATGAACGCATATATCTTTTGAATACGCATGCGCACGATGACATGCCTGCTGTTTTTAAACATGGCTCATTATATATATGTAAGTAAGTTGGCCAACCGTAGTCGAGGGCAACCTGAAGGTTCCCTTTTCAATAGCTACAACAACGAGATGTAGGGGAAGGTACTACTCCTTTCCCTGGATTGTTCAAGTTACCCTTGATTCGTACCTTACAATGCTGAGTGTTAAGTAAGGGGGTATTTTTGAGACTTTGGTATGACTCGATATGGGATTGAACCCTGGTCTCCCGGGTTAGTGGCGAAAACTGTAACCATTATGTCAATAAAAGGGATGAAAACCATAAGGATAAGGATATTATTTTAAATCATCAATAGAATAATCCTATTTACCAATCCCTCCGCTCGGGCAGGATATGACACAAGGTCAATTTTTAAGCGGAGTTTAACAGGTTTGAATTCAGAGTTTTCCTTCTCCTAGACAAGTTGCCTTACCAAGGCTGAAGAACCCAGTCTGTCCTACTATTTACCCATAGCTGGAGGGAGAATAATTGGACTCATACCTTTCCCAAGGGTATTAGTGCTATGTGAAATGCAATCAGTCTCATCCAGGAATTGAACTCGAGTCGCCGTGTCCATTTCCTACGACGATAACCATTACACCATGGGCAATAGAATAATGACGAACTAATTTCAAAACATCAAATAACATTTGCAAAACAAAAGAAATAATATGATCATATTTACCAACCCCTCCGCTCGGGTAGGATGTGACACAAGGTCAATTTTTAAGCGAAGTTTAACAGGTTTCAATTCAGAGTTTTCCTTCTCCTAGACTAGTTGCCTCACCAAAGCTGAAGAACCTAGTCTGCCCTACTATTTACCCATAGCTGGAGGGAGAAATAATTGGATTCATACCTTTCCCAAGGGTATTAGTGCTATATGAAATGCAATTAGTTCTCGTCCAGGATTTGAACTCGTGTCGCCGTATCAATTTCCTAGGACCGTAACCATTACACAACAGGCATGATAATGAAAATAATTAGACAAATAATTGCTAAAGTAAAATTGTTACAATTTATCTGTTTATTTTTGTTCATAGAGGAAGGATCATGTTAATGGTTTTTGATTTACTCAAGATGAGTATTTTTTAAAATAGGAATACAGTGGATTAGCAATATTACTGTTACGCTTTGGCATAGACATCGATAGAACGAATTGTCTTTCGAAGTCTTTTTATTATTTTAATAAAAGATTTTATAAGCACCAATATTGCTGACTGTGAGTATCAGCATATGTATTACTTGATGCATATGGCTGCACTTGAAGTTGGCTCATTGGCCTACTGGGTAGTAAGTTCGCCAATGGTCTGAGAGATCAGGGTTCAATCCCAGGTCGACTCATACCAAAGACTTAAAAATGGTACTTGATACCTCCTTGCTTAACGCTCAGCAATATAAGGTACGTATCAAGGGTAAAGTGGAGCAATCCAGGGAAAGGAGTAGCGCCCTCCCTTACATCTCGGTGTAATAGCTAATGAAAAGGAAGCCTTCTGGTTACCCTCGACTACTGTCGCCAACTTATATATATATATATATATATATATATATATATATATATATATATATATATATATATATATATATATATATAAGATAGTTGTTATAGGTCCAAAGAAAGAATAAAGATATATTTTAAAATAAGAAGGTCCACGAAGAGATTTGTATTTTTTGAATTCATTCATTTTGTTCTTACATATGTTATATATATGTTTCCAGCTTGTTGCTTTTTTCAGAGAACATATGTGGCACAAAGCCTTTTTAATGGGGTACTCAATGAGACTTGAACTCACTCGTGCTTCCTGTATAAATGACCTTTGGTCGGTCAAACTGGTTTATATAGAGGGGGTTGTTCCTCTTTCCTGGAGTCTCATTGAGTACCTCATTAAAAAGGCCTTGTGCCATATATGTTCTCTGACGAAAGCAACAAGCTGAATATATATATATATATATATATATATATATATATATATATATATATATATGAGAATTTATCCACGTTCATTATTGTGAATGAAACTAGTGAAAAATACGAATATGGTCTTGGGAATATAGACGAGTTCAATTGTGTAATAAGATAATTAATCTAAATAAATGACATTGGCATTCAATTGTGCCGTTTCGTATTAGTGACTGAGCTTTCAATTGGAGACAGAAAAGCAACAACAGCAGCCGTTACGGGCATTCGCTTTCAATTAAATTCTAAGCCAATAAAGACAGAGACATCGGTTGCAGTTAGAGCGTCTCAAACAATGGAAGAACAAAAAAAAAATGATGATGAATTGAATTTTAAGATGACTTGCTGGAAGTGATATTTGAGACGTTTATTTATTCATTTATTTATTAATTCATTTATTTGTGATTGTAAATTTATATGCTCATCAAATATCCGGCCATGAGTGACCAGCTACAATACTGGAAAACAAATGAACCTTTATGTAGATATAATGAAGTATCCAACAATCCACATAAAATCGGCATCCCGTCGTAGTGTTTTTGTAAGAAAGATAGTTTCACAAATTTATTATTGCTAAATAATGAGTTTGTTCCTCACTGGATGCCTTATACTTCAGCCTTAGGTTGAAGTTTTCCTCCCCTTTTTTTAGAAAGCATCTCGCGTGATGTAATGATTAGCTAGTTAGGTTGCAAGATTATTGTCAGTGAGTTCGATTTACGCCGAGTGCTTTAGAATCCTAGCTTTATGCCTAACTAGAAAGGAAAAGCATATAGAGTCAAAGAAAGAAAGCGAAAAAGAAAAAAAGGAGAGAAAGTAAAAAAAAAAAAAAAAAGAAAAAGGAGAGAAAAATACGACAAACAGTTAAAATTAAGGAAAGAAGGTAATCAAGAAAGAGGAAACAAAGAGGAGAAAAAAAGAGAAAGAAAAGAGGACAAAAAATAAACAAACAGTTAAAATGAAAGAAATGAGAGAAAGTGGAAAGAAAGAAGGTTAAAAAAAAGTCCTTCTACTCCGGGTTAGAATAGTCGAGGGAATAATAGCAATGAAAGGGTTCATCCTAAGTCCCCAAAGCTCAAGAACTTGGGCCTCACCATTAGATGCAATTTAGTGTAATACCCAGAACACCCCTTTTTTAGGAGTCTTACTTGGCACACTATCCTGACAATATGATAGGATATGGGACACATTCACGTTCGATTTTTAAAGAATGTGAGACTTAGTCAAAGCCTAGTCGATCGATGTTGAATTCAAGCCAGAATGTCTTTTAAAAGAATCGCTGAAGAGTAGCTTCGGATTTTTTTCTCTTCTCTATAGAATCATTCATTCATTTCCTAAATCATGAAACCCAGACAAGATAATGTAACCCATTGACTGGGCAACAAATGCATCAAAATTGTAGCCTTAATTGGTAGGCGTGCTTACTCTGCGATTCCATTTCATTTATCAAGTTATTCGTCCCCCCCCCATCATCTGGAACTTTTCCATAAAAGATTAATGATCTGAAAATGTCTAGGAATGTTTGAAAGAATCGAAAGAGAATTCTATTCTTGGAAATTAAGAGGAGAAGGTCGATTCACGACGAATCAATGGTTGATGTAAGATCGAATTCATCAAATTTAAACAAGGAGACCATTCATCGATAATTATTGCCCTAAGCTTGCTTGCTTAATGCAATTTGCGTTTTTGGCGAACATCTCCATTCAAGGTTCAAATTTCGATTTTCTTGGGCTAATCTGAGTGGATCACGAAATCAAATTTATACAGTATTCATAAAGAAATGAATATCCACTCAATAGGTTTTGAAACTGTAATAGCAACAATGGCGAGATGAGACTAATACTGTCCTCAGTAAAAGTCTGCATTCAGTCTTGATTGTCATACTCAACAAAGCATCGATCGTACTACGTGGAAATAATTACTTAACTCAGTAAAGTCAGTCTCAAGGGCATTTTATTAAAAAAAAGAAATGTTTAGTTCGTTCCTTTTTACTTGGTAGCATATCAGTCTTCGTAGGTTATTTAATGCCAAAGCGATTTTTGTAGGACTTTAGTGGTATTATTTAATTCTTAGCTGGGGGAGGAATAAGAAGGTTCATGCCTTTCCCCCGGGTATTAATCCAAAATTGAACGCAATGGAATGACCGGAGTCCAAATTCGCTTACTACGATATTGCAGTACAGCACGTTAGCCATTACCCCCCCATGGACTCCCCCACCAAAAAATGTTATTCTTTAATTACATAACGCGCCAACGTAGTTTTTAACATCCGGTTCACATATTTTGGTTGACTGGCTAAAAAAGAAATGTTTCTCATTTTGTTTTCAAATATTTAGCTTTTGTGATATATCGACACGTGGTGGGTAATTAATTGCTTAAGCGCTGGTTTGCGGCCTCGAAGTAAACGAATTTGATCTCCAGTCGCGCTATTAGATTCACTTTCTAACTAATAACCTTGGAAAAGATGTGAATCCTCCAGTCGAGTTAGTAAAATGGTAATTCCTGTGTATGGAGCGAGTGAGTGAAGGAGAGGCTCTCTGTGATTGGATATACTTATCACGTGACGAGCCCAGAAGTCTTGGCACAAAAATCCAAAATCCAGTCAGACAGATTCCACCAGACGTTCCGTGAAGCGAGGACCTTAAAAGCTCTCAGTAAAGACAACCCTAAGATACCAGATATCTTGTTCAGCGCGCCGGTAAGTCCCTTAAACCCAACTTTATACACAGCGAGGACTGTGTAATGAAAACAGGACAAGAGATTCGGTCTAGTAATCTTTTATTCAATTAAGAATCTTACTACTCGTCTGCCTTAACAAGGGGAAATGTACAGCTTTTTATAGCTTGGATTATCAAGAGGGGATAATTCATACTCACAACAGACTGTATATTGTTATTAATTGTTTCACGTGTTGATTAATAAATTGTTAGAATTAGACGAAGTATGAATTCATTTATTTGTTGCTGTTAGCCTTAGAATAAACGCTATACTAACACAATATCCTTATCCTCTCGGCTATGGGTTAAATAGGATGACTGCTGTTCGTCTACAAGTTTGGCTTTGGCATTAAATAACTCACGAAGGATGATATGCTATTAAAAAACAGCAAACTTTAGCGACACGAGCTAAAAAATTGTAATATAGTGAACTCATGACCCTGTATTATACTCTATCGACTTGGCAAATCTCTTTGTTTATTAGACGTTCGTTTTTGTACATTGGTCAAACAATTGAGAAAAAAATCAGGAGTTTAGTTAGTCATTACCATATTTACCAACCCCTCCGCTCGGGCAGGATATGACACAAGGTCAATTTTTAAGCGGAGTTTAACAGGTTTGAATTTAGAGTTTTCCTTCTCCTAGACTAGTTGCCTTACCAAGGCCGAAGAACCCAGTCTGCCCTACTATTTACTCATAGCTGGAGGGAGAATAATTGGACTCATACCTTTCCCAAGGGTATTAGTGCTATGTGAAATGCAATCAGTCTCGTCCAGGATTTGAACTCGAGTCGCCGTGTCCATTTCCTACGACGATAACCATTACACCACGGGCATTACGAAAAGAAAATATAAATTTTGTAAATGGGAAGTATCGTATTTGACAGCATATAAGGCGCATTTCTTTTTACTAAAATATCTTTTAAAATTTCCTTGCGTTTTGTATGCCATATATGTATTTGATATTCACGACAGTCGGTCGAAATTAGCCACCCGGCAACTCCTATTAGCTTAGACTTTAGAGTAACTTTCATATACCTATTGCTATTATTTAAAAGGCTATTATGCAGATTAAAAGTGTTATCATGGATAATATTCATTATATTAATTTCATCACGTTTAATATTAGTACTTTGTTTCACTAAAATTGTTTCTTGATTTGCCCTGTCGAAATACGGGTGCGTCTTATACACTCGTGTCGTCAAATACGGTAATTCCAGACGTTGAGGTTATTCCTTAATTACCTGATGTGCTGACGCAGTTTTTAACATCCGGTTCACAGGTTTTGGTCGACTGGCTAATAAATAAGTTTTTCGTTTTGTTTTCAAATATTTAGCCTGTGTGATTTAGCGACACGAGGTGGGCAATGATTGAAATTGCTCCTTCTTTATTAGACGTTCGTTTTTGTACATGACCCAAACAAGTAAGAAAAAAAAACAAAAAAAAAAACAGGAGATTAATTGGTCATTACAAAGGTAAAATATAAATTTTGCTAAAATAAATAAATAAAAACAAGCAGAAAGAAAGCAATGAGAAAAAGAAAAAGGGCAACATAGGTAAAAAGAGCTAGAATAGAGGATAAGAAAAAGTAAGTTAAATTTATCGAAACAATTTGATTGATACACTTTTTAGTATTCACTTGATATAAACTGACTTGTATAAACTTTGACAGCAATTGTGCAAGCTTAATCAGTTCTGATCTTTTGTTTTTGAAATTGAACTAGATAAGTTATACCTAAAACGTAGGCGCAATTCTATTTACATGCTTAAAATGTCTTATCGAGCATTTATTCATCTACCTAACAAATCAGTGAACTTATTTGCTTCACTGGTTCCTTTATTTCGCTAAACTTCTGAACCAGTAAGCAGATATCATTGTAGACCCTACGCATCGAAGTATACCATTCACCATTCTTGATGTTAACTGGAACGTGATCCTGTTAAATGATTGTAATAGGAAAATGAAATTACTTGTTAAAATTACTAATTAAAATGATCACTGCAAGCAAATCATCGTGAATAACAATCAAACATTTTCGAGCCCTACTACATCTCTGTAGAGGGGTAAGAATTCTTAACGAGTGTCCAGATATGACTTGTCCAGTTAGCCAGAGCTGTAGAATACACTGACTGCATCTCTGTAGAAGGGGTAAGACTCCTCCAACGAGTGTCGTCCTGTTATGACTTGCCCACTTTGCTGAGGCTGTAGTATACTCTGACTGCATTTCTGTAGAGGGGTAAGATCCCGCTCCAAATGAGTGTCCTGTTATGACTTGCTCAGTTAGCTGTGGCTGTACAATACACTCACTGAACCTCGGTAGAGGGCTAAGACTCCCCCCCAATGAGTGTCCTGATATGACATGCTCAGTTAGCTGAGGCTGTAGAATACACTGACTGCATTTTTGTAGAGGGGTAAGACCTCGCCCCAAAGAATGCCCTCATATGACTTGCCCAGTTAGCTGCAGCTGTAGAATACACTGACTGCATCTCTATAGAGGGGCAAGACCCCTTAAAGAGTGTCCTGACATGACACTTAATCTTATGAAGTTCCAGTAATTCTGGAGCTTTGGGGAATGCGGAATGCCCCTTCATTGCCATCGCTCCCAAGTCCAGTCAGACTTGGAGTGGTAGCACCTGATAGGGTCCAATCTATGGATCAAATAGAACTAAACTGCGTACTTGTATTAAACTGAATTGCTTGAAATAGAACTGTTTTGACATCTAAACTGCGTACTTATGCCAAACTGAATTATCTCAAATAAAACTGTTTTTACATTTAACTGTGTATTACCCAGTCGGCTGGAGCTATAGAATACACTGACTGCTTACTTGAAATAGAACTGTTTTGATATTGCAATACTTGAAACCATTTACCTGTGCGCCGAAAAGAGTTTAGGCTCGTTTGAGAAAGTTATCTACAAATGCGTTTACGAATCATATATATCTAATATATATGTACAAGGAGGATTTGGCATTAAATAACCAACAAGGGTTGATATGCCATAAAACCCAACCAAAACAAACAATGAACCTTTTGAGTAGTTATATTAATAGCCACTAAGAAATGCTGTTTACTGTAAGCAAATCTTCGGGAATAACAACCTTGAGTTTTATCCAGTACTTAGATGAATCATTAATTAGGAACATTTAGAAAATTGAAGCCTATATAAAAAGCTTAGAAATAACATCTATTAAAGTGACTGATGAAATTTTTACATGAATCTTCCCTTTATTATATGTTCAGTGGTTGATTGAGTAAAAAAAATATTTTGGATACAAGTGTATTTTTCGCTATTTCTTAAATTTGATAAACTAAATATGAGAAATATTATTGTACATTGCGGGAGAATTGTTTTTTATAAAATATTTTTCTATGTAAATATTGAAATGTGTCATAAATAAACAAAAGTTAATTATTTTATGAAGCCAAAATGCTCAGCTAAGCAAAAAAAAAAAAAATGTTGTGGAGTGATAAAAACACCCCTCACTGACACAATGAATTAGTCTGAAAAGACTTATATAGTGTACATATTTTGTTCAAATGTAGTTGATTTGCCTGACGTTGGTGACATAGAAGCCTAGGATTTGCGTCACACGGTCGACTCTGCTAGACCTCCAAGAGGCCGAACCTCCTGGCTCCAAGCCTCATAAGAAGGGCTAGGTTTATCGCCTGGCACCTGAGGCACCCCTTTTTAGAAGGCCGACGGGGCCCGAAGCATTTTTGGAGCCGCCGGGCGCATCTGAGCTACGGCCCTGTGCCCGGACCCAACTTAAAAAGGCCTTGTGCCACACTCATCCGTTCGGTGGGACGGTCGACAAATACCGTTGACTTACCTGACGTTGGTGCCATGGAAGCCCAGAATTCGCGTCACGTTTTTGGAATGCCGACGGGGCTAGTGGCATTTTTAGAGCTGTCAGGCGTATCTGGGCTACAGCTCTGCGCCTGAACCCACCTTAAAAAGGCCTTTGTCGTACTTGACTATACATTATTTTTACTGTCGGACTATGATAAAACCAAAAAATGTTTTGCATCTTATTTGTTATTTGTTTATTTACTGCTGAATAAAAATCCCAAATGAACATCTGCTAGTGTACTAATTCCATAATTTTCGCCAGGGGAAGAATTATGGAATATAGTGAGAGTTTTGTTTCTCTATACAAAATATTATTCTCTATACAATATCGCTTCAGGCGGCTGGAGCTGTAGAATACACTGACTACATCTCGGCGGAGGGGTAAAACTCCCACTCCCAACGACTGTTCTGGCTATGACATTAAACAATCAGATGAGGCTTCTATAATGCTGGAGCTTTGGGGAATGTGGAGCACCTTTTCATTGCCATCGCTCCCAAATCCACTTTGGGTCCTATTTATGGGTCAAATAGGACTGTTTAACATTTAAACTGCGAGCAAACAAATGACTTATGTTAAATTGAATTCTGATTTGTTTAATATAGAACTATTTTGACATTGAACTGTGTGTAAAGAAAATCTATACTTATACTAAACTGAATTAGCTGAATTAGAACTGTTTGACTAAACTAAACAGCTTTAAATAGATATGTTTTTTGACAATTAAACTGTGTACTCATGCTAAACTGAATTGTTTGAAATAGAACTGATTATTTGTTAAAAAATGGAATTGGCATTAAATAACCCTCAAAGGTTGATATGCCATAAAACCCAACCAACCAACCATTTAATTTCGTTGATTTATGTTAAATTGAATTATCTGAAATAAAACCAAACCAAACTATGTCATATATCTAAGTAATTGACTGATATTTAAACTAAATGTAATCTTTGTGATGTTTTTCTACTTGCTATAATTGTTTTTATAATTAATTAGGTTTGTATTTATCAAGATGTTTGTAGTATCGTTCGTGTGTCACTCTGAATAGGTGTGGGATGATTACATTTATATATCAAATAAAGAAAAAAAACCCTGGTAACGTACGTCTTTCTTCTCTCTTGATCTCACATTCTCTGTATGGCTTTACGATCTCATCTTCTAATGACACTGTCGGTTTGTTTAATGGCATATCAACTCCTCATGAGTAATTTAATGTCGAAATTTCATTCAGTTCTAAATGTTTGATTATGCGAGGTGCATACGATAAGTTTCCAGACCTTTTTCGTATGGGCATTTAAAATTGTCGTAGACTCTTGAAAATTCAAAATGTTATAACTATACATCTTATGAGATGACTGACCAATTTTTATGATTTCTGCTTCAAATGAACAGCTACAGCAGGAATTGGAATACACCCTACTAAAACCTGATTGTCACAGCTGGTGAATTTCAAAAAGGCAATCTGAAACTTTAGAAGAACGATATGCAATAAAAATTCTGTTTTAAACTTGAAAAAAAAAATGCCACAGAAACGTCTGGAATGCTTCAAACTGCTTTTGGGGCATCTTGCATGAATCGAGCATCAGTTTTTGAGTGGCATAGGAGATTCAAGGTAGGCACGGAGTCTGTGAGGGATGATGAGAGGTGTGGGAGGAGTAAGGAAGTCAATACACCAGAGTTGATTGGCCAAAGGGTTAGGATTAGGGTTACTATGTTGAGGTTTTAAGGGAGTTTAGGGAGAGATTCTGCCGGAAGAGGCCAACACTTTTCAAATCGGGTCAGCGGCATTTCCACCAGGACAATGCTCCAGTCCACAACTCCATCCTTGTCACGGACTATTTGACTAAGATGGGCATCAACACAGTTCCCCACCCTGCCTATAGCAGAGACCTTGCTCCCTGTGACTTTTGCTTATTCCCAAAGCTCAGAGGCTGTCGTTATGAGACAATTGAGGAGATGAAAGAAGCTGTGACGAAGGTCATTGACACGCTCACACAAGAGGACTTTCATGGGGCCTTCCAGAAGTTGTTGGAAGGGTACAACAAGTGCATTGCAGCCGGAGGAGATTACTTTGAAGGGGACTAGAGTTTCATGTGTTTACTATCAATAAAAGTGCCCATACGAAAAAGTCTGGAAACTTATCGTATGCACCTCGTAATCCTAACTATATATATATATATATATATATATATATATATATATATATATATATATATATATATATATATATATATATCTTTAAACATTTCCCTGCACATCATACTTTTTGAATCACACTATTTGACTAATAAGGATTTGTTTGCACGCTTTCATGCAGTGGTCGTGTCGATACTGCTGTATGGGTGCACTACTTGGACGTTAACTAAACGGCTGGAGAAGAAGCTAGTTGGCAATTACACAAGAATGCTGCGAGCAATATTGAACAAGTCCTGGCGGCAACACCCCACAAGGCACCAACTATACGGCCACCTGCCTCCCATCACGAAAACTATCCAAGTTAGACGAACCAGACATGCAGGTCACTGCAGGGGCGAGCTCATAAGTGATTTACTCCTATGGACCCCCACATAAGACGACCATCTCGAACATCCATTCAGCAGCTATGTGAGGATACGGGATGTAGCCCTGGAGACCTACCAGAGGCGATGAACGATAGGGAGAAGTTGCGAGAAAGGGTCAGGGATATCCGCACCTGCGGTATGACATGATGATGATATAGTATCTAGTATTCCTATCTAATACTAATAATTCATTCCCAATTACATGGTTTAAAGTTATTATTCATTTTTAATAATAAAAATAATAATTTGTTTGGGTATAATTACATACTTTTAAATATTTCAAAGACCAATAATTCGCAAGAAATTATTTGGTTTAAAGTAAATAATAATAATTATCCTTAGCTCCAAGTAACTATTCTTTATACAAATAGACGCATATGGTATCAAGTATTCTTATCGACTGAAATCACTAAACAGCATGGAAAATTCAACCGAGAATGTGTGGTTCATTTAATTGCAATTCTCTTGCCACAGTCTCACTAGTGTCAGTGATGAAACAGGTAGCATTACCTCCCACCAGGAGCAATCTTCCTTTGTCTGACACATTCCTAACCACAATGTTCTAATCATCGATGAAGACATGTATACTCGTATAAGCAAAGAAGGAAATCAATTCTGCTTACACGACTCACCAAACAAAAATGGGGAATATTTTGCAGATTTTTCACCCGAGAATAGGTTAGCGGGCCTAAATACTAAATTTCCCTTCAAAAAGGAAAGAAAACTATGGACCTACACCAGCCCGAATAATTCTAAAGTATTGATGGATTTTATATTCCTAGACAAGAATCAGATAAGTAGCACTGTGAGCTGTGATGCATACTCCTCTTTTGAAGGAGTATCCTCCGATCACAGAATCGTCTTGGCAAATATTTGTCCGTGCCTACGTTGAAATAAAACACAAACAGTTAAAGCTTAACAATTAGATTCTTCCCCACTCACCAATAGTGATATAAACGATGAATATACGCTAACTGCACGGAGCAAATTCGATAGTCTTCCAGAGACATTTGAAAGAAATACTCTGAATGACGAATATGAAAACATTGTTACCGCTCATACACAAGCAGCAGACCAGTGTATTCTAAGAAAACCAGGAACCAAATGTAAAGTTACATGGACAGCAATAGAAATTAGAGAAAAACGAGATCACATAAAAAAAAATCCTTACTTAATAAAAGAAACCCAACAAATGCCAATGCACAGAAACTTAAGAAAAACCGAACAGAACTAAAACGTAAAAAACCTGGTATAATACATTCAAGATCCAATTATTCTCCCTCCAGCTATGGGTAAATAGTAGGACAGACTAGGTTCTACAGCCTTGGTTAGGCAACTAGTTTAGGAGAAGGAAAAACTCTGAATTCAAACCTGTTAAACGCTTAAAAATTGACCTTATGTCATATCCTGCCCGAGCGGAGGGGTTGGGTAAATAGGATAATACATTCAAGACCAGGTTAAGAGGATTGAAAATTCGATAGAAGATAGACAATCACAATTGACATGACAAACAGTAAATAAAGTGAGTGGAAGGAAGATCACCTAGAAAGCAAAACGAAAAGCTGCCAGCCAAGAAGAAAGAATTCACAAGTGGAAAGAACGTTTCAAAAATCTGCTCAGGTTTATCCGTGACTTCAGGATAGTTTCTATCAAAAGTTATTGATAGTCAACTAGATATCAAACTTGGATAGTTTATGGAAGAACTTGATGCAGTACTGACAAAAATTAAAAGCAGAAAAGTTGCAGGCTTCAAAGAAATACCTCTTGAAATATGAAAGACAAGAAAATTTGACAACGTACTTCAACAATTATACAACACTGGTATAAACAAAACACAATAGCAAAATGGGCAAAAGGCTGTATCTTCCCCTTTACGAAGAAATGTGACCTCGGAATCTCTATGAATGAATAACTCTTACTGCTATACTCACTTAGGTTTATAATGCCATGCTTCTAAACCGTATCCAACTTGAAATCGAGAAAAGTCTTAGGAAAAATCAGAACAGCTTTCGGAGGAATCGATTCATAACTTCACAGATTCTGACTATCCATTGAATCATTGTACAAAAAATCTAGAAACAACACTATTTTTCGTAGATTTCTCCGAAACATTTCATTCCATACACAGAGTAAAATGGAGCAAATACTACTCGCATATAATCTCCCTAAAGAAACTGTTACAGCAATAATGATACTCTGCAAAAAATCGAAAGCGACGGTTCGTTCACCTGATAGCAACACCGTCTTCGACATTGTCGCTGGAGTCTTTCAAGGGGATACATTATCGCCATATATGTTCAAAATCTGCTTAGATTACGAACTTCGATAGATCCAATAGAAGAAAGTAGTTTTACACCAAAGGCAAAAAGCAGATGATTGTGCGTAGAAACTATAATAGACGTAGTCTACGCAGATGATTTAACGCTTATTGCAAATTCACCAACCCGATCCGAATCTCCACTGCATAATCTGAAAAAACAACGGGAGGCATTGGCATCAACGTGAACGCAAATAAAACGGAACTCGCTAGTTTTAAACTAGAAGCTGCCATCTCCAAAATTAGTAGACAAATTCACATACTTCTGCTGTAGTATTGCATCAACTGAAAATGGTGTCAACATATGCACAGCAAATATTTGGACTGCTATCGGTATGTTATCGATCAAATGAAAATCTGATCTCTCCAATAAAATAAAAATAAAAAGCCAGAGAGGAACTACAAAAGGATGCTACGTGCTGTTTTGAACAAATCCAGGAAGCAACACCCTACAAAACAGCAGCTGTTCGGTCACTTACTTGAATGTATTGTTTTTGTTTTTTTTTAGATGGGAGGAAAGACGAACGAGACATGCAGGACGATCTCATAAGCAACGTTCTGCTATGGACTCCTACACATGGACGTGCCAGGGTTGGCCGACCAGTAAGGACTTACATCAACTCTGTGAGGACACTTGATGTAGTTTGGAGGACCTAGATGATGGATGATTGGGACGGATGGAGCGAGAGAGTCAAGGAAATACGTTATGTCAGCGTGACTTGATGATAGTGATTATTAAAAATTCCCATCAAAGATCTATTTGGCACAGTGATGGAAACCTAACAGAGACTGCCACTCCGGGCTAGAGTGAATCAGGAAGTAATGGTAACCAAGAGGTGACACCAGACTCTCTAGGGTTCCAGAACTGGAGCCCACCACCTGGTTGTAATTTAGTCTCATACCCAAGATACCGCTTTTGTGGGTGGGGAGTCTTATCCCTCTGGAAAGGATGCAGTCGGCGTATTGTTAGCTCTGCCGACAAGGCTATCCATTTTGTCATATGCTTTATCGATATATTTATTCATTTTTTAGGTAAAGTTGGTTGACCGTAGTCGACACGATGATTACCTTTTCAATGGCTACAACACCGAGGTGTAAAGGAGGGTGCTACTCCTTTCGCTGGATAGCTCCACTTACCCTTGATACGTACCTTATGCTGAGAGTTAAGCAAAGAGGCATCAAGTACAATTTTTTTTAGTCTTTGGTATGACTCAACTTGGTCTCCCGGACCATTAGCGAACACTCTACCCACTAATGGGCTCAGGAAACTGGGGTTTTAATCCCAGGTTTAGTCATACCAAAGACCAAAAAAATGGTACTTGATACCGACTTGCTTAACATTCAGCAATATAAGATATTAACATAGGTAAGTAGAACATCTAGGGAAAAGACTTGCATCCTCCCCAACCCCAGCGTGGTAGCTATTGAAAATAGAGCCTTTTGGTTGCCCTAAACTACACTCTCGCCAACTTACTTATTTAGTATGTACATATGTAAAATATATCAGTGATATATTTGCTCTGGATGAGATTTTCATTTATTTTTATATATTTACATATAAATAGTCATATCGAGCACTCCTGGAGAATTATATAAAACATCTCATATATTCTCAATCTGAATAATTCCAAACTCATTATCTTTGGGCATTTATTTTATATATATATATATATATATATATATATATATATATATATATATATTCGCGTTATGTTAGTTTCTAACCATAACTTAGCAAAACTGACCTTTTACAAGAGGAATGCGCTTTAAATGCTCTAAGACAATAGAACGAGTTCCAGTCTTATTCGTAAATGAATGATAATTTTGTGAAAAATATTTTTTTAATCATCCGAATTTTCAATGTAACAGGGACAAATTATTAAATGCTTGGTCCAGTCGGCTTGGGCTGCAAAATATACCAACTACATCTCTGCAGAGGGGTAAGACTCCCCCAATGAGTGTTCTGCATATGACACTAAACAATCTGATGGTGAGCCTCTAGTAATGCTGGAGCTTTGAGGAATGCAGAGGACCCTTTTATTGACATCGCTCCCAAGTCTACTCCCGCCCGGAGTATTAGCACCTGATAGGGTCCTATCTATGGTTCAAATAGAACTGTTTGACATTTAAACTGTGTACTTATGTTAAACTGAATTGTCCGAAATAGAACTGTTTATATGTATGAAAATGGATTTGGCTTTAAATAATCTACAATGGTTGGTATGCCATAAACCCTAACCAATCAACCAATTGTTTCCATGGTACTATAAATAAATTTAGGAAACAACACCTTTACATAGAGTAAGTGTTCAGCTACAAAACACTATTTTAAAGTTCAGTTCAGATGCATGTTCAGCTAATGACTTTTTTAATAACATTGTTTAATTTTGCTCAAACATAGATTGAAGCATCAGTTTCATAATGGATCGGTAGCACAACAGGAACTCGACAGGTTCATCGGTTGTTAAGTCTATACTCATAACTGAGAAGAGTTTGCTAATCTATCCTCACTATTTCTTTTTTTCATTCACTCTCTCTCTCTCTCTCCTTATATATATAGTAGTAGTATTCGGTCCAGTTAAACCAGAGTTGGGAGTAATTCCTTCAGGACAAAATATAATTGCAAGATGTAGACATAAGACTAAATTTAAACTATAGACTAATTATTATAAATAAAAGTTGTCCCTAAAAAAAACATCGAAATGAATTGAGAAAGAAGGTAAATGAACTGAAATAAAAGAAAAGAAAAATAAAGAAAAGAAAAAACGTATCTGATATACGTACACGACAAAAATAAGTAACTGAGGAAATAGACTCGAAATTAATATAAGTATTAGTTTTTTTTCCTTATAAAAAAGTTATTTTATAAAAAAAAACATTAAAAAAACGTTAATTATCGAACTTAGCTAAAAAAGAAAATAAATAAAATAAATAGCAGAAAAATAAAAGTTAAATTACTATAATTCCAACCGACAGTAAAATTAAACAAATAAAGATAAATAAAATAAACAAAAAAAAAAAAAAATGGAAGTGAGAAAAAACGAGGAGATAACTCTTCACCCCCCCCGTGTCTATTCTGATTTATTTTATCTATAAGATCTGAAGAAGTCCTGTTATATTGTTCCTCGTGTTTTTGGTTTACACCAGAAACACATAACAGGATAGAAATAAATTTATAATCCTAAAGTAACCGGTCTTTGGGGGTTTTTCTTAAAGAAATATATATATATATATATTTCTAATTAAACCGTGGCACTTTCAGCTACTAAATAATTATGATTATCAAAGTAATTCTTAAAAAAGACTAAATTCAATTAAAAATATATCGAGAACAAGCCGTGTTGCTGCAAGAGGTAACTTATCCCATAGAATATCAAAACAAGAGAAAAAGCAGATCATTTGTCTTTCTAAATTAAGACACAGACAGACAGAGAAACAGAGTTTTTTTTTTATCATAAACAATAATTAGGAATTTTATTTCGTAAATCATCTCATAGATATTGTTCTATGAAAAAATTTGACGATAAACATTTTTTTAATTAGAGTAAGGGACACTCATGAGATTCATAGATTTGAACATTTTTTTGTTCAGCTTGTTATCCCTAATTACGTGAGTCTCCATTTTCTCACGTGGAACATTTTTCACTAAAACTTTTCCTTTATTCCAATCAGTCTGCTTATCAAATTTTATATCACTTCGTATCTAGGGGATTGACAAGCAAACTCTTCACAATTAGAAAATTGCATATTCAAATGATCCCCAAAGTCAACTTTAAAGTGTCCAATTTGGAGACAGAAGTTAAGTCAGCATAAATGAAAAAATTACTTTACTTTAGCATAGGTCTGCAATTTTGGGACATCTATTAACTGACGTCGAACTGTTAAAATTTCTTTTTTAATATTCTGATGAAATTCAAAACACCTCAACTGAGTATAATTTTTTCTTCCTTGTTCCATGACTATTGATCTAAAAATATCTTTCGTTAAACCATAATTAGTTGAATTATCATTCAATAATGAAATCGGGAATTTGCATGGGCGCTGGATTTATTTTTCCTCCAAACTCAACAGGCCGTTTGAAACTGGAAGTGACTTGAATGATAATAAAACTAAACGTTTTATTTATTTATTTATTTATCAGAATGAATTTGGCCGCTGAAGCGGCGACTTCCGGTTGTCTTTTTAAAGGGATGTTGTATATCCACCTTTGACATCTTAAGTGCCGATCAAAGACATTACATCAGCGAATTGGTTCAGTAGACTTTCTAGCTAATCATTGTTCTACGAGATGCTCTCCAATTGTCAGCATACGTCCAACCGATAGACATTTTATGATATTTAATGAAAGAGTTTAAGAGACTTTAAACTAAGTTTAATTGCTGTCTAGAAATAGTTCATGTATTTCGTATATCATATAATGAGAAAATCTTTTATGTATCATACTATTTGAAAGTATTTTATATATCATAATATGAGAAAATCTTTTTCACAGCGACTCAATTTTTTTTTCTTTCTTTTATCTTAAAAAAATATGCCATCAGCCATAATTTAAGAATTTGATCTTCGGTCTTTATCCCAATTCGATTATCAACTGCGTGTCTTATATGATTCATTTTTTTTGTTGATTTCAACATGACGGTTATTCTATGTTAAGAGGTTAGGGAGTCGCGTGTAGGTACATTTTTCTGTGTTAATTTTAGGAGTTTTTTTTCTTATCTTGTACCTATTCCAATAAAATATGAATAATTTAAAAACAGTTTCATTTGGGCCATAAATTGGACCCTATCAGCAACTTCAATTCTTGGTCAGAGTGGATCTGGGAGCAATAGTTATGAAGGGCTACACACTTCACAGATCTCCAGAACTGAAGCTTCACAATCAGATAGTTTTAAAGTCATACTCAAGGGACACCTTTTTTGAGGGGGGGGTCTTATCATTCTGCTATAGATACTGTTAGTGTATTCTAAGCCTCGACGACAGAGCGATGCATATGTTTTAGGGAAGATCAACATAAAAATTTTGCATATCAATCACCTAATGTTCATGGACGACATCAAAGGGTTTGTCAAAAGTGAAAAAAGAATTGGAAACCCTAATACAGGCAGTAAGAATATACAGTCAGGACTGAGGGATGGAATTTGGTATAGAAAAGTGCGCCGTACTAATAATGAAAAGCAGGAAACGACACATGACGGAAGAAATGGAACTACAAAGTCAAGAAAAAAATTAGAACGCTCGGAGAAAAGGAAACGTACAAATACTTAGGAATATTGGAAGCTGACAACATCAAACAAAAGATGATGGCAGAAATTTTTTTAAAAGAGTATCTCAGGAGAACGAGAAAGCTACTCAAAACCAAACTATATAGCAGGAACCTTATGAAAGGGATAAATACCTGGGCTGTCTCCCTCGTAAGATACTCGGGATCATTTTTTAAGTGGACCAGATAACTTAAACAAATGGACCAGAGAACAAAAGAACTCATGACCTTACATCCCAGAGATGACCTTAACAGACTATATGCGTCAAGGAAGGAAAGAGGAAGAGGACTTATCAGCATTGAAGATAGCGTTGACACACCGATAGAACGACTCGAAGACTATATAGAAAAGTGCAGAGGAAGTCTGAATTCAGCCACCAGAAACGATACTGACGACACGAGGATCAACTGCACAATAATAACTAGAAAACAAAAATGGGAAGAAAAACAACTGTGGACGTTTTAAGCGACATCTCACACGAAAAAACATAGACGTGGCTAAAAAAAGAAAACCTTAATAGAGAAACTAAATTTATTCTGATATCAGCTTAAAACAACGCCATAAGGACCAATCATATCATAGCAAGAATAGATAAGACGCAACAAAACAGCAAATATAGGTTATGTGGTGATAGACGAAACGATTAATCACATAATAAGCGAATGCAGCAAACTTGAACAGAGAGGGTATAAGACAAGACAAGACATGACTGAGTAGGGAAGGTGATCCACTTAGGAATTGCGTAAGAAATTGAAATTTGATCATACGAACAAATGGTATATGCACAACTCAGAATCTGTCCCGGGGAATGAGACGCACAAAATTATCTGGTATTTTCAGATACAAACGGAACACCTAATCCCGGCCAGACGACTAGACCTAGTAATAATCACCAGAAAAAGAGACCTTGCCGAATTGTGGACTTTGCTGCCACCGGCTGACCACAGAGTAAAATTGAAAGAAAGCGAAAAGAAGGATAAATACCCGGACCTTGCTAGAGAATTGAAAAAACCGATGAACATGAAAGTAACGATGATACCAATTATAATTGGTGCTCTTGGTACAGTCACCTAAGGATTGGTACAAGGACTGGAGGACTTGGAAATAAGAGAACAAGTGGAGACTATCTAAACTACCGCATTGTTGAGATCGGCAAGAATACTGAGAAGAGTCCTGATGACTTGAGGAGACTTGCTGTCACTCAAACTCCAGTGAGAAACCATCAGCTAAAGCTGGTGTAAAAACCTCGAAAAGGAGTTAATGATATAAATTAGCAACAACTGTAATAATAATCATTTTAAATTATTAATAATTATAACAATAGTAACAATTTATATGGTAATTGAAATAGCAGTATTCATAATAAAAAATATAAAAATGTTAGGAAATTAAATAAGGATGAAATATTGATTTTAAATGTAAATCAAATAAAACCGGTAATTTTTTTTAAAACTAAACAAGATAGGTTTGATGTAAGTAAAGTAAAGTTGTTGATCATAGTCGAGGGTGACCCGAAGGCTCCCTTTTCGTTAGCTACTACACCAAGGTGTAGGGGAGAGCGCTACTCCATCCTCTGGATTTCTCCACTTTACCCTTGATCTGTACCTTATAATGCTGATTGTTAAGCAAGGAGGCATTAAGTACCATTTTTAAAGTCTTTGGTGTCTCGACCTGGGATTAAACCCAGGTCTCCCGGACCATTGGCGAACACTCTAACCATTAAGCTAATGTCCGGTAATACTACGTTTTTTTTATAAAATAACTGCAGTGATTTTTTTTTCTTAAAATAAAATAGATTAATTTATTGACAAGAAATTTGTTGCTGAGGGTTTTGTGAATTGTGTAAAAAAAAAAAAAAAAAAAAAAAAAAAAAAAAAAAAAATTTAAATACATAAGGATATATGACACCAGACAATGACAATATATCCGTTTTTGAAACTAACTTTTCGCCCATGTCTTTTTTTGTCCACCCCACTTTTTTAACGACTTAAGAGTCTTTTGAAAAATATAATTTTTTTTCTCTTCATTGTATGATGGCTTTCTGTGGAAGCTGTTTCTCTTATAGAGTCAGCAGCTGAAATAAATTTATAAAAGCCAAATGTTGGTTTGTTGAGTTTTTCAATTTATATATATATATGTATATATAGTGTGTGTGTGTGTGTGTGTGTGTGTATGTATATAATTAAAAATCCTAGAAGCCTTATATTTAAAAATTAATAGAATTAAATTCGAAACCATATTCTAAAATGTTTAAAAAGTACAATCCATCTTACAAAAGACTAAACAAATTTTATTCTACTTCACGTAATAGAAATATTTAAAATAAACTGCCACTACCACTGAGCATCACCTTAGTGATAAAAACAAGCCTCACTTTATTAATAAAAACAATAATGAAATAGTAATTTAGTTTAAATACCAAACAACTTTAATTTAATTTCCAAATAGCATATATTTTACCGTGTTAATGGTTCTGACAAGAACTAAAAGTACTTGGTATAACACAAATAGCTCCTTTGGAGAAATCAACAAATTTCAAGATTGTAACGTAAAAAACGACCCTTGAAAGAAAAAGAAAAAACTCCATAACAACAAGGATTCGATTTTATTTAACCAAACCTGTTTAAACATCTATATATACATTTTATGTGTGTGTAAGTGTATAGATATATATCTGCATAATTGTTTGTAAGTCTGCATATACATATAATGGTGCATATATCACTTAACTTTTTTAAAAAAAAATTATTAAGAATTATTAAGTGATTTTTCTTGAATTATGTTTATTTTGTCTCTTGTAAATTATTTTGAATTCCTTGTGGTATATAATATCCCTAAAATTAAATGTATGTTTAAAAATTTTAATATCTTATTTATATATATATATATATATATATATATATATATATATATATATATAGGTAATATTCGGTCAGGTTAAAAAGTTTGGAGTAATTCCCTCAGGACAAGAAAATCATTCAAGAGCTGAACATTTAAATTTTCCTGGTAGAGAGCTCAATGTAATTTATTACAGAGCAATATTTCTTCAAGGCATAAATTGCATCTACCGTTAAAACTATATATTTAAAATAGTTTTAACGGTAGATGCAATTTATGCCTTGAAGAGAAAATTTATATTTTAAAATATAATTACCCGATAAGTTATTAAATAATAGAAGCGAATTGATAGCTAGATGTAGACATAAGACTAAATTTAAACTATAAAAAATTAAAAACATAGAAATAAATAGTGAAACCAGGAAAAAAACGTATCCAACATATGCACATAAAAAATAGGTTGCTAATTAAATGGTATCGAAATTGATATAAGCATTAATATTTCTCTTAAAAGTTAATCATCGAACTTAACATGAAAAGAAAATAAACTAAACGAATAAATAAAAAAGTTAAATTACCGTAATTATAACTGATAGAAGAAATTTGAAAAATTAATATAAAACGAAAATTCAATAAAAACGAGGAGGTAACTTCTTAATCTCGTTCCCCCTACACCCCACGTGTTTATTCTGGTTTTAAATTTGAATTTAATTAATTATCCATTGGGTCTGAAGAAGTTCTGTATTAATTTTTTTTCTTCATGTTTTTTTGGTTCACACCAGAAACTGAAAATACGGTACCGAAATAAATTTATAATAATGAATTAACCGGTCTTTGTTTTTTTTCTTAAAGGAATATATATATATATATATATATATATATATATATATATATATATATATATATATAGAGAGAGAGAGAGAGAGATGGGGATACTTTATATCGACACTGCGAGAGTCATTGAGTACATAAGGTAAATATTTCCTGAGCAGTTAGCAATAAGAAGCATTGTTTGCAGTCGGACTTCTTTCAAGGAAATCAACAATGATGGGTCCTTTCATGTCATTGGAAACGGCCAGCATGACCTTCTTTATTGATCGCTGCACTTGGAACTTTTTCTTTACTGGAACGTCCCAGTGTATTCACTCCATGAACTGGTTTTTTGACTTAGGCTCATAGTGGCCAATTCGTGTTTTGTCCATTTGTAAACTTTTCGGGACTAAAACATGCTTCTCCATACACATCACACATGGTTCTGTAAATTTCACATTGTTTACATTTCTCGGTCATCCAAAATTTGATGACAGACCTCTGTTCAAGCCTGGAGTACTCTGTTTGATTTAAAGTAATTTTGAATAGCCTCAAAACAAATATTTTTGCGAAATCTAAATTATTTGCAATGAACCTATTCCAAACATTGCATAGTTTACATTTTAGGTAAAATTTTAAAAATATATATTTTTTAAATGGTCCTTATTTATTGAATGACCCTCGTGTATATATATAAATTTTTTTCCTTTAAAGAAAAAAACCTAAGAACGGTTATTTTAGGATTATAAATTTATTTCCATACTGTTTTGCGTTTCTGATGTAAACAAAAAACACGAAGAAAAATATAACAGGACTTTATATATATATATATATATATAATGTGTGTGTGTGTATTTATTAACTACTTCGCCCGAGCAGGATGAGGCACAAGGTTAATTTTTAAACGAAGTTTAACAGGTTGTTAAACAGATTTGATCAGTTGCCGCGTCAAGGTTAAAGAACCTAGTCTGTCCTACTATTTATCCGTAATTGGAAGAAGAATGTATGCATGCATAGCTTTCCCAAAAGGTTTTTCTGCTGTGTGAAATGCTAATAGCCTCGTTCAGGATTTGAACTCGGGTCGCCGTGCCCATTTCATATATATATATATATATATATATACACATAAGAGATGCGGGGGAGAGACCTACAGAGGGAGGAAAAGATATATATATAGGGAGAGACAGAGGGATATGCATAGATATATTATGACTTTGTGCTATAAAAGGAGTTACTTTTCGATTATGAAATTTATTTTCAAATATAACTAACGGCTCTATTAAAAATGCAGTTGCCAGTGTTTGATTATTTGCTTCGTGAAATGAATTGCAGACAAATTTTCAACATAAAATAAATCAATATCTATTGAAAAGAAAATTTGAATATTTGTTGGATTTTGCCATCTTTGGCGCCTATGAAATATCCAGTGAGAATTTATCTATTAACCACAAAGAAATTCGCACAAGTATATTGAATTTAGCTGAGTTGTTAAACAGACTCAGTCAGTCTAAGAAAGACATAAAATCGACAGCATTTTTACTGTTTTTATTGCTTTTATGTTGCTTTCGTGATAATTATATTGAACAATACACAGTAACCTTGTATCTAATCTTGAAACATAAGCACTCATTTACAATAGACTCATTCAAGACGTCACAATTTTTGCATTTATACTTGTACTTGGACTCTTTATATACAAGACATAATTACGCATGCGCTTACTTCCTCCTCTCTCGTTTCCTCCATTTTTCGTACGGCTGCCAATAAATTACAATTTCGTGAAGTTACAGTCAGCTACTCTTTTGCTTCCTTGAAGGATTTAAATAGATGTAGTCTCCGACCCTCCCCCCTTCTGCTTCTCTTTTTCTCTCAGATTTTACCTCCAGAGAGTTCTTTATTGATTTTTTTTTTTTGTTCGTTGCCATTCTTGGGGCTTCTGCTTCTAACGATAAGGCTGACGTTATAATGTCGCTTTCAGCGTCGTCGTCGTCAAAGCGCTAGCATTACTCGTATTAATAACGCTTATGTCAGTCGTAGACTTGTCAGTTCTTGTTTTCGGTTTTGTGAATATTTATATCTACACACAGAAATAGTAAGAACTTATTTTTACTCTTCTTCCCAGAAGGTTATATTTAAAATGCAGCGTATTTTCCGTTTTCGAAAAAGCAATATGTAATCTCTCCCTAGTTAGGAAATGTGTTTACACAGGAATAAATAGTGCTAAATGAATTTACAAGGTCTTTCTGTCATGTAAAAATCTAAATTTGCTTTCAGAAAAATTATCAATTTAATTACGATATGCCTTTATCTTCTGATTATCCTGTCTGTAAGGCTGAGAATACACTAACTATATCCTCTGGAGAGGGGTAAGGCCTCCAAAGAAAGGGGTGTTCTGGGTAGGACATTAGATTGTATCTGTTAATAAGGCTCCATTTATGGATATCTGGTGAGTGAGCAAGGCCTGCAAAGAAAGGGGTGTTCTGGGTAAGACATTAGATTGTATTCGTTGGTGAGGCTCCATTTTTGGATATTTGGTTAGTGTGGAGTACCCCTTCACGACCGTTACTCCCTGGTCTACTCTGGCCCAGAGTGGTAGTACTAGTTCGGGTCCTGACTTTGAGTTAAAAAGATATGTTTAAAACTATTCGTGTTCGATATGACTGTGTAAAAAAAAAAAAAAAAAAAAAAAAAAAAAAAAAACTTTTAAGAAACAACTACACAAAAAAACGTAAATATGAAGGTACTATGAACGTGATTCTGTATGCTCGAGGCATGAAATAACACTAGACGGATTGACATGCCGTTAAAGTCAACAGTTCCATTGAAAAGTCATACTCTAACGAAGACATTGTTCCTAATCCTGGAAACAGTATCTGAAATTTTCAACCGACATTGCTTTCTTTTCGTTCGAGCTGCTGCATATTTTCAAGTTTTTCGATGATGACCAAAGAACTAGGTTTTGATTCCTGGAAAGAGGTAATGATTACAAGAACTCAAGTTGTTGAGAAGGGAGTTGTACATCCACAGGAATACTTTTTGGGGACGAGAAACACGTTCAGAGAGATTTTCTTTAAAAGTCAAGAAAGTGATTGTATTTTTATTTTTCAGGTTGGCAACCCTGATTTAAAAAAAAAATCACTATTACCGATTTTGTTAATTGGATACGAGATGCAATTTCTAGTTCATATTTTTTCTAGAAATTGTTTATGCCATTTAGGAATGCTTGTGTAAATATATATGATATTCTCTATGTTGCAATATTAGGCTTTGGTTTACTGGTTTTACAGGATTTGGAATTATTCACCCATTTGTTGCCATTACTCTAAGGCCCACATTGGCTCTGAGTGGTATTACCTCTTAAAGTCTTTTCTATGGGTGATATAAATGTCTTTGAAATAAGGTTTAAAATTGATTTTAAGCTACATTAATACATTAACTCTTGAAAAATTTGTTGTATTGCCATCTAATAATCATGACCATGATTAACTATACAAACACCTAATACATATATATGCTGAATACATACTGACGCAATAATAACAGACGAGTGAAGATTTCTTTAAAAATATACCTCTCACTTTATTGTAAGGTTTGCGTGTGAGAGGTAGTTGGAGACCGAACAAAGACTGCAACATATTGACCTCACCAGCCCCTCTGGACATAGCCGTGTGTCGTTCTCGTTCTCCTGGGCTGCTCAACCGGAGGCCCAGAGGCCCACTCTGCTGGGTGCAGGTTTTCTCTACTGCATCTTGTCACCAACAGGTCTCCAAAACTACTGGGGGCCCCGAGGGCCCCTTCTGCTGGGTGGTGGCTTTCCCTACCACATCTTTTCTCCAACTCATCTGAACTCCAACTTCTGACTTCCTGTCTTAACCGAGTTATATAATAGTTCAATCGCTCACTCAATATTTGGAATGGCATGTTTGATCGTCATCAAGCGGAAATAACTTTCATGCAGTTCACAGGTCACTCTCTTCTGGTGCATCAGTCTATGAGTGTATCATGGGCTTTTACCTTGTCCCATTTCGTCAGCCAAATCCGCCTACGCGATTTCTTTCGATTACTTGCCATTGGGATGTGTCACTTCCTTCCGGTGCATCACTTTGAAATGGCATGTTTGGCCGGGTCGAAGGTCAATATACAACAAATTGATATTGCAAGAGCTTGAAATAATGTAGTTGAACACAGATTATTTGTATTAGATAGGAATAATTACTCAATCATATAAAATCAATTGGGGCTGTAGAACATACCGATTGGATCTCTGCAGTGGGGTAAGAACCCCCCCACCAACGAGTGTCCTGTTTATGACACTAAACCATATTTACCAACCCCTCCACTCGGGCAGGATATGACACAAGGTCAATTTTTAAAGCAGAGTTTAACAGGTTTGAATTCAGAGTTTTCCTTCTAGACTAGTTGCCTCACCAAGGCCGAAGAACCTAGTCTGTCCTACTATTTACCCATAGCTGGAGGGAGAATAAAGGATTCATACCTTTCCCAAGGGTATTTTTGCTATGTGAAATGCAATCAGTCTCGTCCAGGATTTGAAGTCGTGACAACGTGTCCATTTCCTACGATGACAACCATTACACCACGGGCACCTCCTATTTATGACACAAAACAATCTGATGGTGAGGCTCCAGTAATGCTTGAGCTTTGGGAAATGCAGAGCACAATTTCATTGCCATCACTCGTAGGTCCACTCTAGTCCGGAGTGGTAGCACCTGATAGGGTCCTATCGATGGGTTAAACAGAACTAAACTGTGTACTTATGCAAAACTGAATTGTTTGAAATAGAACTGTTTGACTAAACTGAATAGTTTGAAATAGAACTGTTTTGACGATTAAACTGTGTACTTTCATTTTAAACTGGGTACTTATGCTAAACTGAATTGTTTGAAATGGCACTGTTTTTGACGTTGAAACAGTTATTACATTAAACTAATTTTTTTGAAATAGAACTGTTTTGACATTTAACTGTGTGTAAAAAAAAAATCTATACTTATGCTAAACTGAATTGTTTGAAATAGATCTGATTATTTGTATAAAAATGGATTTGACATTAAATAACCTACAAAAGTTGATATGCCATTGAACCTAAACAACTAACTAACCACTTAATCATATAAAAACTTGTAAGTTATTAGCATTAAATAGGAATAGATAACTGAAAATATGTAATTATTGGCATATGATTACTTCACTCACTGCAAGGTTTTCACTCCAGCATTTGCTAGCGGTGTTTCAATGAGTCTGAGGGACAAAAAGTCTTTTTAGGTCTCCAGGATTTTTCTCGGTATTCTAGATGATCTTGACAATGCTGTGGTCTAGATGATTTCGATCTTGCCTCTGATTTCGAATTCCTTCAGTCTTTTCCCGAGCTTTTGAGGGACCGTTCCAAATGCTCTAACAACTATTTGTACACCGTCACCCTCACATTCTACAGATATTTTTTAGTTCACTGGCAAGGTTCAAGTAATTGTCTATATTTTCACTTAAAAAAAAAAAAAATTCACTGTAGATGCCGGAACAGCAAAACCCACTAGATGACAAGTTATTTTTTTCTTTTTGCTAATCAACATTAGGTCTTGTCGTCTGGTCGGGATTAGGTGATTAGGTTTTTCAAAATCGCAAAGAATTTTATGGGTCGCATTTTCTAGGAAGGGTTCTATTTTGTTTTGTTTTTTTCATACAACATTTGGTAGTATGGTCAAATTTTAATTTCTTGCACAATTCCTACCTGATTACCTTTCCTACCCATTCGTAGCTAATCTTGTACTCCTTTTGTGCAAGTTTACTGCATTTGCTTTTCATGGGATTAACTGTTTTCTCTCTGTTAACACATAACCGACACTAGTTATTCTGTTGTGCATTATCAATTTTTGCTTTTACATAATTAGTTCTCATAGCATTACATTGAGATCATTATATTAATCCTTCCGAATTTTTCCTACCAGCGGGGTGTAATGGTTAAAGCGATGGACTGCGGAATCGTAGTATGCGAGTTCGTACTCCAGTCGTGCTATTACGTTCACTTTCGGGCAAATACCTTTGGGAAAGGTATGAACCCCCTTATCCTCCCAGCTATGGGTTAAATACTACCACTACTGTTCTTCTAGGAGAATGGCCTTGGCATTAAATAACCTAAAAAGAGTTGATATACCATTAAGGAAAGAAACCAAATCAAACCTTTCCAACCAGCGTTAGCTGATGGGTTTTCCCTTGAGTCTCCTCAAGTCTCCAGGACTCTTCACAGTATTTTGGCTGATCTTAATAATGCTATAGTTTGGATGGTCTCGCCGGTTCAGCCCTTCCGACTTCCTTCGCAAGCCGTTGGGCATCGTTTCAAGCGCACCAATTATAATTAGTATCACCGTACACTTCTATGTTCCATAACTTTTTAGTTCTCGGGCAAGGTCTAAGTTCTTATCTCTCTTTTCATTTACTTTGATTTTTACTGTGGTCCACCGGGACTGAAAAGTCCACTCTTCTGCAGTTTCTCTTTTTCGTTATCATTCGGTCTAATGATAATTATTACTATTATTGTTAATCATTATAATTACTTGAAACCATACAATTGCGTACTGAAAAATAACTTCAGCATTATGTTCGATATTAAGTTAAAGACCCCTTTGACATCTGTAAATACAGTGGCAAAAGTCGGACACTGATTTAACGAAAATAACAGGTGCATCCGGTCGAGGAATATCAGAATATAACCTTGACCGTGGACGGGTTGAATGAGTGCGATTTGTGACGCTCGCAGGAAGAAGAGTGGACGTCAAATTATTATATAACTCGGAGCAGTTGAAGTTCAGATCAGTTGGAGACAAGATGCGGAAGAAAAAGCCAGCACCCAGCAGAGTGGGCCCTCAGACCCCCGATTGAGCAGTTGCAGATCAGATGAGTTGGAGATAAGAAAACCAGCACCCAGAGAGGCTGGACCCCCAGGCCCCCGGTTGAGCCGAGCAGGAGAACGGGAAAGAAACGCTGTTGTGGCCATAGGAGTGGGGGTCAATATGTTGCAGTTCTGTTCGGCCTCCAACTCCCTCTCACACACAACCCTTTCAAATAAAGTGAGAGGTATATTTTTCTAAAGAACTGTGTCGTTCGTCTTTATTGTGTCGTCGTTATGATTATGCATGCATACGTATTATGTGGCTATACAACAAGTGAGAAACCCAAGAAGGGTTGATATATAATTGTGAACACAGTATTTGATATTGCAAATAGCATAAAACAATGTTTTAAGATCAAATATATTAATGTGGTTTAAAATAAGTGTAAACCTTATTTCAAAAATATATATTTGACCCAGAAATGAGGCTTTAATGGCTACTACCTCTCTAGGTCAGAGAAGATTTGGTACAATAGCAATTAAGGGGAGATTCGACATTCCTCAATGTTCCTGACAACCCAGTCGGTTGAGGCTGAAGAATACACCGACTACATCTCTGCTGAGGTGTAAGACCCTACCCAACGCGTGTCTTGGATATGACATTAAACAATCTGATGGTGACTCTATCGTAATGCTGGAGCTTTGGGGAGTATGGAGTACCCCTTCATTGACATCGCTTGCTGGTCCACTCTGTCCTGGAGTGGTAGCACTTGGTACGGTCCCATCTATGGGTTAATAAAACTGTTTGACATTTAAACTGAGTGAAACAAATGACTTACGCTTAACTGAACTGCTTGTGTGTAAACAAATGACTAATGTTTTATTGAAATGTTATTGATATATAACAATACTTGGAACTATTTAACTTTGTTGACTTATGTTCAGAAATCATATATATCTAATACGTATAAATAAACCGAATTTGGCATTAAATAACTTAAAATGGTTGATATGCCATCAAACCCAACCAAACCGAATCACATATTTAATATATATGTAAAAAGAGGATTTAGCATTAAATCCTCTACAATGGTTAATATGCCATCAAACCCAACCAAACCGAAGCATATATATCTATATGTAAAAAGAGGATTTGGCATTAAATAACGTACAATGGTTGATATGCCATAAAACACAAACAAACCAAGTCATACATATTTAATATATGCCTAAAAAGGGATTTAGCACTAAATAGCCCACAATGGTTGATATGTCATAAAACCAAACGAAGTTCCTGAACTGGAATCTCACAATAATCTCAGGAGCTTTGAGGAATGCGGAGTACCCCTTCATTACCATCGCTCCCAGGTCCACTCTGGCCTGGAGTGGTGGCACCTGATAGGGCCCTATCTATGGGTTAAATAGAACTAACAGCATTCTTGTGCGAAACTGAATTGTTTGAATAAACTGGGTAGCTTGAAATGGAAATGTTTTTGGCAGTTGGACCGTACTTACATTTAAACTGCGTGCTAATGCTTTATTGAATTATTTGAAATAGAACTGTTTTTTGACATTAAAATTGTATTTACACTTAACTGAATTGTTACTTCTTGAATAGTTTGAAATAAATGTTTTTGACAATTAAACTGTGTACTTATGTTAAACTGAATTGTTTTAAATAGAACAGATTATTTACATAAAAATGGATTTGGCGTTAAATAACCTACAAAATTGATATGCCATAAAACCCAACAAACCAAACCAAATGCATAATCTCAGTTGTCTCTTTCAAGATATATACTTATACAAGACAAGACTAGTGATAAAAAATTTAGAAACCCCCCCCAACTATTATTGATATTTTTTACTAATATATTTCTTTCCTATTAATTCTTGTTGTTTTCATCACATATATTCAGATCGTCAATCTAATCCCTCAATGAACAAATAGTTATAAAGTTTTGAATTGGTCATTATGAATTTTTTATAAGCATTTCTTTCATCTTAATTTCAATTGCTTTTAATCGCAACTATCCGAACCACCAGTTTAAGCCATCAATAAACAAATAATTATTAGGTAGTAATACATAGTTTTGAATATTGATTAGATGAATCCATTTTTGTTTTTTTACCAGTATTTCTTACATAAGGAAATAAGTTACTTGTTATTACAACAATTCAGTCGATCAATCCATAACCGTTACTAATCAGGGCTAACCTGAAATGAAGAATTTGGTCAAACTTTATAGGTAGCGTAACGGTTATCAATGTAAGAAATATAATCGGTGATCAAGTTCAAACCTGGACAAGGCTGTTTGCATTTCACATAGTGCTAATAGCTTTGGGAAAAGTATGAATCCAACTATTGCCTCTCTAGTTATGGGTAAATAGGAGGACAGACAGGGCTTGTTAACTTTGGTATGGCAACTCCTCTATGAGAAGGAAAACTCAGAATTCAAACCAGACCTGGAGAGGGATGGGCTCTGCGAGGTTAATTCTACCTTAGACAGGTTACATGCATTGTGTCTCCATGACAAAAACCATATCACGGAATAAATTTAAGTCTACCACAGTCTACTGCTTTTAATTTTAGCGTCTCTATCTTAAGTCAGATGGGAAAGTGCTGTTCTGAGGGATCGATCTCTGGTGTGTAAATGAAGAACTTAGCAGTTGCGAGAAAAAAATTTCAGGAGGACTTGTGTTTCCTCAGAAGCAAAGTGTAAAGATTAAACGATTTTTGTTGCAGTAGATGTAGGACTTGATATTATTGGAAAGAGAGGTTTATCAATGCCTCGGCTGTCACAGCATATTAAACTTAACCCTCGGCGTTTATTGAATTCTGAACATGTTCTGAGTGTTTCTTTTCGTCCTCGCCATCTTGTAATACATCACCTAATACTTGGCCAAATTTAATAACTTCCTGCTTACTCGAGAACGCGCATCGAAAACGAGGAAAGAACTTGGCGGGCACTCAAGCAACTTATTCTTGAGAACAATTGAAACGTGGAACAAATTACCCTCTGGATGTTTTTCAATAGCATATTAAGTTGTGCTCCTTAAGTCTATGGTCCGGTAATATCACATTGGTCCTTAGATGCATAGTTCACTTTTCGTCCAGCCGAACCTTCATATTCCTACATTCATTTTCCGATTCTTTTTATTATTCATTTATCACTTCTCATCACCATATCATTTACCCAGCCATTTAGGCTGGAGTGGGCTGACTTAGCCATACCATGGGAGTGAACTTTGGGTTTCAACCCAAGTTGCACCCATCAAATTGCACAAAAATGTCAATCTCCGATCCCCGAGACTCCAAACAAACTGGAAAATAGATGCGTTAACGAATGTGGAGGCTCGCTTAGTATTATGGTTATCATTATTAGATGAAAAATTGTAAGAAATACTGGCATAAATACAATAATGACTGACATATTAATTTAAGTTACTTGTCATCACAACTATTCTGGGGGGTGTCCTGGTGGTGTAATGGTTAAAGCGATGGACTGTGGAATCGTAGTAAGCGAGTTCGTACTCCAGTCGCGCTATTACGTTCACTTTCGGGCAAATACCCTTGGGAAAGGTATGAACCCCCTTGTCCTCCCAGCTAGGGGTTAAATAGTACTATTACTGTTCTTCTAGGAGAATGGCTTTGGCATTAAATAACATACAAAGGTTGATATGCCATTAAACAAAGAAACCAAACCAAACCAAAGGTATGAATCCAATTATTCTCCTTCCAGCTATGGGTAAATAGCAGGACAGACTGGTTTCTTCAGCCTTGGTGAGGCAACTAGTCTAGGAGAAGGAAAACTGAATTCAAACCTATTAAACTCCGCTTTAAAATTGACCTTGTGTCATATCCTACCCGAGCGGAGGGGTTGGTAAATATGATAAACCCATCTGTTTGCTCTCAGCTTTGAGTAAATAGGTCGGATTGGGTTCTTTGGCCTTATTAAGGCAATCAGTTTAAACAAAGGAAACTGAATTCAAACCATCTCTACTCCGCTGAAAATTGATTTTGTGTCGCATCCTGCTCCTGAAGAAGTGGTTAGATAAATACATATATAGGGGATTGTCGACGGGGCTGGACAGTTTTATCCCCACCTCTTGTTAAAGAGAGGGAAATGGCATTAAGATTGTCCTTGTGTCGTATCCTGCAATTGTAGAGAGTGGTAAACACAAACGACATAAACCTTTGCTGAGAAGAGGCCAATTTTATTCTTGATTTGATTAATCAATTAATTTACTTCAACGGTGTATAAACTCGTCAAGGGTTATTTTATGCCAATAGGTTTGAGAATTGTGTACAGTGAACGTTTATATTTACATTTCTTGTGTAGTTTTTAAAGAATCTTTTGCAAAGGGTTATGATATCAAGTATTCTTATCTAATACAAATAATTTTCAAACGGAGCCGTTTGACCTGGAGCTATGGGTCAGGGTGGATTTAGGAGCAATGGAAATGAAGGTATATTCTACACTCCCCAGATCTCTATAGCCCAGTCGGCTGGGTCTGTAGAATTAACCGACTGCATCTCTGCAGATGGGTAAGACTCCCGAATGAGTATCCTGGATATAACACTAAACAATCTGATGGTGAGGCTCGAGTAATGCTGAAGCTTTGGGGATTGCGGAGTAAATCTTCATTGCCATCGGTCCCAGGTCTACTCTGGCCCCGGAGTGGTAGCACCTGAAAGGGTACTATCTATAGGCCAAAGAGAACTATTTCACATTTAAACTGAGAGCAAACAAATGCTGAATTGAATTGCTTTAAATAGAACTGTTTGATCATTTAATCGTGTGTTAATAAATGACTAATCTTTACTTAAACTGTTAGTGGTACATAGCAATATTTGGAACCATTTAACTTTGTTGATATGCTAAACTAAATTGTTTGAACTAGAACTATTTGATCATTTAACTGTGTGTAAACAAATGGTTGATGTTTAATTGAATTGTCAGTGATACATAGCAATACTTGGAACTATTTAACTTTGTTGACTTATGCTTAAAAATCTTATATACGTATAAAGAGGATTTGGCATTAAATAAGCAACAATGGTTGATATGCCATCAAAGCCAAACAAAACGAATCATATATATTTGATATATATGTGTAAAGAGGATTTGGATTTAAATTACCTACAATGGTTGATATGCCATAAAACAAATCCAAACTAAACCAAACCAAATCCTATATATTTAATATATATGTATAAAGAGGATTTGGCATTAAATAAGCTACAATGGTTGATATGCTATAAAAACCAACCAATCCAAACCAAATCTCCATAATCTCACCAGCAGTTTCAGTTTAGTATCATTTTTATGACATTCCATTTTTGGACGTCATGGGATGCAAACAATGTATTCTAGACTCCCAAAACGAGGCTGTTTGTTTAGAGTGAGTAGATCTTAGAAGAAAAAACTTTCAAACAGCTACTATGAATTTCTTGATAATATTGAAACTGTCAGGTACATTAATGCTTTTTTCATGTTAATGTTGTACGGCGAAAACTGACATATCGATCAATTCAAGAGTTCGCCAAAGCAAGTCTTTTTCTCTGACCACATTTAAAACCAACATATTACAATAACGTGTACTACTATGACCAGAAGGAGACGCTCGAGGCTTAATGGTTATCATAGTTTAAAATGGATACGGTGACCCAAGTTCACACCCTGGACAAGGCTGTTTATATTTCGCAGAGATTTATAACTTTCCCAAGCGGATTAGCACTAACTATTGTCTTTCCAGCTATGAGTAAATAGTAAAGCAGACGTTCTTTTTAACTTGATATGACAAATGATCTAGGGGAAAGAAGGAAAATTTGAACATGTTGTAAATTGACCCTGGGTCGCATCTTGCTCGAGGCGGAGGGGTCGGGTAAATACATACGATGACCAGAAGTCGAGACATACCTTTGCAGGTCTTTCATATTCTTGTAAGAATATCAATAAGTGTATTAATTCAACTCTTAACATTAATTCAATTCAGAACGTATTCAAAACCCATCCGTCGACTGAGGCTGTAGAATACAATGAATGCAGCTCTGCGGAGGGGTAAGACTCCCTCTTAATTAGTATTCTGAGTATTACACTAAACGGCAAATGATGATGAGGCTACGATCCTGGAGCATTAGGAAATATGGTATACTTCTTCATTGCCATTCCTCCTTGATGCACTCTGACTGGGATTAGTACTTCCTATTAGGGTCTCGTCAATGAGTCAAAGAGAACTGTTCACTCATTTACTAAGGATTATTTTACTCTTTTTGAGTTTTTCACATCGGTGTTAGCTTATGGTTTCTCACTGGAGTTTTGAGTGACTTCAACTCTCCAGGACTCTTCTCAGCATTCCGGCCGATCTTAATAATGCTGTAACTTGGATGGTCTCCACTTTTCCTCTTATTTCCAAGTTTTCCAGTCTCTTTACCAATCCTTTGGGGATTGTTCCAAGTGCACCCACCACAACTGGTATCACCGTCATCTTCATGTTCCAAAGTTTTTTTTAGTTCTCTTGTAACGTTTGAGAAATTCTCTTTTCGCTTTCTTTCAGTTTTATCCTGTGGTCTTCTAATTATTTATTTATTTATTTATTTGAAACAGTACAGCTGTGTGCAAATTATTTTTATTACATAGGAATACCTATTAGACATATCAAACAGCATTACTTGAAACCATTCAACTGTGAGCAAAAAATGATTAAAATTAAATAGAAGTATCATTATTTGCATACAGTTAAATAGTTTCAAGTATTGCTGATACTGATTAATATTAAATAGAATTATTAGCGTTAGATAGGAATACTTGAAAACATTTAAATCTGTGCAAACAAATGAGCTTTGATAACTCGTTTAAAGATAAAGTGATCTGTCAACTTTTCGCTCACAAATTATAAAGTAAAGTTGGCGATCTTAGTCGAGGGTGACCAGAAGGTTCCCTTTTCAATAGCTACTACACCGAGGTGTAGGGGAGAGCGCAACTCCATTCCCTGGATTAATCCACTTTACTCTTAATCCTTAATTTATAATGCTGAGTATTAAGCAACACGGCATTGAGTACCATTTTTGAGCCTTTGGTATGACTCGATCTGGGATTGAACCTCGGTCTCCCGGACCATTGGCGAACACTACGCATTAGGCCAATGGTCCAGTTTCACACACACACATATATATATATATATATATATATATATATATATATATATATATATATATATATATATATATATATATATACACACACACACACACAAACCGATATCTGGAAAAAGATTAATAAAGAAAAGACTAAAAACAACCGTACTGCTTGAAAATAATCAACCAGCACAACAATGCCTAGCCAAAAGAAAAAACACCAGAGAAACCGGGGTTCGATCACTGGTCGAATCATACTAAAGACTTAAAAATGGTGCTTGGTGCTTTCTTGATTAACTCTCAGCATATTAAGGGTAAGTAGAACAATTCAGAAAAAAGCGTAGCACCCTCCCCTACACCTCGGTGTAGTAGCTATTGAAAAAGGAGCCTTCAGGTCGCCTTCCACTACCATCGGTTAATATATATATATATATATATATACTCGCGTATCATGAGTTTCTGAGACTAATATTTTAGCCTAATTTGTAAGGGGCCTCACCATACGCGAGACAAAAACTTTTTCGTACACCCACAACTTCCAGCAACAAAAGTCAAATATTTCCTTTAAATGTAAAATAGAGATAATTTTATTATATATATTATTTTACTTCCTGTATCCAATTGTAATTCGAATAGTTAACAAATTACGTTTCATTATGATAGTTTGTTGATTGCAGTTGCTTAGTTTTGCCTATTTGTAGTTTTACTCGTTTGGGTGGCTATATACATCTTGTTGGTGGCTGTAAACGTCTTATGGATGGCTATATGCATCTTATTCGTGTCTGTACACATTTTATAGGTGTTTGTATGCATCTTATGGTTGGCTGTACACGTCTTATGGGTGGGTCTATGCATCTTATGGACCGATGTAACCATCTTATCATATTTACCAACCCCTCCGCTCGGGCAGGATATGACACAAGGTCAATTTTAAAGCGGAGTTTAACAGGTCTGAATTTAGAGTTTTCCTTCTCCAAGACTTGTTGCCTAACCCTCGCCGTGTCCATTTCCTACGACGATAACCAATACACCACAGGCACCTCCATGTAACCATCTTATGGATGTTTGTATGCATCTTATATAAATATCTTATGGTTGGTTGTATGCATTATCTATTGGCGCAGGAATGAGTTTACGGCTGGTAAAACTTTATTTTTGGTACCACAGAACCGAGGGTTACAAGAAAAGACCAAGAAAAGGGGCGATGATGGAATTCCCTCCTAGCCCATAGCCTGTTTAATTCAAAACCATATATTCTGTGGATCATGCAAGTTTCATTTTTTGTAAACTAGACTAAGGCTCAAATCTGAAGTAATTGTTTGGAGATCATTTCAAAAGAAACTAAAAATATGGATACATACTGGTATCACAATAGCGTCGGGTTGTAAAGTTAATTTTCGGCCCTAAAACACGACTATACTCTACGAATTGTTGTCGGGGATGATCAATAGCATACACTCTTTCACTTGTAAATATGTTCACTATCAGAGGTGAATCACATTTTCTCTGATACAATGACGTAGTCCATCTTTCATCGGCTATATTAGCCCAGGTTAGCTCTTCATTTCATGGTTTCTTAGTTATATTGAACATGGTTTGTCACTCACATTGTTATGGCCACAACTTAAACGCATTAATTAATTTGTAGTCGGGGCTTAGAACACACTGACTGTATTATCTACTGAAGGGTAATACCTACATCCCCCAAAATAGTGTCCACTCCCAGATCAACTCTGACTCGGAATGGTAGAACCTATTAGGATCTTATCTATGGATTAAATGGATCTGGTTAAAGATTATTTGTGCTCGATAGGAATACTTTATACCATATAACTGTAAATTATTTCTATTAATAGTTACTCGAAGTTAAAATATTATTCTAAAGATTGATTTATACTGCTGTGTGGAAACAAGTGACTATTACTGAATAGAAATGATTACGAGAAACCATAGAATTATTAGTATTACACATAAGTAATTGAAACCATACAACTGTGAGCAAATTATTTGTTTTAGATAGAAATGTTTATAATCGTATAACTATATGCAAAAAAAAAAAAAAAAAAAAGTTTAAAAACAACTTCACAAAAAAAAATTGTAAATATGAATGAACACGATTCCGTAACTTCTTGGTATAAAATAATCCAAGACGGACTGACATGCAATTAAAATCAGTCAATAAATCATTAAATACATTAACCACTGCCTAATTCTACTGACATCGATTAGAAATGTGTGGGAGGTTTTACTCTCAGAACGTTCCTCGTTATATCGTAGAAATCATAAAGGTAAAATCAAAAGTTTTGCTATATTTTGGTAACATGAAGCACAAGTGGGCAGCTTCGGATAATTTTGACTAGGTTGTGAAGGTGATGAATCATGCTGGAGTGTAAGACGCTGACCTCGCCTGATACTCTCCATGTACTACTCTTCAGATTTGGCTTGAAGCTCAGTCTCGGAATATACGGTTTTAAGCCTACCTGAACTTGCCGTACCAGCATTAAAAGGTCATTGTGTGTATGTCGGAGGATTATAACCAAGCAGAAAGGCCCAGAAACCTCCGTTTTATCTTTCTTTCTAAGTTTTAATTACTGAATATGAATTTCTGACTAACGTCGATACTGTTTGATGGCTTCATACTAGCTTTCATGTTAAAGAAGTTTGTTGAAATTTGACAGATCGACGAAGTTGAGAGGTCGATCTGGTAAAGCTTTTGACAAGAAACACAGACGTTGAAAATATCTGTTCTTGTTTAATCGGCTCAGTTCCGCAACCAGCAACCAGCTAATTCCATCCTGAGCTTCAATAATTCTGCCAATTACAGTATTTAATGACGTCAAAGACGTAGATCAACGCTGAGTGATTTGACAATGTCGGAGTATTTTTACTTACAAAGATAATTCCTAGTGTGCCAAGTGACTCGTACCGACTTTGTTTATTTTAGTTTGGTTTCTTTCTTTAATAGCATATCAATCTTCGTGGGTTATTTAATACCAAAGCCACCCTTATAGATGAGCAGTAGTGGTACTATTTAACTCTTAGCTGTGAGATAAGATAAAACATATCTTTCCCAAGGGTATTTGTCCGAAAGTGATTAGTTGATTGGTTGTTTTACCGCGTATCAATCCTTTCCAGGTTATTTAACGCCTAATTAATTCATTCTGATAAAAGTTTCAAACAATTCAGTTTAGTATAAGTATAGTTTTTGGTTTACACAGTTAAATGTTAAAACAGTTGTATTTTAAGCAATTCAGTTTAAAATAAGTACACGGTTTAAATGTCAAAAGCAGTTCTATTTTAAACAAGTCAGATTAACATAAGTATGCAGTTTAAATACACATTTAAACGTAAAAACAGTTATTTTCAAACAATTCAGTTTAGCGTAATTACAGTTTAGTTCTATTTGACCAATAGATATGACTATTGGGTACTATCACTACGGGCCAGAGTGGACATGGCAGCGATGGCAATAAAGAGGTACTCCGTATTTCCCAAAGCCGAAGCCTCATCATCAGATTGTTTAGTGTCATATACAGGACACACATTGGGGGAGTCTTACCCCTTTGCTGAGCAGCAGTTAGTGAACCAGTCAGAAAGTGAATGTAATATCGAAGTAAATGAGTTCGAACCTCAGTAATGCTGTCACGATCCAGCAAGTTAGCCACTTCCACAGGGAACCACCTTGTTTTTGTTTTGTTTTTTTATTTTTTGGGGAAATGATTGTAGTCTGAAAACTGAAAAAAAAAAAAAAATCTTAACTAATTGATTTATAACTTATTCACTTTAATGGCATGTCAACTCATTTAGGATTATCTTATCAACTTTGTACAGAAATACACCAGCTGTTCAAGGCTGGTGTCCTAAGCAATGAGACTGTATTAAAAAAATGATATTCAGCATTAAAAAAAAACTAACTTTATCTCCTTCAAAATATGAAGCTACACATCAACGAATAGCGCTGAAAGTCTTCAACTGACATCATGACCTGTATCATATTTGATTGATTGGTTTATTTTATCGGCATGTCAACCTGTCTACGGTTATTTTATGCCTTGAGTTAAGGAAGCAATCAGTTTCATTGCTTGGGAAATTTCTTTTATTGTACATTTGTATTTACATTCTTTGTGTTATTGTTTCTTAAGAGCTTCTTGCACAGTTATATCAAGTATTCCTATCCAATACAAATATTTCCCAGTTGGCTGGGGTTGTAGAATACACCAACTGCTTCTATTCAGAGGGGTGAGACTCCCCCATCGAGTGTCCTGGACGTGACACTAAACAATCTGATGATGAAGTTCCAGTAATGCTGGAGCTTTGGGGAATGTAGAGTACCCCTTCATTTCCATTGGTCCCAGGTATACTCTAGTTCGGAGTTGTAGCACCCGATAAGGTCCTATTTATGGGTCAAATAGAACTAAACTGTGTACTTATGCTAAACTGAATTGTTTGAAATAGAACTATTTTGACACTTAACTGTGTGTAAACAAAAATTTGTTCTTATACTGAATTGTTTGAACGTTTTTTAGGTCATTTAATGCCGAATTAAGGAATTTTGATTAAAGGTTGATACGCTGTAAAAAAAACAAAACAACCAATCAACCAATATAAATAATTCACACACCGCTATAATGTTTCAGCTTTCCGTTGATTAATCTTGAATAACACTTGAGAGTAAATTTTGAAACTAACATCAAAGAATACATCGTTTCTACCCTTGTGATAGCGCTGAAAGTCTTCAACTAACGCGACCTTCATCACAACTCATAGCATATTTGATTGATTGTTTTATCTAAACGGCAAGTCGATAGGAATATTTTATGCCAAAAGGTTAGAGAACTGCATTCATTGTTCGTTGTTCATATTTACACTTTTTGTTTAGTTGTTTCGTGAGGTTTTTTTTTTTCTTTTTTTTTTTTTTTTTGGCACACGGACCAATCGAATACGATAATTTTATGCAGATCTATTGGACCCATCGATTGTGCAATAACAGATACTACCTCAACGGATCAGAGTAAATCTTGAAATAACGGCAACAAAAGGCTACCTTACACATTCCAGATCTCCAAAACTGGAGTCTCACCATCAGTTGCAGTTTAGTATTATACCCCGGACATTCGTTTTGAGGGAGTCTTACCATCTGCAGGGGTTACAGCCAGTGCATTCTAAGCTCTCTCAACTGAACAGGGCATTTAGTGAGTATCGAACTCACTAACAAAAGTCGGCTACTCTAGCTCGCTAACCATTACAGATATTCAAGTGGTTACAATTCTATTTTTTGGTTGTGTATTTCACACTTTAAATGTAACAACTATTATAGAAGAGAAGAAGTATGATGTATGATTTAAAAAACACATTCAGTTGGAAATAACTACGTTTAAAAAGTGTAGTAAAAAAATAAACATTCTTTTAAAAATATTAAAATTCTGTCATTCCAGCAGTGACAATCATGACAGCACCAAGGAAACATGGGATAGAAATGCACGAATACAAAATCAGAATTTAAAGGAAAACAAAAACCGAAAGGAATAAAAATAAAACGAAACGAATAGCAAAAAAAAAAAAAACACCTGTCACAGCTGAGCGTATAAAAAGAAAAAAAAAAAAAGAAAAAAGAATGTTACATTATTCAAATATAATTATTTCATCGATTTTATCCAGGCAATTTAAATCTAAAATAGAAACACGCAAACTGAAGTATTACTGTAGACAGCAACAGTATCAAAAAGGTACTTGAGCGTTAGCAAAGGTGGTTGAGGTGCCGAACACTTCACTGAATCATAATGCTGTCGGTAAGGTACGAAACTAACGTATTGCAAAGTATATGCCTAAATATTCAATAGATTGCCTAAAAAATGAGGCAAAGTATATGCGTAAATATTCAATAGAATGTCTAATAAAGAAATGAGGCAAAGTATGATTAAATAATCTCTATACATTTTCTCGAACTTCTTTAGATTACCGATTCTATTTCTAGGCTATGTCAGAAAATACCAGACTTCGTCAATTGGCAAACTGATGCTTGCAGTAAAACATTTACTTCCTTTGAATAATATGATTGTCTGTCTTTTCCTTTCATCATTACGCCCTGTCGGCGAGGCTTAGAATCCGCTGTTTTCCCTGCTGGGTTTAAGAGCTCCCCCCTACAAAAGAGGTATCCTGAATTTGACACGAAACGGCCTCTGATGACTCAAGCTCTGGAGCCCTAAGCAGAGGAGAATATCCTTTCATGACTTTTATTTACTATGATCCGTATTGATAGTACCTGTTTGGGTCCTATATATTGGTCAAATAGATATGTTTTAAAATTATTCATACTTTTTAAAATTATTCATACTGGCTAGGAATATTTGAAACCATATACCTATGTGAAAACAAGTGATTAATATTAAACAGACACAATCACTTGAAACCATATAATAGTGTAAAAATTATTTGTATTAGATAAGAATACTTGAAACCATACAACTGTGATCAAATTATTTGTTTTAGATAGGAATACTTGAAACCATACAACTGTGAGCAAATTATTTGTATTAGGAATACTTGAAACCATACAACTGTGAGCAAATTATTTGTATTAGATAGGAATACTTGAAACCATGCAACTGTGAGCAAATTATTTGTATTAGATAAGAACACTTGAAACCATACAACTGTGAGCAAATTATTTGTATTAGATAGGAATACTTGATATCATAAATGTGAACAAAAGACTCTTATGTATCCCTTGCACAAAAATGTAAATATAAACGTACAATAAACGCGATTTCCTAACCTCCAGACATAAAATAACTCTAGGCTGGTTGATATGCTGTTAAAATCAATTAATCAATCGATCATATTAACTGTTATTCCTATTTACCCACCCCCGCTCGGGCAGGATATGACACAAGGTCAATTTTTAAGCGGAGTTTAGCAGGTTTGAATTCAGAGTTTTCCTTCTCCTAGACTAGTTGCCACACCAAGGCTGAAGAAACCAGTCTGTCCTACTATTTACCCATAGCTGGAGGGAGAATAATTGGATTCATACCTTTCCTAAGGGTATTAGTGCAATGTGAAAATGCAATCAGTCTCGTCCAGGATTTGAACTCGTGTCGTCGTGTTCATTTTCCTATGACGATAACTGTTATTTGTCGTGAAACATTTACTTCTTTTAAAATGGAGAAACATTTCTATACTAGACTACCAAGTCTCACAGCTGTAATAAATAGAAGACTAAAATGATATTTACCCATAACTGTGACTGAGTAATTTTTTATTGACAGTTACTTGGTAACTATATATATATTCCCACAGTTGGCTGGGGGTGTAAAATACGCTGACCGCACCTCTGCAGAGGGTAAAACGCCCCCCAACGATGTCACCTGTTAGCTGTGGGTAGTGACCCGTAATGCTTCAAGCTGGGATCGTGTTGAGTGAGCGGTCCTTGAGCCAGCAACCGAGGGGTCAAGTAACTTACAACACACTATTTCTGCTCTTACAGGGCTAAACGGACGACTGGACAGGCCCAATTCGATTAATCGGCGCTTATACGTTTAGTCCCGACCCTATTATTCAATCTACACTTGTGAAAAACTCCCAACCCTTTTTATCTTATAGGTACTAGAAGGTGGTGACTGAGGGTGAATTGCGTTGAAAGAATTGGACTTTAGCCACAGCTAAATTACACGCTAATAACTAACGACTACTGAAAGTCTAAAATTGGCAGAGGCTCAGGGTCTTTCCTTCGACTCGAGTATAATGGTAGTGCATTCCTGTCTCAACCAGTGTGAATGGGTTTTCCCCCAAGGTAAATGCCCAGCACAAGTCGGACTTCATGGTGGGTGGTGGAGCACAGGAACCAGCTAAAAAAAAAAAAAATACATATGGTTAACTCAACAAGAAAATCCAAACGAAATCTGGTTCGGAGAACAAAAAAAAAAAATCTTAACAGGTTTTCCACGAAATATAGTGATAAAATCTTTGGAGAATACACCTTTATTTTAATAGAAAAAAAATTCTAGTCAAGCAAAACCTCGAACCGTTAAAAAAAAAAAAAAGCAACAATTAATTTCTAAAAGTAGATGCAAAGAAACTTGTCGAAAATTTACTCAAAATACAAATATTCTAAAACTTTAAAATCTCGTAGGGAATTATAAGAAGCAGAGATTTGTCCTTGGCTACAGCAGAGGAGATAAAACAGCCCTTGGAAAACAATGGGTCAAGGACTATTAAAGATAATAGCGAAGAAAAAAAATTATATATATATATATATATATATATATATATATATATTTCTTCGTTACTATTTTTAATATACACACATATATTCTAATATTGAAAAACACACATACATTCTAAAATTCAATAAGCATTTTTAAACGAGTCAGGGCTCATTTTTTGCATAGCTAAATGGTTTCAATTATTGTTATGTAACACAAACAATTCTATATAAATCAGTCATTTGTTTGCACAAAGTTAAATATATATATATATATACATCTCATTAAGAAAAAACAACAAACCGGTCACATTAGGATGATAAATTTATTTCCATCCTGTTGTGTTTTTTAATGAAATTATTGCTTTGCAATGTCTGTTACATTGAGCTCTTTACCAGGAAAATTTAAATGTTCACTCTTGAATAGTTTTCTTGTCCTGATGGAATTACTCCCAACTCCGCTTTAACTGGACCAAATAATACCTACATATATATATGTATGTGTGTGTGTGCGTGTGTGTGATTCTTTGGTAAATAATTTGTAGGTAAACTTATTTTTAGAAAGATTTGAGCCAATTTCTTTGCACAAAAAATAGTTTGAAATATTGCAATCTCGCACTTATAATTCTGTTTACAATTAATCCTTTGTTTACACCCAGCTAAATAGTTTCAATATTGCAATCTAGTACTTATAATTCTCTTTAATATCAATTATTTTACACTGATAATTCTATTTAACACCATTTATTTATATGTTGTTGCTATATAATGCCAATAATTGATTTTTGTACACAGTTAATAGTTTTAAGCATTCCTATCTAACACAAATAATTCTATCAGTATTGATCGTTTGGTTACGCACACTTAAAAGGCTTCAAGTGTTGCTATCAAACACTAATTGTTTAATTTGCACCCAGTTAAATGGTTTCAAGCATCGCTATGTAACACTAACAATTCAATTTAATATCAGTGATTTGCACTCATGTTTAAATAGTTTTATTTGATCCATAACGGTGAACCTTACAAGTACTACTTCTCCGGGTCAGATTGGACTTGGGAGAAATGGCAATCACGGGATACTCCACATTTAATAGAATTGTTTTTCATTTAAATTGAGTGCAAACGAATGACTTATGCTAAACTGAATTGTTAGAAATAGAACTGTTTGATCATTTAACTTTGTAAACAAATGACTGATATTATGTGAATTTTTAGTTATACATACTAATATTTGGAACCATTTAACCTTATTGACTCATGTTAAATTGAATTGTTAGAAATAGAACTGTTGGATCGTTTAACTGTATCTACAAAATGGGTTAACGAGTCCTATATATGCAGTATATATGTAAAAACAGGAATTTGGCATTAAATAACGAACAATGGTTGATATGCCATAATACCAAAGCAAACCAAACTCACTGCTTGTATGAAACAGTACCAGCCATAATGGAGTACTGCAGGTTACCCGTAAAGCAGCTGGGTGAATTGCTTAAGTATTTTGCAATTTTAGTTTGGTTGGGTTTATTGTTCAATGTTTTGATAGGCGACCATTTAGTTCCAACTGATATTAATTTGTAATTGTCCTTTATTAAGATGAGCTTAATTTAGCACCAGGTTAGCCATATGAAGTCCCCAGTGGTAATCGAACGCACTTGTTGCCGGGCTCGCAAACCATTACACCATGTGAGGTGCCCGTGACATATCTTGTAGTTTTTAAGATAATCCACTGCTATGTATTTACCCAACCCCTCCGCTACAATCAGGATGTGACATACAGTCAATTTTTAAGCGGAGTAAAGTGGTTTTGAATTTCTGGTTTTCTTTCTCCTAGAATAGTTGACTTGCCAAGACTAAAGAACCTCGTCTGCCCTGTTATTTAGACATTTTCAAACAGATGAATTCTTACCTTTCTTCAGGGCATTAGCACGAAGCGAAACGCGAACAGCCTCGTTCAGGGTTTGAACTTGGGTTGCCGATTCAATCTTTTTTACCATTGTACTAAACGCACTTCCACAGGCGCAGATACTACGCTCTGATCTCAGAAGTGATGCCAATATATACGTAATCAAACCTGCCATTTTTTACGGGAACTATGCAAGTCACACATTGAACTTGGCACAACAATGTCTAACAGGATTTTTTAAATTCATTGTACAAAAAAGTTTCTGTTCAATTATCTTTGGTATAGTAGTAAGATTTTTGCTTAGTTGTGGCACAAAGCCGTATGAATGGGACACCCAATGAGACTCGAACTCACTCGTGAAGGTTTGCTAGTCTAGCTTGCTAACCATTATACTATCCAAAGCGTCCGGTTATCTTTGGTATAGGACATAGATAACTTCCTATCATAAACAAATAACCATTGAAGTTGCATTCTGGGAAAAATAAATCTGCAATCAAAAAATTGATCCATGTAGGCCTTTTAATATTACGTCTAGTGCATGGAAAAGGATATCTTGTCGATGCCGGATTTACAATTAGAAAGTTTACCCTTTTTGGATTTAATGCTGAACTGGATTGTGTTATTTTTATTGACTTGGATCTTAATGGCAATCATTTGTGAGTAAACTGGAAGTAAATCCCTTTTTCATAAGTTTATTCTCTGTATAACCGTTTAATATGTCACTCCTTCCAACAATTTCTTCATTCCCTTCCTTAGGACAGGAAAAGAAGGACTTGCGGCATCCAATTAGAAGATTTAAACACTGCGTTCTCATTTAAGGCTTTTAGAAGCAAATGATTTCTAATCAATATTGGATATTTTATTTTAGTTGTTATTTTTTGTTCTTTGTATAGATTATTAAATTTCAATCTTTTATAAGATTAAAAGAGAAACACATTAACTATTAATCAATTTTAAATTTTTGCTGGATTTTTCAGATTTTTTTCTTTTTATCCATAATTATTCTCCGTTTATTGGGTGTAGTTTAGAGGAGTTAATTACACATTTAAAGATTCAATTTACGCATAATAAATAAAAATATTTTGAAATGATTACTGTACCATAATCTAATCCATTAAAGCTATCCAACGATTTTGGCATCGCTGAATTTCTTAAGGCGTTCTTATTAAATACACCATTGTCAGAAACATTACAGAACACGAGGTTGCATGGTCTTTTCTGCAATCTGTTAAACACTGAAGTACTGTATATTGCGTATCATGCGATCTTTGAGATCTAAAATATAGCCGAATAGTTGGAGGACGTTATACATAAAATACTTTGTGTAAATAGTTGGCCAAGGCTAGGCCCAGTTTGGCTCTCACGTATTGTGCGACCCCTTAATATTAGGCTAAAATTTAGGTCTGAGAAATTCGTATGATATGCGACTATATTGGTTCATTTTACGGCATGTCAGCTCTTTCGAGGTTAATACTGGAGTCAGTTTAACGATTATGGTTTCCAATTATATACGGTACAAAAATTATCATCGCAATCATTTTAACAGATAAAACTTTAATAGTACAGCTAACAGTTTAAGACCAGATTTAGTTCAAAATTATTTTAAACATTATCTTAAACATATCTATTTGACTCATACCCTTACAGGTGCTACCACTCGGGGTCAGAGTGGGCCCGGAAGCAATAGCAACATAATGGTTACTTCATACTCATCCGAACCGAAGCCTCACCACTGAATATAGTTTAATGTATCACATTAGGACAATCTTCAAACTAGTGATCTGTATTTGAATGCAGGATTCAGTTTGTATTATTATATTAATATTTCCAAGGATTATAATAAGAAAGTTTTTTCTTATTGTATAATAATAACTTTCTGTCAATCAAACTCCACTGGAAGACCATCAGCTAACGCTGATGTGAAAAACTCTCAAAGTAGTAGTAATAATAATAATAATATCAATAATGATAATAACCTGCCGAATAGTGGACTATGCCATTCCGGCTGACCACAGGGTAAAACTGAAAGAAAACGAAAAGACAGATAAGTACCAAGACCCTGCTAGAAAACTGAAAAACTATGGAACAGGAAAGTGACGGTGATACCAATTGTAATTGGCGCGCTCAGTACAGTCAATAAAAGGATTAGTATAGGGATTGAAGTAATTGGTAATAAGAGGACGAGTGAAGACCATCCAAACGACAGTATTGCTGAGATCGGCTAGAATACGAAGAAGAGTCCAGGAGACTTGAAGAGACTTTCTGTCCCGTGGCAAACCATCAGCTAACGCTGGTATAGAAAAACTCTCAAATGAATGAAAATAAAATAAAAATGAATAGAATAATAATTGGAACAGTCCCCAAACGATTGGAAAGGAGACTGGAAGAGCTGGAAATCAAATGATGAATCAAGACCATCCAGACAATAGCATAGTTGAGATCAGATAGAATACTGATAATAGATCTGAGAAGACTTGTTGTCTCTCAGAATCCAGTGGAAAATCAACTAAAGTTTATTATTTTGAGAGTTTTTCACACAATCAAGAACTATTACATAAAAACGGATCACCCAATTCCAGCATGAAGGGGACGACAGTAAACCAATCCAGACCAGAAGACTAGACCTGGTGTTAATCAACAAGAAAAAAAATAACCAGTGAATTGTCATAAAATAAAGATAAAAGAAAGTAAAAAGACAGACAAATACCTGAATGCTTAAAAAGCTGTAGAACATGAAGGGGACGACAGTAAACCAATCGATACCATAAGACCGGATCGAGATTTGATTAACAAGACGTTTCATTCATAACACAGAGTAAGCATAAAAGAAAGAAATACTTGGATATTACCAGAGAACTGAAAAAACTATAAAGAACATTGTAGAATAACAATAACACATACCTCCGTAAAGCGTCCAGCAGGCATACAAGAACAAAGCGGGTCGTAGCTCCGTGCAGTCCTTCTTACAATGCTAAACTGAAGCTGGTTTATATAATAAAATACTTTCACTTACTTACAAGCAGCCAATGACGATCTATGCAATGGGATGCCCCAAGGCACCATAAATAGCTCCCGTTTCTCAATCGGGAATGGAGTTTCCTGTTTCATGACTGATTGCTCTTAGCTAACGCGATTATCTACTGTCAGCTATCGCAACTAATTGCCCTACGCAACCTGACAAATCCTACAAACATGAAAGTGGCAGCGATACAAATCGTAGTTGGTGACCTTATAACAGTCTCCAAATTCCTGGAAAAGAGACTTAGAGAACCATTGACCAAGTGAAGAATTGAGATTTTTAAGATCTGAACACTATGAAACTCAATAAGAATACTTAAAAGCACCCTGAAGATCTGAAGAGACTTGCTGTCAATCAATAACTTCAGTGAAATACCAGTTAAAACTGGTGTCAAAAACTCACCGGGAGTGAAATAATGATGATTATGTAAATAATGATAATTGCGGAAAAAGCTGTAGAACATGAACATGCTGGTGATACCAGTCGCTGTTGGTGCACTTGGATCAGTCTCCAATAATCTAGAATTGAGACTCAGTGAATTGGAGATCAGAAAAATTGAGACAATCCAGACCACAGCTCTGTCAAGATCATTTAGAATACTTTGAATCCTGGATAGCTGAGGAGATTTGTCGCTCAAACTTCAGTGAAAAACTACCAGTTAAAGCTGTTTGGTTAATAGAATATCAGCCCTTAAGGGATATTGAATGCTAAATCTTTATTTTTAATATGAATTGTAAGCGAATTATTTGTCGGGAAATATTTTGTTATTGAATGAATTGTTAGAACGTAAGACAAAAGTTAGTTGACAATTTTCCTTCATAGGCGTAAGTTTTGGAGATGTCTTATCTTGTAGACGTGTGTGTATATATATATATATATATATATATATATATATATATATATATATATATATCTCAAGATTTGAGGTCTTTCAACCATGAAGTCAATTTCAGTATCCATACTTTCTTTACTCTTGCATCTGTTTAGGGTTTTGGCTTAATTGTGTTTTGATTCTAAGGAGTTATATTGCTTCTGCTTGCCGTTATAGTCTTTAATATTTTGTTTTCGCGTTTATTTTTTTGTTTGTGTGTGCGTGTATTTATGTATATGTATGTTTTTGTGCGTGTTAGTGTATGTGAGTGTGTTTATGTGTGTGCTTGTTTTTATGCGTGTTTGTGTGTTTGATGGTCTCTGGATTAACATAATGATGGGTTTGACATTTTTATTCGTTTTTGTTCAATAGTTGGTTGGGTACAACTTATTTTGGATTCTGAAGATTCGAGTTTGGTTGGAATAATTAAAATATATCTTGCCTCTGTGTTTAGTTCTGGATCTATTTTGGGAATTGGTGGGCGGATAAGTGATCTCTGAAATAAACACCGTGAAGGAAAAATCAGATTTGGACATTTGTACGGATATTTTAGTAGTGATATGGATATTTATTGTGTGTTCTTTTTGTTTTCGTTTGATTTCAGCTGAATGTAGTTTTTTTTCAGCTGTTCTTAAAACTTCAAACAGTTGTTTAGTCCTTGTTGAATTAGTTTTTCGATGAGAAGTCTGTATTTATCTAATTAATTGCTGTTGTTACTATTTAGACTCACTTTTTCTGCAACATTGTCCAAGGTGTTATCGATCATGTAGGATTCCACAGTTTGTCTTGCTTCAAGAAATGTTATATTTTCCCAATATTTCATTTCCACGATTTCCCTTTCTCATGTCAGAATGTATGTGCGTGTTTGTATTTCTTCATCACCTCTCCTAATGGCTATTTTTTGTAGTCTGTGATCCCTTGCTTTCCAAAGGCTGTTTGTATTTTCTCTAGCGTAGCTAAGAATAACTCCCTTTTCTATGTTAAGTTTTTTTCATGTGGGTAAATTTTTCATTTGAAATTGTGGAATATTTTCATTTTTATTAGGTTTTGTTTGGTTTTTTGTTTGTATTTGCCGTGTGTTGTTGATTTTATTCGCTATTACCAGTCTTCACCACCCACCATTGAGCCAAACGTCAGTTCGAAATTTACCTAGGGGGATATCCATTCGCATTGACTGAGACTGAGATACATCAGCTAATTTCAGCCTTTCAGTACTCAAAATTAAGTACCTTGAAATTAAATAGTGGACAAAGTTTTGTTTCTTTCGATGCGGTTGACTTTTAGTAACTGCCTTCTAGCACCTTTTAAGATTAAATGAATTAGGCGCTTGTTTTACCATATCAGCAATTTGAAGGATAAGGTCGGGACAAAGATTTTGTTGCTAGATTGATCAGATCAAGCCTCTTCGACTACCTGGTCTAGCCCAAGTAAGGGCCGAAGTGGATTATTGCCGGCCACTTCGGCATCCTGATCATGGACTCATCCCGTCCTCACACACTACAAGACGCCAACCATGGCCAACATATGAACCGATTAAGAGTATTATCTCCCTGCAGAGGTGTAGTCTGCATATTCTACAACCCAATCCGACAGGGAGTAGTTAGAGCTGGTGTGGAAAACTCACAGTGAGAACAATTACAATAATAATAATAATCCAAAAGGACCCAAGCAAAGGAACTGCTCCAAACAATTACAGACCGATAACCTGCCTACCAGTGATGTGGAAAATACTAACAGCACAAATTAGGGAAAAGATCTACTACTCACTAATAAGCCGCGGATTGTTCCCTGACGAACAGAAAGGATACCGCAAAGGACCCAGAGGCACAGCAGAATTACACTACATAGATCAACAAATCCTAAATTAGGTCAAGGCAAGACGGAAAAATTTAGCTATGGCCTGGATTTACTACAAAAAATGCATGTGATATGGTTCCACAAAGCTGGATACTACACTGTCTCAAAATGTACAAAATATCACATGAAGTCATAAACTTCATCGAACAGACCATGCAAACCTGGAGAGTGGAGCTGACAGTAGGAGGAAGAAGTATCAAGGAGATGCACTATCACCCTTACTATTCATAATAGCCATCATGTCGCTGAACCACATACTCAGAAAATGCGCAGTTGGATAAAAACTCAGTAGATCACAAGAGAAGATCAATCACCTAATGTACATGGATGACATTAAATTATTTGCAAAAAAATGAAAAAGAACTGGAAACTCTCATACACGCCGTTAGAATATACAGTCGGGACATAGGAATGGAATTTGGCATAGAAAAATGTGCCGTGCCCGTCATGAAAAGTGGCAAACGACATATGACTGACGGAATCGAACTACCGAATCACGACAAAATTAGAACGCTCGGAGAAAATGAAACCTACAAATACTTGGGTATCTTTAAGGCTGACACCAATAAAATAAGTGCAAATGAAAGGCAAGATCCGAAAAGAATATCTCAGGAGAACGAGAAAACTACTCGAGAGAAAACTCTCCGGCAGAAACCTCATCAAAGGAATAAATACTTGGGCTGTGCCCCTAGTTAGATATTCAGGACCCTTCCACAAGTGGACCCGAGATGAACTTAAACAAATGGACCAAAGAACAAGAAAACTAATGACCATGCATAAGGCATTACACCCCAGACACGACGTTGACAGACTATATGTATCTAGAAAAGAGGGAGGAAGAGGACTTGCCTGCATCGAAGACAGCGTTGACGCATCGATACAGCGGCTCGAAGACGAACGAGGACTAATAACAGCCATCAGAAACGATACGGACAACACAATAGACGATAGAATGACAACAACTAAGAAACAAAAATGGTAGGAAAAACAACTCTATGGCTGCTTTAAACGTCTAATAAACAACTTCTCACACCAGAAAACATGGACCTGGCTAAGAAAAGGAAACCTTAAGAGAGAAACGGAATCCCTCCTAATAGCAGCACAGTACAACGCCATAAGAACCAATCATATCAAAGCGAGAGCAGATAAGACGCAACAAAACAGTAAATGTAGACGATGCAGCAAATTAGCACAAACGGAGTATAAGGCGAGACACGATTGGGTCTGCAAGGTGATCCACTGGGAAATGTGCAAGAAATTTCAATTTGACCAAACAAACAAATGGTATATGCACAACCCAGCACCTGTCCTAGAAAATGACACGCATAAACTTCTATGGGACTTTAATATACAAACGGATCACCTAATCCCGGCCAGAAGACCAGACCTTATAATAATCAACAACAAAAAAAAAAAGAATTTGCAAAATTGTCGACTTTGCTGTCCCGGCGGGCTACATAATAAATCTGAAGGAAAGTGAAAAGAAGGATAAGTACCTCGACCTTGCTAGAGAATTGAAAAAGCTGGGGAACATGAAAGTAACGATTGTGCCAATCGTGATTGGTACTTTAGGTACAATAACTAAAGGATTATTAAAAGGCCTGGAATACTTGGAAGTTGGCGGACTGGTAGAGACTATCCAAACGACAGCATTGCTGAGAACGGCCAGAATCCTGAGACGAGTCCTGGAGACTTGAGGAGACTTGCAGTCACTCAGACTCCAGTGAAAAACCATCAGCGTTAGCTGATGTGAAAAACTAATGAGTAGTAATAATAACAGTATTAAAGAATTTGCAAAATTGTCGATTTTGCTGTCCCAGCTGATCACATACTAAAACTGAAAGAATGTGAAAAGAAGGATAAGTACCTTGATCTTGCTAGGGAATTGAGAAAAAAACTATGGAACATGAAGGTGACAATTATACCAATTGTGATTGGTGCTTTTGGTACAGTAACTAAAGGATTATTTAAGGGACTGGAGGACTTCGAAGTTGGTGGACGAGTGGAGACCATCCGAACTACAGCATTATTGAAAACTGCCAGAATACTGGGAAGAGTCCTAGAGATTTGAGGAGACTTTTTGTCACTCAAACTCCAGTGAAAGACTATCGGCTAACGCTGATGTGAAAAACTCTAATGAGCAAATAAAATTCTAAGGGATTTTGACATACAAATGGATCACTTATCCCGGTAGGGAAACCTGACCTAATGTTGATTAACAAGAAAAAACTTATCTTGAACATTTTGCCGTTCTAGCAGACCACAGAGGGAAAATAAAAGTAAACGAAAGGAAAGACAAATATCTACACCATGTCAGAGAACTTAAAAATCAGAGGAACTTAAGGTAACAGTGATACCAGTTGTTGTTGGTACACTTGGAATGATCTCTAAAGGCTTGAAAAAAAAAACCCAGTGGTATAAGAAACTAGACGAAGATTCGAGACTATCCAGACCACAGCAGTGTTGTGATCAGCTAGAATGCTCAGAAGATTACTCGAGACCAGAGGAGACCTGCTGTCCCTCAGTCTCCAGTGAAATACCACCAGTTAAAACTGGTGGGGAAAATCGCAAGCGGTGACACAATAGCACGAAAATTGTTTTAAGCCAATATTCGAAGCTAAAATAATATGCCTTAAAAATAATCATTCGCAGTCCCTTATTTTGTTAAGACTTATTGCTCCGAAGGTAAAAAATACAACTATCTCGACCATGTATACAGGTGTATGTATACTTGTATATTTTTACATAAAAATGAGCTGAGCCACCTACAACAAAGCAGTGTTTTACAGCATTTACTTGTATAATGTCCAGCAAATGACAGTGTGTCAGGCCAAGCCTGTTTACTTTAATATATTTCAATTTGCTAAATAATGTCATAAATTTAAACCTGCGAATAAAACATTAAACATGTTCAAACAAATCTGATTTACGACAGTGTGTACCGTATAAGTTGGATAATTTACGACTAGTATAGAATTATCCTTGTAAATCGGGGCTATATGAAAATTCATCTATTTGCGTTTGTGTGTGTGTGTGTGTGTGAGAAAAAAAAAAGAGACATACCCTGTGTATAAAAGTCTATTTCTGTCCATATCACTCTATGCACTAGTACTCATATAAGGGTTGACTGAAAAGTTTTGGTTCTAGTTGGGTTTTATGGCATATCAAAACTTGTGGGTTATTTAATCCTAAATCCTGTATACATAGAGTAAATATATATGATTTGCAAACGCATAGTTTGTAAATAACGGAGGTGCCCGTGGTGCAATGGTTATTGTCGCAGGAAATGGACACGGCGACACGAGTTCAATTCCTGGACAAGACTGATTGCATTTCACATAGCACTAAGACCCATGGGAAAGGTATGAATCCAATTATTCTCCCTCCAGCTATGGGTAAATAGTAGGGCAGACTAGGTTCTTCAGCCTTGGTGAGGCAGCTAGTCTAGGAAAACTCTGAATTCAAACCTCTTAAACTCCGCTTAAAAACTGACCTTGTCATATCCTGCCCGAGCGGAGGGGTTGGTAAATATGGTAAATAACATTTTTAAAACGAGCCAGGGCTCATTTTTTTTGTAGATGGTTTCTAATATTTTAACTCTGATAATTTTATCTAATATCAATCCTTTGTTTGCACACAGTTAAATAGCTCTAAGTATTCCTATCTAACACTAATAATTCTATTTGATATTAATCATTTATTTGCACTCAGTTAAATGGTTTCAAGTGTTGGTATTTAGCACTAACAATAAAATTTAACCCCAGTCATTTGTTTGCACACAGTGAAATGGTTATACATTTGATTTGTATGGAAATAATTTTTAGGTAATTTTATTTTCAAGTATTGCTATCCAACAATAAAAAAATTGATCTAATATTAATCATTTGTTTGCAGGCAGGCAAATGGTTCCAAGTATTGCTATGAAATCGCAATAATTCAGTTTTTGCACACAGTGAAACGGTTTCAAGTATTCCACAGAAACTATTACAATACTTGGAATCATTTAACTGTTGGCAAATAAAACTATGTAAAGCCAATAATTCAACGAACGCACACAGAATTATTAGTGTTTAATAATGGTACTTGAAACCCTTTACTATTTAACATTACTCATTCGTTTGTACACAGTTCAATAGTTCCTAGTATGGCTATGTAACACTTATAATTAAATATCAGTCGTCTGTTTATACACAGTTAAATGCTTAAACAGTTCTATTTGACCCATAGACGGGATCTTTTTAGGTACTACCACTCCGGGTCAGAGTGGACCTGGGACCAATGGCAATGATGAGGTACTCAATTAATGTTTGTCTTATAGAATTTGCTTTCAGCTGGATAATCTTGAATAACACTTGAAACTATACTGCTGTGTTTGAATTATTTGCATTGGATAGGAATACTTGATATCATAACAGTGCAAGAAGCTCTTAAGAAACAACAACAAAAATGTAAATACAAATGTACAATGAAAGAAATTTCCCAAGCAATGATTGTTTCCTAAACTCTAGGCATAAATTAACCGCAGACGGGTTGACCTGCCGTTAAAATTAACCAATCAATCAAATATGGTATAGTTCGTGATGAAGGCAGTATCAGTTGAAGACTTTCAGCGCTCTTTAAGCGGTGGGAACAATGTATTCGTCGATGTGTAGCTTCCTATTTTGAAGGAGATAAAGTTGATTTTTGATTAAGTTGAATATCATTTTTTTTCTTATACAGTTTCATTGCTTAGGACACCAACCTTGAACAGCTGGTGTATTTCTGTAGAAATTTAACAAAAAAACAAACAAAAAACAAACACAAACCCTAGAACACCATGTCACCTTTTCGACCAATTTTACCTAAGCATAGAAACCTTAATATGAGGGTAGAGATATATACGTGAATAAATGCATGCTGCGCTTGAAAGATTTTCCGTCTGTTTATCATCAAAGTCTTTATATTGAAAGAGTATATCATTTAACCACTTTTACGAGTTAAAACCTATCGAAACCCATACAAATTAATATATATAGTCATTCACAGACAATTTCGTTGTATCACAACTCTTCGGTGTGGCTAGACATGAGAGATTCTCGAAGCTAGGATCGAAACACGGCTGATTCATACGCTAACCGAAGATTCTACCGCACAGCCACAAGGAAACTAGCGTAAGCAAAGGAATTTTAAACGCTTATGTATCTGTGACGGCAAATTGACTAAAATCCCTAAACGGGACTTTATTTTCGCACGTGTGAAGACGGGGCAGGTTGGCACTTGATCCCCTACAGAAATAAGTCCTGTTCAGAGTTCTTTTCTCAGGCAGATAAGAACTGGCATATTACGTGAGGGAATAATTTAGGGCCAGACTGGCCACCGCTGGCAAAGGGGTCCAAAATTTCGCACTATCACACACCCACCAGGCCGCTAAACTTCTTTCCCTTAGATAATAGAAGAATACGGGCCTATAGGTCTTAGTTGTAATAATATTAATGTTGTTGTAGTAGTCGGCAACTCCGGTTTCCCGTGTGATACTTTAGGAATTAATAGGACAGTTCTAAGCAAGATAATGTAAGGCGAATAGAAGCTGAAAGGAAAGCATGAAATAATAACATAGACCACATGGTAAAATGAAAATACATAGGTTCTTTACTACGGTTATATATATATATACGTTCAAAGTGTCAAAAATATATAATAGGATAGTCCATGAATATAAATGTCTTTTCCTGGCTTTTATCCTTTTTCAAATTGAGAGAGAGAGAGTGGTAAACAAAATTTGGGTGTAAAGGAAAAATGTCCCAAAGTTACTTATCTTATTTTTTTGACGGGGTTCCACTGGAGAATTTTTCCTCTTTCACGGGTTAATAGACTTTGTTCTGTTTTTAGTATACTGGCTTGAAGGATTTTGGAGTCCTTCGTGTCTCAGTTAGTCTTTTGTCTTTAGCCCGGAGTAAAATGGCTATCGTCCGTCTGCCACGAGACTTGCTCAAAAACTTCCTTACTACCCCTGAGGGGAAGGGAACCCCACTTCCGTTTGGGGTCCCCGCCAATCATTTGGCTTCTTTTTTCTTTCCCCTTCCGATGTCCGGCGACCCAAGGTCACTTAGGTGCGAACATCTGCGTGACCCACATTCTCTCCTAACGGTCACTTTTTGACTGCTAGATAATGTTAGTTCAACGGGGGGATAGTATCATTCTTACCTCTTCGTCTTCGTGAGCTATCACGTGACATATCACTTTTGTTTTGTTTACATATATCCCCTAACGGCTACCAAGAGCTCAATTCATTCTGTTCTTCAGTAAGAATGACTAATATAAACTATATATATATATATATATATATATGGGAAATTGAAAAAGTAATCCAAAAGTGATGAATTTATTACGAAGGAAAGTCGACGTTAAGACGTTTCGGTTTTAATGAGCCTTCATCGGGACGTTAAGATGGTGAAACAAATGTTGATAGAACAACGATGGATGTTTAATAAAACAGGGGTTGGTTAGTTGGTTGGGTTTTATGGCATATCAACCTTACAATAACAGGAGAAAGAAAAATATATAAAAAGAAAGATCATATAACCGTTCAATCATTCAAGTAGCGGTATATATTTTTCTTTGTATTTGTAAACTTGTTTTATCTGATTGGATCTACCCTCTGTGTATCAGAGGCGTAGGTGCTCTCTTCCATGTAGGACCCTAATATCCTCCAATCTTCAAAAAAGTCATATTTCGTTTGTGCTTCACCTCTTGTATTTCCCTTTTTCTTTTATAAATGTCTAAAGATCTTTAGAGAGTATGGGGTTTTGTTAACAGTTTGGACATTTAGTTTCATTTGGTCAATCTTCCCCTGTGTGGTCTGGGTCTTTTTCGCTGTACCTTGCACATGTCTGAAGTCTTTTGTAAACTTCCTTGTGGTAGTCATATTTTTTTTTTTACATTTAACCACCTCAGAAGTGATGGGATATATTGTTCCACTCTCTCGAGGTAATATCCGATTGTTACTTCCATGGGAATTTTGGGCTGATTGAAAGTCAGAATGTATTTTTCTGAATCCACTTTCCACCCTTTTTGATTATGATTCATTTGTAGTCGGCGAACCTTTGTTTTCCCAAGGCTACTGTTAATTCCTCCACTGTAGCCCAGGATAACTCTCTACTTCTAATAACTCCTTTCCATGTGTTTAATTTCTCTTGTGCATAGGCCTTACGTTTTGAAAAGTCTTCAAAGCACACTTCCGGCTGTTCACCTCTACAAGCAAATTGTCGTTCCTGGTCTTTTGAAATTTTTGTGGGTAGCTCTTGTAAGATTTTCCATTTAAAAATGAGCAGAATTTAGCTTGACAGATCTCCCCCAGATTCATTGTCAATGAAACTTTGGAGAAGTTTGCCGCCTCATCCTCCGATTCATTCTCCTATGAAGAAACCATAGGCAATGTTTAATTTTCGCTTGGCCTAAGCTCCATCACTCACTCCGAAGTCCTTGTGTTGGGAATTTACTATGGGGGTAAACCCAGTTGCTTTGGGATACATGACCAATATATTCGAATCGGGAGTAGGATTTCCAGTCCCTGCCAATTTAAGATTTCCAGTAGATGTCACTTATAACCGTGTAATTGAGTGATGGTCAAAGTCATATTCTCTCAACGCAATTAACCCTCAACTACCGCCTTCTAGCACCCATAAGAGAAATAGGGTTAGGAACTTGCCACAAGTGCAAATTGAAGAATACGGTCGGGATTAAACATATGTGCTAGGGTTTAATACGGCCAGTCGATTGATCGGATCGGTCCTGTCCAACCGCCTGTCTAGCACAGTAAGGGCCAAAGTGATGTGTTGCAAGTTACTTGACCATTCGGTTATCAGGTCAAGGATTGCTCAACCACCAGAATCCCGAACAAAAGTATCATGGGTCACCATCCACGGCCAACAGGAGGCCTCGTTATGAGAGGGTCTTACCTCCTTTGCAAAGGTGTTGTCGGTGTATTCTAGAGCACCAGCCGACGGGGCGGTTAATTGTCGAGGTTCTTGTAATCCGAACGAAATATCTTAAATAATCTAATTTTTGTACTATTTCTTTTTTTGCTTAGTTTTAAATAATCGTAATAAAACACCAACCAAAAATAATTAGGATTATGGCATTTCAACCCTTGATGGCTTATTTAATGCTAGATGTTTTTCACGCACACATACATATATATATATATGTGTGTGTGTGTGTGTGTGTGTGTGTGTGTGTGTGTGTGTGTGTGTCTGCGCGTGTGTGATTTGTAATTGAATAGTTCGCAGACAACTTTATTTTCAAACAAGTTGTTAGAGCTCATTTGTTTGCACAAAGTTAAATGGTTTCAAGGATTGCTTTTTAACATTAGTAATTCTATTTATCAAGTATTCCTATGTAATACAAATAATTTGCACACAGCTGTATGGTGTAATCGTGCAATTATGCACACTTTCAGACTAATACTCTTCAGAAAGGCATGAACCCCCTTTACCCCCAGCTATGGGTTAAATAGTACTACTTATGTTCTTCTACAAGAGTGGTTAATGGCATATCAACCTTGGCGGGTTATTTAATGCCAAAAAGAAAGAAACCAAACAGCAGTGTAGTTTCATATAACTAATAATAGTAATTGATTGAACTGTTCCATTTGTCCCCTAGATGGAATCCTATCAGCAACTACCTCTCCGTGTCAGAGTGAACCTGAGAGTAATGACAATGAAAGGGTACTCTACATTCTTAAAGCCCCAGGATATGAGCCTAACCATCAGATACAGTTTAGTGACATACCCAGGACACTCGTCAGTGGAGGCGGGCTTACTCCTCAGCAGAAACGCAGTTGGCATATTCTACAGCTCCCAGCCGTCAAGGCGGCGTCTGTAATCGACACACTTATGTATCTTGACGCATTCACAGACGAAAAGTGTTAATACAAGAATGGCTCGCGAGAATGTTGCAAAGTCAAAATCATTAGTGACTATGAATTGAAATTGTAAAGAAACAGCAGTGATTCAGGTCTGGGATACAACAAGAAAAATCAATATGACCACATCACATTCAGCTCAGGGAAGTCGGAAGAAATATTTCACAGCGCCTTCCGGAACCGCTTCAATAATTCTAGATTATTTTAAAAGCACTTCTTTTTCGAATCGACAACTCGACAGAAAGTAGCGACTTGACACAGAGGGTTAGGATAGCAGACACAAGGTCCACATTTAATCTTTCGGTAAACAGCACAACATCGCAACTATTTCAGCATTCTGCCGGCGGTGAACCTCTCTTGGCATACATCACTTACAACTGATCCTATTTACCCAACCCCTCTGCTCGGGCAGGATATGACACAAGGTCAATTTTTTAAGCGGAGTTTAACAGGTTTGAATTCAGAGTTTTCCTTCTCCTAGACTAGTTGCCTCACCAAGGCTGAAGAACCTAGTCTGCCCTACTATTTATCCATAGCTGGAGGGAGAATAATTGTATTCATACCTTTCCCAAGGGTATTAGTGCTATGTGTATTCAGTCTCGTTGCACACATCTAGACGGTTGGTAAAAAATTTGTGGACGGGATCCCGGTGGCTGAGCGGTCCATGACCCAGGGACTAATTAGTCACGAGACCAACAACACTTCACTTCGGGCCATATTTAAGCTAGACGAGCGGTCGGAGAAGCCCGATCCAATTGTCTGATCGTGTCAAGCCCTAGCACCTACATAATTAAGTCCAGAGAGCATTCTACAAATTGATCTTACTCTTTTTATCTTAAAGATGCAAGATGGTGGCTGAGAGTCAATCACGCCGAGAGAAACAGTTGATGAAAATTATTTCTACCAATTTATTGATACACATGAAGCCATATATACAAAAAAAAAAAAAAAAAAAAAAGAAACAGACATAATTAAATAGCCACAAATATTAATATACAATAAACAAAATAACCGACCAGTCAACTAATTTTATCGGAGTCTCCTAAATCAGAAGAAAAATAAAGATCATGTGATTTAATCTGGCTACAAGTCACAAAATGAGCTTTTTTTTTTTTTTTTTGCTTCATGGTGATATTTTGAAGCCAACTTCCATTTTTTTTTTTTTTTTTTAATCTAAAATATCATTAGGATTGGGAAATTAATGAGGTTTAAAAAAATTCCGGGCATAATTTTAACTCTTTCGTTCCGTCATTACAAGCACCTGCTCTCTTTAATATAAACTATTTAACTTTGATTTCAATGTTATATTTTCTGGTCCATTTCAAGGGGCTGTAGAATACACCGACTGCATCTCGGCAGAGGAGTAAACTCCCACAATAAGTGTCATGGATATGACGCCAACAATCTGATAGTGAGGCTACAGTAACGATGGAGCTTTGAGGAATGTAGAGTGCCCCTTCATTGCCATCGCTCCCAGGTTCACTCTGGCATGGAATAGTAACACCTGATAGGGTCCTATCTAGGTGTCAAATAGAACTGTGTGCTTATGCTAAACTTTAAAATAGAACTTTTTATATGAATAAAAATGAATTTGGCATTAAATAACCTACAATGATTGATATGCCATAAAACCAAACAAAAAATAAAAGCTATTTTTTCTTCGTACTCCGAACGTCCCGTCGATGGGGTTTAAAATAATGACTGTATCCCCCCCCCCAAACGATGTGTCCTGGGTATGACACAAGGCTGCAGCTGGTGGTGAGGCTCCAGTTCTAGAGGTCTGAAGAATGTAGAGTACCCCATCATGGCCTTCACTCCCAGATCTGTTTAAAAATCATTAGTATCAAATTACTTGATACCATATAACTGTGTGTAAATTCTTTGTCGGACCAATCTCTGCTGAGGGGTAAGATTCCCACAACGACTATCCGGATATGACACTAAACAATCTCATGGCGAGGTTCCAAACCTCAAGATTTAGGGAAAAGCGGAGTATCCCTTTATTGCTATTGCTCTCAGGTGCACACTGACCCGGAGTGGTCGCACCTAATAAGATCTTATCTATGGATCAAATAGAACTGTTTGACTATTAAAACTGATAGCAAACAAATGAGTTATGCTAAATTGAATTGTTTAAAATAGAACAGTTTGTAAACAAATGACTAATGTTTAATTGAATTGTTAGTGATACAAAGCAATACTTAGAACCATTAAACGGTGGGCAAACGATTGAGTATGTTGGATATGATACTTAGTGTTGAAACCAATTAACAGTGTAGAAATACTCACAAAACTAGTGTGCAAACTAATTTGCTCTAAATCATTTAAAAATGAAATTACCGACAAACTAATCTCTTACCTATCATATATATATATTTTAATGACTGATGCTAAATTGTTGCTGTTACATAGCAATACTTGAAACCAGTTAACTGAGCAAAAATTCATAAATTTGATATATATGTGTTAACAGAATTTGGCATTGAATAACCTCCTATAGTTGATATGCCATAAAACCCGACCAACCAACTATTAGTTTTATGGAATATCAACCTTTGTAGGTTATTTAACGTCAAAACCATTTTTATGCAAATAGTCAGTTCTATTTCAAATAATTCAGTCTAGCATGAATACACAGTTTAATTGTTAAAAACATTTCTATTTCAAACTATTCAGTTTATTCAAACAGTTCTAATTTAGCTAATTTTCTTTACACACTGTTAAATCTCAAAACATTTATATAACTATCAATTCAGTTTAGTGTAAGTACAGGTTTGATGTAAAAAAAACTGTTCCATTTCAAACAATTCAATTTAGCATAAGCACGCAGTTTAAATGTAAGTAGGGTTTAATTATCAAAAATATTTCTATTTCAAGCTATTTGATTTCGTCAAACAGTTCTAATTCAAACAATTCATTTTGGTTGGGTTTTATGGCATATCAACCTTTCTTGGTTATTTAACGCTAAGTCCATTTTTATGAAAATCAATTTCATTTAAAACAATTCAGTTTAGCATGAGTACACAGTTTAATTGTCAAAAATATTTCTCTTTCAAACCATTCAGCCTATTCAAGCAGTTATATATGACAATTCAGTTTAGTATAAGTTAGTTGGTTTGTTTGTTGGGTTTTATGGCATATCAACCTTTGTAGGTTATTTAACGTCAAATCCATTTTCATGTAATTAATCAGTTTTATTTCAAACAATTCAGTTTATTCAAGCAGTAATATAACAATTCGTTTTAGTATGAGTAGAGTTTCAATGTAAAAAAAAACAGTTCTATTTCAAATAATTCAGTTTAGCATAAGAAACAATTCTGTTTGGCATAAATATGCAGGCAGCATAAATCATTTCATTTACTTTTCCTCATTTGTTTGCACACAGTTAAATTATTACAAGAGTTTCTATGTAACATTAAGAATTTCATATCAGTCATTTGTTGGCACACATTTGATTAGATACATATGATATGTTAGAGATTACCAATTCAAAAAAGTGACTGAGCTTATAAGTTTGCCGACAGTTAAGTGGTTTCAAGTATTGTAGTTTTTGATTATTTCTTCAAGATTAAGACTGGCAACTAGGCGGTCTGTGTCGCTATCCATACTCTCTATACTATAGTTCTATTTAACCCATAGATAGACCCCTATCAGGTGTTACCACGCCGGGCCAGAGTGGACCTGGGAGCAATGGTAATGAAGGGGTGCTCCGTTTTCCCCAAAGCCCCAGCATTACTGGGACCTCACCATCAGACTGTTTAGTATCATATCCAGGACACTCATTGGGGGTGGGGTCTTACCTCGTTGTAGAAGAACAACAGTGATACTATTTAATCTATAGCTAAGGAGATAGGAAGTTCATGCCTTCTCCAAAGGAATTACGTCGACAGTGAACGTCAGAATGTAACTGGAGTTCGAACTGGCTTATTTCGAAGTCACAGTTCAGCATGTTAACCAATACGCCTCGAGTATTTCCCTTTGTTTGATTTGAAATTTAACTTGTATTTTTTGACATTCAGCTTGTTTAGGAATTGCTGATTGCTATTCTTACTGAAAAAGTTTTTTGAAAATGCTTCGTAGTGGCACTGTCTAACTCACTTTATACTTTTTCCAAGAGTATTAGTCCGAAATTGAATGTAATAGAGAGACCGGAGTTCGAACCCTCTTCCTACAGTGTTGCAGTCCTGTAAGCTAGATACTACGCCATGGGGACTCACCTAATTTGCATTGAATACAACAGTGTGCAAAAAAAAAAAAAAAAAAACTCTTGAGAAATATCAACACTAAAAAAAGTTAATTCAAACTTTCAATGAACGTGATTCCTCAACTTCTTGGCATAAAATAATACGAGACGAGTTGACATACCGTTAAAATCAATCAACAAATTCATACTTCGAAATGTGGTGATTTCGTAAAGTTTATTTTTAAACAAAAGATCTGTGTTTATTATACCTTCCTTTTTTCGGTAATGTTAGGGTAACCTAAATCATATCAGGTCTCTTATTTATCAACCTGTAAATATTTATACTTTTATAGACGCTGGTTCTGATTTTTACTTTCAATCTATCAATATAAAAGATAAAAATTGACTTGAGATAATAGATAATTCCGTGTCAAATCCTTCTTTCGACATTACACTTTTTTTTATATCATACATAATTCACAGATATGTATTTATATGATTGAATATATCTAATAAAAAAAATAGACAAATGCAAAATAATAAAGGGGATTAAATGTCCATGTTAAAGATAAGAATTTATCAGTAAGACACACATGTTTTATCATAGATCTCTCACTAAAAATAATATTTTATTGTCTATAGATCAAAGAATGTGTATGAGAATGAACAGGTTTGCAAATTTTAAATTGAACCATTTAAAGATAACCATTAATCGTTTCTGGCAGGCAGTCTGCACATGATAACAGTGATTGAGAATATTTGCTCTCTCTCTCTCTCTCTCTCGTTGGGTTCTCAGCAATAGGTGAAAGTTGGTTGGTTTGTTGGGTTTTATGGCATATCAACCTTTGTAGGTTATTTAACGCCAAATCCATTTTTATGTAACTAATCAGTTCTATTTCAAACAATTCAGTTAAGCATGAGTACACAGCTTGTCAAAAAAACATTCCTAATTCAAACAAGTCAGTTTATTCAAGCAGTTATAACAATTCAGGTTAGTATAAGTACAGTTTCAATGTCAAAAAACAGTTTTATCTCAAATAATTCAGTTTAGCGTAAGAAACGATTCTGTTTGGCATAAATGTGCAGGCAGCATAAATCATTCCATTTACTTTCCCTCATTTATTTGCTCACAGTTAAATTATTACAAGAGTTTCTATGTAACAATAAGAATTTAACATGAGGTTTGGTTTGGTTGGTTTTATGGCATATCAACTTTTGTAGGTTATTTAACGCCAAATCCATTTTTATGTAAATAATCTGGTCTATTTAAAACAATTCAGTTTAGCATAAGTACACAGTTTAATTGTCAAAAACATTTCCATTCCAAACTATTCAAGTAGTTATATGTAATAATTCAGTTAAGTGTAAATACAGTTTTAATGTCGAAAAACAGTTCTATTTCAAGTAATTCAGTTAAGCATAAGCACGCAGTTTAAGTGTAAGAACGGTTTAATTGTCAAAAACGTTTCTATTTTAAGCTATTCAGTTTACTAAATTCCTTTTAGCATAAGTATGCTGTTAGTTCGATTTAACCCATAGATAGGGCCCAATCAGGTGCTACCACTCCGGGCCAGAGTGGACCTGGGAGCGATGGCAATGAAGGGGTACTCCGCATTCCCCAAAGCTCCAGCACTGCTGGAACCTCACCATCAGATTGTTTAGTGTCATATCCAGGATACTCGTTAGGGGGGGGTCTTACCCCTCTGCAGAGGTGCAGTCAGTGTATTCTACAGCCCCAGCTGACTGGGCAAGAATTTAACATCAGTCATTTGTTAACACACATTTGAATAGATACGTATATGTTAGAGATTAACAATTCAAAAAAGTGACTGAGCTTATAAGTTTGCCAACAGTTAAGTAGTTTCAAGTATTGTAGTTTTGATTATTTCTTCAAGATTAAGGCTGGCAACTAGGCGGTCTGTGTCGCTATCCATACTCTCTATACTATACGTCCTTTGTTGGGGTTTTGTTGGTTGTTGAGAATTGGATGGTTTGGTTGTTATAGGCGACTTTGTTGTTGAGGGTATTTTGAATGTACTTCATTGTCTTTCCTTATTCACTTTAACGTTCATTTGTATTTTCGTAGTTTGGCTAATGGGGAGTTGTGATTTTTGTTTCAGTTGTTCAGGTCCCATGGGAGACAGGTTTTTTAGTCTATCTTTAATGCTTTTTGGTGGACGTATTGGTGATTTATGTAACGGCTGTTTTGATGGAGATTTTGCACTTTTAGGAGTAGTTCGTGTTGGAGTGATGGATCCTATGTGCGTTTTTGTTTGAACTACAACATTGGATCTCTCCCCATTCGCAACTTGTTGCTGAGCTGGTGCTTGGTAAAATTCATCCGAATGTAGTTTTTCAGGTGCTCCTGAAACTTTGGCCAATCACTGGCTTCCAGCTGGAGCAATTTCTCAAGTTGAGGGTAGGCTTCCGAGCCGTTGCCAATTTCTCAGCACTGGTCAAATTCCTATTCTCAACACAATTGACCCTCAGCCACCGCCTTCTAGCACCTAACAGATAAGGGTTGGGAACTTGCTACAAAAAGTAGGGTCGGGATAAAATATATAGTTGCTAGGGCTTGACATGACCAGCCGATTGATCGGATCCGGCCCAATCCGACCGCCCGTCAGACCAAGTAAGGGCCAAAGTGGTGTGTTGCAAGCCATTGACCACTCTGTCGCGGGATCAATGACTGCTCAACGACCAGGGATCCGTCCTAACACCTTGCGGGTCGCCACCCACGGCCAACAGGTGGCCTCATCGGGGGGGGGGTTAACCCCTCTGCAGAGGGGCAGTCGGCGTATTCTACAGCCCCAGCCGACAGGGCGCACAATAGGAGAAAGGGCGTGTATATCTTACGCATACGTCTCATAACAACAACAAATGTACTACTCATTGTATCTCGGTATTAAATAACCAGAACAGGTTGATATGCCTGTAAACAAACCACAAAAACTCTCTCTCTCTCTGACACACACACACACACAGTTTGTATCTAATTTGACTTGCAGAAAAGTGTGTATTTGCCTAACCTCTCCACCATCAATTACAGCTGATTTGAATTCAGAATTTTTCCTTCTAGACTGCTTACCTAACCTAAGTTAAAAAAAAAACAGTTTGCCCTACTATTTGCCTATAGCTCGAGGGAGAATAACTGGATTCATGCCTCCCGCAAAGACATTAGGACAAAGTGAACTGCAAACAGCTTCGTCCTGAGTTTGAACTTGGATCACCGATTCCATTTGTTACGGCGATACCCGTTGCATCTCCTCTTCGATAAAGTATATAATATCACTGATAACAGTTTGTGTGTGTGTGCGTATATATATATATATGTGTGTGTTGCTATACTAAAGATGACAGTTGACCTATTAGACTAATTTTATTAATATAAAGTTGATTTGTTATTAAGTTTATCCCTTGCGAAAATAGTTTCAATGAAACGATATTTCCCCTCTTGGAAACATTGCCAGAAGACTCCATCTGACACTAGGTTTAGATAGGTCATCCCGACCTTTTGAGTGTTCTCAACAGCTCCCAAATAGTAACCACAGAACTCTGAATTTGATTTTGATTTTTGGGAACAGAAAATAATCGCGTGGGTTCATTCCCATCGGGAAAACTCGCTCCGATATGATTAGAGTGCGTGCTTTTCTTGCATTTTTCTCATTCTGAAAAAAAGTTTTGTTTGCACTAGGTCCAATCGAATACGAATAATTTTTATATAGATCAAACAGATCTATATAGGGGAACCCTAATTGGGAGTAATGATAAAGAAGAAACACTATAATTCTGAGAGCTCTTGAACTGGAGCCTCACCATCAGATGCATTTCAGTGTAAAGTCCAAGACACCTCCTTTTTGCGGCGGGGTATGGAAATACAGTCAGCGTAATCTAAGCAGAGTTGATGTTTTAAATGTGCCAAAATTTATCACTCAAACTGGACAGTCCTGAAACATTGATTGGTTAAAACATCATATTTATTTAATACTGAGAAATAAAAACCTTTGAAAACGAAAATTGATTTGAAGTAATTCTGACCCTTGGAAATTAGCATGTATGGAAGGGAAAATTAAGAAATAATTTGGTTAACTTCTTTTGTCAGCCACTTAATAATTGACGATAAAACTTGTAAGCATCAACAAAATATTTATTTTTGCTTTGTTCATATTTAAACTGACCTATGAGACCATTTGAACATTTCAACGTGCTGTTATCAGTTGTTAAAAGGAGGAAAATGATACAAAAGCCATTTGATAATTAAGCTGAGTTGATATGTATGTAGTTATTGTTGTAACCTAAAAAAGGTGACTAAAATAACCAAAACGGAGGCTGGAAATGGAATGGAAATTTTCATAACATTAACAAAATATAATACTCGCCGGCGGCGGGAAGAAGTTAAACCACTGATCATCATATCATTTTGTCGTGCCATCAGCACGGATATCCCTGGCCCTCTCTCGCCACCTCTCCCTATCGTTCATCGCTTCTGGCAAGTCCTCGGGGTTACACCCCGTATCTACACAGAGTTGCTGTATTTAGGTTCGAGCTGGTCGCCCTGCTTTTTCTCGGCCATGTGAAGGGGTTCATAGGAGTACATCTCTTATGAGCTCGTCCCTACTTCTCCAGCAGTGTCCTGCATGTCTGATTCATCTAACTTTGATAGTTTTCGTGATGAGTGGTCGGTGGCCGTATTGCTGCTGCTTTGTGGGGTGTTGCCTCCTGGACTTGTTCAATATTGCCCGCAGCATTATTGTGTAGTTATCGTCAAGCTTCTTCTCCATCCGTTTAGTTAGCGTCCATGTAGTGCATCCATATAGCAGTATCGACACGACCGCTGCTTGGAAGAAACTGCGTTTCATTTTATCGGTCAGGTCTGACTTCCATATGACCGATAGCCTATTGATAGCTATCCATGCCTTTGCTAGTCGCGTGTCGATGTCTTTCTCGGTTGATGAGACACTGCTTCCTATGTAGGTGAACTTGTCAACTAGTTTCAGAGAGCTACCATTTAGTGTGGAAATGTCCCCTGTTTGATTAAAGCGCATATATTCCGTTTTGTGTGCATTGACATGGAGGCCAATGCCAGCAGCAGTTCGCTCCAGACTATGCAGTAGGGTTTCGGCTTGGGCGGGCGCATTTGCCATAAGTGCTATGTCATCGGCGTAGTCGGCGTCGGTAATTGTTTTTGCGGGGTACCTTCTGCTTCTTTTCTTTGTTAGAACATCGGTTGATAAAATCAAAGAAAACTGTTTCAAGCTAAGCACGTAGTATAGGTAGATGAAAAAGAGGTATGGGGCTAGTGTGTCTCCTTGCAGTACTCCTGCTACAGTGTCAAAGTAGTCTGTGTTTCCATCCAGAGAACGTACTTTCACTTTGGTGTTTCTATAGAGAATCATTATGGCTGCGACGGTTTCTTTTGGTAGGCCATACGCGAGTAGAATTTGCTCCATTTTCCCTGATAGTGGTGACTAATTAGTCAGCATATTTAGGTATTTGTCGCGCACCCCACCAAACGGGCGAGTACGGCACAAGGCTTTTTAAAAATGGATCCGGACTCAAGAACGTAGCCCAGACACGCCCAACGGCTTCAAAAATGCATCGGATCCTGTTGGTATTCCCCTAAAAAGAGGCGCTTCAGGCGCCAGGCGATTATCGTAGCCCCTCTAAGGAGGGTTAGAACCAGGGGTGACGGCCTCCTGAGGCACGAGGAGGTCCACCGCGTGACGTATATGCTGGGCTTTCCCGGCACCCACGTCAGATAGCCTCGACTGAGTAACTGCTGCTACCAGGGGCAGTCAGCATATTACCCCCCCCCTTACAATTGTCTTACGTATTTATGAGGAATGGAACATACCCATTAATTTTCATAGGTAGGGTATATAACAGTTGTAAACAAATTTTATTTTCGCAAAATATTTCATTTTCAAAAACCAAGTAGTTAATCATTCCATAAATTCAGTTTTGTCGAACTAAGTTTCTGTATGTGCAACAAAATTTTGGGTGAAAAGGCGTTTTTAGTGTAACGGTTATCATTGTGTGAATTGAAACTGGCGATCAAACCCAGGACAAGTTTATTTGCATTTCACTTTGTACTAATGCCCTTAGAAAAGGGCAAGAATCTATCAGTTTTACCTCAGCTATGGGTAAGTAATAGGATAGACTGGGTTCTTTAGCCTTGGTAAGGCAACCCGACAAGGAGATGGCAAACTTTGAATTCAAACCAGCTCGACTCGGTTTAAAAATTGACCAAGTGGAGAGGATAGATGGATTCATGTCTTTCTTAAAGGCATGAGAGCGAAACAAAACACAAACAGCTTCGTCGATGATTTGAATTCGGGTTATCGATTCCATTTCCTACGACGATAACCGTTTCGTTAAGCTCGCCTCCTAAGATTTATGTTGTCTAACGCACGTCTCAGCTTACTTACTGTACCTATTTTGGAAAAAAAACCCGGACACGAGCTTATTCTTGGCATAAGGTCGCAAGTAGCCTCCTCCACAGGGGATCGAACTCATTACACGATAATAATAGTAAGCGAACTTGCTAAGCAGACTAATACTACCCGACAAATCGCCATCCCATTTCTTTGCTCATTATCTTATTTGAGAATTGTTGAAGTTGGTCCTCCACTAAATGGATGTGTTTGATATAAGGATTATGGTCATCTATCTCTGTTACATAATAGATCGGTGGAATCTATTTTTGACAAGTAGTGCAACATTTAAATTAGGTCCTAAGCTGTTGACTCATGTATTTTTCCACTTAGATTAACCTTGAGTTCAATGGCAGTCCATTTTACTTGTTAACCAAGACCACAAATCTCATTGAATCCATTCATTCAGGTGACCAAATTTGTTCCTGAGTTGGAAGTTTGACTGCTCAGATCAAGTATTTCTTAAAAACTGACAAACATTCAATCTTGTTCTCGGACTCCCCGTTTAGGTCGAGCGGATAATGAAGGGAGAGTCGTCAATAAATAAAAAGTAAAACGTGCACATGAAATGGTGGTCGTGTTGTCATTCCTCATCAATGAACAAGAACAAAGAGGGCAACATGAGACAAGATGACCGGCTGAAGATGAGGTAAAGTGAAGAACGCACTGAAGTGAGGTGAGGAGATGGGAGCTGACCGGTTGTTGTGTAAGATCCATATTCATTATCATACACATATAAATATACATAGATCTGTTGAGTAAAGGCTTTTGTGACGTTCATATCGTTTTATACCGAGAATGAAGAGACAACACCTCTTAATGTATAAAAACATAATCTGCTTCTTTTCTTTTCTTTACTCCACAATTTCGTACATTTTGTAATAAAAAGGAAAAGAAGAGTCGGAAACAGCTAAGCTATACAGAGAGGGAGATACGGAATCTTCGGTGAACCGCTTCTTCTTCGTTTTGCTTTCATGAGACTGGTACAGGGCCAACTCAAAGTATGTAGTATCTCAGATTTTTCAACTTCAGGGACTTCGCAAGGCAGCCCTTCTTTCTTCTGATATCATACCCGCGTTCCATTTTAGCGAGCCTGTTGGTTCACATTTTTTCTACTTTTACGAGCCTGTTTCTTCACACTTCTCTGTATTATCTCAAAGCATTTAATAATCTTTCTCTACCTCTCAACCTTGGTCTGTCAGGCACAAGGCCAGCGCCCAGTGTGGCGTGTCGCCTAGTGACTTTTCCCCCGGCTACTTCGTTCTAACACGGGTCGAAAATCTTCAGTGGTCATATAATTTCCCGGATGGCCACGCAATCCCCGGGGGTCACAATTCCTTCCGGCATGCTACTCACGCATTTCCTATGTGTTTTGCTTACATTAAGACGCAGGTGCATATTCTGTTTGCCTCTCAAGAGGCTTGTCCTAGAAATCTTTCTGACACTGTTCAGAAATATGTCTAGAAATTTGCTACTTGCAAAATCTGGGCCGATAGTAGTGTTATATAATCTTTTCAAGAAGTCGTTAAGCCCTTCTGAAGTGAATGGTTTATTTTAGCCCTCTGCATCGTTTGACCCGATTTCATTTCGTTTCTTTGACATTAAATAACCCACAAAGGTTGATATGCCATTAAACAAAGCCCTCCTAGTAGAAGAACAACAGTGGTACTATTTAATCTATAGCTGGAGCGGATAAGAAGTTCATGCCTGCCTCAAGGGTATTAGCCCGAAAGTGAATGTAAGAGCTTGACTTCGAACTCGTTTACTTCGAAGTGACAGTCCAGCACGTTAGCCGTTACACCACGGGGACTTCCCTCTATTTGTTTTGAAGTTTAACTTGTATTTTTTCGTATTCTGCTTCTTATTTAGGGATTGCTGATTGCTATTCTTACTATAAAAGTTTCGGCAAATAAGTCTGCAATATTCTTATATATATATATATGCTAAATACTATGTTATAGAAATAGTTAGTTTAAAAATAAATCTCGATTGAAATGAAAAGTTTTCAGTATTGCATAATGAAGAGTTTATTTTGGATGCATATGAAAACCGTTAATGACAATGTAACCATAAAAATTTCTACTGTACGAACGGATGTTAAAAAAACATTTCTTTGCCGATATGATAAAAATATCTGCAATCGATCCTCAACAAAAATCAAGTGTTTGTATTGTCCGAAAGGCGATTGATTTTTATCAAAACAAATTTCTACTCACAAATATAAAAGCTGTGAATAAAAATAGAAGCTGCCTAATTTAATTTGTTCATACTTTCTGAAAAAAATGAAATAGAAGATCCACATTTTTGAAGGGAAGAGTTTGCTTATCTGTCGTCTACAGAGAATCAAACGGTTTGGTATAAAAGTAAAATATACGGTCTATTTATTCTTACGGTATGTATGTCAGTTTTAAGGTTGTTTTATACTTAAGGTTTAGGGAACTGCAGTAATTTCATGCTCATATAAACATTTTTTTTTTCGTATTGTTGCTACTTAAGTTTTTTTGTTTGATTTTTACTGTGGTCTGCTGAGGCGGCAAAATTATTATTTACTCGAAACCATACCACTGTAAGCAAATTATTTGTATTAGATAGGAATACTTGAGATCGCATAACCGTGTGCAAAAAAAAAAAAGAAAAAAAAGAAAACGAAAAGAGACAAGAACTTAGCTTCTTTAGTTCTCTGGCAAGGTTTATGGAACATGAAGTATGACAGTGTTACTAATTGTTATTAGTACGCTCCTTAGTATGATCCTTAAAAGCTTGAGTGGTGGGGGGCTTGAAGTGTTGGAAATCGGGGGACCAGCTAAGACTATCCAAACTATAGCATTATTGAGATTGGCAAGAATACTGAGAAGCGTCCTGGAGACTTGAGGAGACTTTCTATCTCTCGGATTCCAGTGGAAGACCATCGACTAACGCTGGTGGGAAAAACTTGCAAGAGATAATAAATTGTTTAATAAGGTTTATTATTATTTTTAAGTAAGTATGATTAATACAAATAATTTTATCAAGTATTTCTGTCTAATACTAATAAGTTATATTTAAGGAGGTGCTCGTGGCGTAATGGTTATCGTCGTAGGAAATGGACACGGCGACACGAGTTCAAATCCTGGATGAGACTGATTTCATTTCACATAGGACTAATACCCTATGGGTAAATAGTAGGGCAGACTAGGTTCTTCAGCCTTGGTGAGGCAACTAGTCTAGGAGAAGGAAAACTCTGAATTCAAACCTGTTAAACTTTGCTTAAAAATTGACCTTATTCATATTTACCCAACCCCCTCGGGCAGGATATGACACAAGTTATATTTGACAAGTTGATGAGACACTAACAAGTACTACCACTCAGAGTTAGGCGTTTTGGGTATGACAGTAAACTGCATCTGATGGTGAGGCTACAGCTCTGGGGCCCTGGGAAATGTGAACTACTCCTTCATTGCCATTACTCCTAGATACACTCTTTTTTGGAGAAGGTCTTACCTCTCTGCAGTGGATACAGTCAGCTGTTTGGTTTAGTGGATTTTATGGCATATCAACCTTTGTAGGTTATCTAACACCAAATCCATTTTTATGTAAATAATCAGTTCTATTTAAAACAATTCAGTTTAGCATGAGTACACAGTTTAATTGTCAAACATTCCTATTTCAAACTATTCAAGCAGTTATATATAACAATTCAGTTTAGTGTAAGTACAGTTTCAGTGTCAAAAATAGTACAATTTAAAACAATTAAGTTTAGCAAAAGCACGCAGTTTAAATGTAAGTACAGTTTAATTGTAAAAATCATTTCTCTTTCGAGCTATTCAGTCTAGTCAAGCAATTCTACTTCAGCTATTTCAGTTTAGTAAAAGTACAGATTTCGTTTACACAGTTAAATGTCAGAACAGTTCTATATTAAACAATTTAGTTTAGTGTAAATACAGTTTCAATGTCAAAAAAGTTCCATTTAAAAGAATTCAATTTAGCATAAGCACGAAATTTAAATGTAAGTACGGTTTAATTGTCAAAAATATTTCTGTTTCAAGCTATTCAGTTTATTTAAACAATTCATTTTAGCATAAGTATACTGTTAGTTCTATTTAACCCATAGATAGGGCCCTATCAGGTGCTACCACTCCGGGCCAGAGTGGACCTGGGAGCAATGGCAATGAAGGATTACTCTGCATTCCCCAAAGCTCCAGCAGATTATTTAGTGTCATATCCAGGACACTCGTTGGGGGGGGTCTTACCCCTCTGCAGAGGTGCAGTCAGTGTATTCTACAGCCCCAGTCGACTGGGCAAGATACAGTCAGCGTTATCTTAGCCATACCAACTGTACGGTAAAACTTGTGGTATGTATGTTATAACAAGAGAAAATGATAGTTTGGGTTTTATGGGATATCAACCATTTTGAGTTATTCAAAGTAAATTTTCTTTTTTATACATATCTATAAATTGTGTTTACAAAACATAAATATTTTATATATAACACAGCCCGATCGACTGGGGGCTGTCGAATTAACCAACTGAATCTCTGCAGACGAGTAAGACCTAAGCTATGATTCTCCTGGATATGACACTAAACAATCTGTGGAGAGTAATGCTCACCATTATATGGTTTAGTGTCTTATCTAAGATATTCGTTGGGGAGGTCTTACCTTCTCTGCAGAGATGCAGTCGGTGTCTTCTACACCCCCAACTGACTGGGCTGTCCTAGGAGAAAGTTCGAACGTATAAATATTTTTCATTCTTTACAAGGAAATAAGAAATCTGCTTGGAATGAAATTTCCAACAAAAAGCAATAACCACCGAAAAACAATGTCGTCGCAAGATGTAACTATCACACAATTTAAATTTCCAAACTTTAAAAAAATTGTCTTGTCGTATCAAAAGAATTATTCAGAATTAATTAAACGTTAATGAGGTTTACAAGTAGTTTTTCAAGCTGGAGATATAAAATAATTACATTGTATTATTGCTTTGTTATAGATAACAATCTGGACAGAAAATTATAGTAATATATTTATCATTACTAAGCCCAGTTGGCTCGGGCTGTACAATACGACTGAATCCTTAATACCGCACCCCTCCAGCTATGGGTAAATAATAGGGTAAATTGGGCTGTTTAACCTTGGTACGGCGACTAGTCTAGGAGAAAGAAAACTTAGAAATTAGAGGCGATGTACTCCGCTTTAAAATAGACCTTGTATTAGATCCTACCCACGACTGAGAGGTTGAGTGTGTGTATATATATATATATATATATATTCGGTCCAGTTTAACCGGAGTCGGGAATAATTCGGGAGTCGGGAACAAAGAATCATTCAAATATGAACATTTAAATTTTCCTGGTAAAGAGCTCAATGTAACTGACATCATAGAGCAATAATTTATTTAAGAAAAACAAAAACCGGTCACATTAGGATTATAAATTTATTTCCATCCTGTTATGGGTATTGATAGGAATCAATAACACCAAAAATAACAGGACTTCTTCAGATGTAATGGATAAAATAATTCAGAATAGACACGGGAAGGGAGGGGGTAGAAGAGGGGAGAAGAGTCTCCTCCCCATTTCGCCCACTTCGGGTTTTTAGGTTTTATTACAGGTTGCAATTATAGTAAATTAATTTTTAAAAAATTTTTAAATTCTAAATACATTTCAACTTAAAACTCCAGATTTAATAATGATAATTTAAGGAAGTACAACATTCCTTAATAACATTACGTAAGGATACAGTAATACTTAAATTAAATTCAAAATGTATATTCGTGCCTATTAATTCAGTTACCCTTCCATTGAAAAGTACGTACACATCCCATGGTATCTTCTCATCTTTTTATTTCATTTTATTCATTTCACCTCGAATCTCAAATTAATCCTATGTTTTGGTTAATTAAACATTATCTATGATAATTTGTCTGTAGTTTAAATTTATTCCTATGTCTACACCTAGCTATTAATTCACATCGCTGATTTAATAATAAACAAACAACTAATAATGATATACCCAGACCCTGAAAAATTATCAAATAATAAAAGGTTATTAAGTAATGTACTTCCCTAAATTTTTATTAAATCAGCAGTTTTAAGTTGAAACGTATTTAGAATTTAAGAATTAAAAAAATTTAATTTACTATAATTGCAACCGGTAATAAAACCTAAAAACCGGAAGTGGGCGAAATGGGGAGGAAACTCTTCACCCCTCTTCTACCCCCTCCTACCCTTCCTTCCTGTGTTTATTTTGAATTATTTTATCCATTAGATCTGAAGAAGTCCTGTTATTTTTGGTGTTATTGATTTATATCAATACCCATAATAGGATGGAAATAAATTTATAATCCTAATGTGACCGGTTTTTGTTTTTCTTAAAGAAATATATATATAAGATAATAAATATATATTACATATATATATATATATATATATATATATGTATATATATTTAATCCATGGAAAATATTCTGCGACCTTAGGTTTCATGAAGTTTATAAAAGTTTTTAAAATTTATAAAGCAACCTTCATCAAGCAGCTAAGAAGATGGAATGAATTGAAAATCGAATGTGTGTGCTTGTAGTTTGTGAGGAAACAAATAGGAAGTATTATTTTCGGCGCGCCTTCATAGTTTACTTATAAAATCTACCATCTTCATGATATCTATACAAAGAAATGTGTATTTATAGAATTAATCATCTTTGTCTCTTCTCTCTTTTTTTCTCAACTGTATATAATTGTGTGTGCATGAATACGAAATTCTGCTGTCATATTATAAACATAAATAAATATATTACAGATTCATGTTTAAATATATGTACTTTATATAGATGCAGTAAAGTGTGCATGAAAAAAATATGTGGACCGTTTGAATACATTAAAAAAAAACCAGAAAATAAGTGGACATTATTCAATCAATATTTCTTGAAAAAACGGCCACAGTAGAAGAGTTAGTAAAGTTGGTGTGGTTGAGTTTGGTTTGGTTTGGTTTTATGGCATATCAACCTTTCTAGGTTATTTAACGCAAAATCCATTTTTATGTAAATTATCAGTTCTATTTCAAACAATTCAGTTAGCGTGAATACACAGTTCAATTGTCAAAAATATTTCTATTTCAAACTATTCAGTTTATTCAAGCAGTTATATATAACAATTCAGTTTAGTGTAAGTACAGTTTCAATGTCAAAAACAGTTCAATTTCAAACAATTCAGTTTAGCATAAGCACGCAGCTTAAATGAAAGTACACTTTAATTGTGAAAAGCATTTCTATTTCAAGCTATTCAGTTTAGTCAAGCAGTTCTAATTCAGCTTAGTATAAGTACAGATTTTGTTTACACACAGTTAAATGTCAAAACAGTTCTATGTTAAACAATACAGTTTTGGGTAAATACAAATTCAATGTCAAAAAACAGTTCAATTTAAAATAATTCAGTTTAGCATAAGCACGCAGTTTAAATGTAAGTACGGTTTAATGGCCAAAAACATTTCTATTTCAAGCTATTCATTTTAATCATACAATTCAGTTTAGCATGAGTATGCCGTTAGTTCTACTTAACCCATAGATAGAGCCCTATCAGGTGCTACCACTCCGGGCCAGAGTGGACCAAGAAGCAATGGCAATGAAGGGTGCTCCGTATTCCTTAATGCTGGGACCTCACCATCAGACTGTTTCGTGTCAGGATACTCATTAGGGGGAGGGGGTCTTACTCCTCTGTGTATTCTACAGCCCCAGCCGACTGGGCAACGGTAAAGTTGGATGATTTTTATGGCATATCCACCCTTGTAAGTTATTTAATACCAAATCCAGTCCAGACAGACTGTTTCGTTCTATCAGAACTCTTCAGTGTGGCTAGACATATATATATGTGTGTGTGTGTGTGTGTGATTTGTAAACGAATAGTTTGTAGGTAAGACTCTAAACTAGCCAGACCCTGTCGGTTAGGACTTAGAATACACTGATTCCACCTATGCAGAGGCTTAAGACTACCCAGTGTGGCTACCTGTTGGCCATGGGCGGTGACACGTAGAGGACTAGGACGGAATCCTGGTGGTTGAACAGTCATTGATCTGATCAATCGGCTGGTCTCGTCATGCCCTAGCACTTGTATGTTTCTTTTCTCCTGAATGTACTATCCAATCTGCACCTGCGGAACAATTCCCAACTCTTTTATCTTATAAGCGTTTGAAGGCGGGGGCTGAGGGTCAATTTTGTTTAGAGCAAAGAAGTTTTGACCACTGTTAAATTGTACGGCATTAAAACCAGAAATTAACAGAGGCTCTGAATTTCGCTCTGGATATGAAGATACTGGTAATGTATCCTCGTCTGAACCAGGGCGAATGGGTTTCATCACTGGCTTATTCCTTACACGCGGTGGACTCCATGGTGAGTGGTGGAGCATAGGACCAATGAATAATAAACACCAAATATGGCTTTCCTCAAAATAAAAAAACCTAAAAGTAACCTTTCTGAATCAGACTCTGATTCTAGCACAATGATACGGAATTCAAGGAATTTCCAAAATTCAATGGACGAAACATCGCTAAACAAATTGTCACCATTTGTTGGTTGGTTGGTTTTTATGGCATATCAACATTTGTAGGTTATTTAATGCCAAAACCATTTTTATACAAATAGTCAGTTCTATTTCAAATAATTCAGTCTAGCATGTGTACATAGAAATGTTTTTGACAATTAAACTATTTCAGACTATTCAGTTTATTCAAGCGGTTCTAATTCAGCTAATTTTGTTTACACACTGTTAAATGTCAAAACAGATCTCTCTCTCTCTCTTTATATATATATATATAAATAAACAATTCAGTTTAGTATAAGTACAGTTTTAATGTCAAAAACAGTTCCATTTCAAATAATTGAGTTTAGCATAAGCACGAAGTTTAAATGTAAGTACGATTTGATTGTCAAAAATATTTCTATTTCAAGCTATTCAGTTAAGTCAAACAGGTCGAATTCAAATAATTCTGTTTGGCATAAGTATGCGGACAGTATAAATCGTTCTATTCACTTTTCCTCGTTTGTTTGCACACAGGTAAATTATTACGAGAGTTGCTATGTAATAATAAGAATTTAACATCAGTAATTTGTTTGCACACATTTAAATAGATACGTATATGTAAGAGATTTACAATTTAAAAGGTGATTGAGCTTATAAGTTCGCCCACAGTTAAGTGGTTTCAAGTATTGTAGTTTTTTATTATTTCTTCAAGATTAAGGCTGGCAACTACGCGGTCTATGTCGCTATCCCTACTCTCGATACTATACGTCCTTTGTAGGGGTTTTGTTGGTTGTTGAGCATTGGATTGTTTGGTTGGGTTTTATGGCATATCAACCTTTGTAAGTTATTTAACGCCAAATCCATTTTTATGTAACTAATAAGTTCTATTTCAAACAATTTAGTTTAGCATGAGTACAGAGCTTGTCAAAAACATTTCTCTTTCGAACAATTCAATTTATTCAAGCGGTTATATAACAATTCAGTTTAGTATAAGTACAATGTCAAAAACAGTTCTATTTCAAATAATTCAGTTTAGCATAGGAAGTAATTCTCCTTTGGCATAGATATGCAGGCAGCATAAATCATTCCATTTACTTTTCCTCATTTATTTACACAGTTAAATTATTACAAGAGTTTCCATGTAACAATAAGAATTTAACATCAGTCATTCGTTCGCACACATTTGAATGGATATGTATGATATGTTAGAAATTAACAATTCAAGAAAGTAACTGAGCTTATAAGTTTGCCGACAGTTAAGTGGTTTCAAGTATTGTAGTTTTTGATTATTTCTTCAAGATTAAGGCTGGCAACTCGGCGGTTTGTGTCGCTATCCATACTATACGTCCTTTGTAGGGGTTTTGTTGGTTGTTGAGAATTGGATGGTTTGGTTGTTATAGGCGACTTTGTTGTTGAGGGTATTTTGAATGTACATCCTGGTCTTTCCTTATTCCCTTTGGTGTTCATTTCTATTTTCGCAGTTTGACGAATGGGGAGTTGTGATTTTTTTTTCCAGTTGTTCAGGTCTTATGGGAGACAGGTTTTTTAGTCTATCTTTAATGCTTTTTGGTGGACGGATTGGTGATTTATGTAACGGCTGTTTTGATGGAGATTTTGCACTTTTAGGAGTAGTTCGTGTTGGAGTGATAGATCCTATGTGTGTTTTTGTTTGGACAACAACATAGGATCTCTCGCCTTTCCCAACTTGTTGCTGAGCTGGTGCTTGGTAAAATTCAACCGAGTGTCGTTTTTTCAGGTGCTCCTGAAGCTTTGGCCAATCATTGGTTTCCAGCTTGATCAATTTCTCCTCGAGTATTCTATATTTATTGCCGTCATTGGTTCTATCCACCCTCCGTGCAACGGAGGCGTAGCTGCTTTCCCCCATATAGCTCCCTACAATTCTCCAAGCTTCCAGGAAGGAAACATTCCTCTTGTGTTTTACCTCAATAATTTCTTTTTCTTTTTGGTCAACAGCGCCAGATCTTGTTTAACCTGATGATCTTGTCGGCAGTTTGCACATTTGATTTCTTTCATGCAATCTTCCTCTACGTGGTCCGGGTCCTTTTCACCGCAATTGGCACATGTCTGTCGTCCTCTACAGGCTCCCCTGTGGTGTCCATATATTTGGCATTTGAAGCACCTCAGGGGATCTGGGAGCTCAACTCTCTCAAGACAATAGCCGATCTTCACCTCGTTGGGAGTACGGGGCTTATTAAATGTTAGGATGTAAGTGTTGGTCTGGATTCGTTGTTCACTTTTTCTGATGGAGATTCTCTTTATATTTGTAACTCCCTGTTTTCCCAGGGCTGATGCTATCTCGTCTTCTGTAGCCAATGCCAACTCTCTACTCCTGATAACTCCCTTGGAAGTGTTGAGTTTCTCAGGCAGAAAACATTAAAAATAAAAACCTTTCATTTCATTTTAATCATACAATTCAGTTTAGCATGAGTATGCCGTTAGTTCTATTTAACCCGTAGATAGGGCCCTATCAGGTGCTACCACTCCGGGCCAGAGTGGACCTGGGAGTGATGGCAATAAAGGTGTACTCTACATTACTGAGACCTCACGATCAGACTGTTTCGTGTCATATCCATGACATTCGTTAGTGGGAGGGGTCTTTCCCCTTTGCAGAGATGCAGTCAGTGTATTCTACAGCCCCAGCCGACTGGGCAAAATAATCATTTGTTTGCACACAGATGATTTTAAATAACCGATAATAATAATCTTTTGAAAACAATTATAACTTCAAGTTTTGTTTGATATGATATAAAAACAAACAAACCAACCAATCATTGTCGGTCATTTAATGTCAAATCCTTTTTATACATATATATTAAATATATAATTTCTAAACACATGTTGACAATATTTTTAAACGAGCCTGACATCATTTTTTGTCTCATTGTTAAATAGTTTCACTTACATCATTCAAATACGAATAATTCTACTTAGTATTAATCATTTGTTCGCATAAAGTTTAATGTTTTCAAATATTGCTATGAATCACTAACAATTCAATTAAATATCAATCTTTTGCTTACACATTGTTAGATTATCAAATTGTTCTATTTCGAACGATTTAGTTTAGCATAAGGATACAGGGTTAGAGTGGACCTGGGAACAATGGCAATGAAAATTTGATGGTTTGGTTTTATGGCGTATCAACCTTAGTAGGTTATTTAACGCCAAATCCATTTTTATGTAAATAAACTGTGCACTCATGCTAAACTGAATTGTTTGAAATAGAAATGTTTTCGACCATTAATCAGTTCTATTTCAAACTATTCAAGCAGTTTTATATGATAATTCAGTTTAGTGCAAGTACAGTTTCAGTGTCAAAAACAGTTCAATTTCAAATAATTCAGTTTAGCGTAAGCACAGTTTAATTGTGGAAAAACATTTATTTCGAGCTATTCAGTTTAGTCAAGCAGATCTAATTCAGCTAATTTAGTTTAGTATAAGTACAGATTTTGTTTACACTCAGATAAATGTCAAAACAGTTCTTTGTTAAACAATTCAGTTTAGTGTAAATACAGTTTCAATGTAAAAAAAAAAAAAAAACAGTTCTATTTGGTGGGTTTTATGGCATATCAACCTTTCTACGTTATTTAACGCCAAATCCATTTTTATGTAAATAATCTGGTCTATTGAAAACAATTCAGTTTAGCATAAGTACACAGTTTAATTGTCAAAAACATTTCCATTCCAAATTATTCAAGCAGTTATATGCAGCAATTCAGTTAAGTGTAAATACAGTTTTAATGTCGAAAAACAGTTCTATTTCAAATAATTCAGTTAAGCATAAGCACGCAGTTTAAATGTAAGTACGGTTTAATTGTCAAAAAGATTTCTACTTCAAGCTATTCAGTTTACTCAAACAATTCATTTTAGCATATGTATGCTGTTAGTTCTATTTAACCCATAGATAGGGCCCTTATCAGGTGCTACCACTCCGGGCCAGAGTGGACCTGGGAGCGATGGCAATGAAGGGGTACTCTGCATTCCCCAAAGCTCCAGCACTGCTGGAACCTCACCATCAGATTGTTTAGTGTCATATCCAGGACACTCGTTAGGGGGGGTCTTACCCCTCTGCAGAGGTGCAGTCAGTGTATTCTACTGCCCCAGCCGACTGGGCAATACGCAGAGTTAAATGTCAAAAAGTTTTATTTTAGATAATTCAGTTCAGCATAAGTACACAGTTTAGACGTTAAAAACAGTTCTATTCTGAGCAATTCAGTTCAGCACTAGTACGCAGTTCCAATGTCAAAATAGTTCTATTTTAAACAATTCAGTTTAGCATAAATACACAGTTTAAATGCAAAAATCAGTATAGTGAAAGAAGCACGGTGGACCTGGGAGCGATGGCAATGAAGGGGTACTCCGCATTCCCCAAAGCTCCAGCACTGCTGGAACCTCACCATCAGATTGTTTAGTGTCATATCCAGGACATTCGTTGGGGTGGGGTCTTACCCTTCTGCAGAGAAGCAGTCGGACTATTCTACAGCCCCAGCCGACTGGGCAAGTAGGTTATTTGATGCCAAATTATCTTTATATATTCATATATATGATTTGTATTTGTTTGGTTGGTTTGGTTTTATGGCATGTCAACCTTTAACGCCAATATGATTTGTAAATTAATTATTTGTTGATAATATTTTTTAAACACTAGCGAGAAGTCTTTTTTTTTTTTGCACACAGTTAAATGGGTCTGAAGTAATATTATATGATACTAATAATTCATTTAACTGTGCGAAAAAAACATGGCTGATATTAAACTGATTTCAAGTATTGGTATGTAATACTCATAATTTAATTTAATATCAATCATATTTTGTGCACAGTTGAACGATTTCAATTAAAGTAAATGATTAGATATAGTAAATGATTAAATGAATGGGACCCTAACAGGGACTACCGCTTCGGGTTAGTGGACCTGGGAGTGATGGTAATGAAAAGGTACTTCATATTCCTAAAGCCTCACCATCAGATGAAGTTTAGAGATGCATCCAGAACACGTGTCTCGGGGTGTTGTTTTACCCTTCTACGGAGATGCAGTCGGCGTATTCGAAAGTCCCAGCCAACTGAACTGTTAATTTGAAATAGAATGAAAGCTGAAGGTGTGGGAAGTAAATAATTTTTTTCTAAGATTATGACCCAGATCTAGTTATCAGATAAATATAAAGTGGTGTGTGAAGTTGCCATCTGTTCGCTGTATACCAGAGCCTATAAAAATCGGTAAAAATTTCTTTTTCGACAGAAGAAATCTTCACAACTTCCTACTGACAAACATGTTTGCTGTACTCTCCTTGTGCGTCTTGCTGGCTGCTCAGGTAAGGTTCATTGGTAATTCATACCCCACCTCTTTTTAGAGAATATCCAGTTGGAGTAAGACCCCACCCCGAAGCCGCTAACAGCTTGACTCGTAATGCTTTCACGAGGGGATCTTACTGAACAGTCTGTGATTCGGCAATCGAAGTGCCCACGTAACCTGCAACACTCCACTTTGATCATTACTTAACTAGACTGGCAGTCAGAGAGGCTCTATCTGGTCATATCAAGGCCTTGCACCTATATGATTGTCCCGATCGTATTCTTCAAATTGCTCTTGGAGTAAACAAGTATCCAACCCTATTTTATCTTAAATGTGCTAGAACGCGTTGGTTGAGTGTCATTTGCGTCACAAAGTAGCAATACTTGAAACTATTTAAACGCTGATAATTCTATTTAATATTAATCATTCGTTTTCAGTGTCTTAGAATTTCTAGAAACCATTTTACTGTGTACAAACAATTAATATTAAATTGAATTATTAGAATGTGATAGTAATACTAGAAACATTTTGTGTGCAAACAAATGAGCTCTAAGTCGTTTAAAAACAATGTTACTTACAAACTATTCCCTTACAAATTATATATATGAATAAACAGCTTCGGGTACTAAATCCACCACAGGGGGACTGTTGGTTGGGTCTTTATGGCACATCAACCTTTGCAGGTTATTTAACGTCAAATCCATTTTTATGCAAATAGTCAGTTCTATTTCAAACAACTCAGTTTAGCATGAGTACGCAGTTTAATTGTCAAAACATTTCTATTTCAAGCTAGTCAGTTTATTCAAACAATTCTAATTTAGTATAAGTACAGATTTTATTTACTCACAGTTAAATGTTAAAACCGTTCTATATCAAACAATTCAGTTTAGTTTAAGTACAGTTTAATTGTCAAAAACATTTCTATTTCAAACAAATTTTTCTCATAACATTTTAAACAAACCTGTGATTTCAAGGATTTCTATCCAGTATAAATGATTCTATTAACTGTGCGCAAACAAATGAGGAAAAGTAAAGTTCTTACTGTTGCATAGCTACTCTCGTAATAATTTAACATCAGTCATTTGTTTGCACACGTTTAAATAGATACGTATATGCAAGAGATTAACTATTTAAACAGGTGATTGAGCTTATAAGTTAAGTGGTTTCAAGTATTGTAGTTTTTAATTATTTTTTTCAAGATCCCCATCGGGGTTAATGTACCATAAAACACCATTAAGTCAGATCTTTGATGTTGGCTTTCTAAGAAGATTGTTTCTTTAGTTTTTTGATACTTCATTTAATGGAAGCATAATTTAAATAGATTTTTGACTGATATTTTCAGCCTTTCGCTTCATTGAAAGTATTAAAAATTCTCTTGATGACACTGTGTGCAACTAATCAAATTCCTGGCACCGCGAAGTGTGCGACTATAATCGAATTTCTAGCACCATGCTGTGTGCGAGTGTAGTCGAATTTTTAAACTCACAATATTTGCAATACGTATTCTCCATCTGCTAGGAAATTTTACCGTGGAAATTTCTCGTTATTTTGCCAGCAAATTCGATTATTTTTGTCATATTTATTCAGATTCTTTAATGTTTTCATTGGCTGTGCAACTATAATAGAATTCTGACTATTTTTTTTTTTATTATTCATCAGATTGTTACCAAAAATACAAGACAAATAAGAACAAAAAAAAAATCAGATTTTATTTAGAAAATATTCTCTTTATTATACAATCGCAAGTTTATAACATTTACGTTGATTATTATATATCATATTGATTTTCAAGGTTTTAAATTGTTTGCCTACCCCTACTGTAAGATAATCAAACTGCCGCCCGCGGGCTGCATGCAGTCCATTGCATTGTTCTATGCGGCCAGCGGGAGCCTTTAAAAATAAAAAATAAACTCTTGCACTTGAACCTCGTGATGCGACCCTCCAATTGAAATGTTTGTCAACCCGTCTTACAATAATTCCTCAAATGCTTTTCTATCTATAATAGCATAACTAAAACTATAGCCACCCAAATGGGTGATTTTTGGTTGGTTGTTCGGGTTTTATGACATATCAACCTTTGTAGTTTATTTAACGCCAAAACCATTTTTATGCAAATATTCAGTTCTGTTTCAAACAATTCAGTTTAACATGAGTACACAGTTTAATAGTGAAAAAACATTTCTATTTCAAGCTATTCACTTTAGTCAAACAGTTCTATTTCAAACAATTCAGTTCAGGTTTTGTGCACTGTTTCGATGCCAAAACAGTTCTATTTCAAGCAATTCAGTTAAGCATAAGTACAGTTTAATTGTCAAAAATATTTCGATTTCAAGCTATTCAGTTTAGTCAAAGATTTCTAATTCAAACAAATCAGTTCAACATAAGTACGCAGGTTAGTTCTAATTAAATACCCAAATAGGTGAGGCTGTTTGCATTTCCCCTTGCGCTAATGCCCTTGAGAAAGGAAGAATCCCTCCATTTTCATTTCAGTTATGGGTAATATAGTGGAGCAAACTGAGTTTTTTAGCCTTGGTTAGGCAAGCAGACTAGAGAAAAAAAAAAAAAACAGTCAGCCTTAATCCACTTAAAAATTAACCTCGTGTCACATTCTACCGTGGGCGATGAGGTTGGGTCAATCCATACATAAATTTGTGAGGCGCCCGTTGTGTTATGGTTATTGTCGTTAGAAATGGACTCGGGAACCCCAGTTCAAGTCCTGGACAAAGCAGTTTGCATTTCATGTAGCGCTTATACACTTGGGAAACGTATGAATCCAACTATTCTCCCTCCTGCTATGAGTAAATAGTCGGGCAGATTGAGCTCTTTAGCCTTCGTACGGCAACCGGTCTAGAAGGAAAACTCTGAATTCAAACCTGTTAAACTCCGCTTTAGAATTAACCTGGTGTCACATTCAACTTGTGCGGTGGGGTTGTAAAAATACCTACCGTTTACATTTCGGCTTGACCGGGTCATCTTTTTATTTATTTCTTTATCTAAAACAAATCTGAAACTGAGTCGTACCACCCATCCCATGACATAATCTAACGTTTTGTTGGTTGGTTGGTTGATTGGATTTAATGGCATATCAACCTCTATAGGTTATTTATTGCAAAAGCCTGTTTACACGTTCTAACGTTTTGTTAATTCGTCTTTCTTTCAACTGCTGTTTTGTTTAATAACCCGGTACCATTTGCTGTAGATTTTTTTCCTGGTCAACATCGGTTAATTCTACTAGTATTTAGATATATTAAAACAATCTAAATAATCATCGATCAAGTTCTAAGTTAAATGTTTATAAAAATGTTTAGATGTAGATCTATCGGTCGACTGACTTATTTTCTTCTCCGACAGGCCTTTGCTGCTAGTCCCCGATGTGACATGAAAAATCGCTTCCCTGGCACATGTGCTGCCGACCACTGTTGTGCTATGGCAGGATTTCCAAACATTGGAATTTTTTGTAGACCTCTTCCAGTCGCCGGTGAGACGTGCGCCACCCGGGACACACCATTTATTTGTCCCTGCGCTCAAGGTTTGACTTGTAAGCCGAAAATCAAAGCTAATGGAATCACATCTATGTACGGCAAATGTGCTTAAATTTGATACGCCATTATACACGAATGTATCACATAAAGCGTTCAAAATCTTTTGTAATTAAAAGCACTGGATAATATAATACTTGTCTCTGTTCTATTTGCTTTTGCTTCGAACTATTTCTGGATGAACGTCCATCGAGTTCTGTAGGAATCCCGTAGAATGATCTTCCGGATTTAAAGTTTTCGCAGTGAAAACGTTAGTAGTGACGAGCGAATGGAAAGTGTGTAATATCCCCTCTGTAACGAAGGGATTTGATAAATATATAAGTTTGATTTTTTAAGTGGAGTACAGCTGGTTTGAATTCAAATTTTTCTTCTAGACTGATTACCAAGACTAAAGAATCCAGGCTACCCTACCACTTGCTCATAGCTGAGAAGAGAGACATATTTGTGCTTTCCCCAAGGTTATTAAAACGAAGTAAAATGCTTAAGGTCAACTAAACCAATAACTATCCAAATGGACGAGGCTCTTTGCGTTTTATTTTGCGCTAATGCCCTTTGAAAACGTATGCATCCTACCATTCTCTCAGCTATGTGTAAACAAGTAGGACAGACTGGATTCTTTGAATTCTTCCAAGCTGTAGCTGTATCAGTACTACTGTATGATTGCAACACTTAGATTCAAACGAAATACTTGAAGGGAACTACACAAAATTGCTGCGTCCTGTTTTGGACAAATTTTAGAAGTGTTAATCTTTCGTTCTTTTATTTAATGCCATATATATATATATATATATATATATATATATGGGGGTAAGTATTTTTGTTTTTAAACGAATTATTTGAACGTGAAAAAAAAGTTAAAGTTTGCTTCTCAGACGTACGCTTTGTCGAAGGTCTTGTTTCGTAGACGTACATTGTCTATCTATACACTGCTTTGAGGCATGAAATTATGTTGTCAGACTTAATATATATAAAAGGTTTCTTTGTAGTAATTACAGCAGCAAGGTGTATGCATTCAGTTAAGAGGTTTTTCACTGTGAATGCAGCCTAGTATCTAGTGCACATTGATTGATCTTCTTTAAGCAAGTGTGAATGGATGAGGTAAGTGTAGCCTATGCGTAGTCGAGATTGTGTTATTTCCCCTTTCCTTACTCAATAATTGTTGAAGCGTTTGTGTCATTCTTGTTGAATATAATTATTTATTCCTCCCTTTTTAGGTCCGGATATAGGATCTTAAATTTTTATCGGGGAGTGGGGTTCGTTTCGGGTCGATTTTTTTTTGTTTGAATCCGTTTGATTGCAAATCACATTCATTATCTAATTGTTTTTCCTCATTCTTGTGGTATGGCTTGTACTACTATAAAAAAGGTGTCGTCTACTGGATTCCAAATAACTGAGTAATTTTTACTGACAATGGATTGTCGAGATTTTTGCTTTTTATCTATTTTGGATGGTGGAGTTATTGCTATTATAACCAATATGATGTCAGATAATTTTGTTTTTAGAGTTTGATAACACCAATTTTTTTTTTTTTTTAATCTGAGAATTAATTTTATTTATTAAAAAAAAAGCCTCATCTCAAAATGATTCCAATAAAAGACAAGTACAAAAAATTCGGTACAGACCCGACTCTGGAAGACCAGATAAGGATTTATAAGACCCAAAAATCCATCCTTATCTTGATCGCCCTTCGGGGCCCGTGGCGCAGCGGTTGAGTCTCTTCGGTTCCAGGTGAGCATTGTCAGAAGATAGCGGTTTCAAATCCTACCAGAGGTTTACTTTGTCAAAAACGTGGTGCGATGGAAGGCAGTAATTACTGGGGATACAAGACTCAGTATTCCTATCCGAGGTTGCGGTAAATCACCTGAAGAAGGCCAGAGGTGAAATTTGGCCGAAACGTAGTGAAAGAAAGAAACAACACAAAAAACTACCAAGATGAGGGGGGAAAAGTCCGCAATAAATAAAATTAATTCTCAGATTAAAAAAAAAAAAAAGCCTCATCTCAAAATGATTCCAATAAAAGACAAGTACCAATCTCTTCATTGACGATTGCGACTGTTTGCTCACAGATTAAATTGGTTATACATATATATGTAAGAGTATAATTTGTCGGTAAGACTACCAACCATTTATAGTTAATTTTATTCTAACTGGGTGCTCTGAACTTCTGGCTTTGCTTCAGTAAATCACTAAAAGACAAGATGGCATTTCAAGTGGTTGGTTTTTATGGCATATCAACCTTATTTAACGCCAAATCCATTCTTATGTAAATAATTAGTTTTATTTCAAACAATTCACTTAAACAGTACTTACATTTAAACTGCGTGCTTATGCTAAATTCTGATAAACATTTCTATTTCAAGCTATTCAGTTTAGTCAAGCAGTTCTAATTCAGCTAAGTATAAGTTTACACTCGGTTAAATGTCAATACAGTTTTAATGTAAAAAACAGTTCTATTTCAAATAATTCAGTTTAACATAAGCACGCAGTTTAAATGTGAGTGAGGTTTAATCGTCAAAAACATTTGTTTCAAGCTATTCAGTTTAATCAACGGCATAAACTGAATTGTTTGTTTCTATTTAACCCATACATAGGGCCCTGTCAGGTACTACCACGCCGGGCCAGATTGGACCTGGGAGTAATGGCAATGAAGGGGTGCTCCGTATTCCCCAAAGTCCCAACATTAATGGAACCTCGCCATCAGATTGTTTAGTGTCATATCCAAGACACTCGTTTTTTTTTGTTTTGTGGGGGGTACCCCTCTGCAGAGGTGCAGTCGATGTATTTTACAGCCCCAGCCGGCTCGGCAATTGACAGTTTTATTTCAGATAATTCAGTTTAGACGTCAAAACAGTTCTATTTCGAGCAATTCAGTTTTGCATAAGTACGCAGTTTAGATGTAAAAACAGTTCTATTTTAAACAATTCAATTTAGCATAAATACGCAGTTTAAATGCAAAAATCAGTATTGTGAAGGAAGTACGGTTTAGTTTTATTTAACCCATAGATAGGACCTTATCAAGTGCTACCACTCCTGGCCAAAATGGACCGGGGAGCGATGGCAATAAAGGGGTATTCTGCATTCCCCAAAGCTCCAGCATTGCTGGAACCTTACCATCAGATTGTTTAGTGTAATATCTAGGACACTTGTTGGGAGATGGGGTCTTACCCTTCTGCAGAAGTGCAGTCAGTGTATTCTACAGCCCCAGCCGACTGGGCAACATTTCAAGTGGTATAATGGTTGAGGATGGTTGGATTTTATGACATATCAACCCTTGTGGGTTACTTAATGCAAAATCATGGATATACATATGAATTAAATATATGATTTGTAAGCACATTTTCTTGATAACATTTTTTAAAATGAACCTGAGCTCATTTTTTGCTCTCAGCAATACTTGAAACCATTTAACTGTAACAGTAAATAATCTAATCTAACATCAGTCATTTCTTTACACACAGTTATATGCTATGTAAGAGAATAATTTGTGGGTAATTTCATTTCTAAATGAATTAGAATTAATTTATTTGCACATGATTAAGTCCTGCTATTGTTTGCGCACAGTTAAAATTACCAAGTTATTCACTAACAGATCATATAACTAATTATTTCTAAATGAGTTATGACTAATTTATCAGAACACGAGTAAGTTTTGCTATTATTTCAGCATATTGTGAACACCGCCGTCAGGGTGGTTAATATATTTAGAAGCATGTTTCTAAAAATAGATTTTTAATGCTTTGGTTTCTAAATTTAGATACTAATATTATTTTCTAGGAGGTGCTCGTTGGTTGGATTTTATGGCATATCAACCTTTGTAGGTTATTTAACGCCAAATCCATTTTTATTTAAATAATCTGTTCTATTGAAAACAATTCAGTTTAGCTAAAGTACACAGTTTAATTGTCAAAAAACATTTCCATTTCAAACTATTCAAGCAGTTATATGTAACGATTCGGTTAAGTGTAAATACAGTTTTAATGTCGAAAAACAGTTCTATTTCAAATAATTCAGTTAAGCATAAGCCCGCAGTTTAAATGTAAGTACGGTTTAATTGTCAAAAACATTTCTATTTCAAGCTATTCAGTTTAATCATACAATTCAGTTAAGCATAAAATGGTTATTATCGTAGGAAATGGACACGGTGATCAGAGTTCATATCCAGGACTAGGCTATTTGCATTTCCCATAGGACCTATACCGTCGGGGAAAGTATTCATTTAACTATTGCCCCTTGCAGCTATGAGTAACAGTAGGGTTGACTGAGCACTTTAATCTTTGACATTAGTTTGTTTTTTTTCTTATGCCAGTTGCTATATAAAGTCCAGCACGATGGCCAATCACACTGCTGAGACTTCCCCTTCTTGAAAGGTTTGAAATCAAAGTTAGCGAGTTCAACCCCTAGTTGTGCTATTATGTTTACTCTCAGGCTCCTTTAAAGAAGGTATGAACCGTCTTATCTTCCAGATTTGGATAAATAGGACAGACCTTTTTAGCGTTGGTATGGTAACTGGTCAAAAAGAAGGGAACTAAATTCAAGCCTTTTGAACTCGGCTTAAAAACTGACATTGTGTTGCATCCTGCTTGCATTGAGGTATCGGTATATATAAGTCTCATTTAAGAATAAGGTTTATTTTAATTTTCTCTAAACGATCCTCATTTTATTTTTGTCCGATGAGAGTAAAAGCTGTGCATACCATTAGAATGTATATATTATAGTTAGTTGGTTGGGTTTTATGGCACATCAGCCTTTTGTTGATTATAGAGTTTGGCTCGTAGTTAATTTTGGCTCCTTATTTTCTTTTTTGAGTAAGGAATGTATGATGCTTGTTTGTTTATTTGTTTGGGTTTTATGACATATCAACCTTTGTAGATTATTTAATGCCAAATCCATTTATATACAAATAATCAATTCTATTTCAAACAATTAAGTTTAACTTGAGTACACACTTTAATTGTCAAAACATTTCTTTTTCAAGCAATTCAGTTTAGTCAAAGTTCTATTTCAAACAATTCAGTTTAGTATAATTATAGTTTTTGTTTACACATTTAAATGTCGAAACAGAAATGTTTTTGACATTTTAACCGTTTAAAAATGGAACTATTTCAAGCTATTCAGTTTAGTATAAGTATAGTTTTTACTCATAGTTAAATGTCAAAAGAGAAATGTTTTTAACAATTAAACTCTGTACTTATGCTAAAGTGAATTGCTTGAAAGAACTATTTCAAACTATTCAGTTTTGCCAAATAGTCCTATTTCAAACAATTCAATTTAGTTTGTATAAGTATAGTTTTTTGTTTACACATAATTAAATGTCAGAACAGTTCTATTTCAAGCAATTCAGTTTAGCATAAGTACACAGTTTAGTTCTATTTGACTCATAGATAGGACCCTATCAGGTGCTACTACTCTGGGCCAAAGTGGACCTAGAAGCAATGGCAATGAAGGTGTACTCTGAATTTCTCAAAGCTCCAGCATTACTGGAACCTCACTATGAGATTGTTTTAGTGTCATATCTAGGACACTCGTTGGGTGGGGGGAGGTCTTACTCCTTCACAGAGAAGCAGTCTGTGTATTCTACAGCCCCAGCCGACTTGGCAAGAATGATTCTTGTGTGGCCTGTAAGTATTCAGAAATATAAAAAGATGGATACTTTCCGTTACAAGAAATATAAACAGTAAAAACCTAGCACAAGAATTTATCTGAGGCACTTGTGACGTAACAGTTGTCGCTATAGGAAATGCAATTGGTCGACTGAGTTCAAATTCGGAGAGAGGGTTTCCCGTGGCGTAATTCCTAAAGTGCTGGACTGCGACCTCGATGTGTACGAGTTTGAACACCAGTCGCGCGATGACGTTCCTTTACAGACTAATGCCCTTGTGAAAGATATGAACTCTCTTATTTCTCCTTCTATAGGTTAAATAGCATCATTGATGTTGGATGGATTTTATGGCATATCAACCTTTCTACGGTATTTAACGCCAAATCCATTTTTATGTAAATAATCAGTTCTATTTCAAACAATTCAGTTTAGCATAAGTAGACAGTTTAATTGTCAAAAACATTTCTATTTCAAGCTATTCAGTTTATTCAAACAGTTCTAATTCAGCTAAGCGTAAGTACAGATTTTGTTTACGTCGTAAAATGTCAAAACAATTCTATATTAAACAATTCAGTTTAGTGTAAGTACAGTTTCAATGTCAAAAACAGTTACATTTCAAACAATTCAGTTCAGGATAAGCACGCAGCTTAAATGTAAGTACGGCTTAATTGTCAAAAACATTTCTATTTCAAGCTATTCAGTTTAGTTGGTTATTTGATTGGGTTTAATGGCATATCAACCTCTATAGGTTATTTAATGCCAAAGCCTGTTTACACGTATGTACGATTTGCAGACACATAATTTAATCATACCATACTGAAACTATACAACTCATTTACTCGCATACGTGTAAGTATTTGCAAGTATTTCTATGTGACATTAGGTTATTTAGTGATGATAGTGTTTTTTTTGGGGGGGGATTTCTGTTTTTATTTCTCACTATTTCTACCAACACAAGCATAAATCTATTCAACAATAATTTGCTTTCTGTTGATTACTTTGTTGTGTTTTCGGGATTGTGACCAAATCTATATTTTCTGGTACAACCCGGTCTCTTTCAAGAACGACAAGACATTATCCATGTGAACGTTCTCAAATAAGTCCTTCATGGTATTTGCGTGGAAATAGCGCTTTCTGGTGTCATTAAAAACTTTACACACAAGGAGAACGTGTTTGATTGTGCAGGGCGTTTGGCATGTCGAGCACTGTGGTTGCTGTTCTTGCTTGAGTATAAAAGAGTGCCTAAGTCTGCTGTGACCAATACGCAATCGCGTTATTGTTACTTGCTCTTTTCGCGATTTTCGAAAGGCTGGGTGCCATTCTCCCAAAAAGGGTTTGACCTGAAATATTTTATTGTTGATATTTCTATTCCAGCGTTGTTGCCATTTTTTGTGGAGGAAATTATTTTCGGTTTCAGATCGGTGTATGGGATGTTGTACTTGTCAGGGGTCAAATCTAAAGCCGATTTTGCTGCCGCGTCTGCTCTATGATTTCCTCTCACCCCAATGTGGCTTGGAATCCAACAAAAAAACGATTTCTTTGTTTAATGTTGAGTGTAGTCTGCAAAGTAGTTTGATAATAAGTGGGTGCTCTAGTTTTTTGTTGTTTAATGACAGAGAGCGAGTCTGAGAATATGATGAATTTTTTGTGTTTTTCTTTCGAGATAATGTTGAGAGCCAAGTCTATTGCACAGGCCTCAGCTGTGAAAATAGAACTATCCATTGGCAGAGCTTTTGTTTTTATTATTTTGTTTAAGACTGCTGCACATACTGTTTTATTGTAGTCTTTGGATCCATCTGTATAGATACATAGATAGTCGGGATGCTGTTGGATGATATTTTGATGTTTTTCTTGGTAGGTGAAGGGATGTGTCTTTGTTTTATGGAGTTGATTCAGTTGAAGGTTAACTTTTGGATTTTTAATGATCCAAGGTGGTATTTGTGTCATTATGCACAATTGATGAAATAAAAAAAGAAATGAAGAAACAAAGTGTAACAGAAGTAAGGAGAATTACAATAAAAAAAGAGGGTAAACTCATTGAAACAAACACCTACATAATGACATTTGACCAACCTAAAATACCGGAGAGGATAAAAGTAGGCTACACAATGGAGAGAGTTGAACAATTCATACCCAATCCATTGCGTTGCTACAATTGTCAAAAATACGGCCATCACGAAGATAATTGTAGAGGTCGTCAAGTATGTGGCAAATGTGCACAAGATACTGACCACCATATTGACAATTGCAACAATCCGTATAAGTGTGCGAATTGCGGAGGCGATCATCCCGTCTATGCACGATCCTGTGAGAGTTGGAAACTGGAAAAAGAAATATTGGGAATCAAACACAAGAACAACATCCCATTCAATGAAGCGCGGAAAACGATAGTAGGATCTAAGACCACAACCTACTCTCAAGCCGTCCAGCGCAATAAAACCCAGTATAATTACGAGAGGATAGTAAAAAAATTGATTCAGCTGGAGCCGGGTGACTGGGAAGGCTATATCAATGAAATAAGAGCCTCCCTTGATACTAACAAAATTTCAGAGACACCAACTACAAAGGCAGATCTTGTAGCAGACAAAGTGAAGACACCTGCACACTCACACACCTCCACGGTTAAGACCGATCTAGAAAAGAACATGGAGCTGTCACCAACCACACAACCAACTAAATGTGTCACGGAGAAATCCCCTTCTAAAACAAGACCAAAAGATAGGAGATCCCCAATAAGACCACCCAATTCTACAGATACCTCTCCAAACAAGAAACCACAAAAAGACAAGACAAAAATTACTCCAAAACAAAATGAAAATGTTGACGCGAGTAACAAATTAAAATTTTTTAGAAAAGATGGAAACTGAAAACAGCCCCCAAGTACACAAACATAAAGGCCATAAAAATAAACGATCAAACAGTCCAGATGTAAGGCCTAACAATGAACCACAAAATAATCCAGTGGAACTGCCGCGGAATCAAAGCCAACAGGAGCGAACTGCTCTTATTGATGACCAGCCGATTGATTGGATCGGGCCCAATCCGACCGCCCGTCAGACCAAGTAAGGGCCAAAATGATGTGTTGCAAGCCATTGACCACTTTGTCACCGGATCAACAACTGCTCAACCACCAGGGATCCGTCCTAGTGCCTTACGGGTCGCCACCCACGGCCAACAGGTAGCCTCATTGGAGGGGGGTCTTACCCTTCTGCAGAGGTGCAGTCGGCGTATTCTACAGCCCCAGCCGACAGGGCGGTTCAGTTTAGTCAAACAATTCAGTGTAGCATAAATATGCCTCTAGTTCTATAGATCAGGCCCTATCACGCCGGCCAGAGTGGACCTGGGAGCAATGGCAATGAAGGGGTGCTCCGTATTTCCCAAAGTCCCGGCATTACTGGAACCTCACCATCATATTATTTAATGTCATATCCAGAACACTCATAGGCGGGTGGGGTCTTACCTTTCTGCAGAGGTGCAGTCAGTACATTGTAATTTACGAAGCTCTTTGCTTCGATGTGGCACAAGGCCGATTGAATGGGGCACCCAATGAGACTCGAACTCACTCTTGCAGTGCAGTCAGTACATTCTACGGCCCCAGCAGAGTGAGCAAAGCATCATTGATGTTCTGCTACAAAGATAGCCATGGCATTATTTAATATCTTATCAACCTTCATTGATTATTTAAAGAAATCAAATCGAGTTCGAACCTCGACACTGTTGTTGGTGCTTCATTTCGCGCTACAGCTTTAGAAAAAAAACACTTTATCTTTCCAGATATAGGTAAATAATAGGTCAGTCTGGGTTCTTAAGCCTTCATTCGGAAACTAGTCAAGGAAAAGGAAAACTGAATTCAAGTCAACTTAACTGCTTGAAATTTTTGCTTCGATGCCGTTAGGTAAATACATACCCGAGACTGCAAGCAAATTGTTTCATTTTCTCTGCTCACCTGAACAGTGACTACTAATTCACCTATGAACGAGAAGCAAGGTTTATATAAATAGAATGGATCGCTGAAATGATCGACTACTCTTTTGTCCGGGTCAGTGTGCATGTTCTGACCAATCAGTAGATTGATTTAGTTGCTAGATTATAGACACATTCCAGCCAATCTTTTGACCAATGTTATCAATATGGGCCGATTGTCCTTTTATTAGTTCCACAGTGTTTTCGCTCCAGCCCACCCATAACGACCTCTTGACCCTAACAATGCATCAGTAAACTAAATAGCCTTGCCAGAAAAATAATTCTTGATATCTATCATTATCCTTCTTCCTTTATTGTGGATTGATGCTAGTGTCAGGGATAGAAACGGCATGAGTCTACCCTACAAGTCTGTACGTCGATCGATCGATGTCTTTCAGTTCACTCCTATTTTGGATGGATTATATTAATCCCTATTTAGCTGTCTCTCTCAATATATATATATATATATATATATATATATATATATTATAAAAAGAGTGAGAAAGTTGCGTCTGTTTTGAATTGTACGTGTCGACTTACAACGCAGAAAAGAGATGTCATTGACCATTCAAATCTTGCATAGACTTTAATGTTTTCATTAATGAAACATTAAAAATTTAGCGTCTAATTTTTAATGATTTAATTTCACAAATCAAATGTTTTGAATTGTTGAACTCTTCACTGTTAGTTATTTGGTTGGTTTTATGGCATATCAACCATTATAGGGTATTTGATAACAAATCCATTTTATATACAAATAATCAGTTCTATTTCAAACAATTCAGTTTAGTATGAGTATACAGTTTAATTGTCAAAAACATTTTTATTTCAAGCTATTCAGTTTAGTCAAACAGTTCTAATTCAAACAAATCAGTTTAGTATCAATATAGATTTCTTTACACACAGTTAAATGTCAAAACAGTGCTATCTAAATAAATTCAGTTTAATGTAAGTACAGTTTCAATGTCAAAAATGTGTACTTATGCTGAAGTGAATTGTTTGAAGTTGAACTGTTGTATTCTATTTAACTCCTAGATAGGAGCCTATCAGGTGCTACCACTCTGGCCCAGAGTGGCAATAAAGGGGTACTCCGCATTCCCCAAAGCTCCATTGCTGGAACCTCACCATCAGATATTTTGTGTCATAACAGGACACTCGTTGAGGGGGGGGTCTTACCCCCTCTGCAGAGAAGCAGTCGGTGTATTCTACAGCCCCAGCCAACTGGACAATCTTATTCTGAAAGAAATTAGTCTTTCATTCAGTGTTTATTTCTCTCTTGGTAAATACAGTTTCAGTCTCAATACTTTTTAAACCAACTTTTTTTAATTTTTTAAAAAAATTTTTTTTTTTAGAGAATTAACTTTTCATTCGTTGTTCATTTCTGTCTTGGTAAATAAAGCATCAGTCACAACACTTTTTTAACACACCTCGTAAATCGAGAGGATAAGACTTAAACCAAACATGTTTTTCCGATATAAATAAAACGTCGAGGTTTTTTGTTTTTTTTAGTTCTCCCCAGAAAAGCCAATAGGACAACAGGCCTCATTTTTTTTTGTTATCACACTTTTAATCAGAGCATTATCTCTGTAAACGAGGTCCTTCGTTATTAGTAAATACGAGATGAAAACGATAAGGTACAATATAACACTTGTAATTTCATTGTGTTACAAACTGATTGCATTACCTTGGATATATATATATATATATATATATTAGATAAATGACGAGAATACACTTGTGTCGGTTTGACATTTATAACTGAAGTTCTAATCATGTTTATATGTATGTATTTATCCAAATCCTTCGCACAACCATGATGTGACTCGAGGTCAGTTTCTAAGCGGACTACCGATGGTTTGAATTCAGAGTTTACATTTGTTTAAGCAACCAATCTAGGAGCAGGAAAAGAACCCATTTTGCACTAGTATTTACTCACCTATAGCTGGTGGTGGGGGATGAGAATAGTTAACTAGTAGGGTAGCCTAGGTTCTTTAGTTTTATTTAGGCAACAAATCTAGGAGAAGGAAAACTAAATTCGAATGTCCGTGGGGGAGGAGTTGAGTAACTACTTATTCTATACCAATATATCCAATATTTTAAAATCCAAAGTATTTATGAGAAACATTTTCATATATCAAATTACGTTGTTAGAGAGGAATTAGGTATCACTAATTAGCATACAACGGTTATTAGAAACATCCGTCAAAGTAATTCTATCCCCACTAAAAGATAATATGAAGAATTACTCGGTAAAGCACCAACATTCGTAAAGAATTGTTTGGGTGGGGGCAAATACTACCAGCAGGCAGGAACGATTCTCAACATGATCTATCAGACGCCACAGATAAATTTCATTAACAAAAGCAAAAATGCCTTTCTATTGCTGAAGATGTTTGTTGGTTGGTTGGTATTTGGCGATATATCAACTCTTGTCAGTGATTTAGCATACATATTAATCCATCTCTCCTGATGTAAAAAAAAGTGAAATAAAATGACTTTCCTGAAAAAATTAGTTGTTAGTGAACGAAAACTGTCCCAACTGGAGTTTGAACCCGATTCGCCAATTCCGTATTCCGCACCATTAACCATTATAATATTAAAAACAACTCTAAATTACGCCGATATAAACTGCTCACCCGAAATAAAATGGTACATATTGAATATAATCAAATTTTTGTTCCAACATTCAACAGCAAATTGAATAAGTACAAAATAATTAACTGCTGAAAAAAAAAAAATTATCAATGTATTAGTTATTTTCCATTTGTTATTGAAATAGTCTAGTTTTAGACAAACGCGCAGGATTAATTTCTAAGACGTCTTTTCTATTATAATGATTTAGAAATATTTTTCTCCATTTCTAATCAAATATTCTTTCCGCTTTTATATGTATACAAATTCTTATTGCAGTTTTTTTAATTTTTTTAATTTTTTATTTTTTTTATTAACGTACATCGTTGGTGGGTTGAATTTTAGGGCATATCAACCCTTGCAACGAATTCGATCCCAAATCTTATACACACACATACATACATAGATATGCATGTATATTTGAATTTATATATTTTAAACACGATTTGTAAACGCATATTTTGTAGATAACGATTTTAAACGAGCCGGACCTCATTTGTTTGTACCCAGTTAAGGTGGTTGGTTTGGTTTTATGGAATATCAACCATTGTAGGTTATTTAATGCTAAATCCTGTTTATACATATATATTAAATATATATGATTTGTTGGTTGTTTTTTTATGGCATATCAACCTTTACATGATTTATAAAAATATTTTGTTGACAACATTTTAAAATGAGTCCGGGCTCGTTCTTTCGCTCACCGTTAAATGTTTTTGTTTTTTTATATATTTCTATCTCATACGATTAATACTATTAACAATTAAGTGTTTGTTTGCGCTTAGTTAAATGGATTCAAGCATTGATATATAACATTATAATTAAACATCAGTCATTTGTTGGTTGGTTGGGTTTTATGGCATATCAACCTTTGTACGTTATTTAACGCCAAATCCATTTTATGTAAATAATCAGTTCTATTTAAAACAATTCAGTTTAGCATGCGTACACAGTTTATCAAAAACATTTCTACTTCAAACAATTCAGTTTATTCAAGCAGTTATATAACAATTCAGTTTAGTATAAGTACAGTTTCAATGTCAAAAACAGTTCAATTTCAAATGATTCAGTTTAGCATAAGCACACAGTTTAAATGTAAGTACAGTTTAATGGTGAAAAACATTTCTATTTCGAGCTACTCGGTTTAAGCAAGCAGTTCTAATTCAGCTAATTCAGTTTAGTATAAGTGCAGATACTGTGTCAAAACAGTTCTATGTTAAACAATTCAGTTTAGTGTAAATACAGTTTCCATGTAAAAAAAACAACCCCAGTTCTATTTCAAATAATTCAGTTTAGCAGAAGCACACAATTAAACTGTACGTACAGTTAAACTGTCAAAAACATTGTTTCAAACAATTCAGTTTAAACTAAATTATCTGAAATAAAACTGTTTTGACATTTAACTGTATATTGGCCAGTCGGCTGGGGCAGAATACACCGACTGTGCCTCTGGGGGTGGTCTTACTCCTCTGCAATGAGTGTCCTGGATATGACTAAACAATCTAATGGTGAGGTTCCAGTGATGCTGGGACTTTGGGGAATACGGCGCACCCCTTCATTGCTATTGCTCGCAGGTCCACTCTGGTCCGGCGTGGTAGCAACTGATAAGGCCCTATCTATGAGTTAAATAGAACTAACGGCATGCTTATGCTAAACTGAATTGTTTGAAATAGAAATGTTTTCGACATGCTGTTAGTTCTACTAACACCATGAGGTTGTTTAGCGTCATATCTAGGACACCCGTTGGGTGGGGGGTCTTACCCCTCTGCAGAGAAGCAGTCGGTGTATTCTACCTTGCCGACTGGGCAAGGTATAAATTGAAAAGACTGCTATAGAAACTAGTTTTCATTCAATCTCTTTTGTCAAAATGCAGCAGACCATTACCTTTGGTGACGTATGGCTGATCATATGTGATAAAAATCACAAATTGATGATCGTTCCATATCAAAGCCGAAGACCTTTTAAATAGTGCAAGCAGTACTTACTAGTCTTGCATACAAGTTTTTTTAGATGACCATTGATGTTCATAAAGTTCTGTGATAGAATCTTTTATCTATCGATGTCCAACATGCATGTCACTTTCAAAATTTAATATAAATATTTTCAAAAATGAAAGACCCTCTTGAAATGGTTGGTTGTTCGGGTTTTATTGCACATCAACTTTCTCTTGAATAGACGACCCTTTGCTTATGGAGAAAGTGTTCTAATGGCGTGACCATTTAGAGATGGGTCAAAATCTCGTCCATAGAAAAGTAAATTCTTTCTTCGTTAGTTTCTTTTTTTAATGGCATATTAACATTCGTGGGTTATTTAGTCTTAAAGCCATTTTTTTTTGTTTTATGTCATATCAACCTTTGCATACAAATGGATTTGGCGTTAAAAAAAAAAAAAAAAACTACAAATAGAAACATTTGACAATTAAACTGTGCCCATGCTAAACTGAATTGTTTGAAATAGATCTATTTCAAGCTATTCAGTTCTAATTCAGCTAATTCAGTTTAGTATATGTACAGATTTTGTTTACATACAGTTAAATGTCAAAACAGTTCTATATCAAACAACTCTTTTTGATATTGAAACTACTTCCACTAAACTGAATTACGTTTCAAACGATTCAGTTTAGCATAAGCATACAGTTTAAATGTAAGTACACAGTTTATTTGTCAAAAAAATTTCTATTTCAAGCAATTCAGTTAAGTCAAACAGTTCTAATTCAAACAATTCAGTTTAGCTTAATATGCAAAAGCCATCATTATATTAGTCCGAAAGTGAACGTAATACCGTGACTAAAGTTTGGGGTTTGGTTTGGTTTTATGGCATATCAACCATTGTAGGTTACTTAATGACAAATCCTCTTTAGACATTAAATATATAGGATTTAGTATTAGTTGGGTTTTATGGCATATTAACCATTCACGCCAAATCCATTTTTATACATATAAACTGTTCTATTTACAACAATTCAGTTTGGATAAGTACACAGTTTAAATGTCAAAAACATTTAACTTTTACAAAATGTTCCATACCACTCATAGCCATAACAATATCAATCATAACAGTATTTCAATACGTACACAAATACAAAGCACAGTGCAAATACAGGTGGACACAGGCAGACTCTTTTTTTCAGATATGAATGGGTTTATTAACTTCTTGTCTTTGGTTCTTCGGCACGAGGAGAGAGACACAATTCTTAAAAGTCTTTCGTAATCATACTATGCTAACCCCACCAACGCGCGGCGCATCTTGTGGTGGTTTAGATCTGTCTGTAAAGATCCGAAAAACTTTGGTTTGTTGGGTTTTATGGCATATCAACCTTTGTTGGTTATTTGACGCCAAATCCATTTTTATGTAAATGATCAGTTCAATTTCAAACAATTCAGTTTGGAATAAATGTTTTTGACAAACTGTACTCATGCTAAACTATTTAAGCCGTTATATATAACAATTCAGTTTAAACTGTTTTCGTCATTGAAGCTGTACTTAGACCAATTTCAAATTATTCAGTTTAGCATAAGCACGCAGTTTAAATGTTAGTACGGTTTAAATGTGAGGGCAGTTTAATTGTGAAATTTCTATTTCGAGCTATTCTGTTAAGATAATGTACAGATTTTGTTTACACACAGTTCAATGTCAAAACAGTTCTATATTAAACCATTCAGTTTAGTGTAAATACAGTTTCAATGTCAAAAAACAGTTCAATTTGAAATTATTCAGTTTAGCACGAGCTCGCAGTTTAAATGTAAATACGGTTTAATCGTCAAAAATATTTCTATTTCAAGCTATTCAGTTTAATCAAACAATTCAGTTAAGCATAAATATGCCGTCAGTTCTATTTAACCCATAGATGGGACCCATATCAGGTGCTCCCACTCCGGGCCAGAGTGGACCTGGGAGCAATGGCAATAAAGGGGTGCTCCGCGTTCGCCAAATCCCCAGCATCACCGTTACCACACCATCAGACTGTTTAGTATCATATACAGGACACTCATTTGGGGGGGGGTATTACCCCTCAGCAGATGTGCAGTCAGTGTATTCTATAGTCCCAGCCGACTGGGCAATACACAGTTAAATGTCAAAACAGTTCTATTTTAATAATTCAGATTAGCATAAATACGCTGTTTTAATGCAAAAACAATTCTATTTAACCCATAGATAGGACCCTTATCACTTTTTTCTTCAACTTTTGACCAACGTCAATTGGTCTATGTCTTATCTTTTCAAGAGCTAACGAGTACCTTTTTTCTTTCAAGTTTCTCTGCAAAAACATGGCTCGTATCCAACCATCATTTCTTCATTTTTACTCGTTCCAATCACGATAACACAGTACTAGTTTCTTGCTTATTTCCAAAGATGAGTTAAAATATCCCAGGGCTTGTTTTCCTAAGCAACCCAAACCTTTTACTTTGTCTTACTCTTTTTCAATAGTTAACGAGGTTACTTTATCTTTTTGGTCAACTATATTTCTCCCCCAAGAACAATTCAAAGCCGAGTCCATAGATTTTTCCGTACATACGAGATACGTCAAGATTTTGCACACAGACTCCCTAATCTCCCATTCCCTGTTTCAAAATATCCTCTTCAACACAACGGTCTAGCCTCCTACCAAACCCAAAAAATTCTCAACCCCATACCAGAGGAACCTTCACAACCCGGTCTGGCCACTAACCAGTACCTCAAATAAAATCCCAAACTCATTCCAAGGGGAATTCACAAAACGCTAGCTTGGCCACTAACCAGTACCTCAAATTCTCGACCCATCTCAAGGGGGAGACCTTCACAAAACCTGGTATGGCTTCTACCAGTACCCAAAATATCGATCCCATCCTAGGGGGACTTCACAGAACACTTCAAATTTCCACAACTTTTCCAAACATCGAACCCATCCCACAGTCCTAACTACGGATCCAAAGGTATATGAGCATTCTCTAGACAAAATATATCGTTGATGCAGGATCCTTTCAAGCTCGGAATTGAAAGAGACACGGAAAAAATATCCCACTATAAAATTACTATGCTTCACGATAGCATCCACAAATTATTGCAAAATTTCATTAACAAAAAATTTGTTTACTATCAAAGTTCATTCATGAAAGAATTCACAAACCGAGTAAAAGTTTACATTATGACATGTCAATCATTTTAACATAGGGACAATATATCTGTCCACCGTTCCCATCTTTCTTTTCCCCCTATTCTCTCTTTCCCAAAACAAAGCAGTAAACTGTATCAACTCATATATAAAATACACAGGATTATCACCTATTTCCAATTTTCTTCTATAATTATTTAAATTCTATTGGATGTGATTCTTAAAGCCTTGAAAGACAGATACAACCAATTTTTTTTTTTTTATAATTAGCTAAATTTTATCAACGAGAACCATAAAATTCAAAGATACACATTTTTTAAATGTAATTAAATAAATTCTATCGAGCACGAACCACCAACTTAAAAACGACAGTGAAAAACATAAAATTTATACAATGAGCAAGTACCTTTTTTTCATGCCTTCTCGATTCTTTTGTTCTAAATTTTTCTTCTTCGTTCTGGGGCCTTGTGTCGAACATTTCTTTCTTCTAAGTTGTTACTCGTCTCTGAAGTTGAGTTTTTTTTTTCTTTCCGTGTTAGTTTCTTCGGCTGGAGGAGCACAGTTATTTTTTTTTCCGTTTATTTTTTGGAGTTGAGGTTCTTAATCTTCATTTCACGTTCTGTCTTTCCCACCTGAAACAACAGTCACCCAAAATTGATTTCCATCATTCTTAGCCACTTCTAATCGTCTAAAATACCGTTGATAACCCAAGTTCAAAATCAATCTATGTCTTCGTTTTTTTTCTTCTTGCCAAAGTTATAGCAAGTCACTGTGCACCAAATGTGTATTAATTATGTTGTATATTTTGGTAATGTACAGATACAAAAGCAAGCAGACTCTTGTTCAGGTACGAACGGGTTCATGAACTTCGGACTTCGGTTCTTAGACACGAGGACAGTTTTTTGGGGGGGTTTTATGGTATATCAACTTTTGTAGGTCATTTAAAGCCAAATCCATTTTTATGTAAATAATCAGTTCTATTTAAAACAATTCAGTTTAGCATGAGTACAGACTTTAATTGTCAGACACTTTTCAAGTCCAAGTTATTCAGATTAAGTTTAGTATAAAGTACAGATAAATCTTAAATCAGTTCTATATTAAACAATTCAGTTTAGTGCGAGTACAATTTCAATGTAAAAAAACAGTTCCATTTCAAATAGTTTAAATCAAAGTACAGTTTATTCTTTAGTCAAACGGTTCTAATTCAAATGATTCAGTTTAGTATAAGTACAGGTTTTGTTTGCACTCGGTTAAATGTTAAAAACAGTTCTATACTAAACAATTCAGTTTAGTGTTAGTACATCTTCAATTTCAAAAACAGTTACATTTCAAACAATTCAGTTTAGCATAAGCACGCAGTTTAAATGTAAGTACGGTTTAATTGTCAAAAATATTTCTATTTCAATCTATTCAGTTTACTCAAACAATTCAGATTAGCATAAGTATGCCGTTAGTTCTATTTAACACAAAGATCAGGTGCTACCACTCCGGGCAAGAGTTGACCTGCGAGCAAGGGCGCGAAGGGGTGCTCCTTGTTCCCTAAAGCCCCAGCATTACCGGAACCACACCATCAGACCCTTTAGTGTCATATCCAGGACACTCATTGAGGGGGTATAACCCCTCTGCAGATGTGTAGTCGGTGTATTCAGTAGCCCCAGTCGACGGGGCAATACACAGAGGAGATGCCCGTAGTGTAATGGTTATCGTCGTAGGAACTGGACACGACGATACGAGTTCAAATCCTGGACTAGAATGATTGCATTTCACATAGCACTAATACCCTTGGGAAAGGTATGAATCCAATTATTCTCCCTCCAGCTATGGGTAAATAGGACAGATTAGGTTCTTCAGCCTTGGTGAGGCAACTAGTCTAGGAGAAAGAAAACTGAATTCAAACCTGCTAAACTCCGCTTAAAAATTGACCTTATGTCATATCCTGCCCGAGCGGAGGGGTTGGGTAAATATTAATACACAGAGTTAAATGTCAAAACAGTTCTATTTTAATAATTCAGTTTAGCATAAATACGCACATTTAAAAGCAAAAAAAATTCTTTTTTACCCATATATAGGACCCTTATCAGGTGCTACCACTTCGGGCCAGAGTGGACCCGAGGACGACGGCAATAAAGGGGTACTTTGCATTCCCTAAAGCCCTAGCATCACTGGAACCTCACCATCAGATTATTTAGTATCATCTACAGGACACTCCTGGGAATGGAGTAGCGCCCTCCCCTACACCTTGGTGTAGTAGCTATCGAAAAGGGAGCCTACGGGTCACCCTCGACTATGGTCGCTAACTTTAACTTTACAGGACACTCATTGGTTTATTGGGTTTTATGGCATATCAACCTTCGTAGGTTATTTAACGCCAAATCTATTTTTATGTAACTAATAAGTTCTATTTCAAACAATTCAGTTTAGCATGAGTACAGAGCTTGTCAAAAACATTTCTATTTCGAACAATTCAATTTATTCAAGCGGTTATATAACAATTCAGTTTAGTATAAGTACAATGTCAAAGCATAAATATGCCGGCTGCATAAATCATTCCATTTACTTTTCCTCATTTATTTGCACACAGTTAAATTATTACAAGAGTTTCCATGTAACAATAAGAATTTAACATCAGTCATTCGTTCGCACACATTTGAATGGATATGTATGATAAGTTAGAGATTAACAATTCAAAAAGTGACTGAAATTATAAGTTTGCCGACAGTTAAGTGGTTTCAAGTATTGTAGTTTTTGATTATTTCTTCAAGATTAAGGCCGGCAACTAGGCGGTCTGTGTCGCTATCCATACTCTCTATACTATACGTCCTTTGTAGGGTTTTGTTGGTTGTTGAGAATTGGATGGTTTGGTTGTTATAGGCGACTTTGTTGTTGAGGGTATTTCGAATGTACTTCCTGGTCTTTCCTTATTCCCTTTGGTGTTCATTTCTATTTTCGTAGTTTGACTAATGAGGAGTTGTGATTTCTGTTTCAGTTGTTCAGGTCTTATGGGAGACAGGTTTTTTAGTCTATCTTTAATGCTTTTTGGTGGACGTATTGGTGATTTATGTAACGGCTGTTTTGATGGAGATTTTGCACTTTTAGGAGTAGTTCGTGTTGGAGTGATAGATCCTACATGTGTTTTTGTTTGAACTAGAACATTGGATCTCTCCCCATTCGCAACTTGTTGCTGAGCTGGTGCTTGGTAAAATTCATCGGAATGTAGTTTTTTCAGGTGCTCCTGAAACTTTGGCCAATCATTGGCTTCCAGCTTGAGCAATTTCTCCACAAGTGTTCTATATTTGGTATCGTCATTGATTCTATCCGCCCTCCGTGCAACGGAGGCATAGCTCCCTACAATTCTCCTAGCTTCCAGGAAGGAAACATTCCTCTTGTATTTGACCTCAATAATTTCTTTTTGGTAAACAGTACAAGTTCTTGCGTAAGCCGGATGATCTTGTTGGGAGTTTGCACATCGTGTTTCTTTTAAACAATCTTCCTCTGCATTGTCCGGGTCCTTTTCACCGCATTTGGAGCATGTCTGTCCTCCTCTACAGGCTTCCCTGTGGTGTCCAAATTTCTGACATTTGAAGCACCTCAGGGGAGCTGGGACATACTGCTCAACTCTCTCAAGGCAATAGCTGATCTTCACCTCTTTTGGAGTTTGGGGCTTATTAAGTGTTAGGATGTAAGTGTTGGTTTGGATTCGTTGTTCACCTTTTTTAATGGATATTCTCTTTATATTTGTAACTCCCTGTTTTCCCAGGGCTGATGCTATCTCATCTTCCGTAGCCAATGCCAACTCTCTACTCCTGATAACTCCCTTGGAAGTGTTCAGTTTCTCATGGGGATACGCTCTGCATTTGGTGGTATGAAACGTTTTTATCTTTAACATGTTTTCTGCCTGTCTCCGGCTGTCTACCTCGACAAGCAAGTTACCATTCCTTGTTTTCTGAACAGTTTTCGGACTAGCTCTTGTAGATATCACTTTTTCTATAAGGAAAGGTGAGAATTTGGCTAAGCATACCTCCTCCAAAGATTCAATAACAATGAATCTGGGGAAGTCTGCTGCCTCACTCTCCGAGTCTGATTCCGAGAGGTTCCGTTTAGTATTTTTGTTTGAAGACCCCATATTTGCTGTATATTTTTCACTGGCCCTGCGTTCCTCCACCCACCACGTCGTCCAACTTGTGTTGGGAATAAACCAAGGGGGTAACTCATTCGCTTTGGTTGAGAGGGGGGATACGCGACCAGTATACTCGAGTTGAGGGTAGGCTTCCGAGCCGTTGCCAATTTCTCAGCGCTGGTCAAATTCCTATTCTCAACACAATTGACCCTTAGCCACCGCCTTCTAGCAACTAACAGGTAAGGATTGAGAACTTGCTTCAAGTGCAGATTTAAAAATACGGTCGGGATAAAATCTATAGGTGCTAGGGCTTGACATGACCAGCCGATTGATCGGATCGGGCCCAATCCGACCGTCCGTCCGACCAAGTCAGGGCCAAAGTGGTGTGTTGCAAGCCATTGACCACTGTCGCCGGATCAATGACTGCTCAACCACCAGGGATCCGTCCTAGCGCCTTACGGGTCACCACCCACGGCCAACAGGTGGCCTCATTGGGGGAGGGGTCTTACCCCTCTGCAGAGGTGCAGTCGGCGTATTCTACAGCCCCAGCCGACTGGGCAATAATTCAATTGATGTTTAGTTTGGTTTCTTTGTTTAATGGGATGTCAACCTTTGTAGGTTATTTAATGCCAAAGCCTTCCTTCTAGAAGAACAGTAGTGGTACTGTTTAACCCATAGCTGGGAGGATAAGGGGGTTCATACCTTTCCCAAGGGTATTTGTCCGAAAGTTAACATAATAGAACGACAGGAATTCGAACTCGCTTACTACGATTCCGCAGTTCATCGCTTTAGCCATTACACCACGAGGACATCCCCTAATTCAATTGAGCATAATCATGTTTCCACTCAGTTTAAATGTCAAACTGTTCTATTTAACTCATAGATAGGTCGGTTGATTTATTTTGTTTCATAGCATATCAACCATTGTAGGTTATTTAATGCCAAAGCCATCCTTCTAGAATAAAGTAGCGCTGCTATTTAACCCATATCTGGGAGGATTAGGGGATTCATACCTTACCAGGTGCTACCACTCCGCACCAGAGTGTACCTGGGAGCAATGGTAATGAAGGACTCTTCTGCATTCTCCAAAGCTGGAGACTCACCATCAAATTGTTTATTGTCATGAATCAGGACACTCATTGGGGAAAGGGTCTTGCCCCTTTGTAGAGGTGCAGTCGGTGTATTCGACTTCCCTAGCCGACTAGGCTGTTAAACATATTTAATATATAGTTGCACATATATACATTTCATCAGACGCTGACTATATATTTTATAATCTCTAAGTGTTTGTTTACACTTAGCTTTAAAACTGTGACCAAGCAGTGATAACTTCCCAAGTCCATTATCTCGCCTATCACAAATTAACGTCATGTGAATTTTCGTGTCTTATCGGAAAACGAACCGCTATAAAATCAAAATCCAACTCGTTTTCCTCAAGTGTTTTAAAAGTTTTTCCAACAAGATGAACGCCGCTCTTTGCTTATTTGTCGTATTGGTTGCCCAGGTAAGCCTTCTAAAAGCAAATTTTTGATTGATTTTAAAGGCATGCCAACTCATCTGGAGTTACTTTATGCATAGAGTTCATTGTACATTAATATTTACATTTTTTGTAGTTGTTTTGTGAACATTCCTATCGAATATGAATAATTCTTAAAATTGACCAATAGATCCGGGTAAGTATGTACATGCAAGTAATGCCAATGAAGGAATTCTCCACACTTCAACCAAGATGCCCATCTGCAAGGATGAATGACAAATACCTTTGATTGATTCGATTTGGTTTATGTTTATTGGCATGTAATCTATTTTATTAATGAATGGTTTGGTGGGTTTTATGGCATATCAGCCTTTGTAGGTTATTTAACGCCAAATCCATTTTTATGTGAATAATCTGTTCTATCTAAAACAATTCAGTTTGTACACAGTTTGTCAAAAACATTTCTATTTCATACTATTCAAGCAGTTATATTTAACAATACAGTTTTAATGTCAAAAACAGTTCTATTTGAAATAATTCAGTTAAGCATAATCACGTAGTTTAAATGTAAGTACGTTATTAATGAATGATTAATTACAATATTGGTTAGTTGGATTATATGGCATATCAACTTTCGTAGGTTATTTAATTCCAAATCCATTTTTATGCAAATATTCAGGTTTGTTTCAAACAATTCAGTTTAGCATGAGTACACAGTTTAATTGTCAAAAGCATTTCTATTTCAAGCTATTCAGTTTATTCAAAGAGTCGTAATTTAAACAAGTCAGTTTAGTATAAGTACAGATTTTGTTTACATATAGTTAAATATCAAGGCATTTCTAGATTAAACAATTTATTTTAGCATAAGAACAGTTTCAATGTAAAAACAATTCCATTTCAAACAATTCAATTTAGCATAAGTATGCAGTTCTATTTAACCCATTGATAGTGCTCTATCAGGTGCTACCATTCCGAGCCAGAGTGGACCTGGGAGCAATGGCAATGAAGGGGTACTCAGCATTCCCCAAAGCCCCAGCATCACTGGAAACTCATTAGATTTTTTAGTGTCAATCAGGACACTCGTTGGGGTTTGTTTTTGTTTGGGTTTTATGGCATATCAACCTTTGCAGGTTATTTAACGCCAAATTCTGTTTATATGTATATACGTTCAATCTTAGATTTCTAAACGAATACTTCAATGAAAAGCTGCTCATTCAAAAATTTTGTTTGCACATTAACCAGTTTCAATTTATCATTTTGGTACAACCCTCTCTCAGAAGAAGGTTGGTTTTGTTTGGTCTAGGTTTGGTTGGTTTTATGGCATAGCAACCTTTGTGGGTTATTTAACGCCTAATCCATTTTTATGTAAATAATCTGTTCTATTGAAAATAGTTCAGTTTAGCACAAGTAGACAGTTTAATTGTCAAAAACATTTCCATTTCAAACTATTCAAGCAGTTATATGTAATAATTCAGTGTAAATACAGTTTTAATGTCGAAAAACAGTTCTATTTCAAATAATTCAGTTAAGCATAAGCACACAGTTTAAGTGTAAGTACGGTTTAATTGTCAAAAACGTTTCTATTTTAAGCTATTCAGTTTATTCAATTCATTTTAGCATAAGTATGCTGTTAGTTCTATTTAACCCATAGATAGGGCCATATCAGGTGCTACTACTCCTGGCCTGAGTGGACATGGGAGCAATGGCAATGAAGGGGTACTCCGCATTCCCCAAAGCTCCAGCACTGCTGGAACCTCACCATCAGATTGTTTAGTGTCATATCCAGGACACTCGTTGGGGTGGGGGGGTCTTATCCCTCTGCAGAGGTGCAGTCAGTGTATTCTACAGCCTCAGCTGACTGGGCAATACACAGATTTAAATGTCAGACAGTTTTATTTTAGATAATTCAGTTCAGCATAAGTACACAGTTTAGACGTAAAAAACAGTTCTATTTCGAGCAATTCAGTTCAGCACTAGTACGCAGTTCCAATGTCAAAACAGTTCTATTTTAAACAATGCATTTTAGCATAAATACGCAGTTTAAATGCAAAAATCAGTATAGTGAAAGAAGGACGGTTTTGTTCTATTTAACCCATAGATAGGACCCTTATCAGGTGCTACCACTCCGGGCCAGAGTGGACCTGGGAGCGATGGCAATGAAGGGGTACTCTGCATTCCCCAAAGCTCCAGTATTGCTGGAACCTCACCATCCGATTGTTTCCTGTCATATCCAGGACACTCGTTGGGGGGGGGGTCTTACCCCTCTGCAGAGAAGCAGTCGGTGTATTCTACAGCCCCAGTCGACTGGGCAATTTGTTTGGTCTAATAACATTAACCATTCTGTGCCGATACAGGAATTAGACTTGGTGATCTACCAGAAGCGATGAACGATAGAGAAGGGTGGCGGGAGAGGGACAAGGAGATTCGTGCTCATGGTACGACATGATGAATAGCAAATCAATTTTATACATATAAACAGATCTATTTCAAACAGTACAGTTTCCGTTTACACTCAGTAAAATGTAAAAACACTTCTATTTTAAACAATTCATTTTAACATAAGTAGGTTGGTTGGTTGTTTGGGTTTTATGGCACATCAACCTTTGTGGGTTATTTAACGTCAAGTCCATTTTTATGAAAATAGTTCTATTTCAAACAGTTCAGTTTTGCTCCATATTCCAAGGCCCCAGCATTACAGTTAATTCAGTTCAGCATAGGTACACAGTTTAAACGTCAAAACAGTTCTATTTCGAGCAATTCAGTTCAACATAAATACGCAGTTTAAATGTATAAAAACAGTAAACTCCAACCACCGTTTACTTCTATTTAACCCATAGATTGGACCCGTATCAGGTGCTACCACTCAGGGCCAGAATAGTCCTGGGAGCGATGGCAATGAAGGGGTACACCGCATTCCCAAAACCTCCATCATTGCTCGAACCTAACGAACAGATTGTTTAGTGTCATATCCAGGACACTCGTTGGGGGGCCTTACCCCTCTGCAGAGAAGCAGTCGTTGTATTTTATAGCCTCAGCCGACTGGGTAAAAGACCAAGACGTTTTTAAGCACAGCTATCAAATACCAATAATTCAATTTAATATCAATCCTTTGTTTGAACATCATCATGTCGTACCGCCAGTACGGATATCCCTGACCCTCTCTCCACTCCTCCCTATCGTTCATCGCCTCCGGGAGGTCTTCAGAACTACATCCCGTATACTCACAGAGCTGCTGTATGTATGTTCGCGCTGGTCGTCCTGCTTTTGCTCGGCCATATGTAGAGGTCCACAGGAGTACATCACTTATGTTTGAACATAGTTAAATGGTTTCAGTAATTATACAGTTCTATTTGACCCATTAATGTGTTGTTTGTGTTTTATAGCCTATCAACCCTTATAACTTATTTAAAGCCATAACCTGCTTATATTTGATTTGTAAACTAATTGTTTGTTGGTAATATTTAAACCACCCAGGGCTCATTTGAATCCTGACAGTTAAATGGTTTCAACGTGTGCATACAGCAATGCATAAAATCATTTAACTGTAACGAATAAATGACTGATGTTAAACTGGATGGGTTTGGTTTGTGGGGTTTTATGGCATATCAAGCTTTGTAGGTTATTTAATGCCAAATCCATTTTTATGTAAATAATCAGTTCTATTTCAAACAATTCACTTAAGCATGAGTACACAGTTTAATTGTCAAAAACATTTCTATTTCAAACTATTCAGTTATATATAACAATTCAGTTTAGGGTAAGTACAGTTTCAGTGTCAAAAATAGTTCAATTTAAAATAATTCAGTTTAGCAAAAGCACGCAGTTTTAAATACAAGTACAGTTTAATTGTAAAAAAAAAGAAAAAAAAAAAAAAAAAAAAAATGAAAATATTTCGAGCTATTCAGTATAGTTGTTCTATTTAACCCATAGATAGGACCCTTATCAGGTGCTACCACTCCGGGCCAGAGTTGACCTGGGGCCGATTGCAATGAAGGAGTACTCCGCATTCCCCAAAGCTCCCGCATTGCTGGAACCTCACCATCAGATTGTTTCGTGTCATATCCAGGACACTCGTTAGGGGGGGGTCTTACCCCTCTGCTGAGAAGCAGTCGGTGTATTCTACAGCCCCAGTCGACTGGGCACTAAATGGTTTCATATATTGCTATGTAACACTAATAGTTCAATATAACACTCATTTGTTGTCAAACAGTTAAATGGTTAAACAGTTTTAATTTTCCCATAGATGGTACCCTAATAGGTACTACCAGTCTAGGCCACAGGGAACCTGGTTAAGTTGGTTGGGTTTTATGGCATATCAACTCTTATAGGTTATTTAATGCAAAATCTCATTGTCGTTTGCTTCTTTTCTTCCGCAGGCCTTTGCCGCTGACATCAGCTGCGACATGAAAGATCGCTACCCCGGCAACTGTCCCAGCGACCACTGCTGTGTAATTGAGATATTACCCGTTTCTGGACCATTCTGTAGACCCCTGCCAACGGCTGGAAAGAAATGTGCAACCATCGAAAATACTTTCTTCTGTCCTTGTGCTCCTGGTTTGAAATGCGAGTCTAAAACTAGAGCTGATGGATCAAGATCCATTTACGGCAAATGTGTTTAAAATTTTTTATGCAATCACTCAGAATTATTTCTTGTATTCGATACTTAAGATATTTCAAATGTGATTAAAAAAAGTATTATCAAATCATGGCGTCTATTGAATTTATTATGAAATATAAAAAAGGCCATTCAATAAATGAAGTGAATTGTTTTGAAAAATTGCCAAAAAGTCTTTTTCAGAATTTACTTGTTAATAAAACAAATAATCTTAAGATCACAAAAATTTGTTTTGAAGTTATGGAAAATGGTGTTAAATCAAACAGAATGCTTCAGGCTTGAGCAGAGGTATGCCATCAAATTTTTGGTGGTTAAGAAGAGTAAAACATGTAAAATTTACTGAAGAATGTGTGATGTGTACGGCGAAGCAGGTTTTAGTCAAAAAATGCTCACAAATTAGATTTGGTTAATTAGGTTTTATGGCATATCAACCTTTGTAGGTTATTTAACGCCAAATTCATTTTTATGTAAATCAGTTCAGATTGTTTAGTGTCATAAACAGGACACTTGTTGTGGGGGGTACTCCTCTACAGAGAGGCAGTCGGTTTATTCTACAGCTCCACCCGACTGGGCAAAACAGATACGCCTATATTCCACGTAGGGCGGATACAATGACAACAAATACAGAACACCCGTGGAGAAGTTTATCCAGTTGGAAGTCAATGATTGGCCAAAGTTTCAGGAGCACAAAAAAAAAAAAAAAAAAATATTGTCTCCCATAAGACCTGTACAACTTTTAAAAAAATCACAAGCTCCCATTAGCCAATCTGGGAAAATACAGATGAACACCCAAGTGAACTAAGAAAGACTTTGAAGTACATTCAAAACGCCCTCAAGAACAAAGTCACCTATATAAAAAAAAAAAAAAAAAAATCAAACAGTGCAATGCTCAGGGATCAATGAAACGCCTACAAAATCCTATAGCATAGAATGTATGGACAGAGACACAGACCACGTAGTTGCCAGCCTCGTGGTTTGGTTAGGTGGGTTTTATGGCATATCAACCTTTGTAGGTTATTTAACGCCAAATCCATTTTTATGTAAATAATCTGTTATATTTCAAACAATTCAGTTTAGCATCAGAACAGTTTAATTGTCAAAAACATTTCCATTTCAAACTATTCAAACAGTTATATGTAACAACTCAGTTAAGTGTAAATACAGTTTGGTTGGTTGGTTGGTTGTTTGGGTTTTATGGCATATCAACCTTTGTAGGTTATTTAACACCTAATCCATTTTTATGAAAATAGTTCTAATTTCAAACAATTCAGTTTAGCTTAAGTACGCAGTTTAAATGTAAGCAAAGTTTGTGAAAAAAATTTCTATTTCAAGCTATTCAGTTTAGTCAAGCAGTTCTAATTCAGCTAATACAGTTTAGTATAAGTACAGATTTCGTTTACAGTTAAATGTCAAAACAGTTCTGTATTAAACAAATCAGTTTAGCATAAGTACAGTCTTAATGTCAAAAACAGTTCCATTGCAAAAAATTCAGTTTAGCTTAAGCATGCAATTTGAATGTAAGTACAGTTTGTTTGGTTTAGTTTTATAGCATATCAACCTTTGTAGGTTATTTAACGCCAAATCCATTTTTATGCAAATAATCTGTTCTATTTAAAACAATTCAGTTTAGCATGAGTACACAGTTTGTCAAAAACATTTCTATTTCAAACTATTTAAGCAGTTATATGTAACAATTCAGTTAAGTGTAAACAGTCTTAATGTCGAAAAACAGTTCAATTTGAAATAATTCAGTTAAGCATAATCCCGTAGTTTAAATGTAAGTACGGTTTAATTGTCAAAAACATTTCTATTTCAAGCTATTCAGTTTAATCAAACAATTCATTTTATCATAAGTATGCTGTTTGTTCTATTTAACCCATAGATAGGGCCCTGTCAGGTGCTACCACTCCGGGCCAGAGTAGACCTGGGAGCAATGGCAATGAAGGGGTACTCCGCATTCCCCAAAGCTCCAGCACTGTTGGAACCTCACCATCAGATTGTTTAGTGTCATTACCAGGACACGTTTGGGCGTGGGGTTCTTACCCGTCTGAAGAGGCGCAGTTAAATTTCAAACTGTTTTATTTCAGATAGTTCAGAATAAGTACACAGTTTAGACGTCAAAAAGAGTTCTATTTCGAGCAATTCATATAGTAACTCTACAAATCATTTCACTGTGTGCAAACAAATGGGGCAAAGTAAATAAATAATTTCAAGTATATGGAGCCAGTATAAATCATTCTAACTGAAGAAAATGAGCTTAGGTTTATTTAGTTTGGTTTTATGGCATATCAACGTTTGTTGGTTATTTAACGCCAAATCCATTTTTATGTAAATAATCTATTTTATTTAAAACAATTCAGTTTAGCATAAGTACACAGTTTAATGGTCAAAAACATTTCCATTTCAAACTATTCAAGCAGTTGTATATAACAATTCGGTTAAGTGTAAATACAGTTTTAATGTCGAAAAACAGTTCTACTTCAAATAATTCAGTTAAGCATAAGCACGTAGTTAAATGAAAGTACGGTTTAATTGAAAAAATCATTTCTATTTCATGCTATTCAGTTTAGCATAAATATGCTGTTAGTTCTATTAACCCATAGATAGGGCCCTTACCAGGTGCTACCACTCCGAGCCAGAGTGGACCTGGCAGCAATGGCAATAAAGGGGTACTCCGCATTCCCCAAAGCTCCAACACTGCTGGAACCTCACCATCTGATTTTTAGTGTCATATCCAGGACACTCGTTAGGGGGGGGGGTCTTACCCCTCTGCAGATAGTTGGTTTCGTGGGTTTTATGGCATTATCAACCTTTGTAGGTTATCTAACGCCAAATCCATTTTTATGTAACTAATCAGTTCTACTTCAAACAATTCAGTTTAGCATGAGTACAGAGGTTGTCAAAAACATTTCTATTTCGAACAATTCAATTTATTCAAGCGGTTATATAACAATTCAGTTTAGTATAAGTACAATGTCAAAAACAGTTCTATTTCAGATAATTCAGTTTAGCATAGGAAGTAATTCTCCTTTGGCATAGATTTGCAGGCAGCATAAATCATTCCATTTACTTTTCCTCATTTATTTGCTCACAGTTAAATTACTACAAGAGTTTCCATGTAACAATAAGAATTTAACATCAGTCATTCGTTCGCACACATTTGAATGGATATGTATGATATGTTAGAAATTAACAATTCAAAAAAGTAACTGAGCTTATAAGTTTGCCGACAGTTAAGTGGTTTCAAGTATTGTAGTTTTTGATTATTTCTTCAAGATTAAGGCTGGCAACTTGGCGGTCTGTGTCGCTATCCATACTCTCTATACTATACGTCCTTTGTAGGGGTTTTGGTTGTTGAGAATTGGATGGTTTGGTTGTTATAGGCGACTTTGTTTTTTGAGGGTATTTTGAATGTACTTCCTTGTCTTTCCTTATTCCCTTTGGTGTTCATTTGTATTTTCGTAGTTTGGCTAATGGGGAGTTGTGATTTTTGTTTCAGTTGTTCAGGTCCCATGGGAGACAGGTTTTTTAGTCTATCTTTAATGCTTTTTGGTGGACGTATTGGTGATTTATGTAACGGCTGTTTTGATGGAGATTTTGCACTTTTAGGAGTAGTTCGTGTTGGAGTGATAGATCGTGTGTTTTTGTTTGAACTAGAACATTGGATCTCTCCCCATTCGCAACTTGTTGCTGAGCTGGTGCTTGGTAAAATTCATCGGAATGTAATTTTTTCAGGTGCTTCTGAAACTTTGGCCAATCATTGGCTTCCAGTTTGAGCAATTTCTCCACTAGTGTTCTATATTTGGTGTCGTCATTGGTTCTATCCGCCCTCCGTGCAACGGAGCATAGCTGCTTTCTCCCATATAGCTCCCTACAATTCTCCTAGCTTCCAGGAAGGAAACATTCCTCTTGTGTTTGACCTCAATAATTTCTTTTTGGTAAACAGTACAAGTTCTTTGCACATCGTGTTTCTTTTAAGCAATCTTCCTCTGCATTGTCCAGGTCGTTTTCACCGCATTTGGAACATGTCTGTCGTCCTCTACAGGCTTCCCTGTGGTGTCCAAATTTCTGACATTTGAAGCACCTCAGGGGAGCTGGGACATACTGCTCAACTCTCTCAAGGCAATAGCCGATCTTCACCTCTTTTGGAGTTTGGGGCTTATTAAATGTTAGGATGTAAGTGTTGGTTTGGATTCGTTGTTCACTTTTTTTAATGGATATTCTCTTTATATTTGTAACTCCCTGTTTTCCTAGGGCTGATGCTATCTCGTCTTCTGTAGGCAATGCCAACTCTCTACTCCTGATAACTCCCTTGGAAGAGTTCAGTTTCTCATGCGGATACGCTCTGCATTTGGTGGTATGAAACGTTTTTATCTTTAACATGTTTTCTGCCTGTCTCCGGCTGTCTACCTCGACAAGCAAGTTACCATTCCTTGTTTTCTGAACAGTTTTCGGACTAGCTCTTGTAGATATCACTTTTTCTATAAGGAAAGGTGAGAATTTGGCTAAGCATACCTCCTCCAAAGATTCAATAACAATGAATCTGGGGAAGTCTGCTGCCTCACTCTCCGAGTCTGATTCCGAGAGGTTCCGTTTAGTATTTTTGTTTGAAGACCCCATATTTGCTGTATATTTTTCACTGGCCCTGCGCTCCTCCACCCATCACAGAGTCCAACTTGTGTTGGGAATAAACCAAGGGGATAACCCATTCGCCTTGGTTGAGACGGGGGATACGCGACCAGTATACTCGAGTTGAGGGTAGGCTTCCGAGCCGTTGCCAATTTCTCAGCGCTGGTCAAATTCCTATTCTCAACACAATTGACCCTTAGCCACCGCCTTCTAGCAACTAACAGGTAAGGGTTGGGAACTTGCAAGTGCAGATTTAAAAATACGGTCGGGATAAAATCTATAGGTGCTAGGGCTTGACATGACCAGCTGATTGATCGGATCGGGCCCAATACGACCGCCCGTCAGACCAAGTAAGGGCCAAAGTGGTGTGTTGTAAAGCCATTGACCACTGTCGCCGGATCAATGACTGCTCAACCACCAGGGATCCGTCCTAGCGCCTTACGGGTCACCACCCACGGCCAACAGGTGGCCTCATTGGGGGAGGGGTCTTACCCCTCTGCAGAGGTGCAGTCGGCGTATTCTACAGCCCCAGCCGACAGGGCGTCAAGCTATTTAGTTTAATTATGCTAAACTGAATTGTTTGATTAGTTTTAATGTCAAAACAGTTCTTTGAAATGCAAAAATCAGTATTGTGAAGGAAGCACTGTTTAGTTCTATTTAACCCATAGGTAGGACCCTCATTACGTGCTACCACTCCGGGCCAGAGTTGATCTGGGACCGATTGCAATGAAGGGGTACTCAGCATTCCCCAAAGCTCCAGCATTGCTGGAATTTCACCATCAGATTGGTTCGTTGGGTTTTATGGCATATCAACCTTTGTAGGTTATTTAACGCCAAATCCATTTTTATGTTAATAATCAGTTCTATTTAAAACAATACGATTTAGCAAGAGTACACCGTTTAATTGTCAAAAAAATTTCTATTTCAAACTATTCGTGGTTGGTCGTTTGGGTTTAATGGCATATCAACCTCTATAGGTTATTTAATGCCAAAGCCTGTTTACACGTATGTACGGTTTGTAGACACATAATCATACCATACTAAAACCATACGAGTAAGTATTTGCAAATATTTCTATGTGACATTAGTTTATTTAGTGATGATAGTGTGTTATTTCTCACTACTATTTCTACCAGCACAAGCATAATTCTATTCAGCAATAATTTGCTTTCTAGCCAAACAATTCAGTTCATTCAAACAATTATATATAACAATTCTGTTTACTCTAAGTACAGTTTCAATCTCAAAAACAGTTCAATTTCAAACAAAGTTTAGCATAAGCACGCAGTTTAAATGTAAAAACATTTCTATTTCTCTATTTAGTTTAGAAGTTCTAACTCAGCTCATTTAGTTTAGTATCAGTAAAGATTTCGTTTACGCACTGTTAAATGTCAAAACAGTTCTATTTTAAACAATTCAGTTTAGCATGAATACGTAATTTAAATGCAAAAATCAGTATAGTGAAGGAAGCACGGTTTATTTCTATTCAACCCATAGATAGGACCCGTATCAGGTGCTACCACTTTTTAGAGTGGACCTGGGAGCGATGGCAATAAAGAGATACTCCGCATTCCCCAAAGCTCCAGCATTACTGGAACCTCCCCAACAGATTGTTTAGTGTGATATCAGGACACTCGTTGGGAGGGGAGGTCTTACCTCTCTGCAGTGGTTCAGTCGGTGTATTGTACAGCCCCAGCCAACTGGGCAAGTACTTACGTTGAAGTGAATTGTCTGAAATAGAAGTGTTTTTACATTTTACTAAGTGTAAACAAAAACTGTACTTATGCTAAACTGCACATTTGAATAGAACTATATGAATAAAAATGGATTTGGCATAAAATAACCTAAAATGGTTGATATGCCATAAAACCAAACCACCACCATCTACAGTCCCAGTCGACTAGGCAATGTTTTAGTATCAAAATATACCAGTCAGAACAATGAAATACAGTTGTAGTTCGTGTGATCTCAAGATCAATGTTAAAATCACAGACATCAAGAGAACAGACTATTGGCATTTCTAAGTAAAGAAAGCTGATCATCAGAAAGGCCATACGAAATGGTGATACACCTGCGCTTGTTTTAATATGTGCACGCAAGAAGACATGATTCACTGCGTATCTATTTTATGTTAAGCAAACACACAGGCGTTAAGTTGTATTCTGTACCTGATGTGGCTAAGTCGTTTCTGATCTAAGTACCTTACGTGTTCCTTGCTGCTTAACACCAGTTGAGAAACACTGTCGTTTGGTTGGTTGGTTTGGTTTTATGGCATTTCAACCTTTGTAGGTTATTTAACACCAAATCCATTTTTATGTAAATAATCAGTTCTGTCTTTATTGGGAATCCTTTCTGAGATGATGCTTCTTAATCTGAATATTAATTCTATTGCGGACCTTTGTCCTCATCTTGGTAGTTTTTTGTTGTTTTTCTCACTACGTTTCGGCCAAATTTCACATCTGGCCGTCTTCGGATATAAATGCTGAGTCTTGAAACAGTATCCCCAGTAATCAATGCCTTCCATGGGTTTGGTTTGTTGGGTTTTATGGCATATCAACCATTGTAGGTTGGTTGGTTGGATTTTACGGCATGCCAACCCATCGAGTTATTTTATGCCGAAAGCGTTTTAATTATTTTTATTTGGTATAATTTTTATGCGTATAGTTATTTGAACACTATAAACAAATACCAACGACATCAAAATAAAACGGATATGCAGTCTTGAATTGTCTGCTGAAGTCAGCATTTGATTTTTTATATAATTAATTTGTAGGTCTATGAGCCTACAGCCTTGATAGAAGGCCAATTCTTTTCAGGAATTCTACTACGTTTTTAGGGTTTATCTTCTCAAATAATTCCTTCATACTATTAACTTTATAAAATTTCGGATGCGAGATAGGTTTGTACATTCTATTAAAATATGCCTAATTGTGTAATGGTTTCCGCATGGACATTTAGGAGGAGGTTCTTCTTTTAGAAAAAAAAAGTCGTGCGTTAATCTAGTGTGGCCTATACGTAGTCGAGAAAGAATGGTTTAGTCTCTTCTAGTATTACAAGCTTCACGTTTTCTTTCTTTCAGAAGAGGCTCTATTTGGTGGAGTTTGTTTTGGGCATTTTCATCCCACAATTGTTGCCATCTTTTTGTGATTATTTGTTTGCTTTTATGTTTCAAGTCTGTGTATGGTAGTTTGCAGCTTTAGCCAATGAATCGGCTTTATCATTTCCCTGGATTCCCATATGGCCTGGAATCCAGCAGAATATGATTTTTTTGCTCTGTCTTAGGGCGTGGAGTTTGTTTAATAGGTTGACGATTAGAGGGTTATCGAGTTTTTGATTTTTTATAGAGTGTAGAACTGATATGGAGTCGGAGTAGATAATGAATTTCTTAGCTTTGTTATTTGAAATGATTTTAAGTGCCAAATTTATTGCACAGATTTCAGCTGTAAATATGGAAGCTTCTTTAGGAAGAGATTGTTTCATAGTTTTATTGTTTAGAACTGCTCCACACCCGGTTCCATTGTTGTCCTTGGAGCCGTCTGTGTAGATGTGTAGATAATTAGGAAGGTTGTATTGGGTGTTATGGAGTTTTTTCTTGGTATATTAAGGGGTGTGTTTTCTTTTTTGAGAGTTTATTCAAGTCTAGTATTACCTCTGACTTTTCAAGTAGCCAGGGAGGGGAATTTAGCTATACTGTATCATAAATATTTTTAATAGAGATATTTGCATTTTCCTGAATTGGTCTCCGCATGAAACCCAAGGGTTTTATGGCATTTTCCTTTTCGTTAAATAGGTTTTGGTGTTTGGAGTTAAAAATGCAGTCATGAGCCGGATTGGTTGGTAGTGACTGGATTTTGCTGTAGTATTGCAAACCTAACTTTGTGAATCCGAGTTTTACAGGAGGTTCATATGCTTCGGAGTAAAGGCTCTCCACTGGGGATGTGCGGAAAGCCCCCCAAGATGAGTCTTAATCCTTCATGGTGAACAGTAATGTTTTCAGATAGGACTTTCTGGCTGCTCCATATACGTAGCAGCCATAGTCGATTTTTGAGCGGATTAATGTTCTATATAACTTCAGTAATGTTTGAAAATCTGCATCCCAGTCTGTATGGGCTATTATCCGGAGTAGTTTCAGTGTTTTATTACATTTATCTTTTATATATTGTATGTGGGGAATGAAAGAGTTTTCGGTCAAAAATAATACCGAGGAACTTGTATTGACTGACGACCGGAATTTCCGAATCGTCCAACTTCAATGTAGGGTCGTTGTGCATTTTTCTCAACTGGCAAAAATGCACGCACTGAGTTTTTGTTTTGGAGATCTTAAATCCATTTATGGTTGCCCATTTATTAATTTTGTTGATACTGTTGCAGTTGACGCTCTGCTGTCCGTATATATTTGGATTTCGATGTAATGCAGAAGTCATCTACATATAAATAGCTATCTACTACAGGGTTTAGGCAATTGTTAATGCTGTTAATTTTTATGTTGAAGAGGGTTACTGATGATATAATCCCCTGGGGGACCCCTTCTTGCCGTTGAATATCAGACAATGTTGTTCCAATTCGAACTTGAAATTTCCTGTCTGTGAGAAAAGCTTTTATAAAGTTTGGGAGTCTACCTCTGAAACCCATATTATGCAGATCTTTCATAATACCATATCTTCAAGTGGTTTCATACACTTTCTCTAGATCAAAGAATACCGCGATGAGGTTGTCTTTGGATGTTTGCCTCTCTAATGGAGGTTTCCAACCTGACCACATGATCCATCGTAGATCTTTGGCTTCTAAAGCCACATTGAGAGTTAGCATAAAGGTTGTTGGATTCAATGAACCAAACTAATCTTTTATTGACCATACGTTCCATGGTTTTGCAGAGACAGCTTGTTAGTGCTATTGGTCGATAATTAGACGGATAGAGGCTATTTTTCCCTGGTTTCGGCATAGGGATTATGGTAGCTACTCTCCATGAGTCTGGAAATTTACTACTTTCCCAGATCTCATTTAGAGCAGCTAATAAGTAGTCAAGAGACCTTCGGGGTAGTTGTTTGAGAAATTCATAGTGAATTTCGTCTGGGCCGACTGTTGTGTTGTGTGATTTTTAGATGGCTTCTTTTAGCTCTGTCAATGTGAAGCATCCGTTATAATTTTCAGCATTGTTAGATTTAAAACTTAATTTTGGATTTTCTCTTTTATGTTTGTTATTGGAGGAGGAATTAGCTGAGAAGGTTTCAGCCAGTGCATCGGCAATGTCTTATATTTGTGATTTGATTTATTTTTAATAAGGTTTTTCATGAGTAGTTTGTATTTTCCCCGAAATCTTTCGTATCATCTTCCAGACTGTATTAGTTTTGGTTGAGGAATTCAGTTTGTTGACATAATTTTGCCAACTGATTTTTTGTGTTTGCTTTATAATTTTCCGTGCTTTTGCTCGGAGCAGTTTAAATGTGTTTAAGTTACTCGTGGAGGGTTCTTTGTTAAATTTGCGAAGAGCAGAATTTCGTTGTTGAATTACTACCCTGCATTCATCATTAAACCAGGGTGTGTTGCGTTTGTGAGTGAGGTTTTTGGAATGGTTTTAGTAGCTATTTCTATCAATGTTTCAGTGAAATGGTCAATCATGCATGTATTATTTGGGTTCTGGACAAGTTCTCTATCACATAAAGTTTTAAAATCAATCCAGTTGGCCTTATTAGTTTTCCAACGGGAAGGTCTGTTGTTGTCATGACTAGGTTGAAGAATATCTATTATGATAGGGAAATGGTCACTACCACAAAGATCGTTATGGACTTTCCATGTGTAGTCCATGTAGCTTGAAGGATCAGTTAGAGTGAGGTCAATAGCCGAGTAGGAGCCGGTAAATGAATTGAGATATGTTGAAGATTTATTATTTAATGTGCATAGATTGTTGCTATTAATTATGTTTTCCAGATCCTTGTCCTTTTTGTTAGTTTGCAGCCATCCCCATACAGTATTGTGACTGTTAAAGTCACCTAACAATATGTGGGGTTTCGGAATCTGTTCTATTGTTTAATTTAGATTCATTTATAGGATCATGTGGTGGGATGTAAATGGAGCAAATGTTTATTGATTTGTGTAGAGTTACTTTGACAGCAATCACCTGGAGATCACTGTCAATGCTGATTTGGTTTTGCGGTACATCTTTCCTGACAAGGATGGAGACACCCCCAGAAGCCCTGAGTCCATCCTTGTGTAGGTGATTGTAAGCCTGATAATTGTTGAGGTTTATCCGGTTATTTTCTTTAATGAATGTTTCTTGGAGGCATACTACTTTGGGATTGTATTTTTCCAGAAGTAGTTTGAGTTCTTCATGATTCGCTCTAATTCCTCTGCAGTTCCATTGTATGATTGAGTTAGGCATATTTGATTAGAATTTACCATGGAGGTTTTTTTAAAGTTTTCTTTTTGTTCTTTTCTTTTACAGAGGTAGCCTCTTCAGTTTCCACTTTCTCTAGTATTTGGTACTTATTTTTAGTCTCTGTAGGGCTCGTTGGTTCTGTTGCTTGTTCCGATATTTTTCCAGTAGGAAGCGAACTGGCCTGAGCAAGGTTATTCCCCTTTGTGGAGTTCTCCCTAGCTTCCCTCTCTTTGTTCAATTCGAATGTTGGTGGGCGGATTGGAGATCTTTGCTTCTTTTTAATATTATTTTGCATGGCCTTAGGAGATTCCGGCCTATTTTGCTTCTTAATAGGAGTGTGCAATTTTGGAGAGGGTTGGTGAGATGCCGGTACCGTTGCCCTCTCATCCCTAGTATCCTCTCCTGTGAAGGTCTGTATATTAGTGGAGATTTTTATCTCATTAATAAAGCTTCCCCAATCACTCGGATCAATCTGAATTAATTTTTTCACCATTTCCTCATTTTTCCCTCGTTGGACTGCTTGGGAGTAGGTATAGGTGTTAGACCCTACTACCCTTTTCCGTGCTTCATGGTAAGGAATATTATTCTTATATTTTACGGCGAGGATCTTTCTCTCCTCCAAATATCGCAAGATCTTGCATAGACCGGATGGTCACCAGCACAATTAGTACATTTATAGGGAAATTCACATTCATTCATGTGGTGGCCGGGATCTCTTTGGCCCCATTTCCCGCACACTTCCCGTCCTCTACATGAGTCCTCATGGTGTCCATATTTTTTTTTTACACCTATAGCATCTCAATGGGTTAGGAACAAATTGCTCAACCTTCTCCATAGAATAGCCAACCTTTATTTTTTCTGAGATTCTTGGTGTATTGAATGTCATAATATAGGTGTTTGTTTCTATTGTTTTACCCTCTTTTTTAATAGAAACTCTTTTGACATCAATCACATCTTGTCTTAACTCCTTTTTTATTTCTTCCAAAGTACATAATGACAGTTCTTTACTCCTCACCACCCCCTTACTTGTGTTCAGGGATTTGTGAGGGTACGTTTTGACTGCAATATTGTTGAACATGGTCATTTTTAACAGAAAGTCCGCATGTTTTCTTTTTTCCACCTCAACGAGTAATGTATCATTTTTTAATTTTTTTTTACCGATTTTGGTGTAATATTACTCGATATGACTATTTCGATTATGAACGGTGAGAGACTAGTTATTGGCGAACTTTTGGATTCTATAGAAATGAATCTCGGGAAGGGAGATTCTACTTCATCTTCTGAATCAGTTTCTCTCAAATTTCTTTTAAGTTTTATATTTGCACCAATTGCTTGGGGTTTTTGTGTTGAAAAATCCATATATTTATTGTTTAAGTTTCATTGACTATGCTCCCCACCCACCACAGAGCCCCATTGGGGGATACGCCTAGGGGGAAACCCATTCGCCTAGCAATACCAGGGCTACATAATCAGTATACTCATGCTGATGATGGACAATTTTATTAAGTTCCTGGGTTTTGGTTCCCAAGATGACTACTCACCCAGGGGCAGAAAGGTTATAGGTCTTTCTTCAGCATGATTGACCCTACAGCCATCACCCTCATTCAGATTTTAAAGTAATCTGATAGAGGGCCGACATGACCAGCCGATTGATCGGATCGGGCCTCTCCGACCTCCCGTCTAGCCCAAGTAAGGGCCAAAGTGGAGGTATGCCCATTGGGGGGGTCATACCCCTCTACAGAGGTGCAGTCGACGTATTCTACAGCCCCAGCCGACAGGGCGGTTGGTTTGTTGGGTTTTATGGCATATCAACCTTTGTAGGTTATTTAACGCCAAATCCATTTTTATGTAAATAATCTGTTCTATTTAAACCAACTCAGTTTAGCATAAGTACACAGTTTAATTGTCAAAAACATTTCCATTTCTAACTAACCAAGCAGTTGTATGTAACAATTCGGTTAAGTGTAAATACAGTTTTGATGTCGAAAAAAACAGTTCTATTTCAAATAATTCAGTTAAGCATATGCACGCAGTTTAAATGTAAGTACGGTTTAATTGTAAAAGTCATTTCTATTTCAAACTATTCAGTTTTACTCAAACAATTCATTTTAGCATAAGTATGCTGTTAATTCTATTATTCTATCAGGTGCTACCACTCCGGGGCCAGAGTGGACCTGGGAGCGATGGCAATGAAGGGGTACTCCGCATTCCCCAAAGCTCCAGCATTGCTGGAACCTCACCATCAGATTGTTTAGTGTCATATCCAGGACACTCGTTATGGGAGGGGTATTACCCCTCTGCAGAGAAGCAGTCGGTGTATTCTACAGCCCCAGCCAACTGGGCAAGCAATACACAGTTAAATGTCAAAGTTTTATTTCAGATGATTTAGTTCAACATAAGTACACAGTTTAGATGTCAAAAACAGTTCTATTTCGAGCAATTCAGTTCAGCACTAGTACGCAGTTCCATTGTCAAAACAGTTCTATTTTAAACAATTCAGTTTAGCATAAATACGCAGTTTAAATGCAAAAATCAGCATAGTGAAAGAAGGACGGTTTTGTTCTATTAAACCCATAGATAGGACCCTTATCAGGTGCTACCACTCCGGGCCAGAGTGGACCTGGGAGCGATGGCAATGAAGGGGTACTCCGCATTCCCGAAAGCTCCAGCACTGCTGGAACCTCACCATCAGATTGTTTCCTGGACACTTGTTCGGGGGGGGGTCTTACCCCTCTGCAGAGAAGCAGTCGGTATATTCTACAGCCCCAGCCAACTGGGCAATAAACGGAGCTGCGTGTCGCTGATGTAATGCAATAAATCTATAACAAGCATCGGCATTTCAGGAGCGTTCAAAAGAAAGTTTCTGGAAAATATTACTAGCGCTGCAGAAAGAGCAACGAATTGGTTGTGGATACGAAGGGCGGATAACTGGGGTTGTAAATAGTGTGAATTTTTTTTTTTTTTAGAGTGGGGGGACGAAAAGTCTGAATTATTTTACACGATAGATACGTCTTGTCAAACAATTCAGTTTAGCATAAGTATGTCGTTGGTTCTATTTAAACGATCCCTATCAGGTGATACCACGCTGGGCCAGAGTAGACTTGGGAGCAATGACAATGAAGGGGTGCTCCGTATTTCCCTAAGCCCCATCATTACTGGAACATCACCATCAGATTGTTTAGGACTCTCAATGGTGGGGTCTTACCTCTCTGAAGAGGTGCAGTTAGTGTATTCTATAGCCCCAGCCGACTTATTCTAAATTGAATTAACTGAAATAAGTAGACAGTTTAGACGTCAAAACAGTTCTATTTCAAGCAATTGAGTTTAGCATAAATACGCAGTTTCAGTGCAAAAATCAGTGTAGTGAAGGAAGCACGTTTAGTTCTATTTAACCCATAGATAGGACCCTTATCAGGTGCTACCACTCCGGGCCAGAGTGGACCTGAGAGCCACGGCAATGAAGAGGTACTCCGCATTCCCTAAATCTCCAGCATTGCAGGAACCTCACCAAATTCTTTGTCATATCCAGGAAATTCTTTGAATGGGGGAAGGTCTTGCCCCTCTGCAGGAGGTACAGTTGGTAAATTCTACAGCCCCAGCCGACTGGGCAACCTGAACTGGTGAAAGAAGTGGAACCCAAGACTGTCCTTTGCAGTAACCGACTTAAAGACTAGGAGTTTGGCTGGCATTCAAAAGGACACGTTTGAAGAATTGTTTAAAGCAGCAGGAATCCCAGGTAGGTATTTCTGCAGACTTAGCTTTGCTACCTGGGATGTCCTGCTGCCATCAGGAGAACTATCAGTTGCCCTCAAAATTCTTCTGGCTTCAGCCTGAATACAGAGGCAAACGCAGAATGAGTCACCGTGTGTAACGTCCCAATTCAATTAAAAGGGGGATATTCTCGCTGCCTACCTGAGTGAATATGGCGGCGTGGAGGATATTACTGCTTTAAAATCAAGTAGGACGGCACACGGTGACTATTTTGTAACCATGGTTTTAGATGGGAGGGTCAGACTATTCCCCCCATACCCTCGAATACGAGGACCAAGTCATGAATGTGGTCGTTAAGAGCAGGAGGCCTCAATGCTGGACATACAAACAACTGGGCCACTTCTACCGATCCTGCCCTCAAAAGACCAAACCAATATCACCCACATTAATCATCCTGTCATCTAGCAAAAGCCGGATCCGGAAACCACCCCAACAAAGAGGGGTGTACCCAGGTAACTTGGGGAGGAAAAAGTACCAAGTAAAATCATCAGCTACAACAACGCCGGAAAAAAGAAATCACCTACCAAAACTGCCACAACTAAAGTTTTTCCATCAACATCGGAAAAAGAAAAAATATCTCAAACAAAAATTTAAAAAAGCATCCTCCGGTAGAACAGCCTGAGGATATGGACACTTCGATAAACTTGAAAAGGAGGAGAGACAGTGGGAACTCAACAACAGAGGAGGAAAAAAAAAACAAAAAAAAAACATTGTTCTTCCCTGCCATAAAGCGAAACAATCCCATCCACAAACACCTTCCCAGCCACCACCTGTGGAGAAAAAAACCCAACGACCACCTCAAATCATACCACTATCACAGCAAAAAATACCAACATATTGAAACCCCCTCTCCCCAACACTGCCCTCTCAGCTCCCAGGCTGTTCTCCCGTCTCATTCAGTGACCAGAACACAATCACCCATACCAAAGACTCATCCAAGAGCAAAGTCGGTCGTTACAGATAACCGACAAGCTCTTAATACATTTTATTTTTGTGTTGACTGCATGGATTCACCCACAATTGATCACCAAATTAAAAAGACATTCGCACCTCATTGATAACGATTCAAAATAAAAAAAAGTCACTAACCCATACTTGTTTAGTGGGTGCACCCATGGTGACCAACTTTGGTCTGGTTGCTCATCTGACAGACAAAGAGTAGTGGCGCTTTATCAAGGAAGCTAGTCAGGTGGACATAAGGTTGGCGGAGTTGGAGCACCTATCAATTGTTAAATTGTACAGGCTGAGTCTTGGTTTTTCATAGGTCCCTAAAGTTGAAGTACCCCTTGGATGTCGGAGGAATTCTCAGGGACGGCCGAATTACCACTGAACTCGGTTTGGTTGGGTTTTATGACATATCAACCTTTGTAGGTTATTTAACGCCAAATCCATTTATATTTATTTTTGTCAAAACAGTTTTTATATATATAACAATTCAGTTTAGTGTAAGTACAGTTGTACTGTTAAAAAAAAAAAAAAAAAAAAAAAAACAGTTCCATTTCAAGCAATTCAATTTAGCATAAGCACGCACTTTAAATATTAGTACGGTTTAATTGGCAAAACATATCTATTTCAAGCTATTCGATTTTGTCAAACATTCCGAATACAAACAGTTTTGTTTGGTATAAATATGTAGGCAGTATAAATCATTCTATTTACTTTTCCTCATTTGATTGCACACATAATTATAACAAGAGTTTTTATGTAACATTAAGAATTTAAAATCAGTCATTTGTTTGCACACATTTAAATAGATACGTATGATATGTTAAAGATTATCAATTTAAAAAAGTGACTGAGCTTATAAGTTTGCCAATAGTTAAGTAGTTTCAAGTATTGTAGTTTTTTTTATTATTTCTTCAAGATTGGTTTGGTGGGTTTTATGGCATATCAACCTTCGTAGGTTATTTAACGCCAAATCCATTTTTATGTAAATTATCTGTTCTATTGAAAACAGTTCAGTTTAGCATGAGTACACAGTTTAATTGTCAAAAACATTACCATTTCAAACTATTCAAGCAGTTATATGTAATAATTCAGTTAAGTGTAAATACAGATTTAATGTCGAAAAACAGTTCTATTTCAAATAATTCAGTTACGCATAAGTACGCAGTTTAAGGGTAAGTACGGTTTAATTGTCAAAAACGTTTCTATTATTTCAAGCTATTCTGTTTACTCAATTCATTTTAGCATAAGTATACTGTTAGTTCTATTTAAACCATAGATAGGGCCCTATCAGGTGCTACCACTCCGGGGCCAGAGTGGACCTGGGAGCGATGGCAATGAAGGGGTACTCCGCATTCCCCAAAGCTCCAGTATTGCTGGAACCTCACCATCAGCTTTAGTGTCATATCCAGGACACTCGTTGGTGGGGGGGTCTTACCCCTCTGCAGAGATGCAGTCGGTGTATTCTACAGCCCCAGCCGACTGAGTTTAGCATGAGTAAACAGTTTAATTGTCGAAAACATTTCTATTTCAAACTATTCAAGTAGTTATATATAACAATTCAGTTTAGTGTAAGTACAGTTTCATGGTAAAAAATAGTTCAATTTAAAACAATACAGTTTAGCAAAAGCACGCAGCTTAAATATAAGTACAATTTAATTGTAAAAGAATTTCTATTTCGAGCTATTTGGTTTAGTCAAACAATTCTACTTCAACTAATTCAGTTTAGCGCAAATACAGATTTTGTTTACATAGCAAAATGCCAAAACAGTTCTGTATATAACAATTTAGTTTAGTGTAAGTACAGTTTCTATGTAAAAAACAGTTCAATTTCAAACAATTCAGTTTAGCAAAAGAACGTAGTTTAAATCAAAGTACAGTTTGTCAAAAACCTATTTCAAGCTTTTCCGTTTAGTCAAGCAGTTCTAATTCAGCTAAATCAGATTTGTATAAGTACAGATTCGGCTTGCACACAGTTAAACGTCACAACAGTTCTGTGTTAAACCATTCAGTTTAGGTTAAACAGTTTCGATGTTAAAAACAGTTCTATTTCAAATAATTCAGTTTAGCATAAGCACGCAGTTTAAATGTCAAAAAAATTTCTATTTCAAACCGTTCATTTTTGCATAAGGGTGACGTTAGGGCCATATCTATGGATTAAATAGAACTATCAAGTGCTACCACGCCGGGCCAGAGTGGACCTGGCAACAATGGCAATGAATAGGTGCTCGTATTACCCAAAGCCCCAGCTTTACTGGAACCTTACCATCAGAAGGTTTAGTGTCACACTCAGGACACTCATTTGGGGGGGGGGTCTTACCCCTCTGCAGCAGTGCAGTCTGTATTCTACAGCCCCAGCCGACTGGGCAAGAGACTTAGCTTGGAAAATTTCCATTTAGTTTGGTTTGGTGGGTTTTATGGCATATCAACCTTTGTAGGTTATTTAACACCAAATCCATTTTTATGTAACTAATAAGTTCTATTTCAAACAATTCAGTTTAGCATGAGTACACAGCTTGTCAAAAACATTTCTATTTCAAACAATTCAGTTTATTCAAGCAGTTATTCAGTTTAGCATAGGAAGCAAGTCTCCTTTGGCATAAATATGCAGGCAGCATAAATCATTCCATTTACTTTTCCTCATTTATTTGCACACAGTTAAATTACTACAAGTGTTTCTATGTGACAATAAGAATTTAACATCAGTCATTCGTTCGCACACAATTGAATGTATATGTATGTTAGAGATTAACAATTCAAAGTGACTGAGCTTATAAGTTTGCCGACAGTTAAGTGGTTTCAAGTATTGTAGTTTTTGATTATTTCTTCAAGATTAAGGCCGGCAACTAGGCGGTCTGTGTCGCTATCCATACTCTCTATACTATACGTCCTTTGTAGGGATTTTGTTGGTTGTTGAGAATTGGATGGTTTGGTTGTTATAGGCGACTTGGTTGTTGAGGGAATTTTGAATGTACTTCCTGGTCTTTCCTTATTCACTTTAGCGTTCATTTGTATTTTCGTAGTTTGGCAAATGGGGAGTTGATTCTTGTTTCAGTTCAGGTCTTATGGGAGACAGGTTTTTTAGTCTATCTTTAATGCTTTTTGGTGGACGTATTGGTGATTTATGTAACGGCTGTTTTGATGGAGATTTTGCACTTTTCGGAGTAGTTCGTGTTGGAGTGATAGATCCTACGCGTGTTTTTGTTTGAACTAGAACATTGGATCTCTCCCCATTCGCAACTTGTTGCTGAGCTGGTGCTTGGTAAAATTCATCGGAATGTAGTTTTTTCAGGTGCTCCTGAAACTTTGGCCAATCATTGGCTTCCAGCTTGAGCAATTTCTCCACTAGTGTTCTATATTTGGTGTCGTCATTGATTTTATCCGCCCTCTGTGCAACGGAGGCGTAGCTGCTTTCCCCATATAGCTCCCTACAATTGTCCTAGCTTCCAGGAAGGAAACACTCCTCTTGAGTTTGACCTCAATTTCTTTTTCTTTTTGATAAACAGTACAAGTTCTTGGGTAAGGCGGATGATCTTGTTGGCAGTTTGCACATCGAATTTTTAAGCAATCTTCCTCTGCATTGTCCGGGTCGTTTTCACCGCATTTGGAACATGTCTGTCGTCCTCTACAGGCTTCCCTGTGGTGTCCGAATTTCTGACATTTGAAGCACCTCAGGGGAGCTGGCACGTACTGCTCAACTCTCAAGACAAAAGCCGATCTTCACCTCTTTTGGAGTTTGGGGCTTATTAAATGTTAGGATGAAAGTTTTCGTTTGGATTCGTTCTTCACCTTTTTTAATGAAGATTCTCTTTATATTTGTAGCTCCCTGTTTTCCCAAGGCTGATGCTATCTCGTCTTCTGTAGCCAATGCCAACCCTCTACTCCTGATAACTCCCTTGGAAGTGTTGAGTTTCTCATGCGGATACGCCCTGCATTTGGTCGTATGAAAGGTTTCTATGTTTAATGTTTTCTGCCTGTCTCCGGTTGTCTACCGCGACAAGCAAGTTACCATTCCTTGTTTTCTTAACAGTTTTCGGACTAGCTCTTGTCGATATCACTTTCTATAAGGAAAGGTGAGAATTTGGCTTGGCATACCTCCTCCCAAGATTCAATAACAATGAATCTGGGCAAGTCTGCTGCCTCATTCTCCGAGTCTGATTCTGAGAGGTTCCGTTTAGTTTTTTTGTTTGAAGATGCCATATATGCTGTATATTTTTCACTGGCCCTGCGCTCCTCCACCCACCACGGAGTTCAACTTGTGTTAGGAATAAACCAAGGGGGTAACCCATTCGCCTTGGTTGAGACGGGGGATACGCGACCAGTATACTCGAGTTGAGGATAGGCTTCCGGGCCGTTGCCAATTTCTCAGCACTGGTCAAATTCCTATTCTCAACACAATTGACCCTTAGCCACCGCCTTCTAGCAACTAACTGATAAGGGTTGGGAACTTGCAAGTGCAGATTTAAAAGTACGGTCGGGATAAAATATATAAATGCTAGGGCTTGACATGACCAGCCGATTGATCGGATCGGGCCCAATCCGACCGTCCGTCAGACCAAGTAAGGGCCAAAGTGGTGTGTTGCAAGCTATTGACCACTCTGTCGCCGGATCAATGACTGCTCAACGACCAGGGATCCGTCCTAGCGCCTTGCGGGTCACCACCCACGGCCAAGAGGTGGCCTCATTGGGGGAGGTCTTACCCCTCTGCAGCGATGCAGTCGGTGTGTTCTACAGCCCCAGCCGACAGGGCAAGAGACTTAACCTGGAAAATTTCCATTTGGTTGCCAAAAACATTGTCTTTAGATGGCATTAAGAGCGTTTAGATTTAATTTCATCTACCATGAGTCATTAAAAACGATTTTTGATTAAGATTTTGTTTTTATTAAAACAAAAGAGATCAAAGATAAAATTATATGAATTGATTGGATTTCTATAGCATAAACTTCTAAGTTATTGCCAAATCCTGTACATTTTTGTTAGCGATTATTTTGGTTTGGTGGGTTTATGGCAAATTAACCTTTGGAGGTTATTTAACGCCAAATCATTTTATGCATATAAATACACAGTTCAAATGTAAGCACAGTTCAGTTGTCAAAAACATTTCTATTTCAAGCTATTCGATTTAATTAAGTTTAGCATGAGTATGCCGGGAGCAATGGCAATGAAAGGATGCTCCGTATTCCCTAAGGCCCCAGCATTACTGGGACCTCACCAGATTGTTTAGTGTCATAATCAGGACACTCGTTAGGTGGGGTCTTACCCCTCTGCAGAGGTGCAGTCACTGTATTCTACAGCCCCAGCCGACTGGTTTGCTTGGTTTTATGGCAGATCAACCTTTGCAGGTTATTTAACGCCAAATCCAGTTTTATGTAAATAATTAGTTCTATTGAAAACAGTTAAGTTTAGCATTACATTTTAATTATCAAAAACATTTCCATTTCAAAGTATTTAAGCAGTTATATGCAATAATTCAATTAAGTGTAAATACAGTTTTAATGTCGAAAAACAGTTCAATTTGAAATAATTCAGTTAAGCATAAGCATGCAGTTTAAGTGTAACTAAAACGTTTCTATTTTAAGCTATTCAGTTTACTCAATTCATTTTAGCATAAGTATGCTGTTAGTTCTATTTAACCCATAGATAGGGCCCTATCAGGTGCTACCACTCCGGGCCAGAGTGGACCTGGGCGCGATGGCAATGAAGGGGTACTCCGCATTCCCGAAAGCTCCAGCACTGCTGGAACCTCACCATCAGATTTTTAGTGTCATATCCAGGACACTCGTTAGTGGTGGTCTTACCCCTCTGCAGAGGTGCAGTCAATGTATTCTACAGCCCCAGCTGACTGGGCAATACACAGATTTAGATGTCAGACAGTTTTATTTCAGATAATTCAGTTCAGCATAAGTACACATTTTAGACGTCAAAAACAGTTCTATTTCGAGCAATTCAGTCCAGCACGAGTACGCAGTTCCAATGTCAAAACAGTTCTATTTTAAACAATTCAGTTTAGCATAAATACGCAGTTTAAATGCAAAAAATCAGTATAGTGAAAGAGGCACGGTTTAGTTCTATTCAACCCATAGATAGGACTTATCAGGTGCTACCACTCCGGGCCAGAGTGGACCTGGGAGTGATGGCAATGAAGGGGTACTCCGCATTCCCCAAAGCTCCAGCATTGCTGGAACCTCACCATCAGCTTGTTTAGTGTCATATCCAGGACACTCGTTGGGGGGGGGTCTTATCCCTCTGCAGAGAAGCAGTCGGTGTATTCTACAGCCCCAGCCGACTGGACAAGAAGACGAAGAAATTGATCCGAATGAACCAACATTAGTTAGTTTGGATTAGTTTATGGAATATCAACCATTATAGGTAATTTAATGCCGAATCCTCTTGATTCATATACGATTTTTAAACTCAAAACGAGCTAGAGCTTATTCGTTGACCATTTAATTCTATGTCAACAGTTTTCCTATATGTTCCAAACAATTCTATTAAACATCAGTCATTTATTTGCACATTTGTTTCGAATATTGAAAATTATTCTTTCTGCTTGACCCATTGATGGAACCAAACAGTTGGAGTGGACCCTGGAGTAATGGTAATGAAATAGTTACCCCATATCCCAAAGCTCTAAGAAGTGGGGCCTCAGGATATCTGCGACACTCATTGAAGGAGGTCTTACATCTCAGTCCAAGTCAAGTCTTATCAACTAATGATAAATTTGAAATAATTTAGAAGATTGGAACGTTATATAAGAGATTCGTTTCTTTGTTTCTGATGTATAACCTTTGTTGGTTATATAATGCCAAAAACTATCATGTAGAAAAAGGAGTGATACTACATAAATCATAGCTTTGATGGTTTGGTCGGTTTTACGGCATATCAACAATTGCAGGTTATTTAATGCCAAACCCTCATTATGGATAGATTATATTATTCTTAAACGCGCCCGAGATCTTTTTGGACAGTTAAATTTTGTTCGTTTGGGTTTATGGTATATCAGCCTTTGTAGGTTGTTAATACCAAATCCATTTTTAAACGAATAATCAAACAATTCAGTTTAACATGAGTACACAGTTTGTCAAAAACATTTTTTTCAAGCTATTCAGTTTAGTCAAATAGTTCTAATTCAAACAATTCAGTTAAGCATATGTATGCAGTTTAATTCAACTTAGCCCATAGGCCCTATCAGGTGCTACCATTCCAGGCCAGAGTGGAGCTGGGAGCTATGATAATAAAGGGGTGCTCCACATTCCAAAGCCCCAGCATCACTGGACCCTCACCAGAATGTTTAGCGTCATATCCAGGACACTAATTTGGTGGGGGGGGTCTTACCCTCAGCAGAGGTGCAGTCGGTATATTCTACAGTCCCAGTTTCGCATAAATACACAATTTAGATGTCAAAACAGTTCTATTTCGAGCAATTCAGTTTAGTGTAGTTACGCTGTTTAAATGCAAAAAAAAGTAAGCTCAAGAAACTACAGTTTTGTTCTATTTGACCCATAGATGGGACCCTTCCCAGGTGCTACCACTCCGGGCCAGAGTGAACCTGGGAGCAATGGGAATAAAGGGGTACTACGCATTCCCCAAAGCTCCAGCATTGCTGGAACCTCACCCTCAGATTAAGAAGCAGCCGGTGTATTCTACAGCCCCAGCCGATTGCGACACAGGGAAATGGTTTGGTTTGTTTGGTTTTATGGCATCTCAACCTTTGTCGGTTATTTAACGCCAAATCCATTTTTATTTAAATCTGTTCTATTGAAAACAGTTCAGTTTAGCATAAGTACACAGTTAAATTGTCAAAAACATTTCCATTTCAAACTATTTAAGCAGTTATATGTAATAATTTAGTTAAGTGTAAATACAGTTTTAATGTCAAAATAACAGTTCTATTAGAAAAAAATTCAGTTAAGCATAAGCACGCAGTTTAAGTGTAAGTACGGTTTAATTGTCAAAAACGTTTCTATTTTATGCTATTCAGTTTACTCAATTCATTTTAGCATAAGTATGCTGTTAGTTCTATTTAACCCATAGATAGTGCCCTATCATGTGCTACCACTCCGGGCCAGAGTGGACCTGGGAGCGATGGCAATGAAGGGGTACTCCGCATTCCCCAAAGCTCCAGCACTGCTGGAACCTCACCATCAGATTTTTAGTGACATATCCAGGACACTCGTTGGGGGGGGTCTTACCCCTCTGCAGAGGTGCAGTCAGTGTATTCTACAGCCCCAGCTGACTGGGCAATACAGATTTAAATGTCAGACAGTTTTATTTCAGATAATTCAGTTCAGCATAAGTACACAGTTTAGACGTAAAAAACAGTTCTATTTCGTGCAATTCAGTTCAGCTCTAGTACGCAGTTCCAATGTCAAAACAGTTCTATTTTAAACAATTCAGTTTAGCATAAATACGCAGTTTAAATGCAAAAATCAGTATAGTGAAAGAAGCACGGTTTAGTTCTATTTAACCCATAGATAGGACCCTTATCAGGTGCTACCACTCCGGGCCAGAGTGGACCTGGGAGCGATGGCAATGAAGAGGTACTCCGCATTCCCCAAAGCTCCAGCATTGCTGGAACCTCACCATCAGATTGTTTAGTGTCATATTCAGGACACTCGTTGGGGGAGTCTTACCCTGCTGCAGAGAAGCAGTCGGTGTAGGATGCTCGATAGGCAGGGTCTTACCCCTTTTCAGAGATGCAGTGGTGTATTCTACAGCCCTAGCAGACTCAGCTGGTTATGTCGGATTGGTGAAGTCGAATTCACTGATCTGAGTATGAATATTCAAGATTGTCCTTATTTTAAGAACTATTGCTGCATTAATAAACTAAGAGTTATTAGTTTACATTTAAAGTTTTTTGGCCTGACTAGATATCGAGAAATTATTGATTACGAGTTTAGGCCAAGATCAGAACTGAGGTATCCAGTGAGAATTGAACTCGCTATCCATTGCACCATGTAAGGTTGGTTGGTTTGTTGGGTTTTATGGCATATCAACAGTTCTATTTCAAACAATCCAGTTCAGCTTAAGTACGGAGTTTCGATGACAAAACAGTTATATTTCAAGCAGTTCAGTTTAGCATATGTACAGTTTAATTTTCAATATTTCTATTTCAAGTTATTCAGTTTAGTTTGTTGGGTTTTATGGCATATCAACCTTTGTAGGTTATTTAACGCCAAATCCATTTTTATGTAAATAATCTGTTCTATTGAAAACAATTCAGGTTAGCATAAGTACACAGTTTAATGGTCAAAAACATTTCCATTTCTAACTATTCAAGCAGTTGTATGTAACAATTCGGTTAAGCGTAAATACTGTTTTAATGTCAAAAAAGTTCTATTTCAAAAAATTCAGTTAAGCATAAGCATGCAGTTTGAGTGTAAGTACGGTTTGTTAAAAACGTTTCTATTTCAAGCAATTCAGTTTACTCAATTCATTTTAGCATAAGTATGCTGTTAGTTCGATTTAACCCATAGATAGGGCCCTATCAGGTGCTACCACTCCGGGCCAGAGTGGACCTGGGAGCGATGGCAATGAAGGGGTACTCCGCATGTCCCAAAGTTTCAGCACTGCTGGAACCTCACCATCAGATTGTTTAGTGTCATATCCAGGGGTCTTACCCCTCTGCAGAGGTGCAGTCAGTGTATTCTACAGCCCCAGCTGACTGGGCAATACACAGATTTAAATGTCAAACAGTCTTATTTCAGATAATTCAGTTCAGCGTAAGTACACAGTTTAGACGTCAAAAAGTTCTATTTTGAGCAATTCAGTTCAGCACTAGTACGCACTCTCAATGTCAAAACAGTTCTATTTTAAATAATTCAGTTTAGCATAAATACGCAGTTTAAATGCAAAAATCAGTATAGTGAAAGAAGCACGTAGTTCTATTTAACCCATAGATAGGATTCTTATCCGGTGCTACCACTCCGGGCCAGAGTGGACCTGGGAGCGATGAAGGGGTACTCCGCATTCCTCAAAGCTCCAGCATTGCTGGAACCTCACCATCCGATTGTTTAGTGTCATATCCAGGACACTCGTTGGGGGGGATCTTACCCCTCTGCAGAGAAGCAGTCGGTGTATTCTACAGCCCCAGCTGACTGGGCAAGTTATTCAGTTTAGTCACACATTTCAGTTTAGTCTATGCAGTTTTGTTATATTTAACCCACAGGTAATTAATGTCAAAGCAGATTTATTTCAGATAATTCAGTTTAGAATAAGTACTGTTTAGCGGTCAAAACTTTTCTATTTTAAACAATTCAGTTTAGCATAAATACGCAGTAAACCCAAACCACGGTTTAGTTTTTAAAACATAGATAGGACCCTTATCAGGTGCTACCACCCCGAGGCATAGTGGACCTGGGAGCAATGGCAATGAAGAGGTGCTCCGTATTCCTTAAAGCTCCAGCATTACTGGAACCTCACCATCAGACTTTAGTGTCATATACAGGACAATCATGAGGGGGATCTTACCCCACTGCAGAGGTGCAGTCTGTGTATTCTACAGCCCCAGTCGACTGGGCAATACACAGAGTTAAATGTCAAGCAGTTTCATTTCAGATAATTCAGTTCAGTATAAGTACAGTTTAAACGTCAAAACAGTTCTATTTTCAACAATTCAGTTCAGCATAAATACGCAGTTTAAAATGCAAAAATCAGTATTAAGTTTACTCAAACAATTCAGTTTAGCATGAGTATGCTGTTTGTTCTATTTAACCCATAGATAGGATCCATATGTGCTACCACACCGGGCCAGAGTAGACCTGGGGGCGATGGCAATAAAGCGGTACTCCGCATTCCCCAAAGCTCCAGCATCACTGGAACCTCACCATCAGATTGTTTAGTGTCACGATCCGAGAGGTTTTCGAGCAATTGCCAATTTCGGGTTCTCAGCACAGGTCAAGTTTTTCTCTCAACGCGATTGACCCCTAGCCCCGCCTTCTAGCACCCAAAAGATCAGGGTTGGGAACTTGCTACAAGTGCATATTTTAAAAGATGGTTGGCTGTGTTTCATGGCTTATCAACCTTTGTAGCAGATTTTAAATTACTGTCGGGATAAAACATAGGAGCTAGTTGATCAAATCTGGCATGTCAGACGCCCGTCAGACAATATAAGGGCCAAAGTGGTGTGTTTGGGTTTTATGGATGATCAATCTTTGGTTATTTAATGCCAAATCCATTTTCATACAACTAAACAGTTCTATTTCAAATAATTCAGTTGAGCATAAGTATGCAGTTTAGTTCTGTATGGCCCATTGGAGGACCAGGGACACCTATTGTAGGGGGGGTCTTACCTCTCTGCAGAAAAATCAATCGATTTATTCTACAACCCCGACAGAGTTAAATCTAAAAACTATTTCAAACAATTCAGTTTAGCATAAGTACACAGTTAATGTCAAAACAGTTCTATTTTAAACAATTCTGTTTAGCATAAATATACAGTATAACTGGAAAAAAACCGTCCCCCTCTCAACCAAAACAGTTCAGTTCTATTTGACCCATAATTTTGTTGGTTGTTTGGGTTTTATGGTATATCAACCTTTCTAAGTTATTTAACGCCGAATCCATTTTTATGCAAACAGTTCTATTTCAAACAATTCTGTTTAGCATAAGTATACATTTTGTTTACACAGTTAAATGTCAAGTCTGTTCTATATTAAACAAATCAGTTTAGTGTAAGTACAGTTTCAATATTAGAAACTGTTCAATTTCAAATCATTCAGTTTATCATAAGCATGCAGTTTAAATGCAAGTACAGTTTGTCAAAAACACTATTTCAAGCAATTCAGTTTAGTGAAACAGTTCTAATTCAAACAATTCAATTTATCATAAGTATGCTGTTAGTTCTAATTTAACCTGTGGATAAGGCCCTATCAGGTGCCAACATTCCGGGCCAGAGTGGATCTGGGAGCAATGGCAATGAAGAGGTGCCTCGCATTTCCCAAAGCATCACTGGAGCCTAACCATCAGATCGTTTAGCGTCATATCTAGGACACTCATTAGGAGGGGTCTTTCCCCTCTGCAGGGGAGCAGTCGGTATATTCTACAGCCCCAGCCGAGTGGACAATACACAGACTTAATGTCAAAGTTTTATTTCAGATAATTCAGTTTAACATAATTACGCAGTTTAAATGTCAGTTCTATTTTAAACAATTCACTTTAGCATAAATACGCAGTTTAAATAAAATAAAAAATAAAAAAATAAAAAAAATTCAGTAAACTCAAACCACGTTTTAGTTCTATTTAACCCATAGATAGGATCCTTATCAGATTGTTTGGTGCCATATCTAGGACATTCGTTGGGGCGTCTTACCCTTCTGCAGTGAAGCAGTCGGTGTATTCTACAGCCGACTGGGCCATGTACGTATTGTCGACGTATTCGACAGCCTCAGCCAAGAGAGCGGACCCTATCTGGCCCTACCACTCCGGGCTACAGTGAACCCGGGAGTGATGGCAATGAAGGGGTACTCTATTCCCCAAATTTCCAGGATTACTGGAGCCACCCATCAGATTATTCAGGGTCATATCCATGATACTCGTTGAAGGTGGTCTTACCTCTCTACAGAGAAGCAGTCGGTGTTTTTACAGCCCAAGTTGACTGGGCAATGGCTGAAGAGGGAGACTGCCGCTTTTTATCAGAAACTTTTTCTCCCAAAGAAACTTCAGGGTATGCGTGGGATTAACTCTTTCTGACCTGTAAAATCAAGAGGAGGGTATTCCACAAGAAGGCAACCAATCAGTTACTTTCAACAATATTGTTAAATGCCTCAGCCCTACAGCCGACTGTTTGGTTGGGTTTTATGACATATCAACCTTTGTGGGTTATTCAACGATAAAGCCATTTCTACCAAAATAATCAGTTCTTTTTAAAACCATTCAGTTTAGCAAGAGTAAACAGTTGTCAAAAACATTTACATTTTTTTCATTGTTTTCCTGAAAGAGTTGGGTGCACGGTATGTCTCCTCGGCAACAAAAAGGAGACGTGGAATCAATTTCTTATGGTTTCGCAAATATCCAGGCTTGATATAATCTTTCATATACAGTAGTGTCTGCCGATGTGCTTCAGCTGCAGTACGAATATCTTGGTATATATTCCTTTTCCTTCCTCAACAATCTTCTCCAGCGGTCCTGTACCCAAGCTCGTCTCTTGTCGTTCCGGTATTTGTTCCACGCCCCACCGAACGTGAAAGTGTGGCACATGGCCTTTTTGGTGGGTCGGCATTCCCTTTATTAAGGGGCGCCTCAGGCGCCGGGCGATCAACCCCCCCCCCAAAGGGCGTAAAAGCCTTGGGGGAAGGCCTCCTGAGGCCGTAGGAAAAATCCAGCTACCGAGACACACTCGGCCAGATCCGCGCCGCAGCCAGCACGGCCGGCCGAAGTGTTACCCGACAACTGAATGCAGCTCCTATAAGAAGCTGATCGTCTCTTGTTACTGCTCCCTGTGCATTCAGGCAGGACTTGAGTAATCATGCCAAAATGCCACGTCCGGGTCAATCGCACAATGTGGTAATTCACATGCGCGCTTACGTCAAACACAACTCACGGTCGGGAGATGCGAGTTCGATCTTCCAAATCGCCCGTTTCTCTCTCCCTGATCTCATTTTACATGCCAAACATTCGTGCACACTTTGAGCTTCAGCGGACGTGATTTCTCTCGCTACATTTCCTCATCCCAGTCTTTTCGTCGGTCACTACCCTATATTTCCACAACACTGCTTGTTTCAAGGTATTTTTGAGACGTGACCGAAAGGTTCCTTTATAGAATTTAAACGCACACGCTTTTTAAAGCCGTTTTTGAATTTGTACGTACCAAAGAATCTTTAAATAGACTATTCGTAACATTCGTTGATAAGTTTTAAAAGAACCTGAGCTTTTTGCACACAGTTAAATGATCAATTCAATTTAGCATAAGTCGGTTGGGTTTTATGACATTAACCTTTGTAGGTTATTTAACGCCAAATCCATTTTTATGTAAATAATCAGCTCTATTTCAAACCAGTTTAGCATGAGTACACAGTTTAAAGGCAAGGACAGTTTAATTGTGAAAGATATTTCTACTTCCAGCCATTCAGTCTAGTCAAGCAGTTCTAAATCAGCTAATTCGGTTTAGTATAAGTACAGATAGTGTTTACACAGTTACATGTCAAAACAGTTCGATCTTAAATCAGTTTAGTGTCAGTTCAGTTTCAATGTCCAAAAACAGTTCTATTTCAAGTAATTCAGTTTAGCATAAGAACGCAGTTTAAATGTAAGTACGGTTTAATCGACAAAAACATCTCTATTCTAAGCAATTCAGTTTAGTCAAACAATTCATTTAGTTCTATTTCATCCATAGATAGAACCCCACTGGGTGCTACCATGCTGGGACAGAGTGGACCTGGGAGCAATGGCAATGAGGGGGTGCTCTGTATTCCCCAAGGCCCCAGCATTACTGGAACCTCACCATCAGATTTAGTGTCATATTAGGACACTCATTGAAGAGGTCGTACCTCTCTGCAGACGTGCAGTCCGTGTATTCTACAGCCCTAGCCGATTGGGCAATAGAGTTAAATGTCTAACAGTTTTATTTCAGATAATTCAGTTCAGCATAAGTTCAGTTTAAACTTCAAAACAGTTCTATTTCGAGCAATTCAGCGTTACATTAGTACGCAGTTTAAATGCAAAAATCAGTATAGTGAAGGAAGCACAGTTTAGTTCTATTTAACCCATAGATAGGACCCATATCAGTAACTACCACTCCGGGTAAGAGTGGATCTGGGAGCGATGGCAATGAAGGGGTACTCCGCATTCCCGAAAGCTCCAACATTGCTGGAACCTCACCATCAGATTATTTAGTGTCATATCCAGGACACTCGTTGGTAGAGGAGGGGTCTTGTCCCTCTGCAGAGAAGCAGTCGGTGTATTCTACAGCCCCAGCCGACTGGGCAGAATGTTTTCTTGGTAAGTTTTTATAAACGAGCTAGAGCTCATTTGGTTTACAGTCTCGTGCAAAAGTCTATGCTCGATCAATTTTTCAAATAAAAACATTTTTATTTGAATTTAAGTAAAATAGTATATAAAATATGAAAATCCTATTGACATACAAAATAGAATATCCGCACAATTTAACTTAATTTAAAAGTGGTATATGCAAATGTTTTAACCCAGATATCAAAACTTATAAAATACTTGCCATTTTAACTTTTATTTTAGATATACCTGAAATTAAAGATATAAAATAAGTAACACTTTAACCGATTAATCTGGAACCATAGGTTAATTTTCTCTTGATAAGCAGTTACGGGGGGGGTTGAATTACTGAAGACCAAGAGTCAGCGAGTGGTTACTGAAGTGGTCGGTTGGGGTTTATGGCATATCAACCTTCCAAGCTGGGTTTTATAGCATATCAACCTTTGTAGGTTATTTAACGCCAAATCCATTATTATGTAACTAATCAGTTCTATTTCATGCAATTCAATTTAGCATGAGTACACAGCTTGTCAAAAACATTTCTATTTCAAACAATTCAGTTTATTCAAGCATTTATATAACAATTTAGTTTAAGTAGAGTTTAAATGTCAAAAAACAGTTCTATTTCAAATAATTCAGTTTAGCATAAACAATTCTAGTTGGCATAAATATGCAGGCAGCATACATCTTTCCATTTACTTTTCATTTGTTTGCACAAAATTAAATTATTCTATGTAACAATAAGAGTTTAACATCAGTCATTCGTTAGGGCGCATTTGATTGGTTTGTTGGGTTTTATGGCATATCAACCTTTGTAGGTTATTTAACGCCAAATCCATTTTTATGTAAATAATCTGTTCTATTTAAAACAATGGTCAAAAACATTTATTACAAAATATTCAAGAAGTTATATGTAACAATTCAATTAAGTGTAAATATAATTTTAATGTCGAAAAACAGTTCCATTTCAAATAATTCAGTTAAGCATAAGCACGCAGTTTAAGGGTAAGTAGGGTTTAATTGTCAAAAACATTTCTATTTCAAGCTATTCAGCTTAAACAATTCAATTTACCATAAGAATGGTGTTAGTTCTATTTAACCCATAGATAGGGCCCTATCAGGTGATACCACTCCGGGCCAGAGTGGACCTGGGAGTGATGGTAATGAAAGGGAACTCCGCATTCTCCAAAGCTCCAGCATTGCTGGAACCTCACCATCAGATTGTTTAGTGTCATATCCAGTCGTTGGGGGGGGGTCTTACCCCTCTGTAGAGGTGCAGTCAGTGTATTCAACAGCCCCAGCCGACTGGGCAAACATTTGAATAGATACGTATGATATGTCAGATTAACAATTCAAAAAAAGTGACTGAGCTTATGAGTTTGCCGACAGTTAAGTGGTTTCAAGTATTGCAGTTTTTATTATTTCTTCAAGATTAAGGCTGGCAACTAGGCGGTCTGTGTCGCTATCCATACTCTCTATACTATACGTCCTTTGTAGGGGTTTTGTTCGTTGTTGAGAATTGGATGGTTTGGTTGTTATAGGCGACTTTGTTGTCAAGGGTATTTTGAATGTACTTGTCTTTCCTTATTCACTTTGGTGTTCATTTGTATTTTCGTAATTTGACTAATGGGGAGTTGTGATTTTTGTTTCAGTTGTTCAGGTCCCATGGGAGACAGGTTTTTTAGTCTATCTTTAATGCTTTTTGGTGGACGTATTGGTGATTTATGTAACGGCTGTTTTGATGGAGATTTTGCACTTTTAGGAGTAGTTCGTGTTGGAGTGATAGATCGTGTGTTTTTGTTTGAACTACAACAATGGATCTCTCCCCATTCGCAACTTGTTGCTGAGCTGGTGCTTGGTAAATTTCATCCGAGTGTAGTTTTTTCAGGTGCTCCTGAAACTTTGGCCAATCATTGGCTTCCAGTTTAAGCAATTTCTCCACAAGTGTTCTATATTTGGTGTCGTCATAGGTTCTATCCGCCCTCCGTGCAACGGAGGCGTAGCTGTTTTCTCCCATATAGCTCCCTACAATTCTAGCTTCCAGGAAAGAAACATTCCTCTTGTGTTTGACCTCAATTATTTTTTTTGGAAAACAGTACAAGTTCTTGCTTAAGCCGGATGATCTTGTTGGCAGTTTGCACATCGAATTTCTTTCAAGCAATCTTCCTCTGCTTGTTCCGGGTCCTTTTCACCGCATTTGGAACATGTCTATCGTCTTCTACAGGGTTCCCTGTGGTGTCCGAATTTCTGACATTTGAAGCACCTCAGGGGAGCTGGGACATACTGCTCAACTCTCTCAAGACAATAACCGATCTCCACCTCTTTTGGAGTCTGGAGCTTATTAAATGTTAGGATGCAAGTGTTGGTCTGGATTCGTTGTTCACCTTTTCTAAATGGATATTCTCTTTATATTTGCAACTCCGTTTTCCCAGGGCTGATGCTATCCCGTCTTCCGTAGTCAATGCCAACTCTCTACTCCTGATAACTCCCTTGGAAGTGTTCAGTTTCTCATGCGGATATTCTCTGCATTTGGTCGTATGAAAGGTTTTTTTATTTAATGTTTTCTGACTGTCTCCAGCTGTCTACCTCGACAAGCAAGTTACCATTCCTTGTTTTCTTAACAGTTTTCGGACTAGCTCTTGTCGATATCACTTTCTCTCAGGAAAGGTGAGAATTTGGCTAGGCATACCTCCTTCAAAGAATCAATAACAAGGAATCTAGGGAAGTCTGCTGCCTCATTCTCCGAGTCTGATTCTGAGAGGTTCCATTTAGTTTTTTTGTTTGAAGACGCCATATATGCTGTATATTTTTCACTGGCCCTGCGCTCCTCCATCCACCACGGAGTCCAACTTGTGTTAGGAATAAACCAAGGGGGTAACCCATTCGCCTTGGTTGAGACGGGGGATACGTGACCAGTATACTCGAGTTGAGGGTAGGCTTCCGGGCCGTTGCTAATTTCTCACCACTGATCAAATTGCTATTCTCAACACAATTGACCCTTAGCCACCGCCTTCTAGCAACTAACAGGTAAGGGTTGGGAACTTGCAAGTGCGGATTTAAAAATACGGTCGGGATAAAATCTATAGGTGCTTGGGCTTGACATGACCAGCCGATTGATCGGATCGGGCCCAATCCGACCGACCAAGTAAGGGCCAAAGTGGTGTGTTGCAAGCCATTGACCACTTTGTCGCCGGATCAATGACTGCTCAACCACCAGGGAGCCGTCCTAGCGCCTTACGGGTCACCACCCACGGCCAAGAGGTGGCCTCATTGGGGGGAGGGGTCTTACCCCTCTGCTGAGGTGCAGTCGGCGTATTCTAAAGCCCCAGCCGACAGGGCGGTTTTGGCTAACGGGGTGTTGATTTTTGTTTCAGTTTTTCAAGTCTTTTTAGTCTATCGTTAATGCTTTTGTGGACGGATTGGTGATTTATGTAACGGATGTTTTGGAGATTTTGCACTTTTAGTAGTTCATATTGGAGTGATAGATCCGAGTTTGGTCAACAACATTGGTTTGGTTTTATGGCATATCAAACTTTGCTGGTTATTTAACGCCAAATCCATTTTTATGTAAATAATCAGTTCAATTTAAAACAATTCGGCTTAGCATGAGTACACGGTTTAATTATCAAAGACATTTCTACTTCAAACTATTTAGTTATAACAATTCAGTTTAGTGTAAGTACAGTTTCAGAGTCAAAAATAGTTCAATTTAAAACAATTTAGTTTAGCAAAAGCACGCAGTTTTAAATGTAAGTACAGATTAATTGTAAAAAAAAAAAAAAAAAAAAAAAAAAAACTTATTTCGAGCTATTCAGTTTAGTTAGGCAATTCTACTTCAGCTAATTCAGTTTTGTAAAAGTACAGATTTTGTTTACACACAGTTAAATGTCAACAGTTCTGTTAAACAATTTAGTTTAGTGTAAATACTGCTTCAATGCCAAAAAAAGATTTGCAGTTATATGTAACAATTCAGTTAAGTGTAAATACAGTTTTAATGTCGAAAAAAACAGTTCTATTTCAAACAATTCAGTTTTGCATAAGTATGCCATTAGTTCTATTTAACCCATAGATAGGGCCCTATCAGGTGCTACCACTCCGGGCCAGAGTGGACCTGGTTTGGTTTGGTGGGTTTTATGGCATATCAACCTTTGTTGGTTATTTATCGCCAAATTCATTTTTATGCAAATAATCTGTTCTTTTTAAAACAATTCAGTTTAGCATGAGTACACTGTTCAATTGTCAAAAACATTTCCATTTCAAACTATTCAAGCAGTTGTAAATACAGTTTTAATGTCGAAAAACAGCTCTATTTGAAATAATTCAGTTAAGCATAAGCACGCAGTTTAAATGTAAGTACGGTTTAATTGTAAAAGTCATTTCTATTTCAAACTATTCAGTTTTACACAAACAATTCATTTTAGCATAAGTATGCCGTTAATTCTATTTAACCCATAGATATAACCCTTATCAGGTGCTACCACTCCGGGCCAGAGTGGACCTGGGAGCAATGGCAATGAAGAGGTACTCCACATTCCCCAAAGCTCCAGCACTGCTGGAACCTCACCATCAGATCGTTTAGTGTCATATCCAGGACACTCGTTGGGGGGGGTCTTACCCCTCTGCAGAGATGCAGTCAGTGTATTCTACAGCCCCAGCCGACTGGGCAATCAACAACATTGGTTTTTGTTTTATGGCACATCAACCATTGTAGGTCATTTAACGCCAAATCCATTTTTATGTAAATAATCAGTTCCATTTCAAACAATTCACTTTTGTACGAGTACATTTTGTCAAAAATATTTCTATTTATATCTATTCAGATTATTCAAGCAGTTATATATAACAATTCAGTTTAAGTACAGTTTCAATGTCTCAAACAGTTCATTTTCAACTTATTCAGTTTAGCGTAAGCACGCAGTTTAAATATAAGTACGGTTTAATTGTCAAAAAGATTTCTATTTCAAGCTATTCATTTTAAATCAAACAATTCAGTTTCGCATAAGTATGTTAGTTCTATTTAACCCATAGTTACCACGCCGGGCCACAGTGGACCTGGGAGCAATGGTAATGAAGTGGTGCTCCTCGTTCCCCAAAGCCCCAATATTACTGGGACTTCACCAGCAGATTGTTTAGTATCATATCCAGAATACTCATTAGGGATGGGGGGGGATCTTACCCCTCTGCAGAGATGCAGTTGGTATATCGTACAGCCCCAGCCGACTGGGCAATACACAGTTAAATATGAAACTATTTTATTTCAGATAATTCAGTTCAGAATAAATACAGTTCAAACGTCATCATCATATCGCGCTGGTAGCACGGATATCCCTAACCCTCTCTCGCCACTCCTCCCTATCGTTCATCGCCCTAGGTAGGTCTTCAGGACAACATCCTGTATCCTCACATAGCTGCTGAATGTACGTTCGAGCTGGTCGTCCTGCTTTTGCGCGGCCATGTGTGGGGATCCATAAGAGTACATCTCTTATGAGTTCATCTCTGCTTCTCCAGCAGTGTCCTGCATGTCTGGTTCGTCTAACTTGAATAGTTTTCGTGATAGGGGGCAGGTGGCCGTACAGTTGGTGTCTTGTGGGGTGCTGCTGCCAGGACTTGTTCAGGGAGCATAAGTACGCAGTTTAAATGTCAAAAGAGTTCTATTTTTAACGATTCAGTTTAGCATAAATACGCAGTTTCCATGCAAAAAAAAAAAAAAAAAAAAAAAAAAAAAAAAAAACTGTAGTAAAGGAAGCACAGTTTAGTTCAATTTAACCCATAGATAGAACCCATATCAGGTGCTACCACTCCGGGCCAGAGTGAACCTGGGAGCATTGGCAATAAAGAGGTACTCTGCATTCCCCAAAGCTCCAGCATTACTGGAACCTCACCATCAGATTTAGTTTCATAAACAGGAAACTCGTTGTGGGGGTCTCACACCTCTGCAAAGTTGCAGTCGGTGTATTCTACAGCACCAGCTGATTGGGCAATCCTTTACAGGGATGCAATCAGCGTATTTTACTACCCCTGCCGACTTGGACCCCCGAAGTTAGTACTATGTGAAAGGCCAACAGACTTGTCCAAGATTTTATCTCCGTTCGCTTTAACTATTACACCACAACCGTCTCCCGATGTTTAAAGAAAAATGTAAAGCTATTTTAAAGTCTTTGCCGTGGTTTATTGTCTGCGAAGTAGTCTCTCACATCAATTACTGAGTAGCTAGTTCAATCCACGTTAGCCATTTACACCTGCATCCCCGTGCCAAGTTGGTTTAGCTTAACACAAGATTTCTAAACACTTTTTCGAAAACATTTTAGATAAGCAGGACTTCATTTGTTTGCACCAGATTAATTGGTTTCATTTCATATTTTTGGTACAACCCTATATTTCTCATGGGCAAAACTTCATTTTGACGTTGTCGAACCGATCGCTCAAACTACTTAACTTGAAAAATAGCTTTCTGGTGAGAGCGAAAGCTCTACATCCTCTTAAAATGTTGGTTGGGTTAATGGCATATAAACCTTTGTGGGTTATTTCACTCCAAATCCATTTTTATATAAATAACCAGTCCTATTTAAAACAAGTTTAGCACGAGTACAGTTTAATGGTCAAAAACATTTATTTCAAACGCTTCAGTTTATTCAAAACAGTTCTAATTCAGCTTAGCTTGAGTACACATTTTGTTTTACACAGTAAAATGTCAAAACAGTTCTATATATAACAATTCAGTTTAGTGTAAGTACAGTTTTAATGTCAAAAACGGTTCAATTTAAAACAATTCAGTTTAGCATAAGCACGCAGTTTAAATGTAAGTACAGTTTAATTGTAAAAAACATTTCTATTTCAAGCTGTTTAGTATTAGTACGCAGTTTCAATGTCAAAACAGTTCTATTTTAAACAATTCAGTTTAGCATAAATACGCAGTTTAAATGCAAAAATCACTATGGTAAAGGAAGCACGGTTTAGTTCTATTTAACCCATAGATAGGACCCTTATCAGGTACTAGCACTCCGGGCCAGAGTGGACCACGGAGCGACGGCAATAAAGGGGTACTCCGCATTCCCCAAAGCTTCGGCATTATTTGAACCTCACCATCAGATTATTTCGTGTCATATCTAGGACACTCGTTGTGGGGGTGGGTCTTACTCCTCTGTAGAGAAGCAGTCGGTGTATTCTACAGCCTCAGTCGACTGGGCAAAATATGAGAATGTGTTAAACGTTGCAAAGCGTTTGACATGAACATTGTGGTTGTTCGTTTCAGTATGAAAGAGTGATATAACCAATGCGCAATTGGATATTATGACTTCTCTTGATTTTCTGAAAGCTTGTCTACATTCTCCCAAAGTAGGCTGGATTTGAAAGTTTGTGGGTGTTATTCCGGCATTGTTATCTCTTTTGAGTGAAGGAATTTGATTTTGGGTTTCAGGTCAGTAATGGAATCTTGAAATTGTCAGGGCGGGGTTAGATCCAAGGGCGATTTGGCAGCCGAGTTTGCTTTTTCATTTCCTCTCACTCCAATGTGGCTTGGGATTCAGCATATGGGTATTTTACAATTTCACAGTCTAGTCTACTTATGGGTTTAATAAGAGGGTTCTCAACTGATTGGGTGCAAGTTATCTTCTTGGTGTCCAATTATATCTACTCTACCATCAACTCCTTACGAGTAACTTATTCCCGAAATTCATTTACTTATTGGTTGATTGCTTGGTATGTTTATGGCATACCAAACTTAGGATAATTAAAGCCAAATCCATTCTTATACAAATAAAGTTCTATTTCAAACAATTCAGTTTAGCATAAGTATGTAGTTTCAGTGTCAAAAACAGTCCTATTTCAAGCAATTCCGTTCAGAGATCTATTTCAAACAGTAGAATACACAACTTGTCAAAAACGTTTGTTTCAAGCTATTCAGTTTAGTCAATCAGTTCTAATTCAGCTAATAGATTCTTTTACCGTCAAATGTCAATTCTATATTAAACAATTCAGTTTAGCGTAAGACTGTTTTTGACATTTAAACTGTTCTATTTTAAACAATTCGTTTTAGCATAAGCACGCAGTTTAAATGTAAGTACGCCATTTAATAGTCAAAACATTTCTACAACTTGTTCAGTTTAGTCAAACAATTTTAATTTAATTAAGCATAAGTATGCAGTTTAGTTCTATTTAACCCTTTGATAGGTTTGTTAGGTTTCATGGCATATCAACCTTTGTTGGTTATTTAACGCCAAATCCATTTCTATTTAAATAATCTGTTCCATTTAAAACAAGTTTAGCATGAGTAGTTTGTCAAAACATTTCTATTTCAAACTATTCAAGCAGTTATAACAATTCAGTTTAGCGTAAGTACAGTTTTATCAAAAACAGTTCAATTCCAAATAACTTTAGCATAAGCACGCAGTTTAAATGTAAATACAGTTTAACTGTGAAAAACATTTCTATTTCGAGCTATTCAGTTTAGTCAAGCAGTTTTAATTCAGCTAATTCAGTTTAGCATAAGTACAAATTTTGTTTACACTCAGTTAAAAAAGTTCTACGTTACACAATTCAGTTCAATTTCAAATAATTCAGTTTAGCATAATCACGCTGTTCAAATGTAAGTACAGTTTAATTGTGAAAAATATTTCTATTTCGTGTAATTCAGTTTAGTCAAGCAGTTCTAATTCAGCTAATTCAATTTAGAAGTCCATGTCAAACAATTCAGCTTAGTATAAATACAGTTTCAATGTCAAAAACTGTTCTATTTGAAATAATTCAGATTAGCGTAAGCACGTAGTTTAAATGTAAGTACGGTTGAATTGTCAAAAACATTTCAAGCTATTCAGTATAATCAAACAATTCAGTTTGTCATAAGTATGGCGTTAGTTCAATTTAACCCATAGATATGTCCCTATCAGGTGCCACCACTCCGGGCCAGAGTGAACTTGGGAGCGATGACAATGAAGGGGTACTCCGTATTCCAAGGCCCCAGCATTACTGGGACCTCACCATCAGACTGTTTAATGTAATATTCATTACACACAAGTGGTCTTACCACCTCTGCATAGGTGCAGTCAGTGTATGCTACAGCCCCATCCGACTGGGCAATACACAGAGTTAATGTCAAACAGTTTTATTTCAGATAATTCAGTTCAGCATGTGTACACACTTCAGATGTCAAAACAGATCTATTTCTAGCAATTCAAGGTCGCATTAGTACAGTTTTAATGTCAAAAGTTCTATTTTAAACAATTCAGTTTTGCATAAATACGCAATTTAAATGCAAAAATCAGTATAGTGAAAGAAGCACGGTTTTTTCCTATTCAACCCATTGTTAGGACCCTTATCTGGTGCTACCACTCCGGGCCAGAAAGGACCTGGGAGTGATAGCAATGAAGGGGTCCTCCGCATTCCCGAAAGCTCCAGCATTGCTGGAACCTCACTATCAGATTTAGTCATATCAGGACACTCGTTGGGGGGGTCTCATCCCTCTGCAGAGCACTCGTCGGTGTATTCTACAGCCCCAGCCGACTGGGCAGACAATGAAGGGCTGCTCCACATTCCCCAAAACCCCAGCATCACTGGAACCTCATCAGATTGTTCAGAAGTGCAGTCGGTGTATTTTACAGCACCAGCCGACTGGGTGATCAAACAATTCAGTTTAGCACGAGTACACTGTCAAAAACATTTCTATTTCAAGGTATTCAAACAGTTTTAATTCAGCTAATTCAGTTTAGTATAAGTACAGATAATCTTTACACAGTTAAATGTCAAACAAATCTATATCAAACAATTCAGTTTAATGTAAGGACAGTTTCAATTTCAAAAACTGTTCCATTTCAAACAATTCCTCTCAGTATAAAGCCATCGAAGGTTTTGAGTTTATGTAAAAGACGTTTTCACTGTGCGTTCAGTACCTGCCGCCTCGTCTAAAAGAGCTCGGTTCATTGTCTGGCGACGAGAGAGGAATAATCCTGCAACCCATTCAATGATACTTAAATGTATAGTTTGGCTCGTTTAAAACGTTATCGACAAAGTTAAATGGTATTGTTACGTATCACCAACAATTCAGTTTAACATTTACACTCAGTTTTGTTTAATTTAGCCTAACTCATTTCTTTGCACTCAGTTAAAATGTTAAAGTTTTATTTGACCCATAGATAGGACCCTATCAAGTGTTACCACTCCGAGCTCGAGTGGATCTGGGATCGATGCAATAAAACAGTACTCCTAATTCCCCAAAGATCTAGCATTACTGTTTAATGTCATAACCAAAACACTCGTTGGAGGAGTCTTACCCCTCTGCAGAGATGCATTCTATAGCCCCAGGTGACAGTGCTATGTTGATCTTTGAGTCACAGTTTGGCTTTGTAGGGAGTCAAATAAGAATACCTAAAGATCTTCCAGAAAAGCAAAACACTAAAAAATGCTCAGAAAATGTCTTGATAAATTTAGGAAAAGAACTTCACAATGGAGTCAGATGTTAATTCCCGAAGTCAAAAATGGGATTTTTTTTAATTCAGAAAAATGTGACGTAACTAAAATATTTATTTTTAGTGGCTACCGCTACCAGTTTAAATGTAAGTACTGTTTAATTGTTAAAAACATTTCTATTACAAGCTATTCATTTGAGTCAAACAGTTCTAATTTAAACAATCAGTTTAGCATAAGTATGCAGTTAGTTCTATTTAACCCATAGATAGGGCCCAATCAGGTGCTATCATTCCTGGCCAGATTGGTTGGTTTGTTGGGTTTTATGGCATATCAACCTTTGTAGGTTATTTAACGCCAAATCTATTTTTATGTAACTAATAAGTTACATTTCAAACAATTCAGTTTAACGTGAGTACAGGTTGTCAAAAACATTTCTATTTCGAACAATTCAATTTATTCAAGCGGTTATATAACAATTCAGTTTAGTGTAAGTACAATGTCAAAAACAGTTCTATTTCAAATAATTTAGTTTAGCATAGGAAGCAAGTCCTTTGGCATAAATCTGCAGGCAGCATAAATCATTCCATTTACTTTTCCTCATTTATTTGCACACAGTTAAATTACTACAAGAGTTTCCATGTATATGTTAGAGATTAACAATTCAAAAAAGTGACTTAACTTATAAGTTCGCCGACAGTTAAGTAGTTTCAAGTATTGTAGTTTTTGATTATTTCTTCAAGATTAAGGCCGGCAACTAGGCGGTCTGTGTCGCTATCCATACTCTCTATACTATACGTCCTTTGTAGGGGTTTTGTTGGTTGTTGAGAATTGGATGGTTTGGCTGTTATAGGCGACTGTTTTTTGAGGGTATTTTGAATGTACTTCCTTGTCTTTCCTTATTCACTTTGTTTATTTGTATAGCTGTGATTTTTGTTTCCGTTGTTCAGGTCTTATGGGAGACAGGTTTTTTAGTCTATCTTTAATGCTTTTTGGTGGACGTATTGGTGATTTATGTAACGGCTGTTTTGATGGAGATTTTCCACTTTTAGGAGTAGTTCGTGTTGGAGTGATAGATCCTACGTGTGTTTTTGTTTGAACTACAACATTGGATCTCTCCCCATTCGCAACTTGTTGCTGAGCTGGTGCTTGGTAAAATTCATCGGAATGTAGTTTTTTCAGGTGCTCCTGAAACTTTGGCCAATCATTGGCTTCCAGCTTGAGCAATTTCTCCACAAGTGTTCTATATTTGGTATCGTCATTGATTCTCTCCGCCCTTCGTGCAACGGAGGCATAGCTGCTTTCTTCCATATAGCTCCTACAATTCTCCTCGCTTCCAGAAAGGAAACATTCCTCTTGTGTTTGACCTCAATTTCTTTTTGGTAAACAGTACAAGTTCTTGCTTAAGCCGGATGATCTTATTGGCAGTTTGCACATCGAATTTCTTTTAAGCAATCTTCCTCTGCATGGTCCGGGTCCTTTTCACCGCATTTGGAACATGTCTATCGTCCTCGTCAGGCTTCCCTGTGGTGTCCAAATTTCTGACATTTGAAGCACCTCAGGGGAGCTGGGACATACTGCTCAACTCTCTCAAGGCAATAGCTGATCTTCACCTCTTTTGGAGTTTGGGGCTTATTAAATGTTAGGATGAAAGTGTTCGTTTGGATTCGTTCTTCACCTTTTTTAATGGAGATTCTCTTTATATTTGTAGCTCCCTGTTTTCACAGGGCTGATGCTATCTCGTCTTCTGTAGCCAATGCCAACTCTCTACTCCTGATAACTCCCTTGGAAGTGTTCAGTTTCTCATCCGGATACGCTCTGCATTTGGTTGTTTGAAACGTTTTTATCTTTAATATGTTTTCTGCCTGTCTCCAGCTGTCTACCTCGACAAGCAAGTTACCATTCCTTGTTTTCTTAACATTTTGCGGACTAGCTTTTGTAGATATCACTTTTTCTATCAGGAAAGGTGAGAGTTTGGCTAGGCATACCTTCTCCAAAGATTCAATAACAATGAATCTGGGCAAATCTGCTGCCTCATTCTCCGAGTCTGATTCTGAGAGGTTTCGTTTAGTTTTGTTTGAAGACGCCATATCTGCTGTATATTTTTCACTGGCCCTGCGCTCCTCCACCCACCACGGAGTCCAACTTGTGTTGGGGGTAACCCATTCGCCTTGGTTGAGACGGGGGATACGCGACCAGTATACTCGAGTTGGTCAAATTCCTATTCTCAACACAATTGACCCTTAGCCACCGCCTTCTAGCATCTAACAGATAAGGGTTGGGAACTTGCTGCAAGTGCAGATTTGAAAGTACGGTCGGGATAAAATCTATAGGTGCTTGGGCTTGACATGACCAGCCGATTGATCGGATCGGGCCCAATCCGACCAAATAAGGGTCAAAGTGGTGTATTGCAAGCCATTGACCATTGTCGCCGGATCAATGCTCAACGACCAGGGATCTGTCCTAGCGCCTTACGGGTCGCCACCCACGGCCAAGAGGTGGCCTCATTGGGAGGAGGGGGTCTTACCCCTCTGCAGAGGTGCAGTCGGCGTATTCTACAGCCCCAGCCGACAGGGCGGTCCTGGCTAGAGTGGACCTCGGAGCATTGGTTATGAGGTACTCTGCCTTCCCCAAAGTTCCAGCATTACTGGAACCTAACCCTCAGATTGTTTAGTGTCCTAACACGACACTCATTTGGCGAGTAGGTCTTACCCCTCTGCAGAGGTGCAGTCGGCGTATTCTACAGCCTCAGCCAACTGGGCAAAATAAAGTTTGGAAGTCATGTACGAAAACGCTTTCGTGTCTTAGGAACACCTTCCTGAAATTATGGAATCATTTGCCAAATAACTTGATATTGATCAGAAATGTTTAACGCTCAGCTGTTTACGTTTCCAAGATAGAAATTAACAGATTACTTTTTATCAAAAAGGTACCAGCCGAAAGGGACTGAAATTATCTGGTCAACCAGGAATTGCAGTCACTTATATAGTTATATTTATACAGTCGTTTGTTTTTTTTAACACACAGATCTAACCAATAGGAATCATTAAATTGATTTGTTCAATAGATGGGACCCTAGCTTGTGGTTTCGTTCGCCAAGTCATACTCGTTGGTTATGGTGGTCACTCATGGCTTTATACTTGAAATACTCCAGTAAGGGAATGCCGACGGGGCCAAGAATTTCTAGCACCGCTGGTTATGCGCGATTCGCCCCGTCTAAAAAAGGGTATTGCGGCATACACCTTGGCGGTCGTTGGATGGGTTTTGGCATAACCTTTGTAGGTTATTTAACGCAAAATCCATTTTTATACAATAGTCCTATTTCAAACAATTCAGTTTAGTATAAGTATAGATTTTGTTTATAGTTAAATGTTAAAACTTCTGTAGACAATTAAGTTTAGCGTAAGTACAGTTTTAATGTCAAAAACAGTTCCATTTTAAACAATTTAGTTCAGCATAAGTACGCATATTAGTTCTATTTAACTCATTGATAGGGCCCTATCAAGTGTTACCACTCCGAGCCAGAGTGGACCTGAGAGCGATGGCCATGAATGGGTGCTTCGCATTCCCCAAAGCTCCAGCATCACTGGATTGTTTAGTGTCATCTAGGATACTCGTTGCAGGGAGGAATCTTACCCACCCCTGCAGAGAAGCAGTGTATTCTACACCCCCAGCAGACTGGGCAAGGCTTTTTGACATCAACCATTTTAGTTGAATGCCTAATCTACCCATTAAAATTTGTAAACATTTTTAAACAAGCCTGTGCGCTTTTTAGTTAAATGGTTTGGTTTTATGGCATATCAACCTTTGTAGGTTATTTAACGCCAAATCCATTTTTATGTAAATAATCAGTTCTATTTAAAACAATTCGGTTTAGCATGAGTACAGTTTAATTGTCAAAAAAAATTCCATTTCAAACCACTCAGTTATATATAACAATTCAGTTTAGTGTAAGTACAGTGTCAAAAAAATAGTTTAATTTAAAACAATTCAGTTTAGCAAAGGCACGCAGTTTTAAATGTAAGTACAGTTTAATTGTAAAAAAACATTTCGAGCTATTCAGTTTAGTCAAGCAATTCTTCAGCTAATTCAGTTTTGTAAAAGTACAGATTTTGTTTACCCACAGTTATGTCAGAACAGTTCTATGTTAAACAATTTAGTTTAGTGTAAATACAGTTTCAATGTCAAAAAACAGTTGCAGTTATATGCAACAATTCAGTTAAGTGTAAATACAGTTTTAATGTCGAACAGTTCTATTTCAAACTATTCAGTTAAGTGCAAGCATGCAGTTCAAATATAAGTACGATTTAATTTTGTTTACTCAAACAATTCAGTTTAGCATAAGTATGCCGTTAGTTCTATTTTAATCCATAGATAGGGCCCTATCAGGTGCTACCACTCCGGGCCAGAGTGGACCTGGGAGCGATGGCAATGAAGGGTACTCCGCATTCCCCAAAGCTCCAGCACTACTGGAACTTCAGATTGTTTAGTGTCATATCCAGGTCACTCGTTGGGGGGGGTCTTACCCCTCTGCAGAGAAGCAGTCGGTGTATTCTACAGTCCCAGCCGACTAGGCAGTTAAATGGTTTAAGTATTACTAATACAAATAATTCTATTTACTAATCATTTGTTTGCCGTTAAGTCCAAATTTATCATGCATCTGTTTGCACACATTTAAGTCTGTTACAGATTAGTTCGGTAATTTTTTTTTAATGAGCTGGTTGGGTTTTATGGCATATCAACCTTAGGTTATTTAACGACAAATCATTGTAATTAATCAGTTCTTTTTCAAACAATTCAGTTTAGCATTAGTACAGTTTGTCAAAAACGTTTTAATGAGAAGGAATTTGTTAGCTATTGTTTCTACATAGCAATAATTGAAAACATTTAACTATCTCACTTATTCAATATCAATTGTTTGCAGTGTGAAGTGGTTACGAGTATTACTATTTAACACTAAACATTGTATTTATTTGGTTGGTTTGGGTTTTATGGCAGATTAGCCTTATATTCAGCATTACTCATTTGTTTGCACGCAATTGAATTGGTGTAAGTATTTCTATGCCTCACAATTCAATGAAACATTAGGTTGGATTTTATATCAACCATTGTAGGTCATTCAATGCCGAATCTGGTTTCTACAAATTCGACATATGGTATAACTGCAGGCCGTTTTAATGCCAAAAATCCTGTTTCATTTCAAAAATGGGTTTATACAAGCATGTTGTTGATAACTAAAATGAGCTCCTTTTACAGTTAAATGGTTTCAAATATTCCTCTGTATAGTGAACAATTCAAATAATCATTCCTTTACGCAGTTAAGTGATCAGTTCTATTTCGAACCATGTAATTAAGCATAAAGTTAAATTACTCAAATTATTGCCGTTATAACTAACAATTAAACGGGCACCTCTGGTGGTGTAACGGTTAGCAAGCTAGACAAGCAAACCTACACGAGTGAGTTCGAGTCTCATTGGGTACCCCATTCATTTGGCCTTGTGCCACATCGAAGCAAAAGAGCTTCGTAAATTACTATAACAATTCAATTAAAACGCAAGTCATTTGTTTGCACTCAGTTTAGTCAAATAGTTCTTTGTGACCCATAGATAGGACCTTATCAGGTGCTACCACCGAATCAGAGTGGACTTAGGAACAATGGCAATGAAGAGTTGGTTGCGTGTTTGAGTTATGGCACATCAACCTTTGTACGTTATTTAGTACCAGATCCTTTTTTGGTTGGTTGGTTTACGGCATATCAACCTTTGTCGGTTATTTAATGCCAAATCCATTTTTATGTACATAATCTGTTCTTTTTAAAACAATTCAGCTTAGTATAAGTACACAGTTTGTCAAAAACATTTCCATTTCAAACTATTCAAGCAGTCGTGTAACATTCAGTTAAGTGTAAATACAGCTTTAATATCGAAAAACTGCTCTATTTGAAATAATTCAGTTAAGCATAAGCACGCAGTTTAAGGGTAAGTACGGTTTCATTGTCAAAAACATTTCTATTTCAAGCTATCCAGTTTACTCTAACAATTCATTTTAGCATAAGTATGCTGTTAGTTCTATTTAACCTATAGATAGGGCCCTATCAGGTGCTACTACTCCGGGCCAGAGTGGACTTGGGAGTGATGGCAATGAAGAGGTACTCCGCATTCCCCAAGGCTCCAGCATTGCTGGAACCTCACCATCAGATTGTTTAGTGTCATATCCAGGTCACTCGTTGGGGGTGGGTGTCTTACCCCTCTGCAGAGGTGCAGTCAGTGTATTCTACAGCTCCAGCCGACTGGGCAAAGATCTATTTTTAAACAAATAATCAGTTCTATTTCAAACAATTCAGTTTAGCATAAGTACGCAGTTTATTTCTATTTGACCCATAGATAGGACCCTATCAGGTACTACCACTCCGGGCCAGAGTGAACCTGGGAATTATAGCAATGAAGGTGTACTCCACATTCCCAAAGCTCCAGTATTACTGGAACTTCACCAGGTTGTTTAGCGTCATATCTAAAGCACACGTTGGGTGTATTCTACAGCCCCAGCCGGCTAGGCCAGACAAACGAAAGCCCAAATAAAGTTGGTAGTTATGGTATTTCAGCTCTTGTAGGTTACTTCATACCAAGACCTTTTTACATATTGAACATGGATTTTTAAACTCATTGTTATTTTAAACGAGTCTGAGCTCTTTTTGGACACATGGTTTCCAATATTCTTATGTCATTGTAACAATATAAGTCATTCGTTCGCATAGTTCAGTGTATATACACATCGTTCGCAAATTTCCTTTTTACACGGTTGGTTTTTATGGCCTATCAACCATTTTAGATTTAGTGTCACTAACTATTCAATTAAACTCATTCGTTTCCACCTAGTTAAGCGATCAAACTGTTCTATTTCTTACAATTAAATCCAGCATAAATCATTTTACTTAATCCAACTGTTTTATTTGACCCATATAGATGGGGCCCTATCAATAGCTACCACTCCGGGTCAGAGTGGATCCGGGAGTAATGGCAATGAAGGACTACAATGCTCCAGTACTCAATCTGGAGAGTTTTGCTATATCCAGAAGATTTTTGGGAGTGGTCTTACCACTCCAGAGTAGCAGGAGGTGTAGTCTACAGCCCCAGGCGACTGGGCTACCAAGTAAGGGTTTAAGTGGAGCGTTGCAGACCTTGTGACTACTTTGTATCGATCACAAAGTCAAGCGTCACCACCTTCAGCCAAAAGGTGGTCCCTTTGTTGAAGGGGTCTTACGCCTCTAGTTTTAATCGGCAAAATTCTTCAGCCCCAGCCAATAGGGCGGAGCAAGATGACTAACGGCAGGGGAGTTAATGCAGAAGTGAATTCATTCCTCATTAACTATTTTCATTTTCACTTTGCCAACAATCATTTATTGGTAGCTGTACGGTAGAGATTTTGTATACTAGTAGTCTTTAAGTAGGTCTGTTTGACCCTAACACTCAAAGAGTGAACCAGAGAGTAATGACAAGGAGATACTCACTTTCAAGAAATCCAGAACTGTAGCCGCGCCACCGGGTGCTGTTTGGGTTTTATGGCATATCAACCTTTATAGGTTATTTAACACCAAATCCATTTTTATGAAAATAGTTCCATTTCAAACAATTCAGTTCAGCATGAGCACGCAGTTTAAGTGTAAGTACAGTTTAATTGTCCAGACATTTGTATTTCAAACTATTCAATTTACTAAGTTCTAATTCAAACAATTCAGTTTAGCATAAGTATGCAGTTCTATTTAACCCAGAAATAGGGTCCCCTATCAGGAGCAACCATTCCGGGCCAAAGTTGACCTGGGAGCAATGGCAATGAAGGGGTGCTCTACATTCCCAAAGCCTCAGCATCACTGGAACCTCAGATTTTTTATGTCATATCAGGACACTCATTGGGGGGTTCTTGCTCCTCTGCAGAGGTGCTGTCAGTGTGTTCTACAGCCCTAGCCGACAAGGCAAGTGCAGTTTGGGGTGTTAACTTTGAGGATGCGGTCTTTCTACAGAGAAAGCAGTCTATTCTAAACTCAGGACAGACTATACCTAACTAGAAACTAGGATGATAAACGGTAGTCCATCTCACTGGATAAGGATGCAGTTGAGAGTTGAATGTCAGACCTGTACCCAAGCAAAAAGTCTATGGTTGATACAGAAACTTTACGATACCAAAGAAAGTCTTATGGCGTTAAAATTAAGATATGTCTGACATACTTGTCGCGTTTACAGAAATTTAGAATGTTATTTCCTTCTATAAACGACCGTTTGTAAACCTATGAAAAGGATTACCTGATGAACTAAAACATTTGTAATTGTCGTTGGAAAAAAGTTAAAACAGTGGAAATTTACTTAGATGTGGAAAAGGTCGTATGATTGGTGGCACCCTAAAAAAAATGGAACCCACTAATGAAGGCTTGATAGTCTAGTTTGCTAAACTATAACTAAAAGAATATTTGCCGCCGCAGTATAAAAGCCATCATAAATACTCGGCGGTAGAGTCTACTTCGAGAATCATTTTATATAAACTTCTATCCTGTATTCTGATTGGTTTCCCCTGGGATCATTTGCATATTGCCTATCAAACTATTATTGTCAAGAGTACACTGGCTTTAATTTAAATACAACGGTTAGGCTAAAAAAAAAAAAAAAAAAAAACCTTGTGAGATGGATATATACCATACCATACCATACCATACCACCAGAACTAATGGTTGTGCTGCGTGATAGTTATAATCCTCTCCTAATCTGAGCGTAGAAATTCCCATGAAAAACATAACGAGTTGCAAAGTCATTCCAGACATTGGATGAAACGCTATAAACGCGTTTTCTACAGTAATGTTCCTCTTATTTCAGAGATGCTTATTTCGTTATTTCGTAACTAATCACTTGGAGAAAACTGCAACCCCCCACCCCACCCCTGCAGTCGGCATTCTGATACCTTGTAGTAATCCTTTCGCTTAGTTTAACACTTCAATTCCTAATTACTACGATTTGCATCTTATAAACGTGATAAACCTGTCAAGCACTTTCTCTCGCAATTTTAATGCTATAGGAACGTTATTCTAAGGAGTTACTGTAACTGTAGGCATTCACCTCTTCACTTCTCAACTGTTCCAATGCGGTAGTAGGGACAGTATAAACTATCCTCGTCTCCAATAAGGCCTAATCCTGGTTAAGATGCCAAGCTGCAACAGATGAGACTACAGTTCTAAGTAGAGTACCTCTTGTCATTATTGGGGCTGTAGAATACATCGACTGCTTCTCTGCAGAGGGATAAATAAGACCCCTCCCCACGAGTGTCTTGGATATAATACTGAACAACCTGATGCGGAAGTTGGGCACCTCGGTTGGTGTAATGGTTAGCATGTTAGACTAGCAAACCTACACGAGTGAGTTCGATTCTCATTGGGTGTCCCATTCATGCGGCCTTGTGCTACATCTAAGCAAAAAGCTTAGTAAATTAAACCTGATGAGGAAGTTCCAGGAATGCTGGAGCTTTGGGGAATGCGTAGTACCCATTTATTGCCATCGCTCCTCGGTCCACTCTGGCCCGGAGTGGTAACACCTGATAAGGATCCTATCCATGGGTTAAATAGAACTAAACGATGGTTAGCGTTTACTGTTTTTATACATTTAAACTGCGTATTTACGGAAAGCTGAATTGCTCGAAATAGAAGTTTTGACATTTAAATTGTACTTATGCAAAACTGAATTATCTGAAATAAAAGTGTTTTGACATTAACTCTGTATTGCCCAGTTGGCACCTCTGCAGAGGAGTAAGACACCCCGCCCAATGAGTGTCCTGCATATGACACTAAACAATCTGATGGTGAGGTTCCAGTGAAGCTGGAGCTTCGGGAAATACGGATCACTCCTTTATTGCCATTACTACCAGGTCCACTTTGGCCCGGCGTGGTAGCACCTGATACAGCCCTATTTATGACTTAAATAGAAATAACGGCATACTTATGCTAAACTGAATTGTTCGATTAAACTGAATAGCTTGAAATAGAAATGTTGACAATTAAACCGTACTTACATTTAAACTGCGCGCTTATGGTAAACTAAATTGTGTAAAATTGAACTTTGACATTGAAACTGTACTCACACTAAACTGAATTGTTACATGTAACTGATTAAACTGAATAGTTTGAAATAAATGTTTTTGACAATTAACCTGTGTACTTATGCTAAACTTGTCTAAAATAGAAACTGATTATTCACATAAAAATGGATTTGACGTTAAATAACCTATAAGTTTGATATACCATAAACCAAACCTTCATTACCATTTCTGACAGGGAGTGGTTGCACCTGATAAGGGTCCTATCTGTAGGTCAAATAGAATTAAACTTTACTTATACTAAACTGAATTGTTTGAAATAGAAATGGTTATATGTATAAAAATTGATTGGGCATAACCTACAATGGTGTTATAAAACCAAATCTGTTTGATATGGAAGGCTGTGAATGAAGAGAACTCCCTGTGGGGTAACTTAAAAATTGCCCAACTTGAATCAACATTTCCTAACAGGTGCACTTCAGCCTCTGGGCCATACCTCGTTGATGATTGCCAGCTACTCAATACACTCTGATAACGATGTCCTTCCTATAAACCAATTGCAAAAGTATTTTTGTCAATTCTATATCTTTGAGTTGATAGTTTCAGTGCTTGTTTATTTCTGATATGAAAAAACATCTGGAAGTTGCTCTCATACTCACCTTAATTGATATTATTACCCAGTCGGTTGGGGCTATAGAATACACCGACTGCTTCTCTGCAGAGGGGTAAGACCCCCCCCACCAACGAGTGTCCTGGATAACACACAGATGGGAAGTTCCAATAATGCTGGAGCTTTGGGGAATGCGGAGCACCCCTTCATTGCCATTACTCCCAGGTCCATTCGGGTCCGGCGTGGTAGCACCTGATAGGGCCCTATCTATAGGTTAAATAGAATTAACTGCATACTTATGCTAAACTGAATTGTTTAAATTAGAACTGTTTGACTAAACTGAATAGCTTGAAATACAAATGTCTTTGATAAATGCACTGTACTTACATTTAAACTGCGTGCTTATGAATTGTTTGAAATGGAACTTTTTTGACATTGACACTCTACTTAAACTAAACTGAGTTGTTTAATATAGAACTGACATTTAACTGTTTTAACAATCTGTACTTTATACTCAGCTCAATTAGAACTGTCTGAATAACTTGAAATAGAACATAAACAGGGATACTCATGCTAAACTGAATTTTTAAATTGGTCTGATTATTTACATAAAAATGGATTTGGCGTTAAATAACCTACAAAGGTTGATATGCCGTAAAACCCAACCTACCTATGGGTCAAATAAAATTGGTTGACCATTTAATAGCAATACTTCGTGTACAAATTTGTCTTTTCTTTAGCTGGTATTACCAACAAACTATTCGCTTTAAAAAAAAAAAAAAATAAAACCATTAACTGTGCAAAACAACTTATTGCTCGTGAATATAACTGTTAGAGTTAGTAATACTTAAATTAAACTTTGCGCAAACAATTGATACCAAATAGAATCGGGACTATAGAGCAATGCTTTAGACCATTTAACTATGTAGAGACCAACCAGATTGCCCAGTCGACTGAGGCTGTAGAATACACTGACTGCACCTCTCTGGCCCAGTGTGGTAGCACCTGATAGGGCCCTATCTATGGGTTAAATAGAACTAAACGGCATAACTATGCTAAACTGAATAGCTTAAAATCGAAATGTTTTTAACAATTAAACCGTACCTACATTGAAACTGCCTGCTTATGCTAAACTGAATTATTTGAAATTGACCTTTTTTGACATTGAAACTGTATTACACTAAACTGAATTGTTTAACATGTGACTGTAAACAAAATCTGTACTTATACTAAACTGAATTAGAATTGCTTGACTAAACTAAATAGTTTGAAATAGAAATGTTTTTGACAATTAAACTGAGTACTCATGCAAAACTTAATTGTTTGAAATAGAACCGGTTTACATAAAAATGGATTTGGCGTTAAATAATCTACAAACCAAAAAGAGGCGTATCTAGCATTGTGCGAAGGTAACCGAACTGATCAAAGACATTGAATGTTTTAGATACTCCAGATTTCGGGCCTTGTGCTGAATGCTTTGTTCATATCTAGTCTCTTGGTATGTCTGGGTGTTTCTGAATTTCCTTACAGTGCAGAACCAGAGGAAACTTATTCGGATGGGTTGAGGCTTTTTATTTCTGGTCCAATATTGTGAGGATATTCCTTGAATTTGACTCGACAAAACCGATATTCTTGGATTGGTTTTCAACTCGGAATTTTGACAGTTATTTCAATCCAATTGAATGTATCTTAAGCAGGTAACCACCCAGGCTAAAAACGAAGGACCTGAAAAAAATACAACCATCTAATGAAGTTTCCGTTCTGCAGAAATTAAAGTACCCCTTTATTGCCTTCCCAGTCAGCTGGAGCTGTAGAATACACCGACTGCTTAAAACTGTACTTTCACTTTATTGAATTGTTTAATTGGACTGTTTTGACATTTAACTGTAAACAAAATCTCTACTTATATTAAACTGAATTAGAACTGTGAATAAACTGCATAACTTGAAATAGAAGTGTTTTAACAATTAAACTGTACTCATGCTAAACTGAATTGTTTTTGCTTAGTCAGCTGTGGCTGTAGAATACACAGACTGCTTCTCTGCTGAGGGGTAAGACGAGTGTCCTGGATACGATACTAAACAATCTGATGGTGAGGTTCCAGCAATGCTGGAGCTTTCGGGAATGCAGAGAACCCTTTATTGCCATCGCTCCCAGGTCCACTCTGGCCCGGAGTGGTAGCACCTGATAAGGGTCCTAACTATGTGTTAAATATAAGTAAACGGTGGTTGGCGTTTATTGTTTTTATGCTGAACTGGATTGTTTAAAATAGAACATTTTTTAACATTTAAAATAGCGTACTAATGCTACACTGAATTACTCGGAATAGAACTGTTTTGACATCTAAACCGTGTACATATACTAAACTGAATTATCTGGAAATAAAACTGTTTTGACATTTAACTCTGTGCGTTAGCCAGTCGGCTGGGTCAGTAGAATACACTGACTGCACCTCTGCAGAAAGGTAAGACCCCCCCCCACAACGAGAGTCCGGTATATGACCGTAAGCCATCAGTAATGATGGGGGCCTTGGGGGAATGCAGAGTACCCCTTCATTGCCATTGCTCCCCGGTCCACTCTGGCCGGCGTAGCACCACCTGATAGGGCCCTATTTATGGGTTAAATAGAATTAACAGCATACTTACGCTAAACTGAATTGTTTGATTAAATTGAATAGCTTGAAATAGAAATGTTTTTGACAATTGAACCGTGATTACATTTGAACTGTGCTTATGTTAAACTGAATAATTTGAAATAGAACTAACGGCATACTTATGCTAAACTGAATAGCTTGAAATAGAAATGTTTTTAAAATTGAACAGTGCTTACATTTGAACTGTGTGCTTATGCTAAACTGAATTATTTCAAATAGAACTGTTTCTTTGACATTGAAACTGTATTTACACTAAACTGAATTGTTTAACATAGAACTGTTCTGACATTTAACTTTGCCCAGTCGGCTGGGGCTGTAGAATACACCGACTGCTTCTCTGCAGAGGGGGTAAGACCCCCCCCCCAACGAGTGTCCTGTATATGACACTAAACAATCTGATGGTGAGGCTCCAGCAATGTTGGAGCTTTGGGGAATGCGGAGTACCCCTTCATTGCTATCGCTCCCAGGTCCACTCTGGCCCGGAGTGGTAGCACCTGATAAGGGTCCTATTTATGGGTTAAATAGAACAAAACCGTTCTTTCACTATACTGATTTTTGCATTTAAACTACGTATTTATGCTAAACTGAATTGTTTAAAATAGAACTGTTTTGACATTGGAACTGCGTTTTAGTGCTGAACTGAATTGCTCGAAATAGAACTGTTTTTGACGTCTAAACTGTGTACTTATGCTGAAATGAATTATCTGAAATAAAACTCTGACATTTAAATCTGTGTATTGCTTAGTCAGCTGAGGCTGTAGAATACCCTGACTGCACCTCTGCAGTGTCCTGGATATGACACTAAACTCTCCTGACACGGGCTGATCTGACTACATCATCATTGCCTCGGATAAGCTCCACAATGATTCCCAACATCCAAAATGGTCTCGGTTTTAAGGGGCTCTTGACCAGCACTACATCATCCTTCTGAAGGTGATTCTCCGATCGCAATCGGGATTGTCCCGGAGATTTCTGTCCTAGGTCCAAAAGGTATTCATTGTACCACAACTTATGGAAATCAGCCAACCATTAATTCCTGAGTTCCATGGTTCTGATCAGCCTCTCCCTGCTGGGTGGCACTGCCGTAGCAAGATCTCTCTGCCTCAATTACAACAATAAACCAGGGTTCTTGTTAGGGTTCAAGAACATGGTGTGAGTGACAACCATAGCATTACTGCAGACACCTGATAGGTTAGGTCTATTGTTTACCGACCGTAAAATAATCCAATTTTCTCCTACCAATGATCTTAAACAGGCAGGGTTTTTTTTATGCAACGTTCCCATGGCGAAAACAAGGGAATCGTATTAAGTCTCATGCCACAAGAGCCAAATTTATCCAGGTATTCTTTCATTAGAGAAAGACAGTCAAAGAGTTTCCCACCCCCTAATAAAGGTTTTGGATATGTCACTATAAATAGGCCTCGGAACTCCATATTGATTTGTGAAGCGGGTCAGAGCTTGAAAAAAGGACAGCACGCTCATGTCCGGTACTACCTCTAAATGGACGGCTCACATTCATGCAAGTAAAAATCAGTAGGAACATTTTTCGGTCCGAACTTCCATCCTTTACCTAAACATGGCCGGTGAAGTCAAATCCAGTATGTTGGAACGGCACTTCAAAATCAGCACGAGGAGCCGGTAGACTGGCTACAGTATTGGGTAGTACAGGTCTGGAATTGTACCGCTTGCATCTAGCACAAGATGACAAGACCTTATTTACTGCTTGTCTACCCTGAGGAACCCAGTAGCCACTCTGCATCAAATCAGTCAAGGTTGTTCCAGTTCCCAAATGAGAACATTTCACACGAGTCTACAATAACGAGTTTTGTAACAGGGTGATGTTTCCCTAGCAAAATGGGATTTTTTTTACCTCGTACGCAAGATCTAGTCTTCCCCTTGAGCGGATTAATCCATCAGAATCCAGGAAAAGATCCAAGGCACGAACTCGCATGGGTTCCTGGTTCCTCATAGGCTCCTTCAGATACTCAATCTCTGCAGGAAATTCCTGTCTCTGGAGTAATTTCATCCAATAGATTGCGGCTTTGGAATTGTTGTCCCATACACGCCCCAGTTTGATGGCCAAAAACTTGTAGACAATGAAGTAACCCTCAGCAGACGAGAAAAAGTTGAGAACCTATGGATGGGTATGACAGAAGGGCATTCTTGGTCCAAGACCAGTGAACAGTTCATAGAAGCATGAGCCATATGTCGGCAACGTTTATTTAAACATGGTAACTCTGGTTCTGGCCTCTGAAGGGGTCCTTCACCTAGCCAAGGGGGACCAGCACACCAAAATTCAAAATTGGAGAGAAACCTCTTCAACGTTAAGCCTCTTATCATATCGGCTGGATTTTGTGTCGTGACCACATACTTAAAAAGAGGTTTTAGTCCATACTGAGATTCTAACTTACGATTCATTCGTAGTGCGTCCTTCAATCTGTTTTTGATAAAAATGTTCTTGATCGCCATAGATTGGGATAACAGCCAAGACAACACCACCTAGGCATCGGTGGCCACGCATAACTTAGTTGGAACAAACTGCTCACAATTACTCAAGATGGTTGGCAGACATTTTAGTGCAAGATAAACTGCCATTAGCTCTAATATATGCAGTTTTTTCTTTCATTGGGGCAACCTTCACCTTAGCGAACAGCAAGTAGGGTCGTCTGTCTTGTACCACATATGCTTGCCCAGTCGGCTGGGGCTGTAGAATATACCGACTGCTTCTCTGCAGAGGGGTAAGATCCCCCCCAACGAGTGTCCTGGATATGACACTAAACAATCTGATGGTGAGGTTCTAGCAATGCTGGAGCTTTGGGGAATGCGGAGTACCCCTTCATTGCCATCGCTCCCAAGTCCACTACCTGATAAGGGTCCTATCTATGGGTTAAATAGAATTAACAGCATACTTATGCTAAAATGAATTGTTTAAGTAAAACTGAATAGCTTGAAATAGAAATGACTTTTACAATTAAACCGTACTTACATTTAAACTGCGTGCTTATGCTTAACTGAATTTGAAATAGAACTGATTTTCGACATTAAAACTGTATTTACACTTAACCGAATTGTTACATACAACTACTTGAATAGTTAGAAATGGAAATGTTTTTGACCATTAATCTGTACTTATGCTAAACTGAATTGTTTTAAATAGAACAGATTTACATAAAAATGGATTTGGCGTTAAATAACCTACAAAGGTTGATATGCCATAAAACCCAACCAACCGTACCACATATGCCGCAAATCCATAAGCTTCCTTAGACGCATCACATGTACAAGTCACCAGGTTGTCCTGAAACAAGGGCCTGTCTATTAAAATGAATATCACTTAATCCTGACAGGTCCTTAGCAAGCTTCCTCCAACTACTCAAAATCTCAGGAAGAGGATCATTCCAACCAAACTGTTTCTTCCACATAGTCCTAAGAACATGGCTTCGGACTGTAACCGGGAGGCAGAGAGACAATGGATCGAATAATTTTCAAGCTTCAGAAAGGATACTTCTCTTCGTTGAGGCACCAGGATCACACTGGACAGGGGCCACATGCAATTTTTCTGAAAGGGGATGGTATCGATACCCCAGTACCTTCTCCCATTCCTTGTCATGTACACTCAGCGTACCATCCCTTCTAATCCTATCTCGGAGGGCGTCAACATTGTTATTACAGGACTAGAGAATAAATCCTCCCTCTCGCAGGCGTTCCTTTGTAAGGGAATATAGTTCAACAAGTCTGTGGATCCGCTTCAGCTGTAACTAAGTTATCCACATAAAATCGGTTTCCCATCATTTTACAGCAATCATCTAATGGATACTGAGCTGCTTGAAATTTAATACGCCCCAGTATGAATGGGCTGGCAGTGAATCCAAAAATCAGTGTTGAGTATCGAAAACATCGAACATGATCCCAGTCCTTGATGAAGAAGCAGAACTTGTTTTTGTCAGATTCCAAGCTGAGACGAATCATCAGGAATGCTTTTCGAATGTCCGCCAACAGAATGTAATTATTATCTCTGAAGCTCATCAACAAATTTAACATGTCTCCAGTGAGGTTGGTGCCAGAGTAAGCGGCTTCATTTAGAGACATTCCGTTACCGGTCTTCAGGCTGCAGTTGAACACAGGACGGATCTTGGTCGTAGCTGTAGGGTCATACTTAACAGGTCGATGTGGTATCCACATATAATTCTCAAATTCATGGACGGGCACGAAGATCTCCTCAATTATACCTTCCTGCTCCTGCTGCTGGAACACTTCCAAGTAGTCCTGATACATATTTGTTTTTATCAGATCCTTAGTCACCCGGTCCAAGATACGCAAAGAAACTGCATGATTAGATGGGACTCTGGCCAACTTGTCAGCATGCCAGGAAAGCTCCACATAGTACTTGCCATCCTTGAACTCTATGGCATTTTGAAAGTGTCACACCTGCTCTTGATCATAGTCAGTGAAGTGATTTTCATCATGTATTCCCAGAGATTCCAAGTTGAACATCTGTTCCAACCCCCTCTTTACTTCACTATCAGGGAAGAACTCGGCCAAGGGGTCTAGGTATGAGGGTTGGCTTTCGAGAACAAAACACTGGTAGGATGATTTCGCTTGAGGAGTTTGCGTCATTACCGAGTTAAATGAGGTGTGCCACCTCGTGGGGAGTTTGATTCCACGGCTCCAAATGGAACAACACCTGCTGGTGTGGAAAATGCCCAGTTCTTCAGACAAGGAACAAGCTGACAGGGACCCAATTGATGCAGAAGGTCCAAACCGATAATACCCTTGATTGGTATAAAGTCCGAGCCAGTCTCAAATTTCCCGGCCAGGGAACATTTAGCATCCTGGAAGGCATTTAACAAAGGTTCCAAATTTGTCAGTCGGACAGACAAATCTATCGACTCGGTTACTAAAACATCAGATGTCACTGGATTTCCACAACCCAAATCAATTTCCAGAGCCACTTCCTTGAAAGTTTGATCCCACTCGCCAAGCAGGGTGGATAATCTAATCTGGCAATTCATGCCAATTGTCTCTATTGAGCCCAAGCCACGCAGCACCTCGGCAGACAGATATGACCTCCGACTGCCTGTGTCCCGGAGGCAATTAACAGCGACAGACTTCTTTCCCCTGATGAAAGTCACAAACAAAATGGGGGGGTCAAGCTTCGAGAATACCCAGGCAACGTCTGGGGGCCGGCATCTATATGGAAAGAAGAGGTACTCTTAGGTCTACGTGCCACTCCCTGAGAGTTCCGCCCAGTATCAAAAGAATTAGCAGATGTGCCTACTTTGACCTGTAGTCGTTTAACTGCCTCCCCTGTGAGCTTCAATGTGGAAGACGAGGATGGTATGCGCCTCCCCGTCAACCCAATCATTTCCCCCTTTAGCTCCTTGGGAAACTTCAGAAAAAGGATCTTGGCAATCAACCGAGCTCCACCTGAATTATCCTCAGAAAAGTCGCAGGAATAGGTGTTTCCTAACTCCAAGAGAGATGCAGTCCTGGAAATGAACTCGCCAAATTCCGAGTAGGAAATCTCCTTCTTTGGTATGTAATCCAATATGTCTTAGAATATTTGATCAATGATCTCATCGATATTCAAGTATTCCTCCTTCAGTAAAGAAAGGGCACGATGATAGTTTGTGTTAGTGCAGCTTAGATGGTTGATTAGCCGCAAGGCTCAGTCTGTAAGGGAGCATTTCAAAATATTTAGGCGTTCAGCGTCATTAGCCATGCCAACCACGCAGTTTTCGAATCTTGACAAAAAATTCTGGAAACTCATGTGATCAGTAGCCATCTCAGAACCACCGAATGTTGGGTCAGGGATCTGTATCTGTGGAGGTTTATCTATAAAGGAAGCGGAACTTCTGTTTCCAGTACATCTGTCTCTGGAGTCTGAGACAATTTCAGCTTAGTAATACATACTTCCATTTCATGAATATACTCCAAAATATCCTTGCGGAAGGTAGTATAAACGTGTGGGGTCACTCTATCCCTATGGCACAGCCTCAACCGTTCCACAACCTTGATTTTCAGTACGGTCATCCGTCTAAGGATCAGTTCCCTGGAAACCTCCATGTTGAGAAAGTAGAAGACCAATTAGGTAACAGGTCAGCAAAAAAGAAATTCTTGAAATTTCTTTTTTGCAATATGTGGGGGGAAAAAATAGAAGGGCGATACTTAAAGTGCAGGCAGCAATCGGGGTTGCAAAAAAGAATTGCTCTTTAAGCGACCCGTCCAACAAGGTCTGGTAACAGAACTATCTAACACAATTTAGACTGAACCCAGAAAGAGGTGACTGAACCTGAATATATAAGTTGTAATCACCTATCACCCCTCCCACTCTCAATTCTGACCATAAATATCAGAAGCTGATAGACATTCATGTTGGCCACAATATCCCCCGAAACAGAGCCCGCAAGACGTAACACTCTAACTCGTTTCTTTTTCCACAAATAGAGCAGTTTTTTAAATTAAACTGTACTTAGGATATGAATTGTTTAAAACAAAAGTATTTGTATAAAAATGGATTTAGCAATAAATAACCTACAAAGGTTGATATGCCATAAACCCAAACAATCGTATTGGTCATTCTTGTTTCTTCAGTTCATTGAATCTGAAAGTAAATTCCAGATTTGTCGGTCGGAGCTAGAAATACAAACAGCATTTCTGCAGAGTAAGACAACAAGAGTCCTGGATTTGACTTGCCCAGTCGGCTGAGGCTATAGAATACGCTGACTGCACCTCTGCAAAGGGGTAAGACACACCCCCAACGAGTATTCTAGTTATGACAAAAAAAAAAGAAACGAGTTAGTGTTACGTCTTGCGGGCTCTGTTTCGGCGGATATTGTGGCCAATTATTTATTGTAAAAAAAAAAATTATACAAATTTGGCACAAGGCCTAAAAAATTGAGGGGGAGGCTGGTCAACATTAGCCTAAACTCTAACTTAACTAGACTCATTCGCTGACCAATACATATCTCCAAAATGAAAACACCAAAATACCTCAATTAAGCATATCACTATCAAACAACGTTCACCAAAACAACACTAGTGCTCCATGGATTTCTAAACTTAATCCCATATTTACAGTGTGAAGGGAGGGGAATAATTTAAAAATTCAACAAAAGCTATATACATATTTACAATTCCCCTAAAAACGAAAGATGAACATATATATATATATACACAGTATGATGGTTAGTATGGGGTCCCCCTCACATACTAAAACATGGCAGAAAGATGAGTTAACCAGTCGAAAATAGTGCCGAAGGAGAATAAATACATAAATAAATGGTAAATAATATAAGTAAACAATAAATGAATGAAATAGCGTAAGCACTCCATCGCACTCCTGGAGAACTCCGTCGTCTAATAAAGGGAAGGGAGAGCAGAACAAAAAGAAAAGGGGGCCAATGACCTCACATACTCTAGCTAAGTTAACTAAAAGGACAAACTAAATCAAAATGGCCTAAAATCTAACTTACCTGGACTGGGTGGTCATGTCCTTCCGGTAACCAAGATCCTTAAGTCCCTGGCTAGCACCTACCACGCGACACAAGCGCGCAACAGTCACCCACCTTTTGCCAAACTCCAGTGAAGTCTCTTTCTCTCAGACCGGATTTTGACTTTGATTTGGTGCTTGAAAAAGGCCACCAGGGGCTGAGAGAAAAGACTCATCCTCGTAGAGTTCCTTTCTCGTCGTCCAAATCACGACACGCATAACGCCGAGTAAGCAGAGAAACACATAATGTTCCTGTCTGTTCAACTTCGGTACCACATTGCTGCACACAGAACTGGCTTCCAGGACGAAGAACTTTCCATTAAGGATGCGAACCATGTAGCCTTCAAGAAGCTTGCACAGCGGTCAAACGACCGGACAGTGAAAGAAGGCGTGACCAATATTCTCCTCCAAATCACTGCACAGGCCGCGCTCTGGCGAAATAGCCTGTCGCGCTGAAAACAATTTCTTGCCGACACAGAGCATTCCGAATGACCAGCCAGGTGAAGGAAGCCTCGCCGTTATTGAGACACCTCATCCTGGGGGCCCAAGGCCACAGCAAGCGACCTCCGCCTCCGTCACACCGAGCTCGCCGATCAGACCATCGCTAGCGGCCCCCTGACTAAACAACGATATAATGCCCTACTCGACAACGGCCGGCTGTCAGAGACCTGTCTGCAGCCGAGAGAGAACTTTCAATGCATGCCGGCACTCGTGATAGAAGGGGCACTCGCGTCTGGGCAAACGGTGGGCCTCCCCGTCAGCTGAATGCACACTTCTTAGCGACAGGAAAGATTGTTTAGCGTCTTCTTTCCAGACGCTTCCCACCGCCGTATCTCGTGAACACATCCGGTCTAGGAAAGTAAGGCGCAAAGTATGGCACCATGTCTCGACGTTAGGCACACCTAGACCGCCTTCGGAAGGGCGAAGGTAACAGATCTCCCGCCGCACCAAAGGACACCTCTTAGCCCAGACGAACTGGAAGAGAATCCTTTCCAGCTTGAATAGGATGGTGGGCGAGATAGGAAGCACTGAAAGTCGGTAGACGACAAGGGAGTAGAAGTGCGAACAGCACACTTCAGCCTGGCCCTTAAGGGAAAGCCGCCTGCGTAGCCACAACTCCGTTGCAGCTACGACCTTTTCCAGTACTTCCGACCAATTTTTCTCCAATTGAAGATCAGGCCCGAACCAGACGCCGAGTATCTTGCACGGGCCGTCTTTCCAAATGAAGGGGTCAGGAAGAGCACAGCCTTTCCACGAGCCCAACCGCAAGCCGACAGACTTCTCGCGGTTAATCTTGGCCCCTGTCACAGCTTCGTACCTTCCGATTTCTTTGCTCACCTCCTCCACCTCGGCACTGCTCGTTACAAGCACGCTGACGTCGTCAGCGTATGCAATGTACATGGCTACCTCACTGGCACCAGGTAACGAGAGGCCGCGTAGGGCCGGGTTCGCCTTTAGCTTGCGCAGAAAAGGCTCTAACGCAAGGATGTAGAGCATGGGCGATAACGGGCAACCCTGACGAATCGATCGAGTCAGAGTAAAAGGCTCCGACCTTACCCCATTCACCTCCACCATAACTCTGGGGGATGCATAAAGGAGACGTATCCAGGTGCGAAAATGCAACCCGAAACCGGCCGCAGACAAGACAGCCTCTAGAAAAGCATGGTCAACCCTATCGAAGGCCTTGGACTGATCTAAATTGATTAGCGCGGCATTTCCGTCGACTTTTTCTACGATCGTGCGGACCAGATGAAGACTGTCCTAGATAGTCCTACCCTTCACAGCACAAGTCTGTTCGGGGCAAATCAGACTAGGCAAGACAGTCTGCAAACGGTTTGCTAGGATCTTCGCCAAAATCTTTAAGTCGGTGTTTAACATCGTTAAAGGGCGAAAGTTACTAATCCCATCCCCACCATGTTTTGTTCTTACGAAGCAACTTCACTATACCCCTGGTGAAGCGTTTTGGTATGGTACCCTGCCTCATCCAGTTATCATAGATGGTTGCCTGTAAGGGGATAAACATGGGCAACAGCCTCAAGTACACTTCATAGGGCAGTCCCTCAATTCCGGGAGACTTATCCAGCCCGACCGACTTCAGTGCTTCCCGAATCTCCTTTATGCGCCCCTCACACCCAGCTGCTTCAGTCGCCGAGATAGGTGTCGGACTGAGCTCTGCTCAGTTCGGGCTCCCTGGTAAAAAGTTTCAAGAAATACTCCTTACAGATGGCTTCGTTTGTAGTTCGACGTTGCCCATCCGGCGATGTGACACTGGCGATATGCCGATCTGTCGCATGCCTGAGTTCCTCGGCCCGTAATTCCTGGGCCATATTCGTCGCCTCGCAGGACATTCTTTTTAACCTAGCCCTACCAGAGCTTGGTACTCTTTAATTTTCAAGGAGGCCAGCTTGGCCTTAGCTACGTTAACTTGCCCACTATCTCCCGCCAAAACCGCCCTATCTAGCTTATCCTTAATCGATCTTTGCTCCGTTACCCTGCCTGACTTGAGTCTCCTACCATAGTCGGCAGCAAAGGATCTAATGCTATCCTTAAGGTTAGCCCACCACCTATTTCCCATAATAGCCCCCGTCAGTTCCCGCTCTATCATTAGTTCTAGCTGGTTCCGGAAGTCATCCTCAGCCAAAAGGGAAGAGTTGAACCAGACATCCTACATCTAGCCTTATCTAACCTAATCGACACGCATAAGAATTTGTGGTCGGAATCTTTATAGGGATCGAAACTTGGACCACCTAAATAATCTAAGTCGACTCGCTTAACTAACACTCGGTCCAAATAGCTATAAAGCTGGGCCGAGGTGCCCCTACCGGTCCAAGTCATCTTATTTGGATGCCTTTCGCGAAATTTGTCAACCAGATCAAGTCGTTGGACAAAATCACGAAAATATCAGGCATCCAAGGTATTAGTACCCGCACTAATAGCCCCTCTATCTAAATTGGGATCAAGGACAGCGTTCCAATCTCCCACTAAAATTACCCGCTTGGATGGAACAACGTACGGCTCGATGTGCCGGAAAAAGGCAGAGAGCTCACTGGTAACATTGGGTCCATAAATCCCAATCAGCCGAAACGCCTTATCCTTTATGGTGACGTCCAGAACACAGTCTGCCCGCCGGATCTGAAAGAACAAGAGCACACATAGCGTCCAGACGTCTACTTATCAGTCAGGTGACACCTCTGGAACGACCATCAAAATATGCTGAGAAGAACAAATAGTCCCTCGACAGAATACCCTCATGGAAGTTGGAGTCAAAGTGAGTCTCCTGTGAACAACATATATCAATGCCGCGACGCTGGAGGTATAAAAATAATTGAGATCGTCTAGAATCCGACCTCAGGCCGCGGCCATTTAAGCTAACCAACCTTAAATCCATCATGTACATTTACAGGGGTTGAGTGCCCGGACTAAACATGGCTGGGGTCAGGACACCGGTCTGGCTCATGGATCCTGTGGCCATCTCATTAGTGATGGCTCCGTCATGACGGTGGTGATCCATGAATGGGGGAAAATTTTTGGGTCCTCCACATTTCGTCCATTTATCTCCTTGAAATTGTGGAGGACCCTCAAATCCTTTAGGAGTTGCGGCTGGACATTGTAGAAACGATCCAGGGCCCCCTCATCCACCCGGCAGATGCTGGTTCCCGAATGATGTCGTGTTTTTTTGTTTTTTTTTTTACCTCATCCCCCGAACTGTCTATAGATGAACTCCGCTGCCATTTCTTTGGGGTTGTGCTCGGAGACGGTGTTGCTGCTATTGCTGGTGGAGACGGTTTAATTGGCGGTGAATCTAACGGCAGCAGAGTGGGGGTGGGTCCCTTTTTCCTTGGTATTAAAATGGACATCAATGGTGGTGGTATGGATCTTTTGGGTGGTGTGGATGGTGATCTAATGATACGCGGCTGTTTGCGCTCCTGGTCCAGCCGCTTTTTGAAGTCAAGGAGTTCTTCAAATTTCTCCCGGCCTGGGCTAAAAGATCTGACCTTGGGAGGAGTGGGCTGTTTAGGTGGGGTCTTGGGTGGGTATTTAAGTTTGGGGGAAGATGTCTTTTGGGCATGTTTTTTTCTGGAGGAGAGCTACCGCTGTTGGATTTTGCTTGTGAGGGGGGTGGACTGTTGGTGCCCACCTGGGTCAACTTTCGGGAGTGAGGTTGGAGCTTCCACCCACCTTTTCCCACAGTCAGCCACTCGGCCCCTGACTATTCGGTATTAACCGTAGGAGACGAAGGGGGAGTGGGTTTTTTTTATACCCGCTGGTGTGGGCGAGACTACGGGAGCCTCCTTTTCAGTGTTTGATACAACAGGTGGGAGGGTACCGAGTTTTTGGTCGGGCTTTTTCGGGGCCTTCTTCCCCGGGCAAACTGCGGAGAGGTGACCAATCTCGCCACAAGTGCCAGCAGGCGGGTTTCCTTACTGAAACGATAACAGGAAGCCTGCGCCCTTCCACCTCCAACCAGTTGGGAACGGAGTAGGTCTTAACATCCAACATAATGTCGAACCTCCATTCCCCACGCATTCCGTCATGAGTCGCTGAGACGATGTCACCAAATTGTAGCATATAGGCAGCTAAATTTGCGTCTCTGAGGAAGCTAGGGACCTCATATATTGATACCGTGGTCCGCCGCCGCCCCATGTATTCAGTCCGGAAAAATATTCTTTGTTTTCCAAGGGTTTTTTGGTTAGGGCGACGGCTTCAACGGTCGGTACCAATATATCCCAGAAAGCGTAAGAGGTACCAGCTATTATAGCTTGTGCCTTTACGCCCAGGCTGGAAAGTTGACGTAAGACCATGTCTTTGGCGGGTTTCACGATCTTGCGCAACCGTTTATCCACAACAAAGACAGACACCGTTCTTTTTTTTTTTTTTTGTCTTGCCTTACTTCCTCCAAATTGAACATAAGCCCATGCTCCTGCACTTCGCCGAAGATGGCCTTTGCCCGCTGGAGTAAGTCCTCGACGTCGACCTGGATTTTTGGAGGCGCTGTCCAACTATTTTCTGGTTTTTCTCGTTCTGGGGCATTTTTAGCCAATGGTGATTTGTCAGGGGAGGGTAGTTTGTGGAGATTTTTCTTTTTGGTCAGGGGGAGGGGCATTTTTGGAGGAGGGCGATTTATTTTTCTGGGGGGGGGTCACCCTTGTTTGGGGAGAACAAGGCCTTTATAACCGATCCGTCTGACCGGCCGGCCATAAATAATGCGACACCTAAACTGAAAGGGTGAAGGGATAATGAGAAAAACTAAAATAAAAAAGGTGACTTATCTGAGGCTCCAAACCAGGTCAGAAATTTAGTCCAGCCGGGAGAAGCTGACACTGAGGTAAAATACGGTCGTTTGTAATTCTTTGTAGCGCTTGTTCAAACTGGAAGTGACGAGGGGATATTGTGGCCAACATGAATATCTATCAGCTTCTGATATTTATGGTCAGAATTGGGAAGGGTGAAAGGTGATTACAACCTATATATTCAGGTTCAGTCACCTCTTTCTGGGTTCAGTCTAAATTGTGTTCGATAGTTCTGTTTATTTTTTTCCCACATATTGCAAAAAAGAAATTTCAAGAATTTCTTTTTTGCTGACCTAATTGGCCTTCTATTTTCTCAACATGGAGGTTTCCAGGGAACTGATGGTAAGGTTCCAGTATTGCCGGAGATTTAGGGAATGCGGTGTACCCCTTCATTGCCATTACTCCCAAGTCCATTCTGCTCGGGGTTGTAGCACCCGATAAGGTCCTATCTATGGGTCAATTAGAATTTAACTGGTTTTGAGAGTTTACTGTTTTTGCATTGAAACTGTATTTATGCTAAAGAGAATTGGGTAAATAGAACTTTGACATTTCTGTTTTACCCTGTCAGCTGGGGCTGTAGAATACACCGACTGCACCTCTGCAGAGGGTTAAGACCCCCCCCCAACGAGTGTCCTAGATATGACAAAGAATCTGATGGTGAGGTTACAGCAATGCTGGAGCTTTGTACCCCATGCAGAGTACCCCTTCATTGCCATCGCTCCCAGCTCCACTCTGGCCCGTCGTGGTAGCACCCTATCTATGGGTTAAATAGAACTAACGGCGTACTTATGCTAAAGTGTCCCAGCTCCACTGAGGGGCTTCAAATGCCAAAACTATGGTCACCACAGGGAAGCCTGTAGAGAACAACAAACATGTGTCAAATGCGGTGAAAAGGACCCGGACCACATGGAGGAAGATGGCATGAAAGAAATCACATGTACCAACTGCCGACAAGATCATCCGGCTTACACAAGATCTTGCATTGTTTACTAAAAAGAAAAAGAAATAATTGAGGTGAAACACAAGAGGAATGTCTTTCCTGGAAGCAAGGAGCATTGTAGGGAGCTATATGGGAGAAAGCAGCTACCCCTCTGTTGCACGGAGGGCGGATAGAACAAATGACAACAAATATAGAACACGTGTGGATAAATTTATCCATTTGGAAGATAATGAATGGCCAAAGTTTCAGGAGCACCTGAAAAACTATAGTCGGTGGAATTTTACCGAGCACCAGCTCAGCAACGGGTTGGGAATGGCGAGAGATCCAATGTGTTAAAAACACGGGCAGGATCTATCACTCCAACACGAACTACTCCAAAAATTGCAAAATCTCCATCAAAACAGCCGTTACATAAATCACCAATACGTCCACCAAAATGCATTAAAGACAAAAATCCAAACTTGTCTGCCATAAGACCTAAACAACTGAAACAAATCACAACTCCCCATTAGCCAAAGTGAATAAGGAAAGACCAGGAAGTACATTCAAAATACCCGCATCAACAAAGTCGCCTATAAGAATCAAACAACCCAATGCTCGACAATCAACAAAATCCCTACGAAGGACTTATAGTATAGAAAGTATAAATAGCGACACAGACCGCGTAATTGCCAGACTTAATCTTGAAGAAATAATAAAAAACTACAATACTTGACATTGAAACTGTACTTTCACTAAACTGAAATTGTTTAATATAGAACTGTTTTGACATTTGACAGTGTAAATAAAATCTCTACTTACTCTAAGCTGAACTAGATCTGCTTGATTAAACGGAGTAGCTTGAAAAAGTTTTTCACAATTAAACTGTACTTACATTTAAACTTCATACTTATAAACTGATTTTTTTAAATACAACTTTGCCCAATCGGCTGGGGCTGTAAAATACACCGACTGCTTCTCTGCAGAGGGGTAAGACACCCCCCCAACGAGTGTCCTGGTAATGACGCTAAACAATCTGATAGTGAGGTTCCAGCAGTGCTGGAGCTTTGGGGAATGCGGAGTACCCCTTCAATGCCATCGATCCCAGGTCCACTCTGGCCCGGAATGGTAGCACCTGATAAGGGTCCTATCTATGGGTTAAATAGAACAAAACCATGCTTTTTTCACAATACTGATTTTTGCATTTTAAACTGCGTATTTATGCAAAACTGAATTGTTTAAGATGGAACTGTTTTGACATTGGAACTGCGTACTTATGCTGAACTGAATTGCTCGAAATAGAACTGTTTTTGACGTCTAAACTGTGTACTTACGCTGAACTGAATTATCTGAAATAAAACTGTCTGACATTTAAATCTGTGTATTGCCCAGTCAGCTGGGGCTGTAGAATACACTGACTACAACTCTGCGGAGGGGTGGGACCCCCCCCCCAACGAGTGTCCTGGATGTGACACTGAACGGTCTGATGGTAAGGTTCCAGCGATGATGGAGCTTTAGGAAATGCGAAGTACCCCTTCATTGCCATCGCTCCCAGGTCTACTCTGGCCCGGAGTGGTAGCACCTGATAGGGCCCTATCTGTGGGTTAAATAGAACTAACGGCATACTTGTACAAAACTGAATTGAGTAAACTGAATAGCTTGAAATGGTGTTTTTGACAATTGGACCGTGCTTACACTTAAACTGCGTGCTTATGCTCAATTAAAACTGTATTTACACTTAACTGAATTATTACATATAACTGCTTGAATAGTTTGAAATGGAAATGTTTTTGACAATTAAACTGTACTTATGCTAAACTGAACCGTTTTCAATTGAACAGATTATTTACATAAAAATGGATTTGGCGTTAAATAACCTACAAAGGTTGATATGCCATAAAACCAAACCAACCAAACCGAAAATAAATCACCAATACGTCCACCTTCCCATAAGACCTGAACAACTGAAACAAATCACAACTCCCCATTAGCCAAATTACGAAAATACAAATGAACACCAAAGTGACTAACGAAAGACAAGGAAGTACATTCAAAATACCCTCAACAACAAAGTCGCCTATAACAACCAAACCATCCAATGCTCAACAACCAACAAAACCCCAACAAAGGACGTATAGTATAGAGAGTATGGATAGTGAATTGAATTGTAAATCTCTTGCATATCATACGTATCTATTTAAATATGTGCTAACGAATGACATCCATTAAATTCTTATTATTACATAGAAACTCTTGTAGTAATTTAACTGTGTGCAAACAAATGAGGAAAAGTAAATGGAATGATTTGTATATTTATGCCAAACAGAATCGTTTCTTACGCTAAACTCTATTATTTGAAATAGAACTTTTTTTGACATTGAAACTGTACTTATACTAACCTGATCTGTCATATACGTGCTTGAATAAACTGAATTGTTTGAATTAGGAATGTTTTTTGACCAGCTGTGTACTCATGCTTGACTGAATTGCTTGAAATAAAACTGATTAGTTACATAAAAATGGATTTGGCGTTAAATAACCTACGAAGGTTGATATGCCATAAAACCCAACAAAAACTTAATTGTTATATCAAACTGAATAGTTTGAAATAGATAAGTTTTTGACAATTAAACTGTATATTCATGCTAAACCGAATTGTTTTAAATAGAACTGATTATTTACATAAAAATGGATTTGGCGTTAAATAACCTATAAAGGTTGATATGCTATAAAACCAAACCAATTTAAATACAACTATTTGCGTAAAAATGAATTTGGCGTTAAATAATTTAGAGGTTGATATGCCACAAAACCCAACCAACCAATTTAACTATGTGCAAAATAATGTATAATGATGAATAGAATTAAAATTGTTAGGTAAATTTGAAACATTTAACAACAAGAAAATTAGCAATACTCTAGTATCAGAGCAAACAAATTAGTTCGAACTCTTAAAAATGAAATTAATTACAAATTAACTCTGTGCAAACAATTGAGCTCAAACTAATTTAGCTAAAAATTATTTTACAAATGACATGAATTTGTTGATATGTATAACCCATATTTGGCATTAAATAACCGACAAAGGTTGACATACTTCATGTCCCGTGGTGAATAGGGCTACGTCAGTTTTAACTACCGAAACTGCGGTTAAAAGTGAACTTGTTGAATTCTTTCTAAAAGTAGATAACCAAGTAAATTCTCTTATGAACTTTTATTGTAACTTCATTTCCATATTTTACCTTCGCTTCCAGGTCTACTCTGGCCCGGAGTGGTAGCACCCGAAAGGATCCTACCAATAGATTGAACAGAAACTGCTTGACATTTAAACTGTAAACAAAAGACGTTTAAATGAATTGTTAGAGATACATAGCAATACTTGGAACTACTTATATTTATATAATATCTGTAAACCGTAAATATAACTGTTTATTTGTCTTAAAATGGATTTGGCATTAAATAACCTACAATGGTTGATATGCCATAAAAATCCAGCCTGACCACACCAGGGCTTAGCAAAGCAGACCATTGTTAGCGAGTTCAATTCTCACTGGGTACTCAAAGTTCCGCTGCCCAGTTAGATGGGGCTGTAGAATATACTGGCTGCATCTCTGCAGATAGGTAAGATTCCCTAACGCATGCCATGGATATGACATGAAACCGTCTGATGGCAAGGCTCCTGTCTTGGAACTTTTGGAAATATAGAGAAGCCCTTCATTGCCATTGCTCTCAGGTTCACTTTGACAGGGTCCTATCTATGGCTCAAATAGAACTATTTGATTGCCCAGTCGGCTGAGGCTGTAGAATACGACTGCTTCTCTGCAGAGGAGTAAGAACCCCCCACCCCCAATGAGTGTCCTGGATATGACACTATGGCTCAAATAGAACTATTTGACATTTCATCATCATCATATCGTGCTGGCAGCACGGATATCCCTGACCCTCTCTCGCCACTCCTCCCTATCGTTCATCGCCCTAGGTAGGTCTTCAGGACAGCAACCTGTATCCTCACATAGCTGCTGAATGTACGTTCGTGCTGGTCGTCCTGCTTTTGCGCGGCCATGTGTGGGGATCCATAAGAGTACATCTCTTATGAGTTCATCTCTGCTTCTCCAGCAATGTCCTGCATGTCTGGTTCGCCTAACTTGAATAGTTTTCGTGATAGGGGGCAGGTGGCCGTACAGTTGGTGTCTTGTGGGGTGTTGCTGCCAATGCCAATACAAATGACTCGTGTTAAATTGAATTGTTGCAAATAAAACTGGGCATTAAACTGTAAAGAAATGAGTTTACTTGAATTGTCAGTGGTTTACATAGCGGTACTTGGAATAGATTTAGTGTTAAATCGTATTACTTCAGTCTGCAAATAAATTATTAGTATTGAATAGAATTATTAGTGCTAGATAGAAATAATTGAAACCATTTAACTGAAGAAACAATAGCAATACTAGTGTGCAAAAAAAATAATTCTAACTCATAAAAAAGAAATAATCTACAAATTGTGCGCAAACAAATGACTCCGCCCTGTCGGCTGGGGCTGTAGAATACGCCGACTGCACCTCTGTAGAAGGGTAATACCCCCCCAATAGGGCTACCTGTAGGCCGTGGGTGGCGACCCGTGATGCGTGAGGACAGGATCCTAGTGGCTGAGCGGTCCGTGACTTGCAACACTCCACTTTGGCCCTTACTTGGGCTAGACGGGAGGTCGGAGGGGCCCGATCCGATCAATCGGCTGGTCATGTCAGCCCTCTATCAGATTACTTTAAAATCTGAATGAGGGCGATGGCTGTAGGGTCAATCATGCTGAAGAAAGACCTATAACCTTTCTGTCCCTGGGTGAGTAGTCATCTTGGGAACCAAAACCCAGGAACTTAATAAAATTGTCCATCATCAGCATGAGTATACTGATTATGTCACCCTGGTATTCCTAGGCGAATGGGTTTCCCCCTAGGCGTATCCCCCAATGGGGCTCCGTGGTGGGTGGGGAGCATAGTCAATGAAACTCAAAGAATAAATATATGGATTTTTCAACACAAAAACCCCAAGCAATTGGTGCAAATAAAAAAACTTAAAACTAAACGGAACCTTTCAGAATCAGACTCGGAGAATGAAACAGCAGACTTCCCCAGATTCATTGTTATTGAATCTTTGGAGGAGGTATGCCTATCCAAACTCTTACCTTTTCTTATAGAAAAAGTGATATCTACAAGAGCTAGTCCGAAAACTGTTAAGAAAACAAGGAATGGTAACTTGCTTGTCGAGGTAGACAGCCGGAGACAGGCAGAAAACATATTAAAGATAAAAACGTTTCATACAACCAAATGCAGAGCGTATCCGCATGAGAAACTGAACAATTCCAAGGGAGTTATCAGGAGTAGAGAGTTGGCATTGGCTACGGAAGATGAGATAGCATCGGCCCTGGGAAAACAGGGAGTTACAAATATAAAGAGAATATCCATTAAAAAAGGTGAACAACGAATCCAAACCAACACTTACATCCTAACATTTAATAAGCCCCAAACTCCAAAAGAGGTGAAGATCAGCTATTGCCTTGAGAGAGTTGAGCAGTATGTCCCAGCTCCCCTGAGGTGCTTCAAATGTCAGAAATTTGGACACCACAGGCATGCTCCAAATGCGGTGAAAAGGATCCGGACCATGCAGAGGAAGATTGTTTAAAAGAAACACAATGTGCAAACTGCCAACTAGATCATCCGGCTTACGCAAGAACTTGTACTGTTTACAAAAAGAAAAAGAAATTATTGAGGTCAAACACAAGAGGAATGTTTCCTTCCTGGAAGCTAGGAGAATTGTAGGGAGCTATATGGGAGAAAGCAGCTACGCCTCCGTTGCACGGAAGGCGGATAGAACGTTGGAAGTCAATGATTGGCCAAAGTTTCAGGAGCACCTGAAAAAATTACATTCGGATAAATTTTACCAAGCACCAGCTCAGCAACAAGTTGCGAATGGGGAGAGATCCATTGTTGTAGTTCAAACAAAAACACACGTAGGATCTATCACTCCAACACGAACTACTCCTAAAAGTGGAAAATCTCCATCAAAACAGCCGTTACATAAATCACCAATACGTCCACCAAAAAGCATTAAAGATAGACTAAAAAACCTGTCTCCCATGGACCTGAACAACTGAAATAAAAATCACAACTCCCCATTAGCCAAACTACGAAAATACAAATGAACACCAAAGGGAATAAGGAAAGACAAGGAAGTACATTCAAAATACCCTCAACAACAAAGTCGCCTATAACAACCAAACCATCCAATTCTCAACAACCAACAAAACCCCTACAAAGGACGTATAGTATAGAGTATGGATAGCGACACAAACCGCCGAGTTGCCAGCCTTAATCTTGAAGAAATAATCAAAAACTACAATACTTGAAACCACTTAACTGTCGGCAAACCTATATGGTCAGTCACTTTTTTGAACTATTAATCTCTAAGATATAATGCATATTTATTCAAATCTGTGCTAACGAATGACTGTTAAATTCTTATTGTTACATAGAAACTCTTGTAATAATTTAACTGTGTGCAAACAAATGAGGAAAAGTAAATGGAATGATTTATGCTGCCTGCATATTTATGCCAAACAATTGCTAATGCTAAACTGTATTATTTGAAATAGAACTGGGTTTTTTTTACATTGAAACTTTACATATACTAAACTGAATTGTTATATTACTGCTTGAATAAACTGAATTGTTTGAAATAGAAATGTTTTTGACAAGCTGTATACTCATGTTAAACTGAATTGTTTTAAATAAAACTGATTAGTTACATAAAAATGGATTTGGCGTTAAATAACCTACCAAGGTTAATATGCCATAAAACCCACCAAACCAAACAAATGACTGCGAATAAATTGTGACTTTATATAGCAGTACTCGAATCCATCTGTGTGCAAAATGATCTGGCTCATTTAAAAGTTTGCTTGCCCAGTCGGCTGGAGCTGTAGAATACACCGACTGCTTTTCTGCAGGGGGGTACCCTCCCCAACGAGTGTCCTGGATGTGACACAAAACAATCTGGAATTGTTGATATTCCATAAATCCAATCAAAGTTATATTGCGCCTAGTGCAATTGGAAAAGCTGAGCAAAACAGACCATTGTTAGCGAGTTCACTTCTCACTGGGGACTCAAAAGTTCTGACTTTGTGGTAAACTCATTGTTCTTAAAATCACAGAACCTTTCGATTTTAATAGAACAGTTTTTAACATTGGAACTGTACTTATGCTAAAGCGAATTGTTTAATATAAAACTGATTTGATATTTAACTGTCTGGAGAAAATCTATACACAACTGAATTGTTTTAATCAGAATTGTTTGACTAAACTGGATATCTTGAAATAGTGTTATATAGTTATTTACACGTTCATTCATCACAACGACACAATAACAAAGACAGATGCATGAAGGATAACACATGAAGACTTCTTTAGAAAAATATTCACCTCAATTTATTGCAAGGGTTCGAAAGGTTAGCATGTGAGAGGATGCTGGAGACCGAACGTAAACTTCATATTTTGACCCAACTGTTATGACCGTCACGTTGTGTCTTTCTTGTTCTCCTGATGTTGGGGTCAACTCCATCGGGGGTTTCCGAGGTCCCCCGAGGTCGGGTGTGGCCTTCCCTACCACATCTGGTCTCTAGCTGTCTGGAAGTCTGCTGGAACTGCATCGGGGGTTTCCGAGAACCCCCTCGGTCGGGTGTGGCCTTCCTTACCACATCTGGTCTCTACTGTCTGGAATTCTACTGACAACTGCTCTGGGACCCAAACTCAACTGAGTTAAATAATAACTCAACGCCCACACGATCGCCTACTGGATCTTTGAAATCGAATGTTTAATCGTCATCAAGCGGAAATAACTGTCATGCAGTTCAGAGGTTACTCTCTTCCGGTGCATGACTGTAATGACAGAATGGTACCTTCACCTTTTCCCATATCATAAGCCTTAATCCGCCCACGCGATCTCTTTCGATTACTGGCCGTTGGAATGTGTCACTTCCTTCCGGTATATTACCTTGGAATAGCATTTTTGGGGCTGGGTCGAAGGTCAAAATATAACAATAGGACAGTTTTGACATTTAAAGTGTATACTCGTACTTTACTGAATTGTTTTAAATGGAACTGTTTTTGACATTAAAACTACTTACACAAAACTAGATTAATAAACTGTTTTAACCTTTAACTGTGTAATAAGAAAATCTGTACTTATAAACTGAATAAGCTCTGTTTAAATAAACTGTTTACTCATGTTAAACTTTGCCCAGTCGGCTGGGGCTGTAGAATACACCGACTGCTTCTCTGCAGAGGGGTAAGAACCCCACCCCAACGAGTGTCCTGATGTGGCGCTAAACAATCTGATGGTGAGGTTCCAGCAGTGCTGGAGCTTTGGGGGATGCGGAGTACCCCTTCATTGTCATCGCTCCCAGGTCCACTCTGGCCCGGAGTGGTAGCACCTGATATGGGTCCTATCTATGGGTCAAATAGAACTAACGGCATACTTATTACATATAACTGCTTGAATAGTTTGAAATGGAAATGTTTTTGACAATTAAACTGTGTACTTATGCCAAACTGAATTGTTTTAAATAGAACAGATTATTTACATAAAATGGATTTGGCGTTAAATAACCTACAAAGGTTGATATGCCATAAAAACCAACCATTACACTAAACTGAATTAGCTCTGTTTAAATAAACTGAATAGCTTGAAATAGGAATGTTTTTGATAATTTAACTGTTTACTAATGCTAAACTGAATTGTTTGAAATAGAAGTATTTGCATAAAAATAGATTTGGCGTTAAATAATCTACAAAGTTTGTTATGCAATAAAACAATCAACCAACCAAATCTGATGTAACCAACATCTTTGTCTCCTTGGATAGGTTTGCAGTGAGGATTGTCATTTCTCAAATTACTTGTCAATCTAATTAAACTGCTCCACTTTTACAAAAGTAAAGTTATCAGAAAACAAATTAATGACTGGTTTTCTTGCTCAGTCGGCTTGGGCTATAGAATACACCGACTTGACCAGTGTAGAGGAGTAAGCCCCCCTCTCCACAACGAGTGTCCTAGATATGACACTAAACAATCTGATGGTGAGATTCTATTAATGCGGGAGCTTTGGGGAATGCAGAGTACACCTTCATTACCATCGCTCCCATGTCCACTCAGACCCGGAGTGGTAGCACCTGATAGGGTCCCATCTGTTTTAAGTCGAACTAAAACCGTAGTTTCTTGAGCTGTTTTTGCATTTAAACAGCTAGGACAGGATCCTGGCGGTTGAGCAGTACTTGGCCCTGCAACCGAATAGTCAAGTTATTTGCAACCCACCACTTTGACACTTACTGGGCTAGACTGGCGTCAGACAAGCCCTATCAGATCAATCAGCTTGGTTATGTCAAGCCCTTGCACCCATGTTTTATCCTAACCGAAATTCTAAATCTGCACTTACAGCAAGATCCCAACCCTAATCTTGCCCAGTCGGCTGGGGCTGTAGAATACACCGACTGCTTCTCTGCAGAGGGGTAAGAACCCCCCCCCCAACGAGTGTCCTGGTGTGGCGCTAAACAATCTGATGGTGAGGTTCCAGCAGTGCTGGAGCACCCCTTCATTGCCATCGCTCCCAGGTTCACTCTGGCCCAGAGTGGTAGCACCTGATAAGGGTCCTATCTATGGGTTAAATAGAACAGCATACTTATGCTAAAATGATTTGTTTCAGTAAACTGAATAGCTTGAAATAGAAACGTTTTTGACAATTAAACCGTACTTACATTTAAACTACGTGCTTATGCTTAACTGAATTTTCAAATAGAACTGTTTTTTCGACATTAAAACTGTATTTACACTTAACTTAATTATTACATATAACTGCTTAAATATTTTGAAATGGAAATGTTTTTGACAATTAAACTGTGTACTTATGCTAAACTGAATTGTTTTAAATAGAACAGATTATTTACATAAAAATGGATTTGGCGTTAAATAACCTACAAAGGTTGATATGCCACAAAACCCAATAAACCAACCAACCATCAGGAGTGGAGAGTTGGCATTGGCTACAGAAGACTTGGCATCAGCCCTGGAAAAACCGGGTTACAAATATAAGAATCTCCATAAAAGGTGAACAACAAATCCAGACCAACATTTATATCCAGACATTTAAACAGCCACGTACACACAAGGAAGTGAAAATCTATTTCCTTGAGATAGATGAGTTGTACCTCCCAGCTTCCCTGAGATGCTTCAAATGCCAAAAATATAGACACCACATGGAAGTCTGTAAAGGATGACAGAATTGTGCCAAATGCAGTGAAAAGGACCCGAACCACATAAAGGAAGATTGCTTGAAAGAAATTAGATGTGCAATCTGCCGACAAGATCACCCGGCTTACGCAAGATCTTGCGTTGTTTACAAAGGAAATTAAGGTTAAACACGAGGAATGTCCTTCCTGGAAGCAAGGAAAATTGTTAGGAGCTACATGGGAGAAAACAGCTACATCTCTGGACGGAGGGTGGATAGAACCAATGAAGACAACAGATATAGACCACTCGTGGAAAAATCCATCCAGTTGGAAGCCAATGACTGTCCAAAGTTTTAGGAGCGATTGAAAAAGTTACAAATATAAGAATCCCCATCAGAAAAGTTGCCCAGTCGGCTGGGGTGGTAGAATATACCGACAGCTTCTCTGCAAAGAGATAAAACACCCCCAAACGAATGTTCTGTATATGACACTAAACAATCTGATGGTGAGGTTCCAGTAATGCTGGGACTTTGGGGAATACAGAGCAACCCTTCATTGCCATTGCTTCCAGGTCCTCTCTGGCCCTGCGTGGTAGCACCTGATTAGGTTCTACTGGGATTTTTTGCATTTAAACTGCGTATTTATGCGAAACTGAATTGCCCGAAATAGTTTTGACATTAACTGTGTATTGCCCAGTCTGCTAAGGCTGAAGAATACACCTCTGCATAGGGGTAATCAACCCACCAATGAAAGTCCGCGGTATAACACTAAACAATTTGATGGTGAGGTTCAAGTAATGCTGGAACTTAGGAGAATGCGGAGCACCTCTCGTTGCCACTGTTCCCAGGTTCACTCTAGCCCGGAACGGTAGCACCTGATAGGCCCTATCTCGGGGTTAAATAGAACTGTGTACTTATGTTAAACTGAATTGTTTGAAATGGAACTTTTTACTCAGTTGAATAGATTGAAATAGAATAGTTTTTGACATTGAAACCATAAAATCTATACTAAACTGAATTGCCCAGTCGACTGGGGCTCTAGAATACACAGACTGCCTCTCTGCAGAGGGGTAAGACCCCCCCCCCCAACGAGTGTCCTGGATATGACACTAAACAATCTGATGGTGAGGTTCCAGCAGTGCTGGAGCTTTGGGGGATGCAGAGTACCCCTTCATTGCCATCGCTCCCAGGTCCACTCTGGCCCGGAGTGGTAGCACCTGATAGGGCCCTATCTATGGTCGCCCTGTCGGCTGGGGCTGTAGAATACGCCGACTGCATCTCTGCAGAGGGGTAAAAAAAACCCAATGAGGCCACCTGTTGGCCGTGGGTGGTGACCCGCAAGGCGCTAGGACGGATCCCTGGTCGTTGAGCAGTCATTGATCCGGCGACAGAGTGGTCAATGGCTTGCAACACACCACTTTGGCCCTGACTTGGTCTGACGGGCGGTCGGATTGGGCCCGATCCGATCAATCGGCTGGTCATGTCAAGCCCAAGCACCTATAGATTTTATCCCGACCGTATTTTTAAATCTGCACTTGCAGCAAGTTCCCAACCCTTACCTGTTAGTTGCTAGAAGGCGGTGGCTAAGGGTCAATTGTGTTGAGAATAGGAATTTGACCAGCGCTGAGAAATTGGCAACGGCTCGGAAGCCTACCCTCAACTCGAGTATACTGGTCGCGTATCCCCCGTCTCAACCAAGGCGAATGGGTTACCCCCTTGGTTTATTCCCAACACAAGTTAGACTCCGTGGTGGTTGGAGGAGCGCAGGGCCAGTGAAAAATATACAGCAAATATGGCGTCTTCAAACAAAACTAAACGGAACCTCTCAATCAGACTCGGAGAATAAGGCAGCAGACTTTCCCAGATTCATTGTTATTGAATCTTTGGAGGAGGTATGACAAGCCAAATTCTCACCTTTCCTTATAGAAAAAGTGATATCTACAAAAGCTAGTCCGAAAATTGTTAAGAAAACAAGGAATGGTAACTTGCTTGTCGAGGTAGACAGCCTGAGACAGGCAGAAAACATTAAAAAGAAAAACGTTTCATACAACCAAATGCAGAGCGTATCCGCATGAGAAATTGAACACTTCCAATGGAGTTATCAGGAGTAGAGAGTTGACATTGGCTACGGAAGATAAGATAGCATCAGCCCTGGGAAAACAGGGAGTTACAAATATAAAGAGAATATCCATTAAAAAAGGTGAACAACTAATCCAAACCAACACTTACATCCTAACATTTAATAAACCCCAAACTCGAAAAGAGGTGAAGATCAGCTATTGTCTTGAGAGAGTTGAGCAGTATGTCCCAGCTCCCCTGAGGTGCTTCAAATGTCAGAAATTTGGACACCACAGGGAAGCCTGTAGAGAACGACAGACATGCTCCAAATGCGGTGAAAAGGATCCGCACCCTGCAGAGGAAGATTGTTTAAAAGAAACACAATGTGCTAACTGCCAACAAGATCATCCGGCTTACGCAAGAACTTGTACTGTTTACCAAAAAGAAAAAAATTATTGAGGTCAAACACAAGAGGAATGTTTCCTTCCTGGAAGCTAGGAGAATTGTAGGGAGCTATATGGGAGAAAGCAGCTATGCCTCCGTTGCACGGAGGGCGGATAGAACCAATGACGACACCAAATAGAGAACACTTGTGGAGAAATTGCTCAAACTGGAAGCCAATGAGTGGCCAAAGTTTCAGGAGCACCTGAAAAAAACTACATTCGGATGAATTTTACCAAGCACCAGCTCAGCAACAAGTTGCGAATGGGGAGAGATCCAATGTTCTAGTTCAAACAAAAACACACGTAGGATCTATCACTCCAACACGAACTACTCCGAAAAGTGCAAAATCTCCATCAAAACAGCCGTTACATAAATCACCAATACGTCCACCAAAAAGCATTAAAGATAGACTAAAAAACCTGTCTCCCATGGGACCTGAACAACTGGAAAAAAAATCACAACTCCCCATTAGTCAAACTACGAAAATACAAATGAACACCAAAGTAAATAAGGAAAGACAAGGAAGTACATTCAAATTGCCCTCAACAAAGTTGCTTATAAGAACTAAACCATCCAATTCTCAACAACCAACAAAACCCCTACAAAGGACGTATAATATAGAGAGTATGGATAGCGACACAGACCGCCTAGTTGCCGGCCTTAATCTTGAAGAAATAATCAAAAACTACAATACTTGAAACCACTTAACTGTCGGCAAACTTATAAGCTCAGTCACTTTTTTGAATTGTGAATTTCTAACATATCATACATATCCATTCAAATGTGTGCGAACGAATGACTGATGTTAAATTCTTATTGTTACATGGAAACTCTTGTAATAATTTAACTGTGTGCAAATAAATGAGAAAAGTAAATGGAATGATTTATGCTGCCTGCATATTTATGCCAAAGGAGAATTGCTTCCTATGCTAAACTGAATTATTTGAAATAGAACTGTTTTTGACATTGTACTTATACTAAACTGAATTGTTATATAACCACTTGAATAAATTAAATTGTTCGAAATAGAAATGTTTTTGACAACCTCTGTACTCATGCTAAACTGAATTGTTTGAAGTAGAACTGATTAGTTACATAAAAATGGATTTGGCGTTAAATAACCTACAAAGGTTGATATGTCATAAAACCCTATAAACCAACCAACCAGGTCCACTGTGGCCCGGCGTGGTAGCACCTGATAAGGCCCTATCAATGGGTTAAATAGAAATAACGGCATACTTATGCTAAACTGAATTGTTTGATTAAACTGAATAGCTTAAAATAGAAATGTTTTTGACAAATAAAAGAAGCTGTGTACTCATGCTAAACTGAATTGTTTGAAATTGGACTGATTATCTACATAAAAATGGATTTGGCGTTAAATAACTTACAAAACGTTGATATGCCATAAAATCCAACCAACCAATACATTGAGCAGTTGACGTTTCTTTCCTGTTTGCATTCTATATTGATAGCAAGATTACAAAGAGTAATTGACTCTAGAATTTTTGTATAACTTACAAAGATGAAACACAAGTCTTCCAGTCATAATGTTCCTAGGGTACTGTGAATAAACGTCGAAATATCAAACTAGTCCATTGCCCAGTCAGCTGGGGCTGTAGAATACACTGACTGCACCTCTGCTGAGGGGTAAGACCCCCCCCCCAACGAGTGTCCTGGATATGACACTAAACAATCTGATGGTGAGGTTCCAGCAGTGCTGGAGCTTTGGGGAATGCGGAGTACCCTTCATTGCCATCGCTCCCAGATCTACTCTGGTCCGGAGTGGTAGCACCTGATAGGGCCCTATCAATGGGTTAAATAGAACTAACGACATACTAATGCTAAAATAAATTGAGTAAACTGAATCACTTGAAATAGAAATTTTTTTGACAATTAAACCCTACTTACACTTAAACTGAGTGCTTATGCTTAACTGAATTATTTCAAATAGAACTGTTTTTCAACATTAAAACTGTATTTACCCGAATTATTACATATAACTGCTTGAATAGTTTGAAATGGAAGTGTTTTTGACAATTAAACTGTGTACTTATGCTAAACGGAACTGTTTTTAATAGTACAGATTATTTACATAAAAATGGATTTGGCGTTAAATAACGTACAAAGGTTGGTATGCCATAAAACCAAACAAACCCCAACGAGTGTCTTAGATATGACACTAAACAATCTGATGGTACGGTTGCAGCAATACTGGAGCTTTAGGGAATGCGGAGTACCCCTTTATTGCCATTGCTCCCAGATCCACCCTGACCAAGAGTGATAGGACCCTTATCATGTGCTATCTATGGGGTATATAGAACTAAACGGTGGTTGGCGTTTACTGTTTTATGCATTTAAACTGCGTATGATGCTTCACTGAATTGCTCGAAATAGAACTGTTTTGACATCTAAACTTTACTTATGCTAAACTGAATTATCTGAAATAAAACTGTTTTGACATTAATTCTGTGTATTGCCCAGCCGGCTGTGGCTGTAAAATACACTGACTGCACCTCTGCAGAGTAAGAACACCCCGCCAATGAGTGTCCGGAATATGACACTAAACAGTCTCATGGTGATGGCCCAGTAATGCTGGGGCCTTGGAATACGGAGCACCCCTTCATTGCCATTGCTCCCAGGTCCACTCTAGCCCGGTGTTGTAGCACCTGATTATGGCCCTATCTACCGGTTAAATAGATCTAACGGCATACTTATGCTGAACTGAATAGTTTGAATAAACTGAATAGCTTGAAATGGAAATATTTTTGACAATTAAACCGTACTTCCTTCTTAACTACGTGCTTATGCTAAACTGAATTATTTCAAATAGAGCTGTTTTTGACATTGAAACTGTATTTACACTTAACTGAATTGTTTAACATTGAACTGTTTTGACATGTAACTGTGTAAAAGAAAATTTGTACTTGTACTAAACTGAATTTGCTGAATTAGAACTGCTTGACTAAACTGAATAGCTAGAAATAGAAATGTTTTTCACAATTAAACTATACTTATATTTAAACTGTGCTTATGCTAAACTGAATTGTTTAAAATTGAACTGTTTTTGACATTGAAACCTTTCTTTCACTAAACTGAATTGTTATATATAACTGCTTGAATAGTTTTGAATAGAAATGTTTTTGACCATTAAACTGTGTACTCATACTAAGCTAAATTGCTTTAAATGGAACTGATTATTTACATAAAAATGGGTTTTGCGTTAAATAACCTAAAAAGGTTGATATGCCATAAAACCCAACAAACCTAAATCTCTTGTACACTAAATGAGTAAAATTGCCGAAATCCAGTTGATCAATACAGTTGTTCGTGGGCAACAATATCCCACCTAGGAAAGGCAGTACTTAATATGGCTGGACTTTCAAACACCTTAGGTTCACTCTGATAGAGAATGGTAATAAACCCACTTGTAGTAAGGGACCCCAAATTCAAAACCTTTTTAAATATAGATTGAATAATATTAAAATTCGAACAGACTTGCTGTCACTTGTTCTCAAAAAGCCAATAATTTTTGAACAGCATTAAATATGATAGTAAATGTAAAAAAAATTAGCACCAGTAAGTCCAAAGAACACTCTGAGTCCTTGACCAATTGTCTGAAAAAAAGATTTATGACCCCTTGTCACTTCCTGTTTCTAGCTTAGAGATTCCTTTTCCTAAAAGAAAAGTTAGTTGAACTCGGGATTCCGGACAAGTAAATTTGGGAAGGATCAATAAAACAAAGAACGAAGGACCTTTTAATGAAAATAACCTTGAACGATTAAATATATATCAAAGATTATAAACCCATTACTGGACTTTGTAAGTAACCATATACTAGATGCAAAACCTTTAAAATATTCTTTTACAAGAGAACCAAAAGGAAAACCATCTATTTCTGTACGTAAAATTTTCATTGTAAACGTACTATTCATAACCTCTTGCTTCACATAAAACTCACATGTATATAGACCTACCAATTCTTGTTTGTTCTTTTTTTTTTCTTTTTGTGTTTAAATTTGTTTTGAATGTCTGTCAAAAGCCAAATAATTTGAATTCTATTTTACATTCTTTTCGACTTTCGTAAATACTTATTTTATTGTATTAGGACAACTGTTAGCGGCGACTATATCTTTTACCATGTTTATTATAGAAGTAATTCTAGTTTAGAGATAAACTGTTCGCTTCAGTAAAATACATTGACAGCATATCTTAGGAAACCCCCATCAGTGGGTGTCCTAGATATGACACTAAACTACTTGATGGTGAGTCTCCAGTCACGAAGCTTCAGAGAATGTGGAGTAACCCTTAATTGCCATGGATCCTAGGTTCACTCTGATCAGAGTAGCACCTGCTAGGATCCTATGTATGGGTCAAATAAAACCTTGGCATTTCATGTGTATAAACAAATGACTTGCATTAAACTGAATTGTTAGAAATAGAACTTTGACAATTTAACTGTGTAAACAAATGACTGTTTAATTGAATTGTTAGTAATACATAGCAATACTTGAAACTCTTTAAATGTGACAAAATTAAATTGGTAATACTTGGAACCACTTCACTGTCTGCAAACAATTAATATCGAATAGAATTATTAGTGTTAGCAATAATTGAAACCATTTAACTGTAATAACAATACTAGTGTGTAAACGAATTACTTCAAACTCATTTAGAAATCAAAATCTCTAACACTAGTTATTTGTTTGCATCTATTAGTTTAAATTAACTGTTATATAGCAATACTTGGATCGATTTAACTCTGTAAATAAAATGAGCTCGGTTGTTTAAAAATGTTTACAAATCATATTTATGTATGAAGAGGACTTAACATTTAATAACGTACAATGTTTGATATGCGATAAAATCCATCCAATCAACCTATAAATAACTTGTAGGAAAAATGTCTGGTTTAAAAAAAAACAAACCCTGGAACAAAAAAGACAGTTAAACAACCAGAAGTAGTATCTATTATCTCCCTTGTTAATAGCTTGGTTTTCCATCGTCGCCATGTTTGTTTGACACATGTGAGGGAAATCTCCGTCAACCGATAGCATATTTACTACCTTTTTACATGGTCACAAGGTAAAGATATATTAAGGTTCGTAACCATTTTTTTTCCCACTACCCTGACCGTTCTTGCAAGAAGACTGATTTTTTTTTTCTTCTCATATTAAAGTTCCGGACGTTAAACTGAATGGATTGGACTTCAGCTTAATCAATGAATTGACTCGGATTAGATTTTAAAAGTATACATTAAATGAGAATACTTATCCTAACTTAGACCATTTTGTTTGTTCCGAACATATCCGAAAGGTTAGCTCTCCGTAAATCAGACAGAAGACATAGAATTATTTACCTGTATGTTCTGGATTCGATCTTTATTTTTGTCTATCTTCGTCGCCTAAGTATTACTGACTCTCATCTATTTGAGGCCACTTATTTATGGCTTCTTTGTTTTTCCAAAAACCCAAAAGTTAATTTTAGAATAAAGGGCCAATTAGTCCCAAGTGAAATTAGTTTTATATGGCACTAAGTTAGCTATCTGTTCGTTCACAAATCATAAAAACAGGACCTGAAATTAACCTACAACGGTTGATATGCCATAAACCCAACCCATCATATGGTTTTTAAAATAATCAAACCAATTAAAGTATTCTTTACTAATCTGATTCACCATTGTTTTTTAAAAAATCTTATCAGGAAGTACATTAGTTCTTTAATTATATTATAAGTAAAATCCAATCTCGCATTTATTTATACAGTAAATTAAACTGAACAGCGTGTCTCGAAGACGGGCAGTCGAGTTTGACACTCTCGTCAGCGTGCCAAATGCGAGAGAAACTATTTTAATTTTAATAAGGCTTGCTTAACCCAGCAAGATACCTATTGACATCACAAGTTAAGTTTGAGGTGCCTCGCAGTAAACAAGTCGCTGACTGCATCTCTGTTGAGAGGTTAAGACCACCACCCTGTTAAGTGTCCTGTATATGACATGAACCATCTGATGGTGAGTCTACAGTAAACTAGCTTTTGGAATGTGGAGTAACCCTTCATTGCCATTGCGCCCAGGTTCACTCTGGGCCAGGATAGTAGCACCGGATAGGGTCATATCTATGGGTCAAATAGAACTATTTGGCATTTAAACTGAGTGTATATAAAAATAAAACAGAACTAATGCTAAACTGAATAGTTTGAAATAGAACAGTTTTGTATTTAACTGGGTAAACAAATACGTTAAATTGAATTGTTAGTACTAAATGCTAGAAACAATTTAACTAAGTGTTGAGAAATCCTTTAATGTGTAAAAAGGACTTGGTATTAAATAACCTGCAAGAATTGATTATGCTATTAAACCTCCAGCTCCGGAGATTTAGGGAATGTGGAGTACCCCTTCATTTCCATTGCTCCCAGGTCTACTCTGTCCTAGAGTGATAGAACCCTATCAGGTGCTCCCATATCCATGGGTCAATTGTCCAGTCAGGTGGGGCTGTAGAATACACTGCCTGCACCTCTGTAGAGGGGGTAAGACCTAGAATTAGATATGATGCTGAATCTGATGGTGAGGTTCCAGTAATGCTGGGGATTTGGGGAATACGGAGCACTCCTCCATTGCCATTTCCCCCAGGTCCACTCTGGCCCAGCGTGGTAGCACCTGAGAGAGCCCTATCTATGGGTTAAATAGAACTAATGGCATACTCATGCTAAACTGAAACTGTACTTACATTTAAACTGCATGCTTATGCTAAACTGAATTATTTCAAATAGAGCTGTTTTTGACATTGAAACTGTCTTTACACCAAACTGAATTGTTTAACATAGAACTGTTTTGATATGTAACTGTGTGTAAACAAAATCTGTACTTATACTAAACTGAATTAGCTGAATTTGAACTGCTTGACTAAACTGAATAGCTAAAAATAGAAAATGTTTTTCACAATTAAGCTGTACTTATATTTAAACTGCGTGCTTATGCTAAACTGAATTATTTGAAATTGAACTGTTTTTGACATTGAAACTGTACTTACACTAAACTGAATTGTATCATATAACTGCTTGGATAGTTTAAAATGGAATTATTTTTAACAATTAAACTGTGTACTCATGCTAACATGAAATGTTTTAAATAGAACTGATATGCCATAAAACCCAAATCAATTCGTTTACAAATCCTATGTATAAATAGGATTTGGCATTAGCCTACAAGAGTTGATATGTCATAAAAACCTGAACAACCTAGAAATAGGTATGTATGATGTATTCTCTTTTTAACTCCATAGAATTCTCATATGCATGGAATTAGATATGCAATTAATAAAATTTATTGGAAGTTAATAGCCAACCCTTTTAACATTAAAACTCTAACATCATATGTACCTGTAGTCATAACTGTATTAAAATTTTCAAATAACCTGTCACGTATCCTTGTGACACCAACACGTCATTTGGAAAATTTATTTTTAAACTATCCAAATTTTGAATTTTTTAAACAGACTTGTCTGAAACCGGTTCATTTTCCTTGAATGTCAAATCAATTAGCTGTGAGTGTGATTTGGACCTATAAAACGTTTAAAAATTAAACGAATCATAAACTTGTTAGAAACGTCCTTCACATGCCAAACACTTCTGTTCGTATTTCTTCTACATTTATTAAGAATTCTGAATGAAATGGATCTGGAGTACTTAAATATTAGGACCACTCATTAACCTGTGGATGTAGTGTGGCTGCAGGCGAGCTAGTGTGTCAAAGATTCATCCGCGAACAAACTATTCACTCGCAAATCTATATGTATAAACTGGATCTGGCATTAATTAACCTACAATGGTTGATATGCCATGCCATAAAATCAATCAATTATTAGAATTAAAAACTATATTTTCAATTTTTTTTTCCTTAAGGGGCTGTAACTCTCCCTTGAATTATCTCCCTTGTTGAACTTGAATTTTTACACTAAATTCTTAACCATAGGTGTTCCAATTTTTGCAAGTAAGATTTTGTACTCTAAATCTACGATAAAAAATTGAGAAAACAATATTACCACCATTTAATATCTCGGTATAATAAATGCATTAGTTAAAATTTAAATTTTTTGGTTTATTTTATGACCTATTGATTCAGCTTTGAAAAAGTGTCTACCATCTGGAGTGGAAGTAAGTGTCCCAGATGGGACATTAAAAAATGTGGTGAGGCTCCAGTTCTGGATTGCCCAGTCAGCTTGGGCTGTAGAATACACCGACTGTTTCTCTGCAGAGGGATAAGACCCCCCCCAAAAAAAAAACACGTCCTTGATATGACACTAAACAATCTGATGGTGAGGTTCCAGCAATACTGAAGCTTTGGGGGAATGTAGAGTACCCCTTTGTTGCCATCGTTCCCAGGTTTACTCTTGCCCTGAGGGGTAGCACCTGACAAGTCCTATCTATGGGTTCAAAAGAACTAAACCGTGCTTTGTTGACTTTACTGTTTTTTGTTTGTTTTTTTTTTTTTTCACATTTAAACTGCATACTTATGCTAAACTGAATTATCTGAAATAAAACTGTTTTTACATTAACTCTGTGTATTGCCCAGTTGGCTGGAGCTGTAGAATACACAGACTCCATCTCTGCAGAAGGAATAAACTGCCCCCCAACAAGTGTCCTGGATATGACACTAAACAATCTGGTGAGGTACCTGTGATGCCGGAACTTTGGGGAATGCCAAGCACCCCTTCATTGCCTTGCCCAGTCAACTGGGGCTGTAGAATACACCGACTGCTTCTCTGCAGAGGGGTAAAAAAAATCACAGAGTGTCCTGATATGACACTAAACAATCTGATGGTGAGGTTCCAGCAATGCTGGAGCTTTGGGGAATGTAGAGTACCCTTTATTGCTATTGCTCCCAGGTCCACTCTGGCCCAGAGTGGTAGTACCTGATAGGGCCCTATCTATAGGTTAAATAGAACTAACAGCATACTTATACTAAAATGAATTGAGTAATCTGAATAGCTTGAAATAGAAATGTTTTTGACAATTAAACTGTACTTACATTTAAACTGCGTGCTTATGCTTAACTGAATTATTTCAAATAGAACTGTTTTTCGACATTAAAACTGTATTTACACTTAACTGAATTGTTACATATAACTGCTTGACTAGTTTGAAATGGAAATGTTTTTGACAAACTGTGTACCTATGCTAAACTGAATTGTTTTAAATAGAACAGATAATTTACTTAAAAATGGATTTGGTGTTAAATAACCTACAAAGGTTGATATGCCATAAAACCTAACAAACCAAACCTTTATTGCCATTGCTCCCAGGTTCACTCTGTCCTGGAATGGTAGCAACTGATAGGGCCCTATCTATGGGTTAAATCGAACTAAAATGAATATATTCAAATTAAACTGTGTACTCATGCTAAACTAAATTGTTTGAAATAGAACCATTTTCATTAGAATGGATTCGGCGTTAGGTTTTATGGCATATCATATTCTTTGAGTGTCCTGGATCTGATGGTGAGGCTCCAGTAATAGTTGAGCTTTGGCAGATGCCAAGTACCCTTTCATTGCCATCGCTGTGTCAAATAGAAATGTTTGACAGTTTAACCGAGTGTGAACAAATGGCTTATGTTGAATTGACCATCAATGGTTGATACTCCATAAAAACAAGCCTAGTCCAGTCAGCTGAGACTGCAGAATACACTGACTTCATCTCTGCAGAGGAGTAAGACTCTCCCACCCCCCAATGAATGATATACCGGTTGATATGCCATAAAACCCACCCAACGAATGTCCTGTGTATGACACTAAGCAATCTGATAGTTAGGCTTTAGTACCATAGTCCCCAGGTTCTCTGGCCCTGTATGGTAGCATCTGATAGGGTCCAATCTATGGGTCAAATTAGCTGAATTAGAAATGTTTTTGACAATTAAACTGTATACTAATGCTAAACTGAATTGTTTAAAATAGAACTACTTGCATAAAAACGGATTTGGCGTTAAATAACCTACAAAGGTTGATATGCCATAAAACTCAACCAACCCTTGAAACATGAATGGCAGGAAAACTTGCATGAGCAGCAACTGCCAGTCTTCCATATAACCTTGCTTAGACCTGCATCCAGGTAACTTCATCTATTTTGAATTATTTCAAATAGAACTATTTTTTGAAACTAAATTGTTTAACATAGAACTGTTCTGACATTTAACTGTGTGTAAACAAAATCTGTAATTTTACTAAACTGAATTAGCTGAAGTAGAATTGCTTGATTAAACTGAATAGCTCAAAATAGAAAAATGTTTTTACAATTCAACTGTACTTAGATTTAAACTGCATGCTTTTGCTAAACTGAATTGTTTTAAATTGAACTATTTTTGACATTGAAACTGTACTTACACTAAACTGAATTATTACTTATAACTGCTTGAATAGTTTGAAATAGAAATGTTTTTGACAAACTGTGTACTCATGCTAAAATGAATTGTTTTAAATAGAACTAATTATTTACATAAAAATGGATTTGGCATTAAATAACCTAGAATGGTTGATGTGCCATAAAACCCAACAAACCAACCAACCCTTACCTGTTATGTGCTAGAAAGTGGTGGCTGAGGGTCAGTTGTAATGAGAATAGGAATTTGACCAGTGCTGAGAACTTGAAACTGGCAACGGCTTGGAAGCCTACCCTTAACTCGCGTATTCCTGTCTCAACCAAGGCAAATGGGTTACATCCTTGGTTTATTCCCAACACAAGTTAGACTCGGTGGTGGAGCGCAAGGCCAGTGAAAATATACAGCAAACAAAAAAACTAAACAAAACCTCTCAGAATCGGACTTGGAGAATGAAGCAGCAGACTTCCCCAGATTCATTGTTATTGAATCTTTGGAGGTGTGCCTAGCCAAATTCTCACCTCTCCTAATAGAAAAAGTAGTATCTGCAAGGGCTAGTTCTAAAACTGTTAAGAAAACAAGGAATGGCAACTTGCTTGTCGAGGTAGATAGCCAGAGATAGGTAGAAAATATCAAAAATAAAAATCTTACGACGAAATGCAGAGCCTATGAGAAACTAAACACTTCCAAGGGAGTAATCAGGAGTAGACAGTTGGCATTTGCTACAGAAGACGAGATAACATCAGCCCTGGGAAAAGGGAGTTACAAATATAAAAAGAATCTCCATCAGAAAAAGCAAATGACGAATTCAGACCAACACTTACGTCCTAACATTTAATAAGCCCCATACTCCTAACGAGGTGAAGATCAGCTATTGTCTTGAGAGTTGAGCAGTACGTCCCAGCTCCCCTGAGATGCTTCAAATGCCAATAATATGGTCACCACAGGGAAGCCTGTTGAGGATGACAGACGTGCTAATTTCGGTGAAAAGAACCCTGACCACGTGGAGGAAGATTGCATGAAAGATCATGTGCAAACTGCCAACAAGATCATCCGGCTTATGCAAGATCTTGCGCTGTTAACCAAAAAGAAATGATTGAGGTGAAACACAAGAGGAATGTTTCACAAAGCAAGAAGAATTGTAGGGAGCTATATGGGAGAAAGCAGCGATGCCTCTATTGCACGGAGGGTGGATAGAACCAATGACGACGACAAATATAGAACATTCATGGAGAAATTGATCATGTTAGGAGCCAATGATTGGCCAAAGTTCCTGGAACACCTGGAAAAAAACTATACTTGGTTGAATTTTACTAAGCACCAGCTCAGCAACAAGAGTTGTATCTAAACAAAAACACACTTAGGATCTATCACTCTAACACGAGCTACTCCTAAAAGTGCAAATGCTCCATCAAAACACAAGGTTGATACGCCATAAAGCCAAACCAATCCATTGCCCAGTCGGCTGGGGCTGTAGAATACACCGACTGCTTCTCTGCAGAGGGGTAAGACCCCCCCCTCCAACGAGTGTCCTGGATATGACGCTAAACAATCTGATGGTGAGGTTCCAGCAATGCTAGAGCTTTGGGGAATGCGGAGTACCCCTTCATTGCTATCGCTCCCAGATCCACTCTGGCCTGGAGTGGTAGCACCTGATAAGGGTCCTATCTATGAGTTAAATAGAAGTAAACCGTGCTTCTTTCACCATACTGATTTTTGCATTTGAACTGCGTATTTATGCTAAACTGAATTGTTTAAAATAGAACTGTTTTGACATTGGAACTGCGTACTAGTGCTGAACTGAATTGCTCGAAATAGAACTGTTTCTGACGTCTAAACTGTGTACTTATGCTGAACTGAATTATCTGAAATAAAACTCTGACATTTAAATCTGTGTATTGCCCAGTCAGCTGGGGCTGTAGAATACACTGACTGCAACTCTGCAGAGGGGTAAGACCCCCCCTAACGAGTGTCCTAATATGACACTAAACAATCTGATGGTGAGGTTCCAGCAGTGCTGGAGCTTTGGGGAATGTGGAGTACCCCTTTATTGCCATCGCTCCCAGATCTACTCTGGTCCGGAGTGGTAGCACCTGATAGGGTCCTATCTATGGGTTAAATAGAACTAACAGCATACTTATGCTAAACTGAATTGAGTAAACTGAATAGCTTGAAATAGAAACGTTTTTGACAATTAAACCGTACTTACACTTAAACTGAGTGCTTATGTTTAACTGAATTATTTCAAATAGAACTTTTCGACATTAAAAACTGTATTTATACTTAACTGAATTATTACATATAACTGCTTGAATAGTTTAAAATGGAAATGTTTTTGACAATTAAACTGTGTACTTATGCTAAACTGAACTGTTTTCAATAGAACAGATTATTTACATAAAAATGGATTTGGCGTTAAATAACCTACAAAGGTTGATATGCCATAGATTCAAACAAACCAATCCATCAAACCAGCAGTTAAATAAATCGTCAATACGTCCACCAAAAAGCATTAAAGATAGACTAAAAAACCTGTCTCCCATAAGACCTGAACAACTGAAACAAAAATCACAACTCCCCATTAGCCAAACTACGAAAATACAGATGAACACCAAAGTGAATAAGGAAAGACTAGGGAGTACATTCAAAATACCCTCAACAACAAAGTCACCTATAACAATAGTGCCAGCCTTAATCTTGTAGAAATAATCAAAAACTACAATACTTGAAACCACTTAACTGTCTGCAAAATAAGCTCAATCACTTTTTAAATTGTTAATCTCTTACATATCATAAGTATCTATTTAAATGTGTGCAAACAAATGAGGAAAAGTAAATGGAATGATTTATACTGAATAGAAATTTTTGAAATCTTAACTGGAAGAAAATGAGCTCAGGTTTGTTTAAAATATTAGGAAAACTTGTTTGAATTAAAACTGTTTGACTAAACTGAATAGTTTGAAATAAATGTTTTTGACAATTAAATTCTACTTGCATTTAAACTGTGTGCTTATGCTAAAATGAATTGTTTGAAATGGAACTGTTTTTTGACATTTAACTGTGTGTAAACAAAATCTGTACTTATACTAAACTGAATCAGAACTGTTTGAATAAACTGAGAAGCTTGAAATAAATGTTTTCAATAAACTGTACTCATGCTAAACTGAATTGTTTGAAATAGAACTATTTCCATAAAAATGGATTAGGTGTAAATAACCTACAAAGGTTGATATGCCATAAGACCCAACTAACCAACTCCCAAAATTGGGTGTACATTCTTTCTACTAATATGTAAGTTTGTCTATCTATTGTACATGCCTGGGCTTGATGCTCTAAAATTTAGCAATTCCTATTTTAAGTTCTTGCTGTAATAATTTCTAATGGTTTGATGTTAATATCACTAATACAGGTATTTATACTTTTCACTTCAACGCCCTGTCGGCTGGGGCTGTAGAATACGCCGACTGCACTTCTGCAGAGGGGTAAAAATCCCCCTATGAGGCCACCTGTTGGCTGTGGGTGGCGACCTGTAAGGCGCTAGGACGGATCCCTGGTGTTTGAGCAGTCATTGATCCGGCGACAGTGGTCAATGGCTTGCAACATACCACTTAGGCCCTTAGTTCGTCTGACGGGCTGTTGGATTGGGCCTGATCTGATCAATCGGCTGGTCATGTCAAGCCCTAGCACCTATATATTTTATCCCGACCGTACTTTTAAATCTGCACTTGTAGCAAGTTCCCAACCCTTATCTGTTAGTTGCTAGAAGGCAGTGGCTGAGGGTCAATTGTGTTGAGGATGGGAATTTGACCAGCACTGAGAACTTGAAATTGGCAACGGTTCAGAAGCCTACCCTCAACTTGAGTATACTGGCTGCATATCCCCCCCGTCTCAACCAAGGCGAATGGGTTACCCACTTGGTTTATTCACAACACAAGTTGAACTCCGTGGTGGGTGGAGGAGCGCAGGGCCAGTGAAAAATATATGGCGTCTTCAAACAAAAAAAACTAAACAGAACCTCTTAGAATCAGACTCGGAGAATGTGGCAGCAGACTTCCTCAGATTCGTTGTTATTGAATCTTTGGAGGAGGTATGCCTAGCCAAATTCTCACCTTTCCTTATAGAAAAAGTGATATCGACAAGAGCTAGTTTGAAAACTGTTAAGAAAACAAGGAATGGTAACTTGCTTGTCAAGGTAGACAACCGGAGACAGGCAGAAAACATTAAAAATAAAAACCTTTCAAACAACCAAATGCAGAGCGTATCCGCATGAGAAACTCCACACTTCCAATGGAGTTATCAGGAGTAGAGAGTTGGCATTGGCTAAGCCCCAAACTCCAAAAGAGGTGAAGATCGGCTTTTGTCTTGAGAGAGTTGAGCAATACGTCCCAGCTCCCCTGAGGTGCTTCAAATGTCAGAAATTTGGACACCACAGGGAAGCCTGTAGAGGACGACAGACATGTTCCAAATGCGGTGAAAAGGACCTGGACCATGCAGAGGAAAATTGCTTAAAAGAAATTTGATGTGCAAACTGTCAACGAGATCATCCGGCTTTCACAAGAACTTGTACTGTTTACCAAAAAGAAATAATTGAGGTCAAACACAAGAGAAATGTTTCATTTCTGGAAGCTAGGAGAATTGTAGGGAGCTATATGGGAGAAAGCAGCTACACCTCCGTTGCACGGAGGGTGGATAGAACCAATGACGACACCAAATATAGAACACTTGTGGAGAAATTGCTCAAGCTGGAAGCCAATGAGTGGCCAAAGTTTCAGGAGCACCTGAAAAAACTACATTCGGATGAATTTTACCAAGCACCAGCTCAGCAACAAGTTGCGAATGGGGAGAGATCCAATGCTGTAGTTCAAACAAAAACACACGTAGGATCTATCACTCCAACACGAACTACTCCTAAAAGTGCAAAATCTCCATCAAAACAGCCGTTAGATAAAACACCAATACGTCCACCAAAAAGCATTAAAGATAGACTAAAAAACCTGTCTCCCATGGAACTGAACAACTGAAACAAAAACCACAACTCCCCATTAGTCAAACTACGAAAATACAAATGAACACCAAAGTGAATAAGGACAGACTAAGAAGTAAATTCAAAATACCCTCAACAACAAAGTCGCCTATAACAACCAAACCATCCAATTCTCAACAACCAACAAAACCCCTACAAAGGACGTATAGTATAGAGTATGGATAGCGACACAAACCGCGTAGTTGCCAGCCTTAATCTTGAAGAAATAATCAAAAACTACAATACTTGAAACCACTTAACTGTCGGCAAACTTACAAGCTCAGTCACTTTTTTGAATTGTTAATCTCTAACATCATACATATCCATTCAAATGTGTGCGAACGAATGACTGATGTTAAATTCTTATTGTTACATATAAACTCTTGTGATAATTTAACTGTGTGCAAATAAACAAGGAAATGGAATGATTTATGCTGCCTGCATATTTATGCCAAACAGAATTGTTTCTTATGCTAAACTGAATTATTTGAAATAGAAATGCTTTTGACAAGCTGTGTACTCATGCTAAACTGAATTGTTTGAAATAAAACTGATTAGTTACATAAAATGGATTTGGCGTTGAATAACCTACAAAGGTTGATATGCCATAAAACCCAATAAACCAAATTGCCCAGTTGGCTGGGGCTGTAGAATACACCGACTGCTTCTCTGCAGAGGGGTAAGACCCCCCCCCCCACAACGAGTGTCCTGGATATGATACTAAACAATCTGATGGTGAGGTTCCAGCAGTGCTGGAGCTTTGGGGAATGCAGAGTACCCTTTCATTGCCATCGCTCCCAGGTCCACTCTGGGTCGGAATGGTAGCACCTGATAGGGCCCTATCTATGGGTTAAATAGAACTAACAGCATACTTATGCTAAAATGAATTGAGTAAACTGAATCACTTGAAATAGAAATGTTTTTGACAATTAAACCGTACTTACACTTAAACTCGGTGCTTATGCTTAACTGAATTACTTCAAATAGAACTGTTTTTCGACATTAAAACTGTATTTACACTTAACTGAATTATTACATATAGCTGCTTGAATAGTTTAAAATGGAAATGTTTTTGACAATTAAACTGTGTACTTTTGCTAAACTGAACTGTTTTCAATAGAAGAGATTATTTACATAAAAATGGATTTGGCGTTAAATAACGTACAAAGGTTGATATGCCATAAAACCAACCAAACAAACCATCTATGTGTCAAATAGGTCTATGCAAAAATATTTGCATTCAATAGGATTCTATACAAGACTACACGTTAAAATGAAAGCTATTCTCTAGACGTAAAATAGCCCTAAACTAGTTGACATGCCCCTAAAATTTATTAAAATTCCCAGATGAATTTGTATTTCTGTTTGTCCAAGCAGCACTCGAGAAGAATTAAAGACAATGAGAATTGCAAAAATCTTGCCTGACCGACCAATGTCTAAACTTTTACTTTTTTAATTTGCTTAATTGGTCAAATTATTTGTAATATGACCATTATTATTTCAAAGAATGAGTTATTGGCAACAGTGGTCAATTTAAGTCCTTGTCTTGATAAATGTAAACAGTTACTCTTCATGAATAACTAACTACAACCTGTTGTCTTTTAATTTAGGAAATATGCTAATTTTTTTTATTTTTTTAAATTTTTTTAATAAAAACCATACTTCACAATCAATCTAAACATTTGCTGTACCAATACTTTTACTTATACCTTTTTTATCTGTTTCAGTTATAGAATTACTATATATTATAGCAAAAGATAATAAAATGTCATTTGCATTTCAGACATTACTTAAAAATAAAATAGGCTTTACATTTCTTTTCAGCCTTTTGGTTTAGTAGAATGTGGAGCTTCTGCTCTCATCAGAAGTTTTCAATGCAAATAGGATGAAAAATCTATTTGGAAATGTCAACATAGACAAGTGTCCTTTTCAAGAGAAACAATGAGACCAGGAGATATATGAACGTAAATCAGTTCAATACCAGCCTAAGTAACACTCAACAGTCCTTGCCCAGTTGGCTGGGGCTGTAAATACACCAACTGCGACTCTGCAGAGGGGTAACACCCCCACCCCACCCCACCCCACCCAACAAATAAGGGCCCTATCTGTGGGTTAAATAGAACTAAACCATGGTTTGAGTTGACTGTTTTTTGCATTTATAAAACTGTTTTGGCATTAACTCTGTATTGCTCAGTTGGCTGGGGCTGTAGAATACACCGACTGCTTCTCTGCAGAGGGGTAAGACCCCCCCCAACGAGTGTCCTGGATATGACACTAAACAATCTGATGGTGAGGTTCCAGCAATGTTGGAGCTTTGGGGAATGCGGAGTACCCCTTCATTGCCATCGCTCCCAGGTCCACTCTGGCCTGGAGTGGTAGCACCTGATAAGGGTCCTATCTATGGATTAAATAGAACTAGGTGCTTCTTTCACTATACTGATTTTTGCATTTAAAATGCGTATTTATGCTAAACTGAATTGTTTAAAATAGAACTTTTGACATTGGAACTGCGTACTAGTGCTGGACTGAATTGCTCGAAATAGAACTGTTTTTGACGTCTAAACTGTGTACTTATGCTGAACTGAATTATCTGAAATAACACTGTCTGACATTTAAATCTGTGTATTGCCCAGTCAGCTAGGGCTGTAGAATACACTGACTGCAACTCTGCAGAGGGGTAAGACCCCCCGCCTAAAGAGTGTCCTAATATGACACTAAACAATCTGATAGTGAAGTTCCAGCAGTGCTGGAGCTTTGGGGTATGCGGAGTACCCCTTCATTGCCATCGATCCCAGGTCCACTCTGGCCCGGAGTGGTAGCACCTGATAGGGTCCTATCTATGGGTTAAATAGAACTAACAGCATACTTATGCTAAAAGGAATTGAGTAAACTGAATAGCTTGAAATAGAAACGTTTTTGACAATTAACCGTACTTACACTTAAACTGCGTGCTTATGCTTAACTGAATTATTTCAAATTGAACTGTTTTTCGACATTAAAACTGTATTTACACTTAACTGAATTATTACATGTAACTGCTTAAATACTTTGAAATGGAAGTGTTTTCGATGTTTAAACTGTGTACTTGTGCTAAACTAAACTGTTTTCAATAGAACTGATTATTTACATAAAAATAGATTTGGCGATAAATAACGTACAAAGGTTGATATGCCATAAAACCAAACCAAACTTGATAGGGCCCTATCTATGGGTTAAACAGAACTAAACTGCATACTTATGCTGAACTGAATTGTTTGAAATAGAAATGTTTGTCAAAGACATTTCTATTTCAAGCTGTTCAGTTTAGTCAATTAAACTGTACTTATGCTAAATTGAATTGTTTGGAATGGAACTGCTTTTGACTTTGAAACTGTACTTACACTAAATTGAATTGTTTAATTTTAATAGAACTTTTTGACATTTAACTGTGTAGGGCCCTATCTATGGGTTAAATAGAACTTCATACTTATGCTAAACTGAATTGTCTAAAATAGTTCTATTTGCATAAAAATGGATTTGGCATTAAATAACCTACAAAGGTTGATATGCCATAAAACCCAACCAACCTATTGCCCAGTCAGCTGGGACTGTAGAATACACCTTTGCAGAGGGGTGAGACCCCCACCATGAGTCCTGGATATGACGCTAAACAGTCTGATGGTGAGGTCCCAGTTATGCTGGGGCCTTGTGGAACATGGAGCACCCCTTCATTGCCATTGCTCCCAGGTCTACTCTTGCCTGGTGTGGTTGCACCTGATCGGGCCCTATCTATGGGTTAAATAGAACTAATGGCATACTTATGCTAAACTGATTGTTTGATTAATCTGAATAGCTTGAAATAGAAATATTTTTGACAATTAAACCACCATCATCATCATATCGTGCTGGCAGCACGGATATCCCTGACCCTCTCTCGCCACTCCTCCCTATCGTTCATCGCCCTAGGCAGGTCTTCAGGACAACAACCTGTATCCTCACATAGCTGCTGAATGTACGTTCGTGCTGGTCGTCCTGCTTTTGTGCGGCCGTGTGTGGGGATCCATAAGAGTACATCTCTTATGAGTTCATCTCTGCTTCTCCAGCAATGTCCTGCATGTCTGGTTCGCCTAACTTGAATAGTTTTCGTGATAGGGGGCAGGTGGCCGTACAGTTGGTGTCTTGTGGGGTGCTGCTGCCAGGACTTGTTCAGGATTGCACGCAGCATTCTTGTGTAATTGCCATCTAGTTTCTTCTCCAGCCGTTTTGTTAGCGTCCATGTAGTGCATCCATATAGCAGTATCGATGTGACCGCTGCCTGGAAGAAACTGCGTTTCATTTTATCGGTTAGGTCTGATTTCCATATAGTCGATAGCCTATTGATAGCTGTCCATGCTTTCGTTAACCTCGTTTCGATGTCCTTCTCGGTTGATTCGACGCTGCTTCCTAGGTACGTGAATTTGTCTACTAGTTTAAGAGGGGTTCCTTTTAGAGTGGAGATGTCCCCCGTTTGGTTATAGCACATATATTCCGTTTTGTGTGCATTAACATGGAGGCCTATGCTTGCTGCTGCTCGTTCCAAACTATGCAGAAGTGTTTCGGTTTGGTCCGGTGTATTTGCCAGTATCGCTATGTCATCGGCGTAGTCGGCGTCGGTAATTGTTGTTGCGGGGTATCTTCTGCTTCTTTTCTTCGTCAGTTCGAAGCCATTCTCTTTGATTTTGTCAATCGATGTTCTAAGTACGTAGTCTAGACAAATGATAAAGAGATACGGAGCCAGCGTGTCCCCTTGTAGTACTCCTGCTACAATGTCGAAGTATTCTGTGTCTCCATCTGGTGATCGTACTTTTACTTTAGTGTTTCTATAGAGAATCGTTATTGCCGCTACGGTTGCTTATGCTAAACTATTTCAAATAGAACCCTTTTTTGACATTGAAACTGTATTTACACTAAACTGAATTGTTTGACATAGAACTGTGTGTAAACAAAATCTGTACTTATACTAAACTGAATTAGCTAAATTAGAACTGCTTGACTAAACTGAATAGCTCGAAATAGAAATGTTTTTCACTATTAAACTGTACTTGCATTTAAACTGCGTGCTTATGCTTAACTGAATTATTTGAAATTGAACTGTTTTTGACGTTGAAACTGTACTTACACTAAACTGAATTGTTCTGTATTACTGCTTGAATAGTTTGAAATAGAAATGTTAACAATTACACTGTGTACTCATGCTAAACTGAATTGTTTTAAATAGAACTGATTATTTACATAAAAATGGATTTGACATTCAATAACCTATAATGGTTGAAATACCGTAAAACCAAACTAAACCTAGCCAACCATTTTTAAATGTTTCTTTTGCCTGTTATCATGATCTTCCTCCATAATAATTAGTGAGTTTTGGGTTAGAATGAAAAAAAATAACATCTAATATTAACATTTTTTTTTTCTTTTTACAGAATGGCAGATCACTTCAAAAGTCCTGCTCAAGGCAGCAAAATCTGGAATCCTATTAATAATTATGAATCTAATGTATTTGATAAAATACCATTTTCTGCTTCCTCTGAAAATTCTCCACTTGCAATGTTGGCTGAACAGGTGAGAAGGAAGAGATCTGAATCCTCGCGAATTTCCCCAACTCCGGAAAACCCAGGTGTCAAGATGAAGAGCGAGCCTCAGACATTTCCCTCTCATCCGTCAAATGCCACTGCCGTGGGAGGAGATGAATGTGCACTCGACTTGTCAACCAAAAACTCCAGACCACAGGAATCACCAAAAGACAGTCCTGAACCTCCAGCTCCCATTACTCCAACAGCTTCTGAGAGCAATGAATTTATTGGACCTGTCTTCTCTCTTGCAAAACTTCATTCCGATTCAGACAATAGTCAATCTGACCAGTCCAACAGTAACAGCCCTACAAAATCTTTCACAGAGATAATAAAAAAGCCTAAAGTTTCACCAAAATCTGATGATGTAAAGAAAAAATCTCCCATGTCACCTCCAGTTTCTAATCTCCGCAACTCTCCTTTGTACAAAAAGCGAAAATTAATTCCTAAGTCTCCACTTGCAACTGCAAGAAGACTCAAACTAAACCCTGACCTCAGTCAAAGCACTCCCACACCAAGTTCATTGCCCTCGAGATCTCCAAGTCCTGACCGCCCTACACCCAATCCTCCCAAGACAAACTCTTCCGTGAATAACAAGCATACTGGACGTACAGTAAGGCGTATGCCAACTGGCGAACCCATAAAATGGTTAAAGCGTCTAATCGCTCTGCCGCAATATAACAATAAAAAGAAGTCTTACAAGCTGTTAAAGAAATGCACTCCATGTTGTGTTGTGTTGAGTAAATTGCCTTTGGAAAGTGACCAGAAGTCTCTAGACTTGGCTTCGTGTTCTGAAAGATTTTCCCACGTATTTACCGATTGCTCTAAGACCTGCTGGAAGGAATATGGCAGGGTTCATAGCCCATGGATAAAAGCCCTCTACCAAAGAATGAAGAGACTTTTTGCTGTCTTACTCTGGGGCCAGACACCAAAGTTTACTTCCCTTCGAATGGAACCTCTTGTGAAAACACCAAAACCACCCAAGAGTCAACCAAGAAGAGGTCCAACTCTCCAAAGCGCGACTCCTGGCAAACGAAGGTTTTTCTTATTAGAACTGAAAAGGAAAACGATTCTTATTCCTGTCATTGGTAACAAGATGGGAGAACGAGCATTTGAACTGGATAATCCAAAAAATATAGGAATTCTGTATAACATTGCAGCATCATTACAGAAATCATCAGGAGATGATTAACAATCTTTTTTTTTTTTTTTTTTTTTTCTCGGTTTTATTACTTGTGGACCTAGTCTTAAACTGTTGCTTTTGGGCAAAGTATAGCATTACTTAACTTTAGAATGTTTTATTTCATAAGAGAAATTAATTAGTTTTATAGTTATACTTTTAAGTAAAGCGTACATCATAAGTTTTTTTTTTTTTTTTTTGTCTTGCTTTATCAGAACACTGTAACAAAAAGCAAACAATAAAGAGGAATAAACCTTATATATAAAAACCTATTATATAATATGACAAAGAAAAAAAAACATAGGTTGGGGGCGGGGGTTAAGAACTAATATGATCTACTTAAAGCTGTTCTAAAACTTTATACATACCATAGAATAACTGAAAACTACTTAAATGGTAAAAATGCAACATACTCTCTTCAAACTAATTGATACTTATTTACCAAGGAATTTTCAACAACTAAAAGAAAAAAAAAATTAAGTGATGAAGCTTGGTTTGGCACAAGGCCAGAAGTATGGAACCCCAATGAGAATTACTAGGCCTCCTAGCCTTGCTTGCTAAACATTACACTGCTCAGTGGCTTGACGATAACTTAGTGTCCCAGATATCACTAAATTGAATCTGATGGTGAGGTTCCAGTTTCTATTAATCCCAAGTCCACTCTGACCTGTTAGGGTTTCAGCCATGTCAAATAACTGTGCAAACAAATGAGTTAAATAAAATTATTAGTATTACATAACAATACTTAGGACCATTTAACTGTAAGTGGTAGATAGCAATACTTCAAACCATTTACCTGCCTGCAAACAAATCATGGCCCAATCTGCTGAGGCTGTAGAATACACCAACTGCTCCTCTGCAGCAGGGTAAGACTCCCTAATGTGTTTCCTGGATATGATATAAAATAATCTGGTGGCAAGGCTTCAGTGATGCTGGAGCTTTGGGAAATACTGTGTACCCTTTCATTGCCATCACTTCAAGGTCCACTCTGGCTTGGAGTGGTAGCAGCTGAAAGGGTCCTATCTACGGGTCAACTAGAACTGTTTGACATTTAAAGTACCAACAAAGGACTTATGTTAAGTTGAATTCAAAAAACTTAAACTGTGTGCAAACAAACAATTAATAATAAATAGAAATATTTGCATTAGATAGAAATGAGTGAAACCATTGTATGAAAAAAGAGCTCAGGCTTGTTTAAAAATGTTTAGAAATCATATCTAATATATAACATTTTGTAGATATGTATAAAAAGGATTTGGCATTAAATAAGCGATTGTAGCTGATGTCATAAAACTAAACTGAATTGCTTGAAATAGAACTGTTTAATCATCTGTGTAAATAAATGACTTCTTTTTAGTTAGTATTAAATAGCTTACTTTAAAACATTTAACTTTGTGCAAACAAATGATTAATAGTAAATGGCATTATACATATTTGATAGAAATAAGTGAAACATTTAACTGTGTGGGGGGGGTGTCCTCGTGGTGTAATGGTTAAAGCAGCGGACTGCGGAATCGTAGTATGTGAGTTCGTACTCCAGTCGCGCTATTACATTCACTTTCGGGCAAATATCCTTGGGAAAGGTATGAACCCCCTTATCCTCCCAGCTATGGGTTAAATAGCACCACTACTGTTCTTCTATGAGAATGGCTTTGGCATTAAATAACCTAAAAAGAGTTGATATGCCATTAAACAAAGAAACCAAACCAAACCAATTTAACTGTGTGCTAGAAAAAATGAGCTCAGGCTAGTTTTAAAATGTTATCTATAAAATGTGTTTAGAAATCATGTTTAATATTATGTATAAAAATGATTTGGCATTAAATAACCTATAAGGGTTGATATGCCACTAAACCAAACTAAATCTTACAGTGTAGCAATGCCATAAGGAGTTTAAACTAATCCCCTTGGAGAAAGATCTAAACTCCTATATCCCTCCCAGCCATGTGTTAAATAGTACCACTACTGTTCTTCTCCAAGGATGGCTTTGACATTAAATAACCCACAAAGATTGATATGCCATCAAACAAAATACCCAACCAGTCAATTGGAATGGGTTCAGCCTGAAATTTAAGTTATCTGAATCCCTCTCAGTTAACTTGTAGTTTATACTTGAAGGTTTTTGAGACTAGACAAGTCCACCTCCAGTTAAATTAAAATATGACCAAAACTCTTTTTTTTCTTTTTTTAAATACTATTCAAATGATTTTCCCTAAGATATATTAGTCTCAGAAAAGACCAGTGTAAAACAAACTAGTATATGGCCTAGTCAGCTGGGACTGCAGAATATACTGACTGCATCTCTGCAGAGGGGTGAAAGTCCCCCCCACCCCAACAAGTGTCCTGGATATGACACTAAACAATCTGATGGTGAGGCTTCAGTAATGCTGGAGCTTTGGGGAATGCAGCATATGCCTTCATTGCCATCGCTCCCAGGTTCACTCAGGATCATATCAGGTGCTACCACTCCTGGCCAATCTATGGGTCAAATAGAAATAAATTGTGTAATTATGCTAAACTGAATTTTATGGTACATTAACCACTGTAGGTTAACTGAATGAGAATTTTTTTTTTTTTTTATTGCTTGCGACATTATTGAATGCTCTGTGTGCGTCTGTATAATACACGCACACACTCATGAACTTTGGTGTAATGATTAGCAAGCTTGACTAGCAAACCTACGCGAGTGAGTTTGTGTCTCATTGGGTGCCGATTTCATATGGCCTTGTGCCACATCTAAACAAAAAGCTTTGTAAATTACCTCTCTTGAACTTCAATTGGGACCAATTTTTAAAAAGGATTCAGCACTCTGCCCTTATTTGTGTTAATCCTTGAGGTAAATGATGTCTTGGTTATAACACTAAACTACAAATCAAAGAAATGGAACAAATATGGGACCAAAATACCCACAACAAGCTCTATCAAATATAGCCCATTCTAAAAGAAAGGAAACTGGATTCTAATAATACTAGAACATAAAAAAAACACCCTTGCTTGGCTACGCATTGGCCACTCTAGATTAACTCACTCCTTCTCATACTTATGCTAAACTGAATTGTTTGAGTAAACTGAATTGCTTGAAATAAATGTTTTTGACAATTAAACCGTACTTACATTTAAACTGCGTGCTTATGCTTAACTGAATTATTTGAAATAGAACAGTTTTTTGACATTAAAACTGTATTTACACTTAACTGAATTGTTACATATAATTACTTGAATAGTTTGAAATGGAAATGTTTTTGACAATTAAACTGTGTACTTATACTAAGCTGAATTGTTTTAAATAGAATAGATTATTTACATAAAAATGGATTTGGCATTAAATAACCTACAAAGGTTGATATGCCATAAAACTAACAAACCAACCATCACTCCTTCTTTCTGAAAGAACCTCCTCCTCCTTGATGTTCCTGTGGAAACCAATACACAGTAAAGCATATTTCGAGTGTGGGTGAGGTTTGTGCATTCAAAGTTCTACAACATTAACAGCATGAAGGAACTATTAGGAAAAATAGGAGGCCGATTCTTTTCGGGAAGTTTAATATATTTTTAGGGTCTATCAAGGATGTAGGCTCATGTGTGATCAATACTTACAATCAGTTTCCTGTGTACAAACAAAATACTAATTACTTATACTAAACTGAATTGTTATCTAACTGCTTGAATAAACTGAATTGTTTGAAAAAGAAATGTTTTTGACAAGCTGTGTACTCATGCTAAACTGAATTGTTTGAAATAGAACTGATTATTTACATAAAAATGGATTTGGCGTTAAATAACCTACAAAGGTTGATATGCTATAAAACCCAACAAACCAAAATACTAATATTTAATAGAACTACAAGTGCTAGATAGTAATACGTGGAACCATTTAACTGTGTGCTAACAAATTAGCTTTGGCTCATTTAAAAATGTTATGTACCAAATATGCGATTACAAATTATATATATATATGTATAAACAGGATTTGGCATTAAATAACCCACAGTGGTTGATATGCCATAAACCCAAACTAAACTACATGTAATGGCAAAGCTCTGGAGTAGCCCTTCATTGCTATTTCCCCTCAGGTTTACTCTGAATAGTAATAACTGTTTGGGTCCTAGCTATTGATCTGTTTGTAAATTATTAGAATAGATTAAGAATAGATACTTAAAGATTTAATTATTTGTTATTTGAACCAATATTACTATCCGAAAGAGAACAAGTTGTTATATCCCGATTGCGCATTGGTCATACAAGGCTTACTCGCTCTTTCATACTGAAGCAGGAACCACAACTACAGTTTGACCTGTCAGACAAAATGCACGGTTAAACATTCTTATAGACTGCAGAGCTTTTGCTGTCATCAGAAAGCGATTTCTCTTTTTTCTTTTTTTCTTTTTTCCAAGGTGAATAGTTTAACAGATTTGTTCGAAAACATCAAAATAGATGATGTTCTGTCTTTCTTGCGAGAGACAGGGTTGTATGAAAAAAATGACAAATTAAAACTGGTTAATAATGTGCAAACAAATGAAATCCTGCTCATAGAAAATTTTACCTAAGTATTCGTTCAGAAATCTTTGGTTGAATGTATATACATATAGACAGAATTTGGTGTTAAATAACCTACAAAGGTTGATACGCCATAAAACCCAACCAACCAACCATATTACTATCAATCTGTTCATTCAAAAATTGCATATATATATATATATATATATATATATATATATATATATATATATATATGGAGAGAGAGAGAGAGAACAGGACCTGGCATTAAATAACCTATATGAAATGGTTGATTGGTTTTATCAATCATCCATATTACTGTGCAAATTAATGGTAGAAGATAAGAATATTTGATGTTATAACAGTGTGCAAAACAACCTAAGGCCCAGTCAGCTGGGGCTGTATAATACACTGACTGCATCTCTGCAGAGAGAGAGTAAGAGTTCCCCCCCCCCGAGTATCCTGTTTATGATTCTAAACAATATGATGGTGAGGCTGTCGATTTTGGGAAATGCAAAGTACTTCTTCATTGCCATTGCTTTAGGTCTACACTGACCTGGAGTGATAGCACCTGATAGGGTCCTATCTATGGGTTAAATAGAACTAGTGTACTTATGCTAAACTGAATTGTTTGAAATAGAACAGTTTTGTTTTTACATTTAACTGTATAAACAAATGAGTGATGTTGCCCAGTTGGTTGGGGCCATAGAATACACATTGCACCTCTGCAGAGGGCTAAGACCCCCCCCCCCCCAACGAGTGTCCTAATATGACACTAAACAATCTGATGGTGAGGTTCCAGTAATGCTAAAGCTTTGGGGAATGTAGAGCTCCCTTTCATTGCCATTGCTCCCAGGTCCACTCTGGCCTGGAGTGGTAGCACCTGGTGGGGCCCTATCTATAGGTTAAATAGAAGTAAACTGAATTACTTGAAATAGAACTGTTTTGACATTTAACTGTATAAACAAAAACTATACTTATACTAAACTGAATTGTTTGAATTAGAACTGTTTAAACTGAATATCTTGAAATAGAAATGTTTTTGACAATTAAATTGTGTACTTATGCTAAACTGAATTGTTTGAAATAGAACTGATTATTTGTATAAAAATGCATTTGGCATTGAATAACCTACAAAGGTTGATATGCAATTAAAACCAACCAAATGAGTGATGTTTAATAGAATTGTTAGGGATACATAGCAATACCTGGATTAGATAGAAATAAGTGAAACCCTTTAACTGTGTGCTCTCCCAAAAGCTAAGTCTTTGCTGGATTATCTACAAAATGTGTTTAGAAATCATTTAATATATTCATATAAGCAGGATTTGGCATTAAATGACCTACAATGGTTGATATGCCATAAAAATCAATCAATACTACTTAACTTGAAAGCATATGTACATAAAATGAACATGATTCTCTAGGAAAATCAAATCCAATCATTGAACTAAATTCTTAATTTTTCTCATTGTCTTATTTGTATTTTATGGACACTTTTAATTTGAAACTCGGGGCTCTAAGGGTTAAAATCTTAACTTTAAATTTACTTTCTGCTGTTTGAGTATGATCTCAGTACTGGTAAACCAGTGCTTATATGGGGGTGAAATAAAGGTAACACTTGTATAACGGACATTTTAATATACATTTGATTGAAAAAACGGAGAGTGGGTGTCTTAACCCTTTGAGTCTTACTAAGATAACTGCTAAAACTATACTTTGCCCAAGAATGAGTGGGGTGGGGGTTTTACTGAAGATCTACATTTAATAATTCATTTTATAAAACTTTTTATACAAACACTTGAAAGTTGTACAACAATGAAAACACTCTTGCTGGCTTTTCCTATTTTGATCATTATTTATACTTATTTATAAACTCTATGAACATTTTGCTTTATTTACTTTAGAAAATAAATATTTTCATACCTCATCATTAGTCTTCAGTTTCTTTTTATTTATCTGAACTTGAATGGTTGCATCTGTCATGGTCCCATCTATAAGTTAGCCTGTTTTTTTTTTTGTTTGTTTTGTTTTTGTTTGGTTGGGGGTTTTTTTTGTTTTTTTGTCTTTGGTTGTTTTTCCAGATTTAATGTAACTGGCAGTTGTGATCTTGAACAACTAGACACAAATATGGGAACATACAATGAGTGTAATTCCATAACCTTTGATTGACATGCCATAAAAATCAAGTCAGCTGTAGAAGACAGTGACTGCGTCTCTAGAGAGGGGGGGGGGACACCTCAACAAGGGTTAAAGTGCTGAACTGTGGAATTGTAGTAAATGAGTTCAGATTCCAGTCGTGCTATTGCGTTCACTTTTGGACAAATACCCTTGGGAAAGATATTAACCCCCATCTTATCCTCCCAGCTATGGGTTAAATAGTACCACTACTGTCCTCCTACAAGGATGGATTTAACACTGAATAACCCCAAAATGTTAATGTGCCATTAAACAACCAACCAATCTCATCAATGAGTGTACAGGATATATTAAATAACTTGAAGCTTCATCCCTGGAGCTTTGGGAAATGTGGAGTACCCTTCATTGCCATTACTCCCATGTCTACTCTGACTAAATATTGACCAGTCAACTGGGGCTGTAGAATACACCAACTGCTTCTCTGCAGAGGGGAAAGACCTCCCCCCCCACAACGAGTGTCCTGATATGACACTAAACAATCTGATGGTGAAGTTCCAGCAATGGAGCTTTGAGGAATGCGGAGTACCCCTTTTATTACCATTGCTCCCATGTCCACTCAGGCCCAGAGTGGTAGCACCTGATAAGGGTCCTGTCTATGGGTTAAATATAACTTAATGGTGGTTGGACTTTTTGTTTTGCATTTAAACTGTGTATTTATGCTGAACTGAATTGTTTAAAATAGAACTGTTTTGACATCTAAACTGTGTACTTATGCTAAACTGAATTATATGAAATAAAACTGTTTTAACATTAACTCTACATATTGCCCAGTCAGCTGGGCCTGTAGAATACACTGACTGCACCTCTGCAGAAGGGGTAAGACCCCTCCCCAACAAGTGTCCTGGCTATGACACTAAACGATCTGATTGTAAGGTCCCAGTAATACTGAGGCTTTGGGGAATGTGGAGTACCCCTTCATTGCCATCGCTCCCAGGTCCACTCTGGCCCGGCGTGGTAGCACCTGATAGGGCCCTATCTATGGGTTAAATAGAACTAACGGCATACTTATGCTAAACTGAATTGTTTGATTAACTGAATAGCTTAAAATAGAAATGTTTTTGACAATTAAACTATACTGACATTTAAACTTTGTGCTTATGCTAAACTGAATTGTTTGAATGTAACTGTTTTTGACATTGAAACTGTACTTATAACTAAACTGAATTGTTATATATAACTTTGAATAAACTGAATAGTTTGAAATAGAAATGTTTGACAATTAAACTGTGTACTCATGCTAAATTGAATTGTTTTAAATAGAACCGATTATTTACATAAAAATGGATTTGGTGTTAAATAACCTACAAGGGTTGATATGCCATAAAACCCAACCAACCAACCTGACTAAATAGCGTGAAAGGTCTTTGACAATTATGCTTAACTGAATTACTTGAAATGGAACTGTTTTTGACATTGCAATTGTACTTATGTTAAACTGAATTTTTTTTAAATAGAACTTTTTTGACATTTAAATGTGTAAACAAAATCCCTACTTGTACTAAACTGACTTAGTTGAAGTAGAAATGTTTTTGGCATTAGATAACCTACAAAAGTTGATATGCCATTAAACCCAACCAACCAACTACCCTATCATGTGCTATCACTCCCAACTAATCTAGGGGTCAAATCTCCTGCTAAACTGAATTGTTTGAAATAGAACAGTTTTACATTTTACTGTGTGTAAATAAATGACTGATGTTTAATTGAATTATTTGTTATACATAGCTGTACTTGAAAACGTTTTATCTAATATAAATAATTCTATTTACTACTAATCATTTGTTTACACAGTTAATTAAGTGAAACCATTTAACAGTGAAATTATCAAATATGATTTCTAAATGTTTCGTTTTATCTCACATATATAATTTGGCATTAAATAACCTGCAATGGTTGATGTGCCATAAAACTAAGTCTAAATCATGTTAAGGATTGATATGTTGTAAAACAACCAAACTGAATCTCATGATGACACTCCACTTCTGGGGAATGTGGGATACTCCTTCTTTGCCAATACTCCAGGTCTAATCTGAACTTGAATGGTCTGACATGGTCCCATGTATAAGTTGTTCTGTTTTGTTTTTGTTTTTTTGGGGTTTTTTGTTTTGTTTTTTGTTTTTTTTTGGGGGGGGGGTGTCCCCAGATTTTAATGTGACTGGCAGTTGTGTTCTTGAACAACTAGACCAAAATGTGAAAGTAAAATGAATGTAATTCTCTAGCCTCTCAGCATGAAATAACCTTTTGATTGACATGCCATTTAAAATCAATTTGGACAGAGTTTGGTATTTGTAAAGAAAAAAGCTTTTCAATTGCTAAATAACCAAATGAAAAGGCAGTGAAGTTGGACTTTCTTTTCACACTTATGCTACAATGTCTTTATTATAAGTAGTCCACAATTTTTTTTTTCTTTTTTTCTATTTAGCAAATTCAAAATAAATAACAGAACTTAAAAAAAAAAATTATACGAATTACATATCCCCTTTGCTCTGATAAATTGTTTGTTCATAAAGATACTTAACTTTTCTTTAAGAGAATTATAGACTTATTAAAAATGGGAATTTTTTTCATTTGTGATAAAGGGTCAGGGTGGCACAATTAACATGAAGTGAAGTTAGATGTTACTCAACCACTGTTAGAAATCTAAACTTCATGTTTTATATGTAGGTTACTCTGTCAACAGCCCGGGAGACTGGGGTTCAATCCCAGGTCAAGTCATACCAATGATTCCAAAAATGGTACTTGATGCCGCCTTGCTTAACACTCAGCATACGATATGGATCAAGGATAAAGTGAAGCAATCAAAGGAAAGGAGTAGCGCCCTCCCCTACAACTTGGTGTAGTAGCTATCGAAAAGGGAGCCTTCGGGTCACTCTCGACTAAGGTTACCAACTTTACTTACAATTTACTTACTCAAAACTTTAACTAGTTTTGCCTCTGTATAATTTAGTATAACAATGTATACTGTTAAACAAGATCTCAGAATGTATGGTGGTGCAACGGTTAGCAAGCTAGACTAGCAAACCTACACGAGTGAGTTCGAGTCTCATTGGGCGCCCCATTCATTCGGCCTTGTGCCATATCGAAGCAAAGAGCTTTGTAAATTACTAAGATCTCAGAATGTAGAGCTTTCACTCTCACCAGTAAGCGATTTTTTTTTTCTTTTTTTGAGGAAAAAAAATAGAAATATATATATATATATATATATATATATATATATATATATATATATATATATATATATTTTTTTTTCCAAACATTTACATGGATGACATTCTTTCTTGGGAGAGACAAGGTGGTACCAAAGTATACCACTTGAACACAATACTAATGTTATTTGGACCACTCCCTAACCTCTGTTGGCCAGTCAGCTGGGGCTGTAGAACTCACTGACTGCTTCTATTCAGAGGGCTAAGACCCCTCCCCGCAACGAGTGTCCTTGGAAATGACATTAAACAATCTGATGGTAAGGTTGCTGGGGTTTTGGGAATGCAGAGCACCCCTTCATTGCTATTGCTCCTACATCCACTCTGGCCCAGGATGGTAGCACTTGAAAGGGCCCTATCTATGGGTTAAATAGAACTAAACTGCGTACTAATGCTAAACTGAATTGTTTGAATTTTAACTGTTTGACTAAACTGAATAGCTTGAAATAGTTTTATTTCAAGCTATTCAGTTTAGTCAAACAGTTAAAATTCAAACAATTCAGTTTAGCATAAGTATGCAGTTTAATTGTAAATACAATTAAATGTCAAAACAGTTCTATATTAAATTATTCAGTTTAGCGTAAGTACGCAGTTTTAATATAAATACAGATAAAAATCAAAACAGTTCTATATTAAACTATTCAGTTTAGCGTAAGTACAATGTCAAAAACATTTTGTTTACACACAGTTAATTGTCAAAAACCAATCTGTTTATGCTAAACTGAATTAGCTTGAAATGGAAATGTTTCTGACAATTAAACCATGAACTCATGCTAAACTGAATACCTTGAAATAGAAATATTTTTGATAATTAAACCGCACTTACATTTAAACTGCGTGCTCATGCTAAACGGAAGTATTTGAAATAGAACTTTTTTTTACCATGAAACTGTATTTACGCTAAACTAAATTGTTTAACATAGAACTGTTTTGGATATTAACCGTGTGTAAACAAAATCTGTACTTATACTTAGCTGAATTAGAACTGCTTGACTAAACTGAATAGCTAGAAATGTTTTTCACAATTAAACTGTACTTACATTTAAACTGCATGCTTACGCTAAACTGAATTATTTGAAATTGAACCTTTCCACCATTTCTTCAACCCTACTCTATCCAGAAGACCTATTTTTCCAGGTGCTTTTGAAAAGAAAACTTCATCTGGACACAAAAGAACATAAGCTTTTAATTTTTTTTCTCCCCCTAATGAAACTGAATTTGAAATAAAACTTAATCTGGGATAATTACTCCCCCCCCACCATTACCCAACTTTAGAACTAAATTCCTTTCATAAATACACCCTAAACCAAAGCTCTTGACATCATCTCGAAGAGCAAACATAAGAAATTTATCATATTCTTAGACTCTCTTGGTTTTACTAAGCATCAACAGAAAAAGACATCGACACGCGGCTAGCGAAGGCATGGACAGCTATCAATAAGCTATCAATTATATGGAAATCAAACCTGACCGATAAAATGAAACGCAGTTTCTTCCAGGCAGTGGTCGTGTCGATACTGCTGTATGGACGCACCACTTGGACGCTAACAAAACGGCTGGAGAAGAAGCTAGACGGCAATTACACAAGAATGTCGCGAGCAATATTGAACAAATCCTGGCGGCAACACCCCACAAAGCACCGACTATATGGCCACCTGCCTCCCATCACGAAAACTATCCAAGTTAGACGAACCAGAGACGAGCTCATCAGTGATGTACTCCTATGGACCCCCACATATGGCCGAGCAAAAGCAGAACGACCAGCTCGAATATACATACAGCAGCTATGTGAGGATACAGGATGAAGACCTGCCGGAGGCGATGAACGATAGAGAGAAGTGGCGAGAGAGGGTCAAGGATATCCGTGCAAGCGGCACGACATGATGATGATGATGATTTTTTAAATTGAGAATCCTCTAATTATTAAACTGTTGAGTAGACTAGACTCAATGTCCAATCGTAAAGAATACTCATATGCTGGATCCCACGCCACATTATAGTGAGAGGAAATAAAAGAGCAGACTCAGGTGCCAAATCAGCCTTAGATCTGACCCCGACAATTTCGGGATTCCATGTACTGATCCTTAACACAAAATGGTAACAATGCTGGAATAATAACATCACAAACACTTCCGAATCCAGCCCACTTTGGGAGAAAGGAGACCAGTTTTTAGAAAATCGATTACGCATTGGTCATACAAGGGTTACTCACTCATTCATACTGAAACAGCAACAACCATAGTGTTTGACCTGTCAGACGCCTTGCACCGTTGAACACATTCTCATAGAATGTAGAGCTTTTGCTCAACAGACAGCGATTTCAGGGTGAATCGTTTCCTGAGAGAGATAGGGACGTACAAAAATATGATTAAATGCAAAAATCAGTATTGTAAAGGAAGCACGGTTTCATTTCGGCTGCGTACTTATGCTAATCTGAATTGCTCGAAATAGAACTGTTTTGACGTCTAAACTGTGTACGTATACTAAACTGAATTATCTGAAATAAAAATGTTTTGACATTTAACCCTTTGTCGGTTGGAGCTGTAGAATACACTGACTGCACCTCTGCAGAGGGGTAAGACCCCCGCAATGAGTGTCCTGAATATGACACTAAACAAGCTGATGATGAGGTTCCAGTAATGCTGGGGCTTTGGGGAATAAGGAGCACCCCTTCATTGCCATTGCTCCCAGGTCCACTCATGCTCGGAGTGGGTAGCACCTGATAAGGCCCTATCTATGGCTTAAATAGAACTAACGTTATACTTATGCTAAACAGAATTAAACCGTACTTACATTTAAACTGTATGCTTATGCTTAACTGAATTATTTCAAATAGAACTGTTTTTTGACATTGAAACTGTATTTACACAAAACTGAATTGTTAACATAGAACTGTTTTGACATGTAACTGTGTGTAAACAAAATCTGTACTTATACTAAACTGAACGAGCTGAAATAGAACAGCTTGACTAAACTGAATAGCTAGAAATGGAAATGTTTTTCACAATTAAACTGTACTTACATTTAAAATGCGTACTTATGTTAAACTGAATAGTTTTAAATAGAAATGTTTTTGACAATTAAACTGTGTACTCATGCTAAACTAAATTGTTTTAAATAGAACTGATTATTTACATAAAAATGGATTTGGCGTTAAATAACATACAAAGGTTGATATGCCATAAAACCCAACCAACCAACCAACTCACCCAGAGTGGTAATACCTGTAAGGGTTCAATCTATGGGTTAGGTAGATATTTTTAGAAATTCCAAATTGACACGACCATGTGCCAAAAAACTGTACACAAATGTAGATACGAATGCAATTAACCTCACCTCTTCGATACCCCCTCAACAGGTTCACATGCTGTTAAAATCAATCAAGTGGTTAATTTCAGTTAAAGCACAAACTGGCGTCAGACTACAAAGAGGGAAAATCACATAACCTCATCGAAAAAAATAATTCCTTGTCTCTTTAACCCTTTTACTGGTTGCCCAGTCAGCTGGAGCTGTCGAATACACCGACTGCTTCTCTGCAGAGGGGTAAGACCCCCCCCCAACGAGTGTCCTGGATATGACACTAAACAATCTGATGGTGACGTTCCAGCAATGCTAGATCTTTGGGGAATGCGGAGTACTCGTTTATTACCATTACTCCCCAGGTCCACTCTGGCCCGGAGTGGTAGCACCTGATAAGGGTCCTATCTATGGGTTAAATAGAACAAAACCGTGCTTCTTTCACTATACTGATTTTTGCATTTAAACTGCGTATTTATGCTAAACTGAATTGTTTAAAATAGAACTGTTTTGACATTGGAACTGCTTGCTAGTGCTGAACTGAATTGCTCAGAATAGAACTGTTTTTGACATCTAAACTGTGTACTTATGCTGAACTGAATTATCTGAAATAAATCTTTGACTTTTAACTCTGTGTATTGCCCAGTCGGCTGGGGCTGTAGAATACACTGACTGCACCTCTGCAGAGGGCTAAGACCTCCCCCCTAACGACTGTCCTGGATATGACACTAAACAATCTGATGATGAGGTTCCAGCAGTGCTGGAGCTTTGGGGAATGCGGAGTACCCCTTCATTGCCATCGCTCCCAGGTTCACTCAGGCCCGGAGTGGTAGCACCTGATAGGGCCCTATCTATGGGTTAAATAGAACTAACGGCATACTCATGCTAAGATGAATTGTTTGAGTAAACTGAATAGCTTAAAATAGAAATGTTTTTCACTATTAAACCGTACTTACATTTGAACTGTGTGCTTTTGGCTAACTTAATTGTTTGAAATAGAACTGTTTTTTTTTCGACATTAAAACTGTATTTACACTTAACTGAATTGTTACATATAACTGCAACTGTTTTTTGACATTGAAACTCTATTTACACTAAACTAAATTGTTTAACATAGAACTGTTCTGACATATAACTGTGTGTAAACAAAATCTGTACTTTTACAACACTGAATTAGCTGAAGTAGAATTGCTTGACTAAACTGAATATCTCGAAATAAATGTTTTTTTTTACAATTAAACTGTACTTACATTTAAAACTGCGTGCTTTTGCTAAACTGAACTGTTTTAAATTGAACTATTTTGACACTGAAACTGTACTTACCCAAAACTGAATTGTTATATATAACTGAATAGTTTGAAATAGAAATGTTTTTCACAATTAAACTGTGTACTCATGCTAAACCGAATTGTTTTAAATAGAACTGATTATTTACATCAAAATGGATTTGGCGTTAAATAACCTACAAAGGTTGATATGCCATAAAACCAAACCAAACCAAACCTTTTACAGACACTAAACTTTTTAAATCTGACAAATTATTTTTTAAAAATTAGAAAAATAGTTGGCTACGTTCAAACAAGTCAATCGTTTATTAAGATATAATTTGATCAGCAATTGTCATTGTACAATAATGGAAAAACAAGGCATTCACTTATTATATTTTGCAAAAGAACTTTTACACAACTTTACACCACGTTAGGACTTCCAAACGATATTTCTATGCATTAACAAGGAATTGGTTAATGAGCTGCCAATTGGAAAATGCCTTCCATTGAAGTTTCAACAACAATTCCTCTCTGCTTGCAAAAGGATTAATATTAAAAAGAGGCCTCCTTGGGTATTCAGTCGGCTGGAATTGTAGAATACACCAACTGCATCTCTGCATAGGGAGTAAGACCCCTCTCCTCCAGTGAATGTTCCAGATATGATGCTATAACATCTGATGGTGAGGCTCCAGTCCTAGAACTTTAGGGAACGTTGAGTAGCCCTTCATTGTCATTACTCCCAGGTCCAATCTTTACCAGAGTGGTAGTACCTGTTAATCCCATCCATGAGTCAAATAGAACTGTTCGACATTTTAACTGTGGGCAAATAAATTGTCAAATTGAATTGATAGAAATAAAACTGTTTGACAATTTAACTTTGTCTGAACAAATGACTGATGTTTAATTGAATTGTTACTGTTACATAGCAATACTTGAAACCATTAAACTGTGTACAAAAAATGAATTCAGGCTCATTTAAAAATGTTATCTACAAAATGATTTTTTACAAGTCATATATGTATGAACAAATCTGGCATTAAATAACCTGCAAGGGTTGATGTGCCATAAACCACAACAAATCATATATATTTAATATATATGTATAAAGAAGATTTGACATTAAATAATTTACAATGGTTGATATGATATAAAACACAACCACAACAAATCTAGCCATTTGATTGACTTGAATGGTTGCAACCAATTAAAAAAAAATGTACTTGTACATTCTTTCATCTACAACTCGATATCAAGTCATAAAGTCTTGTTTTGTCTTTGGTGCTGATAGCATTTAAAAGGTTCGAGGTAGAAAAATTCTTACGATTTTTTTTTAACAAGTTCTTTACACTCTACTTCCAAAGCAAGTCAATTAGCTTGCTTCGTCTTTGTAGAGACTTTTAAATTACTTCCTATTCGTTGGTTTCTGTAATAAATGTATCTTAGGATTTCACCCAGTGTTGTGTTAAGATGTGCCAGATCCTTGAAATTCTTTGGAATTGGATACTTGTGCCTGTGCCATATGTGCACAGCAAAATTTTGGTTCCATGGAACTCTCTGTACAAACAGTTTCTCAATTTCAAACCAGTTTGGTGAATAAATCCGTTTCTGTTCAACATGGATGAGATCGGGAAATACAACTGAGAGAAGATAAGGATGCTGCATTGAATGAACCCCCCATTTGCTATTATCGAACGTCCGATAGCTTTCATACCAAAATGTTAAGAAACGAGAACTTGGTTTTGCCAAGATCAATCCATTTCCCATTCCTGTGCTCTTGTCCATTAACCCCATTGTTAGATCGTGTTGGCGAAGTTCTTCAATGGATCTGACAAACACTATGTCCAGATCAAGATATATTCCACCGCTCACTGTAAAAGAAAATAAAAATGATTTTAAAATACTTGTTAAAATCTTTTGAGATTTAGACATTACGTTAAAACGAATTAAAAACAAGTGATTATTAATAAATGTGATTCCTTAACCGCTAGACATAAAATAACCCGGTAGAATACACCGATTGCATCTCTGTTGGTGTGGGGAAGGGGTCTTAGCCCTCTATGCACTTTCATACTGAAAGTATTTGACATGTCAGACACCTTGCATCATTAAACACATTCTCATAGAATGTAAAGCTCTGGCACTAATCAGAAAGCGATTTTTCAAAGTTTAATCGATCTGTTCGAGAACGTTAAAATAGATGTTCTATCCTTGAGAGAAACAGTGAGTAAAAAATTTTTATTTGGAGGATTTCATTTGCACATGATTAACCAGTTTTAATACGTCATTTTTTTTTTTTTTTTTTTTTTTTTTTTGGTACGTTTAGAAATCTTAGGTTGGACGAATATACATATAAACAGAATTTGGCGTTAAATAACCTACAAAGGGTGATATGCCATAAACACCAAGCAGTTCCCCCCCCATGAGTGTCCTAGATATGACACTAATCAATCTGATGCTGAAGTTCCAGCAGTGCAGGAGCTTTGGGGAATGCGGAGTACCTCTTCATTGCCATCACTTCGTGGTCCACTCTGATCCGAAGTAGTAGCACCTGATAGGGTCCTATCTATGGATCAAATGAAACCGTTTGCAGTTAAACATCAGTCATTTGTTTGAGCTCTGTTTTTGCACACAGTTTTAATGTCAATGTATTAAGAGAAAATTGAATTGTTCGCATCAAATTGAAATAAGTGAAACCATTCAACTGAATACAGACTCGTTTAAAAATTTGCCCAGTCAGCTGGGGCTGTAGAATACACCGACTGCTTCTCTGCAGAGGGGTAAGAACCCCCCCACCACCAACGAGTGTCCTAGATATTACACTAAACAGTCTGATGGTGAGGTTCGAGCAATGTTGGAGCTTTGGAGAATGCGGAGTACTCCTTCATTGCCATTGCTCCCAGGTCCACTCTGGCCCGGAGAGGTAGCACCTGATAGGGCCCTATATATGGGTTAAATAGAACTAACGGCATGCTTATGTTAAACTGAATTGTTTGAGTAAACTAAAAAGCTTGAAATAGAAATGTTTTTGACAAGTAAACTGTACTTACATTTAAACTGCGTGCTTATGCTTAACTGAATTATTTGAAATAGAACTGTTTTTCGACATTAAAACTGTATTTACACTTAACTGAATTGTTACATATAACTGCTTGAATAGTTTGAAATGGAAATGTTTTTGACAATTAAACTGTGTACTTATGCTAAACTGAACTGTTTTCAATAGAACAGATTATTTACATAAAAATGGATTTGGCGTTAAATAACCTACAAAGGTTGATATGCTATAAAACCCAACAAACTAAACCAATCGTTTAAAAATGTTATCTACAAAATATATTAAATCATTTAATGCATGTATATAAAAAAGATTTATCATTAAGTAACCTATAATGGTTGACATACCATTTAAAATCAATCAAAAAGACTTGTGTGTGATGTTTGGTTTGGTTTCTTTGTTTAATGGTATATCAACCTTTGTAAGGTTATTTAATGCCAAAGTTATTCTCCCGGAAAAACAACAGTACCACTATTTAACCCATAGCTGGGAGGATAAGGGAGTTCATACCTTTCCCAAGGGTCTTTGTCCGAAAGTGAACGTAAAAGCGCAACTGGAGTTCGAACTCGCTTACTACGATTCCGCAGTCCATCGCTTTAACCATTGCACCACGAGGACACCCCCCCCCATGTATAACAATCTAATGGGATTATTATATCAAGCTGATTTTGTGCTTCAATATTTGCTCTCTTGGTTATTATATGCTAAACCTAGTTTATACGAAGATCGATATGCCATCAAACAAATCCACCTATTAGCCCTGTCATCTGGGACTGTAGAATACACCGGTTTCATATCTGCAGAGTGTCCTGGATGACACACTAAACAATTTGATAGCGAGGCTCCAGTACTGGAGCTTTGGAAATGTGAATTACCCATTCATAGCCATAGCTCGCATGTCCACTCTGGCCTGGAGTGACAGCGCCTAATAGGGTCCTATCAATGGGTCAAATAGAGGTGTTTGATCATTTATAACTGTGTGCAAACGAATGACTTATGCTAAATTGAATCGTTAGAACTATTTGATTGTTTTAACAGCAACTCTTATAACCACTTCAATTTTGTTTACACTATTTAACATTCACCAGTACTCGTTCGTTTGCACACAGTTAAATGGTTCCAAGTATTACTATATATCACTAACAGTGTTTGCCCAGTCGGCAGGGACTGTAGAACACACCCAGTGCACCTCTGCAAAGAGGTAGGATCTTCGCCATAACTAGTGTCCTGGATATGAGACTAAACAATCTGATGGTGAGGATCCAGCAATGCTGGAGCTTTGGGGAATGCGGAGTACCCCTTTATTACCATCGCTCGCAGGTCGACTCTGCCCGGAGTGGTAGCACCTGATAAGGGTCCTATCTATGGGTTAAATAGAATAAAACGGTGGTTAGAGTTTACTGTTTTTATACATTTAAACTGCGTATTTATGCTGAACTGAATTGTTTAAAATAGAACTGTTTTGGCATTAAACCAGCGTACTTGTCCTGGACTGAATTGCTTGAAATAGAACCGTTTTGGCATCTAAACTGTGTACTTATGCTGTAGTGAATTATCTGAAATAAAACTGTTTTGACATTAACTCAGTGTATTGCCCAGTCGGCTGGGGCTGTATAATACACCGACTGCTTCTTTGCAGAGAGGTAAGACCTCCCCCCCCCCAACGAGTGTCCTGATATGACACTAAACAATCTGATGGTGAGATTCCAGTAATGCTGGAGCTTTGGGGAAAGCGGAGTAACCCTTCATTGCCATTGCTCCCAGGTTCACTCTGGCCCGAAGTGATAGGGCCTCTATCAGGTGCTATCTATGGGTTAAATAGAACTAACGACATACTTATGCTAAACTGAATTGTTTCACTGAACTAAATAGCTAGAAAAAAATGTTTTTCACAATTAAACTAATTACATTTAAACTGCATGCTTACGCTAAACTGAATTGTTTTAAATGGAACTGAACAAACTGAATAGTTTGAAATAGAAATGTTTTTGACTATTAAACAGCGTACACATGCTAAACTGTTTGAAACAGAACTGATTATGGCATTTGTTTATAGCGTTCAAATAACTATACGCATAAAAATTATACCAAATAAGAATAATAAAAACGTTTTCGGCATAAAATAACCCGATGGGTTGGCATGCCGTAAAATTCAACCAACCAACCAACCAACCAGAACTGATTATTTAAATAAAAATGGATTTGGCGTTAAATAACCTACAAAAGGTTGATACGCCATAAAACACAACCAAACACCTAAACAATCTGATGGTAAGGTTCCAGTGATGCTGGAGCTTTGGGGAATGCGGAGTACTGCTTCATTGCCATCGCTCCCTGGTCCACTCTGGCCCGGAGTGTTAGCATCTGTTAGGGCCCTATTTATGGGTTAAATAGAACAAACTGCATACTCATGCTAAACTGAATTGTTTGAAATAGAACTATTTGCATAAAAATGGATTTGGCGTTAAATAACCTACAAAGGTTCATATGCCATAAAATCCAACCAAAGTGGTTGATATGCCTAAAATAAAACAACCAAACAATCTATCTATAAAGGGTAAGAGATCAAGATTTGGACTTCTGCTGGTTATAATGACAGTAAAAATATTCCTTAGTATTCATGGTAATGCGGTTGTTTGATTCTGGAGTTAGTTTTCTGCCAGTCTTAAAGACGAAGATAAATTGTAACTATAATCTTTAACATTCATTGTGCAAACCTCTAACTCAACGCTTACTGGTACATCCACTTGATATCATACAAAAGTCTCTTGGTCTCCTTATCAAGGCGTGCTGACAGCACGGATTCCTCCTTTCTCTCACGCCCTGTCGGCAGGGGCTGTAGAATACGCCGACTGGATCTTTGCAAAGGAGTAAGACTCCTCCAAAGAGTGTCCTAAATAATAGCCTACAAAGTTTGAAGTGGTTGGTTGTTTGGGTTTTATGGCATATCAGTGTGCAAACTATAATTCTAGTCAATATTAATCATTTGTGTTATATGGTAATAATTGAAATCATTTAACGGTGTCAAATAAAAATAATAAATAAAAACGTTTTCGGCATAAAATAAACTGATGGGTTGGCATGCCGTAAAATCCAACCAACCTTAACGGTGTAGAAACAATAGCAATACTTGTGTGCAAACAAATAAGTTCTAATGTATTTAAAAATTAAATTACCGACAAATAAATCTCTCACATAAAATGTATATCTATTTAAATGTGTGCAAAAAAAAAATAATTGGAAATAAAATTATTCGTAGAAACACCAATACTTGAAACCATTAAGCTGTTAAAAAGCCCAAGCTAATATAAAAATTTCATCAAGAAAATGTTTACAAATCATGTATTTAATGTATATCTATGAAGAGGATTTGGTATTAAATAACTTACGATGGTTGATATGCCATAAAACCCAACCAAACCTTCATTGGTAGTACCTGTTAGGGTCCAATCTATATGATAAAAACCAAGATGTTTTATATTTAATATTTCTTGTGATGATTTCTGTGCTGTTGCCATTTCCTTCTTAACAGGGTACCCGACGAATACCCAAATATACACTAACCTAAAGCCTAAAATCAGCCAAATGCTGAGTGGGTAAGACCCACCCCCAATAGATTAGTTTGAAATAGAACTATTTGCATCAAAAATTTTACCTTCCAAGTATTATTGCCCAGTCGGCTGGGGCTGTAGAATACACCGACTGCTTCTCTACAGAGGGGTAAGAAACCCCCCCCCGCAATGAGTGTCCTGGATAGAACACTAAACAATCTAATGGTAAGGTCACAGTGATGCTGGAACTTTGGGGAATGTGGGGTACCACTTTACTGCCATCGCTCCCAGGTCCACTCTGGCCCGGCGTGGTAGCACCTGATAGGGCCCTATCTATGGGTTAAAAAGAACTAACGGCATACTTATGCTAAACTGAATTGTTTGATTAAACTGGATAGTTTTTGACATTGAAATCGTTCGCACACTAAACTGATTCGTTTAATTTTGAACTGTTTTGACATTTAACTGTGTGTAAACAAAATCTGTACTTATAAACTGAATTAAAGCTGCTTGACTAAACTGAATAGCTTGACTTAGAAATGTTTTTCATAATTAAAATGTACTTACATTTAAACTGCGTACTTATGCTAAACTGAATTGTTTGAAATAGAACTATTTGTATAAAAAAAAGATTTGGCGTTTAATACCCTATAAAGGTTGATATGCCATAAAACCAACCAACCAACCTATTTAGTATTAATAATTGACAAATTATCAAAATTTCCTAAATGATTTCCTAACCTCGAGGCATAAAATAACCACAGGTGGGTTGACATGGCGTTATAATCGATGAAATTATCTGAAATAAATAACACATTGAGCTTGTGAGGTTCCAGTAATGCTTGGGCTTTTGGGAACATGGAGCACCCCTTCATTGCCATTGCTCCCAGGTCCACTCTGTCTCGGCGTGGTAGCACCTGATAAGGCCCTATCAATGGGTTAAATAGAAATAACGGCATACTTATGCTAAACTGAATTGTTTGATTAAACTGAATAGCTTAAAATAGAAATGTTTTTGACAAATAAAAGAAGCTGAGTACTCATGCTAAACTGAATTGTGTGAAATTGAACTGATTATCTACATAAAAATGGATTTGGCGTTAAATAACTTACAAAAGGTTGATATGCCATAAAATCCAACCAACCAATACATTGAGCAGTTGACGTTTCTTTCCTGTTTGCATTCTATATAGATAGCAAGGTTACAAAGAGTAATTGACTCTAGAATTTTTGTATAACTTACAAAGATGAAACACAAGTCTTCCAGTCATAATGTTCCTAGGGTACTGTGAATAAACGTCGAAATATCAAACTAGTCCATTGCCCAGTCAGCTGGGGCTGTAGAATACACTGACTGCACCTCTGCTGAGGGGTAATACCCCCCTAACGAGTGTCCTGGATATGACACTAAACAGTCTGATGGTGAGGTTCCAGCAGTGCTGGAGCTTTGAGGAATGTGGAGTACCTCTTCATTGCCATCGCTCCCAGGTCCACTCTGGCCCGGAGTGGTAGCACCTGATAGGGTCCTATCTATGGGTTAAATAGAACTAACGGCATACTAATGCTAAAATAAATTGAGTAAACTGAATCACTTGAAATAGAAACGTTTTTGACAATTAAACCCTACTTACACTTAAACTGCGTGCTTATGCTTAACTGAATTATTTCAAATAGAACTGTTTTTCGACATTAAAACTGTATTTACACTTAACTGAATTATTACATATAACTGCTTGAATAGTTTAAATGGAAATGTTTTTGACAATTAAACTGTGTACTTATGCTAAACTGAACTGTTTTCAATAGAACAGATTATTTACATAAAAATGGATTTGGCGTTAAATAACCTACAAAGGTTGATATGCCATAAAACCAAACAAACCAACCAAATTAGTCTAATAGAATCTGAATTATTTACAAGAATGTTTTTCGAGGTTGCTTTTGTCCTATGTTTAGCTAATTTAAACAGTTTGGTTAAAATTTGAGAATGCGATTTTCGATTGCAGTTTATAGTAGACTATTTATAACAATATCTTTTAGATATTTTTAACCATTCGAGCCGGACGTACGAGTCGTAGGTTGTTTTTTTTTTCTCTTCACCGTCTCACCAGTGTGGATATCACAGTGAAACGACAGAGTAAATTAAGGCTCAAAGGGTTAAGAGTATTATCTGCATTTTACTTTCATAACTGGTAGATTTTATACAAAGAGCGTTAAGAAACTAAGTGTCCTGGATATGACGCTAAACTATCTACTTGCCCAGTTGGCGGAGGGGGCTGACTTCTTCTCTGCAGAGAGAGTAAAACCCGCCCCCATGTGTGTCCTGGATATGACACTAAACAATCCCAGGCCCACTCTGGCCTGGAGTGGTGGCACCTCATAAGTGTCCTATCTATGAGTTAAAAAGATCTATATTAAACAATTAAGTTTAGCATAAATACCGCAGTTTAAATGCAAAGAATAGTAAAGTAAAGAAACCACGGTTTAATTCAGTTTTGACATTGAAACTGCGTACTTATGCTAAACTGAATTATCTGAAATAAAACTGTATTCTACAGCCTCAGCCGACTGGGCAATACACAATGTCAGAACAGTTACGGACTGCTTCTCTGCAGAGCGGTAAGCCCCCACCCCAATGAGAGTCCTGGATATGACACTAAACAATCTGATTGTTTTCAATAAATCGAAGAAATCCATTTTTCTATTGCTCTGTCGGCTGGGGCAGTAGAATACACTGACTGCACCTCTGCAGCGGGATAAGACCTCGCCCCCAAGAATGTCCTGGATATGACACTAAAAAATCTGATGGTACTATTTACCAACCCCTCCGCTCGGGCAGGATATGACACAAGGTCAATTTTTAAGCGGAGTTTAACAGGTTTGAATTCAGAGTTTTCCTTCTCCTAGACTAGTTGCCTAACCATGGCTGAAGAACCTAGTCTGTCCTACTATTTACCCATAGCTGGAGGGAGAATTAAAAAATCTGATGGTGAGGTTCCAATAATGCTGGAGATTTGGGGAATGCGGAGACACCTTCATTGCCATTGCTCCCAGGACCACTCTGGCCTGGTGTAGTGGCACCTGGTAGGGTCCTATCTATGGGTTAAATAGAACTAACAGCATACTTATGCTAAACTGAATTGTTTGAATAAACTGAATAGCTTGAAAAAGAAAAGTTTTAACAATTAAACCGTACATACATCTAAACTGCGTGCTTATGCTAAACTGAATTATTTGAAATAGAACTGTTTTTTATACTCAACTGAATTGTTTAACATACAACTGTTTTGACATAGAAATGTTTTTGAAAATAAATTGTGTATTCATGCTAAACTGAATTGTTTGAAGTAGAACTGATTATTTACATAAAAATTGATTTGGCGTTAAATAACCTACAAAGGTTGATATGCCATCAAACCCAACCAACCAATCTATGAGTCAAAAAGAACTAACTGTATATTTATGCTAGAACTGAATTGTTTGAATTAGAACTGTTTGACTAAACTGAATACCTTGAAATAGAAATGTTTTTGACAATTAAACTGTGTACTTACATTTATACCGAGTAATTATGCTAAACTGAATAGTTTGAAATGAAACTGTTTTTGACATTGAAACTGTACTTACACTAAACTGAATTAATATAGAACTGTTTTGACATTTAACTGTGTAAACAAAATGTGTACTTTTACTAAAACAGAATTAAAACTGCTAGAATAAACTGAAAAGCTTGAAATAGGAATGTTTTTGACAATTAAACTGTCTAGTCATGCTAAACTGATTTTTTTTTTTTTTTAAATAGAACTGACTATTTGCATAAAAATGGATTTAGCGTTAAACATCCTACTAAGGTTGAAATACCATAAAACCCAACCAACCAACCAACCAAAATGTTGCAAAAATTTCATGCTATTTAATTGAATACGCGAGTAGGGACTTCGAAAATAAAAGCTTTCCAGATGTTTTTGTTGAGCAGTCTTCGTCAACCATCTCAGTTGGTAGTCTAGTTGGCTGGGACTATAGAATACACCGACTGCTTCGCTGCAGACGTGAGAGACCCAACCCCCAGCGAGTGTCCTGCCTATAACACTAAACAATCTGATGATAAGGTTCCAGTATTGTTTGAACTTTAGGGTGTGCGGATTTATTTAAAGAGATGTAAAATAAAGTGTGAATAGCCTTTTTTTTGGGGGGGGGGGGTTTAACATTTACATTTGCTTAGATAAAAAAAAATGAGACATTCTAAGATAAAAATTGAATGGTATAAGAATTGAATAACAGAAATTTAATGTTTTTTCAATAATTGTTAACTTGGAATAATTACATTAATATTATTTCTGATTTTATATTGTAACGCAAACTTATTTTGAATCCAGGGCTATGAATATCCAACTTGATTGAGGGGAGGATGGAAGAATATTCGACTTGGTTACAGGGAGGAGATTTAAAAGAACATCTCATTTAACAGCCCAGTCAGCAAGGGGTATAGATTGCCTAGTCGGCTGGGGCTGTAGAATACACCGACTGCTTCTCTGCAGAGGGGTAAGAACCCCCTAACGAGTGTCTTGGATATGACACTAAACAATCTGATGGTGAGGTTCTAGCAGTGCTGGAGCTTTGGGGAATGCGGAATACCCCTTCATTGCCATTGCTCCCAGGTCCACTTTGGCCCGGAGTGGTAGCACCTGATAGGGCCCTATCTATGGGTTAAATAGAACTAACGGCATACTTATGCTAAACTGAATTGTTTGATTAAACTGAATAGCTTGAAATAGAAATGATTTTGACAATTAAACCGTACTTACATTTTAACTGCGTGCTTGTGCTTAACTGAATTATTTGAAATAGAACTGTTTTTCGACATTAAAACTGAATTTACACTTAACTGAATTGTTATAAATAAGTGCTTGAATAGCTTGAAATTGAAATGTTTGACAATTAAACTGTGTACTTATGCTAAACAATTCAGTTTAGCATAGAACAGATTATTTACACAAAAATGGATTTGGCGTTAAATAACCTACAAAGGTTGATACGCCATAAAACCCAATAAACCAACTAAGGGCTATAGAATACGCCGACTGCATCCCTTAGAAGGGTAAGACTCCTTCCCAAACGAGTGTGCAAGATATGACACCACACAATTCAGGTCCATTCTAACCCAGAGCAGTTGTACTTGATAGGTTGCCATTTATGGGTCATATAAAAAATTTAAAATCAATCATTTTTTGTGCACAGTTTAATGGTCTAATTAAATTGTTAATGTACATAGCAATACTTGAAACTATTTCAATACTTAAAAACACATCATTGTGTACAAACTAATAATTTGACGTTAAATAGAATTATCAGCGTTTGATAGCAATACTTGAGTTAGCACTAATCTGTCGGCAATGTACTTTGTTTGTACTCAAATGGTTTCTCGCCCTGTCGGCTGTAGAATACGCCAACGGCACCTCTGCAGAGGGGTATGACCCGACGAATGAGGCCACCTGTTTGCCGTGGGTGGCGACCGTAAGGCGCAAGGACGGATCCCTGGTCGTTGAGCAGTCATTGATCCGGTGACAGAGTGGTCAATGACTTTGAACACATCATTTTGGCCCTTACTTGGTCTGACGGGCGGTCGGATTGGGTCCGATCCGATCAATCGGCTGGTCATGTCAAGCCCTAGCAACTATATATTTTATCCGCACCGTACTTTTAAATCTGCACTTGCAGCAAGTTCCCAACCCTTATCAGTTAACCAAGTCGACTGGGGCTGTAGAACGCACCGACTGCTTCTCTGCAGAGGGGTAAGAACCCCCCAACAAGTGTCCTGGATATGACACGAAACAATCTGATGGTGACGTTCCAGCAATGCTGGAGCTTTAGGGAATGCGGAGTACCCCTTCATTGCCATCGCTCCCAGGTCCACTCTGGCCCGGAGAGGTAGCACCTGATAAGGGTCCTATCTATGGGTTAAATAGAACTAAACTGTGCTTCTTTCACTATACTGATTTCTGTATTTAAACTGCGTATTTAAACTGAATTGTTTAAAATAGAACTGTTTTAACATAGGAACTGAATACTAGTGCTGAACTGAATTGCTCAGAATAGAACTGTTTTTGACATCTAAACTGTGTACTTATGCTGAACTGAATTATCTGACATAAAGCTGTTTGACATTTAAGTCTGTGTATTGCCCAGTCGGCTGGCGCTGTAGAATACACCGACTGCTTCTCAGCAGAGGTGTAAGACCACCCCTAACGAGTGTCCTGGATATGACACTAAACAATCTGATGGTGAGGTTCCAGCAGTTGTGGAGCTTAGGGGAATGTGGAGTATCCCTTCATTGTCATCGCTCCCAGGTCCGCTCTGGCCCGGAGAGGTAGCACCCGATAGGGCCCTATCTATGGGTTAAATAGAACTAACGGCATACTAATGCTAAAATGAATTGTTTGAGTAAACTGAATAGCTTGAAATAGAAATGATTTTGACAATTAAACCGTACTTACACTTAAACTTCGTGCTTATGCTTAACTGAATTATTTCAAATAGAACTGTTTTTGACATTAAAAGTGTATTTACACTTGACTGAATTGTTACATATAACTGTTTGAATAGTTAGAAATGGAAATATTTTTGACAATTGAACTGTGTACTTATGCTAAATTGAATTGTTTTAAATAGAACAGATTATTTACATGAAAATGGATTTGGCATTAAATAACCAACAAAGATTGATAAGCCATAAAACCCAACCCAACCAACGAACCAACCTTATCAGTTCGTTGCGAGAAGGTGGTGGCTGAGAGTCAGTTGAGTTGAGAATAAGAATTTGACCAGCGCTGAGAACTTGAAATTGGCAACGGCTCAGAAGCCTACCCTCAACTCGAGTATACTGGTCGCGTATCCCCCGTATCAACCAAGGCGAATGGGTTACCCGCTTGGTTTATTCACAACACAAGTTGGACTCTGTGGTGGGTGGAGGAGCGCAGGGCTAGTGAAAAATATACAGCATATATGGCGTCTTCAAACAAAAAAATTAACCGGAACCTCTCAGAATCAGACATGGAGAATGAGGCTGCAGACTTAACCAGATTCATTGTTATTGAATCTTTGGAGGAGGTATGCCTAGCAAAATTCTCATCTTTCCTAATAGAAAAAGTAATATCTACAAGAGCTAGTCCGAAAACTGTTAAGAAATCAAGGAATGGTAACTTGCTTGTCGAGGTAGACAGCCGGAGACAGGCAGAAAACATTAAAAATAAAAACGTTTCATACGACCAAATGCAGAGCGTATCCGCATGAGAAACTCAACACTTCCAAGGGAGTTGTCAGGAGTAGAGAGTTGGCATTGGCTACGAGATAGCATCAGCCCAGGGAAAACAGGATGTAGGTGTTGGTTTGAATTTGTTCTTCACCTTTTCCAATGGAGATTCTCTTTATATTTGTAACGCCCTAAAATTTAATAAGCCCCAAACCCCAAAAGAGGTGAAGATCGGCTATTGTCTTGAGAGAGTTGAGCTGTACGTCCCAGCTCCCCTGAGGTGCTTCAAATGTATGAAATGTGGACACCACAGGGAAGCCAGTAGAGGACGACAGACATGTTCCGAATGCGGTGGAAAGGACCCGGACCACGCAGAGGAAGATTGCTTAAAAGAAATTCGATGTGCAAACTGCCAACAAGATCATCGGGCTTACGCAAGAACTTGTACTGTTTACCAAAAAGAAAAAGAAATTATTGAGGTCAAACACAAGAGGAATGTTTCCTTTCTGGAAGCTAGGAGAATTGTAGGGAGCTATATGGGAGAAAGCAGCTACGCTTCCGTTGCGAGGAGGGCGGATAGAACCAATGACTACAGCAAATATAGAACACTTGTGGAGAAATTGCTCGAGCTGGAAGCCAATGATTGGCCAAAGTTTCAGAAGCACCTGAAAAACTACATTCGGATGAATTCTACCAAGCACCAGCTCAGCAACAAGTTGCGAATGGGGAGAGATCCAAGTTTGTAAGAGTTGCCCAGTCGGCTGGGGCTGTAGAATACACCGACTGCTTCTCTGCAGAGGGGTAAGAACCCCCCCTAACGAATGTCCTGGATATGACACTAAACAGTCTGATGGTGAGGTTCCAGCAATGCTGGAGCTTTGGGGAATGCGGAGTACCCCTTTATTGCCATCGCTCCCTGGTCCACTCTGGCCCGGAGTGGTAGCACCTGATAGGGTCCTATCTATGGGTTAAATAGAACTACGTGCTTCTTTCACTATACTGATTTTTGCAATTAAACTGTATTTATGCTAAACTGAATTGTTTAAAATAGAACTGTTTTGACATTGAGACTGCGTACTAGTGCTGAACTCAATTACTCGGAATAGAACTGTTTTTGACGTCTAAACTGTGTACTTATGCTGAACTGAATTATCTGAAATGAAACTGTTTGACATTTAACTGTATATTGCCCAGTCAGCTGGGGCTGTAGAATACACAGACTGCACCTCTGCAGAGAGGTAAGACCTCCCCTAACGAGTGTCCTGGATATGGGACTAAACAATCTGATGGTGAGGTTCCAGCAGTGCTGGAGCATTGGGGGAATGCGGAGTACCCCTTCATTGCCATTGCTCCCAGGTCCACTCTGGCCCGGAGTGGTAGCACCTGATAGGGTCCTATCTATGGGTTAAATAGAACTAACAGCATACTTATGCTAAAATGAATTGTTTGAGTAAAACTGAATAGTTTGAAATTGAAATGACTTTTACAATTAAACCGTACTTACATTTAAACTGCGTGCTTATGCTTAACTGAATTATTTCAAATAGAACTGTTTTTCGACATTAAAACTGTATTTACACTTAACGGAATTGTTACATACAACTGCTTTTTATTTCATTATTATTACAATAATGAAGGCACAAGGCCTTGAAGTTTTGGGGGGAGGGGAAAGGAGCGGTCTTGCTTTGACTAAAGTTTCTATGGGGAACCTAGCTAGCCACAATCGCTGACCCATTCAATCAATACAATATATATAGTCATTCATCCGTCTCCATGCGCGCTGCTACCACCAAAATACCACTTTTGCTCTATGAAGAAAGGCCTACTTAAAACCCCGGAAGTGATGCATGATTTTATTTACAACTTGTGATGAATTCATATGATGGGGATGGGAGAAAAACCCCGAAAAATATATACAAAAATAAAGAAACAAAGGAAAAAAAATCCCCGTTTGGTTGCCCTCCCATCCCCCCGTCTATAAAATTGGAGGTCGACTGTTTTCCGGGGCGAAAGAACCGGAAACAAGTCAGACCTACCCTAGGTGGGACTGGGATTCTAATCTATAAGGGAGAAAAATTAAGGGTCAGTCGCGGTATGGGTCGATACAAGCAGGTAATATGGTTTTTATACATATGAATGTTCAAGATCTTCAGTAAAAGTGGCCTGGGATACGGGTTTAGGGTAGAAAAAAATAATGGGGATGGGGAAGATCTTGGATACTAATGACTAGATGACGGGGGCAATGACCGACAACATACTGCTAACTAGGTTGCAAGGGAAAAATAAAAGAAGCTTTGCCTACTTACCGGGGGTGGGGTCCCGAAGGACCCGTATCATAGACACCATGGGCAGGCAGAGGAGGGAAGGATGACTCCAACGTTGCCCCCTTTCTTACAACCAGGCTTGCTGCATTCACCCACCTTCTATTGAATGTTATGCGATCCAAGCATTTTCTATCGCATCTGATTTTGACCCTCAGCTGATGCCGAAAATACAAAACCAGATCACGATGAGAAAAGTTTGCATCGTCATACAATCCCTTCTTACGCGTGATCCAAATCACCATTCGAGCTACAGCTAGGATCGCGAGAAACACCACACGCTTCTCACCATGAAACGGAGGAAGAACGTTGTCTACGACGTAACCAACGTCGAGCAGCACGAGCTGCTTGGGTTCGATGCGAGCCATCCACTCCCCGACGTGATCCCAAAACGGGCGAACTCGCTCGCAGTAGTAGAAGGCGTCCTCAGCCGTTTCTTCTAATCCACTGGCGCAGCGAGGACAATCAGGCATGTCTGCCAGGCCTGCTTTGTAGTTCAAGCCGAGAAGGGGTAATGCATTCCGTACAAGTCTCCAGGTGAGCGAGAACTCGGAGTTGTTCAAGAAGCTCTATCCTGGCGCCCAATTCCAGTGAGAGCGGATCTCCTCCGCCGTCCAGCCTCGCCGCTCGCTAAGAGGATCAGAAGCGGGACCCACCACTAACTCCCGATATAGCTCTTTCCGAGGCCGTGAAAGGTCACTGGACCCAAGAAGGTTACGAAGGGCCTTTCGGCACTCGCGGACAAATCGTGCTTCGCCCACTGGCTTACGTCGACCTTCAGCCTTTGGATCTGACTTGAGGCGAGGAAAAGTCCGACTCGCCTTTCGTCTCCACACCGAGTCTCCTGTCAAGGACCGGCCGAGGTATGCAAGTCTTTCAGCGAGCCAGTGGCTCTCCAGATCAGGCATACCCAGACCCCCCGTTGCGTGTTCGTTGGATACAGACCTGCCTACGGACCATCGGCCTTGCACCTCCCCAGAGCAATCTGGAAAGGGATTGTTGCAGTGCCAACCGACGTGCCTTAGACAGGAAGTACAGCCAATCGGTAAAGGATCAGAGGGAAGACGTACGTGGCGCACGCCTCCGCCCTGCCCTTTAAGGACAACCTCCTTGAAAGCCAGATTCCCACCTGAGCATTCACCTTGGTTTGTACTTCCGACCAATTTCGCTCCAGTTGGAGGTCGGGCCCGAACCACACCCCGAGGATGCGGATGGGTCCGTCACTCCAGCGGAAGGGCCCTGGAAGAGTATTGCTACCCCTCCAAGCACCAAGCCGCAAACCTTCGCTTTTGTCAAAATTGACCTTGGCTCCTGCGATCCACTCGTACTCGACAACCGCCTCTTTCACAGCCTTTATATCCAGACGGCGGGACACAAAGACTGTGATGTCATCAGCGAACGCGGAAACCCTTGCCGAAAGAGGGCCAGCAAAGGGGACACCGCGTAGGGACGGACTTGTCCTCTCATCCCTAAGCCTGCGCAGGAGAGGCTCCAACGCGAGGACATAGAGAAGAGGAGACAGGGGGCAGCCCTGCCGGACCGAACCCTCGATCCCGAATACCCTCGAACGCCTTCCGTTCACCTGCACTACTGCCTGAGGGTTATGGTACATCATGCTAATCAATCTGCGGAACTCCGGTTCGAATCCGGCAGTCTCCAAAACAGACGCCAAGAACCGATGGTCAACCCTATCGAAGGCCTTGGACTGATCTAAACTGATCAGCGCGGCTTCCGTGTCGTCTTCTATCCCCTCTAGGACCTCGCGGATCAAGTGCAGATTGTCCTGGATCGATCTTCCCTTCACAGCAAAGGTCTGTTCGGGGCCGATCAGATCACTGATGACAAGCTGTAAACGATTCGCTAAGACCCGGGCCAAAATCTTTAACTCTGCGTTAAGCAGAGTTATGGGCCTGTAGTCATCTAAACCCTCCCAAACATGCCTGCCACCTTTCTTCAGCAATGTGATCTCGCCCTTGGTAACGCTACCAGGGATGGCTCCCTGGGCGAACCAATGGTTGAACACATCCGTCAGAATAGGCACAAACATGTGCGACATCCTCAAGTACACTTCGTAGGGCAAACCATCTAGTCCCGGCGACTTGTTGAGGCCGACCTGCTTCAACGCATCACGGACTTCGCATTCAGTAACCACACCCTCGCAGCTAGCCGCTTCGGCAAGATAGCTACGAAACTCCCGGATCGGGAGATCAGGGCAACGGGCAAAGCGATCCCGAAAGTGCGTCCGAAAGGCATCACGCATCTCACGACTCGAATGCAGCAGTCGCCCATCCGCGGTCTTGACAGACGCGATATACCGATCGGGGAACCTTCGCACTTCTTCTTCACGCACAGTCGCGTTCGATTTCACGGCTTCGTAGAGAACTCTATTTAACATAGATCTAACTACGTGTCCCTTGTAGCGCTCGCTATTCTCACGCTCAAGGTCCCTCCTAGCTAGTTCTATACCTAGGGAGTCCCCCCAGCCACCGCCCGGGACAGTCTATCGTCTATAGACTTCGCCTCCTTGGCCTTATCTAGGTTGAGCTGTTGGCCGTATTTGGTGGCGAAGTCTCTAATTCTATATTTGAGAGAAACCCACCACCTATTCCCGGTAACCGCTCCCACTAACGCCCGCTGAATTAGGGATTCCAGCCGGTCCCGGAAGTCCCGTATCTCCAGTAAGGAGGTATTGAACTTCCAGTAGCCGGCTAGACTAGGCCTATTGGCTAACCGCAGACTGACCCTAACAAGCTTATGGTCAGTCCACGCTATCAGGTGGAACGTGGGACAACTAACGAAATCAATGTCACCTCGTCTAACTAACACTCTGTCCAAGTAGGAACCTACTTTGGCAGAGGGCGAGCTATCTAGCCACGTCCACATCTTCTGCCCTGGGTGATCAAGACGAAACCTGTCGACGAGACCGTGACGAGTCACGAAGCCGACAAGGCTGCTCTCACACCTTCCCGCACTACTAGCTCCCCGACCGACCTTATCTATCTTGGGATCAAGGGTCGCATTCCAATCACCCATTAAGACTAGCCGCTTCGTATCGTCCAGGAACGGCGCCAACCGACGAAAAAAGGAAACCCTCTCCACAGCGATATTGGGCGCATAAACCGCAACCAGACGGAACTTGAAACTTTTCACGGCAACATCGACCACAACCAGCCGGCCCCCGTCACCTGCAAAAACAACGTCAACATCAGCATCAAGGCTGCGTCCAACTAGCAAGGAGACCCCAGCGCTGACGCGGCTGCCGTATGCTGAGAAAACGTTAGTCGTTTTCCAGCACCCGACAGTCAGCGTCGCAAGTGAAGTGGGTTTCCTGCACTGCAGCAACATCTACACAGAGCTTCTTGAGTTCACCAAGCAAGCGCGCACACTTGCTTGAATCCCTCAGTCCCCTTACATTCAAACTGGCAACGTTTAAAGACATCAATTCCAACTTACCTACTCAGTGTCGACTATGGGCCGGAAATCCACAGGGGTGAGGATGCCAACGGCCTGTCTCAGAGAGCCGGTGCCGAGCTCAGTATTTACTCGGCCATCCCTAGACACTCCGCCGACATCCAGCGGGAACCGTACTTTTAGTGCTCTATAAAAGGAGGGGTGAACTAAAATAGGGACCCTCCCTGCGCAGAATGGTAAACATCTTTTTAAGGAAGAGTGCTCCAATTCCGCCAGCTTTATGGCGGACCGTATCCAAGAACTTCCATACGCCCTTGGTACGGTCACCAGCCGAACGGATGAAAGTGGTCACCATGGCTGCACTCTTAAAGTTCAAAGGTTTGTTCACTTTCTTTTTATCTATTTTTTCTAGTTGCAGTAGCGGTTTTAACATTTTTTTTAATTGATGGTCCGTTACTGCATTTAAGTCTATGGTACATAGTTTTTTGGCATTTTCTTGTTTTTCTTCGGCACTATTTGGCGCCTTTTTTTCTTCTTGTTGTTGGGATGGTTTATCTTGGGGGGGGGGAGTCCGTTCAGGAAAGAGTTCAGGGGAAGAGATCGGACTCAGGGATGGTAATGAGAATGTCCTAATTATGCTTGGGGGAGATTGTCTTTCAAGAGATTGTGCTCTCCTTACATGCACAATTTGGTGTGGGCGAATGTTTTTCAACTGGGGATGGAATGGGGGTGCTTCAATATGAGCTTGATCTGTTGGTAGGGGAGGTTTTGGTGGTGGTAATGGGGGTTGTGAATATTGTGGGGGTTGTAGGGGCTCAGGGGGAGGGAACATTGGTGGAAGTGGTAGGGGAGGTGGTGGTAAGGAGAGTGGCGGAAAAGGAGCCAGGAGCGGTAGGTGGCTTGGAACTTGTTGGGGGAGAGGCTGCATTTCGGGGTATGCGTTGGAGGGGCCCTCCAATGGGTCCTCAGTGCAGGACGGTCCCCCACACATTTTTTGGCAGCCCCTTCCCCGCTGTCTCTCCTTCTCTTTAAATTGCTCGTGCTTTCCATGTTTTCAATGTTTGTTGTTTTTTTCTTTTTGGTCTTTTTAATTGGTGAGGCTGGAGTTGCTGGTGTCATTACTGTTGCTGGTTTCTTTGTTGTCAAAACCTCTGGTGTCTTTTTGGTTGCTGGAGTTGATGCTGATGATTCTGCTGTTGCTGGAGCCTTGGTTTGTTTTTGAGGAGGGGATGCAATTGGACTTTTCCCCCTTGTTTGGGGGAACCCCTCCTCTTCCGGGTCGCCTCGGACCAGCCCTCTTGGTCATTTGTTTTGGGCTGGGCCTGACCCGAGTCCTGGGCCTCCGCTTTTTCTGGTTTATCGGGGCAAAACTTTGAGATGTGACCAATCTGTTTACAAGACCAACACCTCGGTCTTCGCCCCTCCACCATCACAATCATCTGCCGGTCCCCGCTGATTAGAGTCTCGGGGATGGCTTTGAAGCCATCCCTCGTCAGGCACAGCCGGAAGCCATAATCCCCGTAGGCTGTCCCAGCCGGGGATCTGAGCAGGTTAAAATCTTCAACCTGGCCGTAAGAGCTTAAATAAGCGGCCAAAACCTCGCCAGTAATGTGGGCCGGGACGTTACAAATGGTGACACGGAGCCTACGGGTGCACCTATACTCTGGCTGTAGCCTGAAGTACTTGGTAGATATATTGTTTGCTGCTAGCTTTGCAGCCTGGTCTTCCGTAGGGAGGAGGACATCCCACGTCGCAAAACTCTTACGACAGAAGTACTGACATGGGATGCCCGCCTTCTTCAACAGCTCCTCGAAGGTTTCTCTCTTGAGTCCCACCAACTTCTTGGTTTTAAGGTCCGAAACGACCAGCGAGAGGATCCTGGGCGTTAGTTTTTCGACTAATTCAGGGATGGGCAGAATTTCGTTTCCTTTGAAGTACTTTGCGTATTTCTCTACCCTATCCCTTTCATAGTCAGCAGGTCCCTTCTGCTGGCCCTTCCAAGGTGTGGGGCTCTTTTGGGCCGGCTGTATTGGGCTGTCTTGGGTTGTTTCCTGGGTTGTCTTTGGCGAATCAGCGGGGATCGGCAGCAAAGGCCAATTTGCCCCTATTAGAGACTCTTGTGATGTTGGGTCTTCGGGGGTATTTGAATTCGTTTTCCCCTCCATGGCTGCGGTAAATTTAGCAGCCAGGAGGGTTTAAATAGACCTCCACCTGTAGCAAGGAATGGATGGAGGGGGGGTTCTACTACTAAAAAATAAAAGTGACACAATTAATACAAAAAATTTGCAGAAAGTGACACTGATAAATGAATATTCGTAGAACCCCCGAAATAAAGAATCCAAACTACGAAAAACAAGTCCGACGTAAACAACTAAAGTTTGGACGTAACACAATTTTAACAACTAAAGTTTGGACGTATCACAAGTGACAAAGAAAAAGGGGTGAATAGTTAAAATTAAAACAAGTCAGACGAACAACGCCGCTTTGTCAAAACTAAACTAATTCGGACAGAAAAAACAAGTCGTACGATTAACAGGTGTCGTACCAAGTAATAACAAGAAGTTGTCTTTTGCTGGGAGAGAGTCTCCGTGTTTGGAGGTTATCTCTGTTACATAGAACTGCTTGAATAGTTTGAAATGGAAACGTTTTTGACCATTAAACTGTTACTTATACTAAACTGAATTGTTTTAAATAGAACAGATTATTTACATAAAAATGGATTTGGCGTTAAATAACCTGCAAAGGTTGATATGCCATAAAACCCAACAAACCAACCAAAGTTATAGTTCAAACAAAAACACACGTAGGATCTATCACTCCAACAAGAACTACTCCTAAAAGTGCTTGCCCAGTCGGCTGGGGCTGTAGAATACACTGACTGCACCTCTGCAGAGGGGTAAGCCCCCCCCCATCGAGTGTCCTGGATATGACACTAAACAGCCTGATGGTGAGGTTCCAGCAATGCTGGAGCTTTGAGGAATGTGGAGTACCCCTTCATTGCCATTGCTCCCAGGTTCACTCTGGCCCGGAGTGGTAGCACCTGATAGTCCCCTATCTATGGGTTAAAAAGAACTAACGGCATACTTAAGCTAAACTGAATTGTATGATTAAACTGAATAGCATAAAATAGAAATGTTTTTGACAATTAAACTGTACTTACATTTGAACTGCGTGCTTGTGCTTAACTCAATTGTTTAAAATAGAACTGTTTTTTTCGACACTAAAACTGTATTTACACTTAACTGAATTGTTACATATAACTGCAACTGTTTTTTGACATTGTTAAACTATTTAGTTTAGTGTAAATACAGTTTCATGGAACTGTTCTAACATAACTGTGTGTAAACAAAATTTGTACTTTTACAAAACTGAATTAGCTGAAGGAGAATTGTTTGACTAACCTGAATAGCTCAAAATAATTTTTTTTTTTTTACAATTAAACTGTACTTACATTTAAACTGCGTGCTTTTGCTAAACTGAATTGTTTTAAATTGAACTATTTTGACACTGAAACTGTACTTACCCTAAACTGAATTGTTATATATAACTGAATAGTTTGAAATAAAAATGTTTTTGACAATTAAACTGTGTACTGATGCTAAACCGACTTGTTTTAAATAGAACAAAATATTTACATAAAAATGGATCTAGCGTTAAATAACCTACAAAGGTTGATATACCACCAAACCAAACCATCCTAAAAGTGCAAAATCTCCATCAAAACAGCCGTTAGATAAAACACCAATACGTCCACCAAAAAGCATTAAAGATAGACTAAAAAACCTGTCTCCCATGGAACTGAACAACTGAAACAAAAACCACAACTCCCCATTAGTCAAACTACGAAAATAGAAATGAACACCAAAGGGAATAAGGAAAGACCAGGAAGTACATTCAAAATACCCTCAACAACAAAGTCGCCTATAACAACCAAACCGTCCAATTCTCAACAACCAACAAAACCCCTACAAAGGACGTATAGTATAGAAAGTATGGATAGCGACACAGACCGCCTAGTTGCCAGCCTTAATCTTGAAGAAATAATCAAAAACTACAATACTTGAAACCACTTAACTTTATTTCTTTGTAATTACAAAGAAGGCACGAGGCCTTGTGGTTTTGGGGGAGGGGAAGGGAGCGGTCATGCTATAACTGTATTTTCTATGGGGAACCTAGCTAGCCACATTCGCCGACCCATTCAACAATACAATATATAATTACTCGTCCATCGCCATACACGCAGCAGCCACCACAATACCGCATTTGCTCTATGAAAAATTCCTACTTAAAACCCGAAACTTATGCATGATTTTATTTACAATGTATGATTTTGATGGATATGCTGGGAATGGGAGAAAAAACCCCGAAAAAACATATATACACGAAAAACAAGGAAAAAATTCCCCGTTTGGTTTCCCTCCCATCCCCCCGTCTATAAAATTGGAGGCCGACTGTTTTCCGGGTCGAAAATACCGGAAACAAGCCGGACCTACCCTAGGTGGGGCGGGAATCCTACACTACAGGGATAAAAGAAATAAAGGGACGGGCTCGGCATGGGTCTATAGAAGCGGGTAATATGATTTTTTACATATGAATGTTCAAGATCTTCAGTAAATGCGGATTGGGATACGGGTTAGGGTACAAAAATAATGGGGGTGGGAAAGATCTTGAGTGCTAGCGACTAAATGACGGGGACAATGACTCGCAACATACTGCTAACTAGGTTACAAGGGAAAAAATCCTACTTACCAAGGGTGGGGTTCCTAAGGACCCGTACCATAGACGCCATGGGCCGGCAGAGGAGGGAAGGATGACTCCAACGTTGCCCCCTTTCGTACGACCAGGCTCGCTGCATTCACCCACCTTTTGCTGAATGTTATGCGATCCAAGCGTTTTCTATCGCATCTGATTTTGACCCTCTGCTGATGCCGAAAATACAAAACCAGATCCCGATGAGAAAAGTTTGCATCGTCATACAATCCCTTGTTTCGCGTCGTCCAAATCACCATTCGGGCTACAGCCAGGATCGCGAGAAACACCACACGCTTCTCACCATGAAACGGAGGAAGAACGTTGTCTATGACGTAACCAGCGTCGAGCAGCACGAGCTGTTTGGGTTCGATGCGAGCCGTCCACTCCCCGACGTGATCCCAAAACGGGCGGACTCGCTCGCAGTAATAGAAGGCGTGCTCAGCCGTTTCTTCCAAGCCACTGCTGCAGCGAGGGCAATCAGGCATGTCTGCCAGGCCCGCCTTGAAGTTCAAGCCGCGAAGGGATAACGCATTCCGAACAAGTCGCCAGGTGAGCGAGAACTCGGAGTTGTTCAAGAAGCTCGATCCTGGCGCCCAATTCCAGTGAGAGCGGATCTCCTCCGCCGTGCAGCCGTGCCGCTCGCTGAGAGGATCAGAAGCGGAACCCACCACTAATTCCCGATACAGCTCCTTCCGAGGCCATGAAAGGTCACTGGACCCAAGAAGGTTACCAAGGGCCTTTCGGCACTCACGGACAAACAGTGCTTCGCCCAAAGACCTACGTCGACCTTCAGCCTTTGGGTCTGAGTTGAGGCGAGGAAAAGTCCGACTCGCCTTTCGTCTCCACACTGAGTCCCCCGTCAAGACACGGCCCAGATATACAAGTCTTTCAGCGAGCCAGTGGCTCTCCAGATCAGGCATACCCAGACCCCCGTTGCGTGTACGTTGGATACAGACCTGCCTACGGATTATCGGCCTTGCACCTCCCCAGACAAGTCTGGAGAGGGATCGTTGAAGCGCCAACCGATGTGCCTTAGGCAGAGGGAGTACAGCCAATCGGTAAAGGACTGATGTCAAATTCTTATTGTTACATAGAAACTCTTGTAATAAGTGAACTGTGTGCAAACAAATGAGAAAAAGTAAATAGAATGATTAATACTGCCTGCGTGTTTATGCCAAACTGAATTGTTTCTTCTAAACTGAATTATTTCAAATAGAACAGTTTTGACATGTGACAGTGTATAAACAGGATCTGTACTAATATTAAACTGAATTAGCTGAATTAAAAATGCTTGATTAAACTGAGTAGCTCGAAATAGAAATGTTTTTCACAATGAAACTGTAATAACATTTAAAATGCGTGCTTATGCTAAACTGAATTGAAATGTTTTTGACATTGAAACTGTACTTACATTAAACTGAGTTGTTATATAACTACTTGAATAAACTGAATTGTTTGAAATAGAACTGATTATTTTCATAAAAATAGATTTAGCGTTAAATAACCTACAAAGGTTGATAAGCCATAAAACCCAACAAACCAACTAATAGTTTAATTTGCACTGAGTATTAATAGCAATACTTGAAACTATTGAAGAGATGACATTTTTTAATAAAAGTTTAGTGCTCATTTTTTTTTTTTTTTTTTTTTTTTTTTTGCACACAAAGTTTTGTCCAGTCGGCTGGGGCTGTAGAATACACTGACTGCACCTCTGCTGAGGGTTAAGACCACCCCAATGAGTTTCCTGGATATGACACTAAACAATCTGATGGGGAGGTCCCAGTAATGCTGGGGCCTTGGGGAATACGGAGCACCACTTCATTGCCATTGCTCCCAGGACCACCCTGGCCTTGAGTGGTAGCACCTGATAGGGCCCTATCTATGGGTTAAATTGAACTAACAGCATACTTATGCTCAACTGAATTGTTTGATTAAACTGAATAGCTTGAAATAGAAATATTTTTGACAATTGAATCGTGTTTACATTGGAACTGCGTGCTTATGCTAAACTGAATTATTTCAAATAGAACTGTTTTCTAACATTGAAACTGTATTTAAACTTTACTGAATTGTTTAACATAGAACTGTTTTGACATTTACCTGTGTATAAACAGAATCTGTACTTATACTCGGCTGAATTAGAATTGCTTGACTAAACTGAATAGCTCGAAATAGAAATGTTTTTATAAACCAAGTGTACCTACATTTAAACTGCATGCTTATGATAAATTGAATTGTTTGAAATTGAACTGTTTTTGATGTTGAAACTCTACTTATACTCAACTGAATTGTTAAATATAACTGCTTGAATAGTTTGAAATAGAAATGTTTTTGACAATTAAACTGTATTCATGCTAAACTGAATTGTTTGAAATAGAACTGATTATTTACATAAAAATGGATTTGGCGTTAAATAACCTACAAAGGTTGATATGCCACTAAACCCAACAAAGCAAACCGACTGTACCGCTGCAGAGGAGTATGATGCCCCCTACAAAAAGTGTCCAACATATGACACTAAACAATCTGATAGTGAGGTTCCAGTAAACTGATTTATTAGATTGAAAACTGTTTTGACATTAACTCTGTGTATTGCCTAGTCGGCTGGGGCTGTAGAACACACCGACTGCTTGATATGCCATAAAAGTCATTCAACAAATCGACTGCTCCTCTGTAGAGGAGTAAGAACCCCCGTCCCCAATGGGTGTCCTGGATATGACACTAAACTATCTGGTAATGAGGTTCCGGTGATTCTGGGGCTTTGGGGAATACGGAGCACCCCCTTCATTGTCATTGCTCCCAGGTCCACTCCAGCCCGGAATGGTAGCACCTGATAGGGTCCTATTTATGGTCTAAATATAACCAAACAGCATACTTGGGCTAAACAGAATTGTTTAAATTAAAACTGCTTGACTAAACCGAAGAGCTTGCCCAGTCTGATGGTGAGGTTCCAGCAGTGCTGGAGCTTTGGGGAATGCGGAGTACCCCTTCATTGCCATCGTTCCCAGGTCCGCTCTGGCCCGGAGTGGTAGCACCTGATAGGGCCCTATCTATGGGTTAAATAGAACTAATAGCATACTTATGCTAAAATGAATTGAGTAAACTGAATAGCTTAAAATAGAAACGTTTTTGACAATTAAACCGTACTTACATTAAAATGCGTGCTTATGCTTAACTGAATTATTTCAAATAGAACTTTTTTTGGACACTAAATCTGTATTTACACTTAACTGAATTATTACATATAACTGCTTGAATAGTTTGAAATGGAAATGTTTTTGACAATTAAACTGTGTACTTATGCTAAACTGAACTGTTTTCAATAGAACAGATTATTTACACAAAAATGGATTTGGCGTCAAATAACCTAAAAAGGTTGATATGCCATAAAACCCAGCAAACCAAACAAACAATCTGATGGAGATTTGGGGAATGCGGAGTACCCATTCATTGCCATTGCTCCCAGGTCCACTCTGGCCCGGAGTGGTAGCACCTGATAGGGCCCTATCTATGGGTTAAATAGAACTAACAGCATACTAATGCTAAAATGAATTGTTTAAGTAAACTAAATCGCTTTAAATAGAAATGTTTTTCACAATTAAACCGTACTTACATTTTAACTGCGTGTTTATGCTTAACTGAATTATTTCAAATAGAACTGTTTTTCGACATTAAAACTGTATTTACACTTAACTGAATTGTTACATATAACTGCTTGTATAGTTTGAAATGGAAATATTTTTGACAATTAAACTGGACTTATGCTAACCTGAATTGTTTTAAATAGAACAGATTATTTACGTAAAAATGGATTCGGTGTTAAATAACCTACAAAGGTTGATATGCCATAAAACCCAAGAAGCAAACCAAACTAAACAAGATTTAGTTTAAATAACCCACATAGTCGTTTAGCTTTGTCATATTAAGCCTAACAATTCAAGCAAACTTTTTAAACGATAGCGAGGCAGAGCTCTCAAGTCCCAAAATCGGAACTGAATTTTCAAAGCCAGAACCACTCTTGATCAGTCGGCTGGGGTTGTAGAATACACCGACTGGACCTCTGCAGAGGGGTAAGACCCCCCACCCGTCGAGTGTCCTTAATATGTCAAAAAACAGTCTGATGGTGAGGGCCCAGTAATACTGGGGCTTTGGAGAATACGGAGCATCTCGTCATTTCTCCCAGGTCCACTCTGGCCCGTCGTGGTAGCACCTAATAGGGCCCTATCTCTGGATTGAATAGAACGGCATACTTATGCTAAACTGAATTTTTTTAAATAGAAGTCTTTGACAATTAAACCGTACTTACATTTAAACTGTGTGCTTATGCTAAACTGAATTATTTGAAATGGAACTGTTTTTTTATACTGAAACTGTACTTACACTAAACTGAATCGATTGATATAGAACTGTTTTGACATTTAACTATGTGTAAACAAAATCTGTACTTATACTACCGCCCTGTCGGCTGGGGCTGTAGAATACGCCGACTGCACCTCTGCAGAGGGGTAAGACCCCCCCCCTAATGAGGCCACCAGTTGGCCGTGGGTGGCGACCCGTAAGGCGCTAGGACGGATCCCTGGTGGTTGAGCAGTCATTGATCCGGCGACAGAGTGGTCAATGGCTTGAAACACACCACTTTGGCCCTTACTTGGTCTGACGGGTCTTGCCTCTAAATAATCTGATGGTGAGGTTCCAGTGATGCTGGAGCTTTGTGGAATATGAAGTACCCCTTCATAGCCATTGCTCCGAGGTCCACTCTTGCCCAGAATGGTAGCACCCGATAGAGCCCTATCTATGGGTTAAATAGAACTAACTGCATACTTATGCTAAACAGAAATGTTTTTGACAAACAGTTCTATTCAATTTCAAGCTATTCTGTTTAATCAATTAAACTGTACTTACATTTAAACCGCGTGCTCATGCTAAACTGAATTGTTTGAAATGGGACTGTTTTTCACATTGAAACAGTCACTTAGACTAAACTGAATTGTTCAATATAGAACTGTTTTGACATTTAATTGTGAGTAAACAAAATCTGTACTTATACTTAACTGAATTAGCTGAATTAGAACTGTTTGAATAGACTAAATAGGTTGAAATAGAAATGTTTTTGACAATTAAACTGTGTACTCATATTAAACTGAATTGTTTGAAATAGAACCGTCAATTTGTAGGTTATTTAATGCCAAATCCATTTTTATAAAAAGGTTGATATGCCAAAAAATCCAACCAATCCTTCTCCAGAAGAAAATCATCTGTAAGCGGTCTTCAAGGGAGGAAGTCTGTCCGATTATTTGAAGAGAAATATATAAATATTAACTGGGGAAAGGTTTACCTCATTTTTTTAAGGCTAAATATCAGCTGCACAAACTGTAGCAAGATGTTACCAGTGATGATTTTCTTTTAACCTTTAAAACATTTCAGCATTAACTACTTTTGATGTGGATTTTCCATTGGGAAATGTTTGATGGGTGAGAAGTCACTAACATGTTAGTCAAATTAGACAAAAGAAATTGGTTTCATAGTTTTATTCTTCGACAGCTGTGTATATATCACTGGGGTCATTATTTCCAAGAGCTTGGCTAATCAGGTTCATTTTTGTTTCACACCCTGTCGGCTGTGGTTGTGGAATACGCAGCCTGTACCTCTGCAGGATGGGTAAGACTCTCTCAATGAGGCCACCTGTTGGCTGTGGGTGAAGACACATGATCCTTAAAACGAGATCCTGGCCTAACCAGCAGGGGCTGTTGAATACAATGACAAGTGACTCACTAAACAATCTGATGGGGAGGCTTCGGTAAAGCTGGAGCTTGGGGAACGCGGAGTACACTTTCATGGCCATCACTCCCAGGTCATCTGGCCCGAAATGGTAACATCTGATAGTTTAAATGTCAAAAAGTCCAATCTCTGGATCAAATAGAATTATGTACTCATGCTGAATTATTTGAATTAAAGCTGTTTTTATATCTGTTTGCCCAGTCGGCTGGGGCTGTAGAATACACCGACTGCTTCTCTGCAGAGGGGTAAGACCCCCCCCAAAAAAAGTGTCCTGGATATGACAATAAACAATCTGATGGTGAGGTTCAAGCAATGCTGAGTACCCCTTCATTGCCATCGCTCCCAGATCCACTCTGGCCCAGAGTGGTAGCACCTGATAAGGGTCCTATCTATGGGTTAAATAGAACTAAACTGTGCTTCTTTCACTATACTGATTTTTGCATTTAAACTGCATATTCATGCTAAACTGAATTATTTAAAATAGAACTGTTTTGACATTGGAACTGCGTACTAGTGCTGAACTGAATTGCTCAAAATAGAACTGTTTTGACGTCTAAACAGTGTACTTATGCTGAACTATCTGAAATAAAACTGTTTGACATTTAACTCTGTGTATTGCCCAGTCAGCATGGGGCTGTAGAATACACTGACTGCATCTCTGCAGAGGGGTAAGACCCCCCCTAACGAGTGTCCTGATATGACACTAAACAATCTGATGGTGAGGTTCCAGCAGTGCTGGAGCTTTGGAGAATGCGGAGTACCCCTTCATTGTCATCGCTCCCAGGTCCACTTTGGCCCGGAGTGGTAGCACCTGATAGGGCCCTATCTATGGGTTAAATAGAACTAACGGCATACTTATGCTAAACTGAATTGTTTGATTAAACTGAATAGCTTGAAATAGAAATGTTTTTCACAATTAAACCGTTCGTACATTTAAACTTCGTGCTTGTGCTTAACTGAATTATTTCAAATAGAACTGTTTTTTTGGACATTAAAACTGTATTTACACTTAACGGAATCGTTACATATAACTGCTTGAATAGTTTGAAATGGAAATATTTTTGACAATTAAACTGTGTACTTATGCTAAACTGAACTGTTTTCAATAGAACAGATTATTTACATAAAAATAGATTTGGCGTTAAATAACCTACAAAGGTTGATATGCCATAAAACCCAACAAACCAACATTTAATTGTGAGTAAAAAAATGACTGTTTAATTGAATTGTTAGTGATACATAACAATATTTGAAGACCTTATACTGTGTACATTCAAATGATAAATAGTTAATAGAATTATTCTTAACTGACCGGAATAAGTGATATCATTTAACGGTACGAAAAAGAATAAACTCAGGCTCATTTAAAAATGTAGTGCAAAATCTCCATCAAAACAGCCGTTACATAAATCACCAATACGTCCACCAAAAAGCATTAAAGATAGACTAAAAAACCTGTCTCCCATGGGACCTGAACAACTGAAACAAAAATCACAACTCCCCATTAGCCAAACTACGAAAATACAAATGAATACCAAAGTGACTAAGGAAAGACAAGGAAGTACATTCAAAATACCCTCAACAACAAAGTCGCCTATAACAACCAAACCATCCAATTCTCAACAACCAACAAAACTTCTACAAAGGACGTATAGTATAGAGAGTATGGATAGCGACACAGACCGCCTAGTTGCCGGCCTTAATCTTGAAGAAATAATCAAAAACTACAATACTTGAAACCACTTAACTGTCGGCAAACTTATAAGCTCAGTTACTTTTTTGAATTGTTAATCTCTAACATATCATATATATCCATTCAAATATGTGCGAACGAATGACTGATGTTAAATTCTTATTGTTACATGGAAACTCTTGTAATAATTTAACTGTGTAAATAAATGAGGAAAAGTAAATGGAATGATTTATGCTGCCTGCATATCTATGCCAAAGGAGAATTACTTCCTATGCTAAACTGAATTATTTGAAATAGAACTGTTTTTGACATTGTACTTATACTAAACTGAATTGTTATATAATCGCTTGAATAAATTGAATTGTTCGAAAGAGAAATGTTTTTGACAAGCTCTGTACTCATGCTAAACTGAATTGTTTGAAATAGAACTTATTAGTTACATAAAAATGGATTTGGCGTTAAATAACCAACAAAGGTTGATATGCCATAAAATCCAACCAACCAACATTTAAAAATGTATCTACAAAATGGGTTTAAAAATTATACATTTAATATATCAGTATAAAAATGATTTGGCATTAAATTACCTAAAATGGTTGACATACCATAAAACCAAACCGACAACGTAACAGGTTCCTGGAGGTTTAGCTGTACTTGGCGCGGCCACTGAGCGGTCAAATTACTTACTGCAAGTGCAGGTCAGTAAGATAAAAAGTGGTCAGCAAGTCCCTACCCCTTATCTTTTACGCCTAGTCGGCTGGGGCTGTAGAATACGCCGACTGCACCTCTGCAGAGGATACCCCCCGCCCAATGAGGCCACCTATTGGCCGTGGGTGGTGACACGTAAGGTGCCAGGACGGAATCCTAGCGGTTGCGCAGTCATTGACCCGGTGACAATGTGTTATGTTCCAAGCCAGTGATGCTGGCTTACAACATACCACATTGGCACTTACGTGGTCATTGCCCAGTCGGCTAGGGCTGTAAAATACACCCACTACTTCTTTGCAGAGGGGTAAGCCCCCACACACAAGTGTCCTGGATATGACACTAAACAATCTGATAGTGAGGTTCCAGTAATGCTGGCTTTTGGGGAATGCAGACTACCTCGTCATTGCCACCACTCCCAGGTCAACCCTGGTCCAGAGAGGTAGCACCTAATAAAGGTCCTGTCTATGAGTTGGACAGAACTAAACCGTGGTTTCTTGAGTTTACTGTTTTTTTGCATTTAAACTGCGTATTTATGCTAAACCGAATTGTTTAAAATAGAACTGTTTTGACATAGTAATGCTAAACTGAATAGATCAAAATAGAACTGCTTTCACATCTAAACTGTACTAATGCTAAACGAAATTATCTGAAATAAAACTGTTTTGACATTAACTTTGTGTATTGCCCAGTCAGCGGGACTGTAGAATACACCGACTGCACATCTGAAGAGGGGTAAGACCTCCCCTCCAAATGTGTGTCTTGGAGATGACGCTAAACAATCTGATGGTGAGGTTCCAGTGATGCTGGAGCTTTAGGGAATGCGGAGTACCCCTTCATTGCCATTGCTCCCAGGTCCACTCTGGCCCGGAATGGTTGTACCTCATAGGGCGCTATCTATGAGTTAAGTAAAACTGCTTACTTATGCTAAACTGAATTGTTTGAATGAGAACTGTTTGACTAAACTGAAGATTAAATGCAAGTACTGTTTAATTGTCCAAACCATTTCTATTTCAAACAGCGTGCTTATACTAAACAGATTTGTTTGAAATGGAACTGTTTCTGACATTGAAACTGTACTTAGAGTAACCTGAATTGTTTTATATATATATATATATATATATATATATATATATATATATATATATATATATATATAATGTAGAACTGTTTTGACATTTAATTGTCAAAAACGTTTCTATTTCAAACAAATCTATTTAGACGCCCTGTCGAGTCGGTGCGCCCTGTCGGCTGGGGCTGTAGAATACGCCGACTGCGCCTCTGCAGAGGGGTAACCCCCCCCCAATGAGGCCACCTGTTGGCTGTGGGTGGCGACCCGTAAGGCGCTAGGACGGATCCCTGGTGGTTGACCAGTCATTGATCCGGCGACAGTGGTCAATGGCTTGCATCACACCACTTTGGCCCTTACTTGGTCTGATGGGAGGTCGGGTTGGGCCCGATCCGATCAATCGGCTGGTCCCGACATGCCCTAGCACATATGTAGTTTTTTTTTTTTTTTTTTACTTTCCCGATCGTATCATACAATCTGCTCTTGTGGAACACTTCGATCTACTTTTGCAGAACTATGTCCAGCCCTCTTTTTTCCATATGTGCTAGAAGGCGGGGGCTGAGGGTCAATTGTGCTGAGGTAGGACTTATGACCGCTGTGAGATTTTTGTTTTTTAAAAAGCATAATTTGGCAGAGGCTCAGAATCATACTCTTTGCATGAGTATACTGGTATTGTATCCCCGTCTCAGCCAAGGCGAATGGGTTGCCCCCTTGGTTCATTCCCTTCCCAAGTTGGAGTCCATGGTGGCTGGTGGAGCATAGGACCAGTGAACAACAATTACCAATAATGGCTTTTTCTTCATCAAAAAAACTGAAACGTACCCTAACGGAAACTGAATCGGACTACGAAGGTGTGACAAGTTTCCCCAGATTCATAATAATTGAATCCACGGAAACGCCAATAACAAACTTTTTAATTGAAAAGGTAATATCAAGTAATATGACACCCGTCCACGTAAAAAAAAAACTAAAAAATCAAACTTTGCACGTTGAAGTCGATAAAAGGAAAAATGCCGATTTCCTACTGAAAATGACGAAATTCCACACTATAAACGTTAAAACTTACCCTCACAAATCCTTGAACATAAGTAAAGGGGTTCTAAGAAGTAAGGAATTGTCATTATGCACAATTGATGAAATAAAAAAAGAAATGAAGAAACAAGGTGTAACAGAAGTAAAGAGTTACAATAAAGAGGGTAAACTCATTGAAACAAATACCTACGTAAAGACATTTGACCCACCTAAAATACCGGAGAGGATAAAAGTAGGCTACACAATGGAGAGAGTTGAGCAATTTATACCCAATCCATTGCGTTGCTACAATTATTAAAATACGTCCATCACGAAGATAATTGTAGAGGTCGAAAAGTATGTGGCAAATGTGCACAAGATCCTAACCACCATATTGACAATTGCAACAATCCGTATAAGTGTGCGAATTGCGGAGGCGATCATCCCGTCTATGCACGATCCTGTGAGAGTTGGAAACTGGAAAAAGAAATATTGGGAATCAAACACAAGAACAACATCCCATTCAATGAAGCGCGGAAAATGATAGTAGGATCTAAGACCACAACCTACTCTCAAGCCGTCCAGCGCAATAAAACCCAGTATAATTACGAGAGGATAGTAAAAAAATTGATTCAGCTGGAGCCGCGCGACTGAGAAGGCTATATCATTGAAATAAGAGCCTCCCTTGATACTAACAAAATTTCAGAGACACCATCTACAAAGGCAGATCTTGTAGCATACAAAGTGAAGACACCTGCACAGTCACACACCTCCACGGTTAAGACCGATCTAGAAAAGAACATGGAGCTATCACCAACCACACAACCAACTAAATGAGTCACGGAGAAATCCCCTTCTAAAACAAGACCAAAAGATAGGAGATCCCCAATAAGACCACCCAAATCTACAGATACCTCTCCAAACAAGAAACCACAAAAAGACAAGACAAAAATTAATCCAAAACAAAATGAAAATGTTGACGCGAGTAACAAATTAAAAATTTTAGAAAAGATGGAAACAGAAAACAGCCCCCAAGTACACAAACATAAAGGCCATAAAAATAAACGATCAAACAGTCCAGATGTAAGGCCTAACAATGAACCACAAAATAATCCAATGGAACTGCCGCGGAATCAAAACCAATAGGAGCGAACTGCTCTTATTGATGACTCAACAACAACCTGCCATTGTCTCCCTTCAAGAAACATTTCTGAAAACCAATGATGATATCACAATAAACAAAACACCAAAGTTACAATTTCATCAACAATACCGGTCATAGAGCTTCGGGTGGTGTCTCAATCCTTATTAGGAACGACATACCTCAAAGCAAAATCCACCTCAACACTCAACTCCAAGCAATAGCTGTCAAAGTGACTTTACACAGAACAATTAATATCTGCTCTCTATATATTCCGCCCCACGATGCCATAAATGAAAGTGAAATCAACAACATATTACAGCAACTACCCACACCTTTTATTCTACTTGGCGATTTTAACAGCCATAACACCATATGGGGCTGTAGAAGCACAAACCACAAAGGCCAAACTCTTGAAAATATCATTAACTGTAATAATCTCTGCCTATTCAACAAAAAATCACCAACACATCTGGATCCATCATCTGCTACCTACTCAGCGACACTTCATTGTTCCTTGATTTCCCCTGGAGAGTGTATGACGACACATGCGGGAGCGACCATTTCCCAATTGTACTCGAGAGTTTGCACCCTCAAGACGACGACCTTCCCCGGTGGAGGTTGAATAAAGCTAACTGGGAAGAATTTCGCTCTCAATGTCAGAAACACCTCATAGTAAACAATACCGAAACTATTCCCGAATTCTCCAAAAAACTTATAAATATAGCTAAAACATGCATTCCACACAACCCAACAATTTATAAACGAGACAGACCTTGGTTCAGCAAAGAATGTAAACAGGCTATTCGTCTACGACGAGCAGCTTTGCGGAAATTCAACACTGAACCCACAACATCCAATTTAATCTCTTTTAAATTCCGCCGAGCTAACGCCCGTAAAATCATCAGAGAAGCCAAGAAAAAATCCTGGCAAAATTACGTGAGCAAGCTAAATACCCCATCAAAACAGTTTGGCTCATGATTCGAAAAATAGCCGGTAAAAAACAATCAACTCCACTAAGACACCTCTCCGTAAGAAACCACAAAATAACAGGTAAAAAGGCCATAGCAGATCTTCTTGCAGAAACATTTTCTAAAAACACCTCCAGCCAGTTCAACACAGAATTCTATAAAATCAAACCCACCCTCGAAAAGAAAAAAATAAAGTTCTCTTCAAATAACTCCGAAGAATACAATAAGCCATTTACCCTAACTGAACTAGTGGACTCCATAAAAAAATCCAACCACTCAGCTGTCGGTCTTGATGAAGTACACAACGAGTTCCTCAAACAGCTACCAGATGAATCGGCCAAATGCCTACTAAAGCTATATAATAATATTTGGGTGAACGGTACTTACCCAGAAACATGGAGACAATCAATAATTGTCCCGATCCCCAAATCAGGCAAAGATACATCGAACCCGCAGAATTATCGACCCATCGCATTGACTAGCTGCCTTTGTAAGACGATGGAGCGGATGATAAATAGTTGACTGACGTGGTATCTTGAGACAAATGGTCTAATAACAAATATGCAAACGGGATTCCGGAAAAGAAGAGGAACAATAGATCAATTGATACGACTAGAAACCTTCATCAGAGAAGCCTTAACAAGAAAACAACATCTGACGGCAGTATTTTTGACTTAGAGAAGGCTTATGACACTACGTGGAAGTATGGTATTTTGCGGGACCTCTATAATCAAGGCTTAAGAGGAAGACTGCCGATGTTCATAAAAAACTTTCTCTTCGAAAGAACATTTAGGGTACGCGTCGGATCCACCCTTTCAAACTCACAACATCAAGAGGAGGGTGTTCCGCAAGGCAGCATTCTCTCAGTTACTCTCTTCTCCATAAAAATCAATAACATTGTAAAATGTCTAACCCCCTCAATCGAATATGCTCTCTACGTCGACGACTTCGTCATATGCTATCGGGCCACTCATATGAACATAGTAGAGCGACAATTTCAACTAAACTTAAACAAAGTAAATAAATGGGCAAGAGAAAATGGATTTAAGTTCTCCAAGTCTAAAACTAAATGCGTGCATTTTTGCTCTCTAAGGAAAATGCACAATAACCCTCTCCTAAAAATTGATGACTCCGAAATACCAGTCGTTAACGAATACAAATTCCTCGGCATAATATTCGATAAAAAAAACTTTCATTCATCCCACACATAAAATACCTAAAAAAACAAATCAACCTGTGCCCAACAACTTCTGCGAGTCGTTGCCCACACAGAGTGGGGAGCTGACCGTCAAACTCTAATTAAGTTATATAGAACTCTTCTCCGCTCTCAACTCGACTATGGCATTTTCGTATATAGATCTGCCAGGAAATCATATCTGAAACAACTTGACCCTATTCACCATGGAAGCTTAAGACTGGTAATAGGAGCATTTAGAACTTCTCCAATTGACAGCCTATACACCGAAGCTCACGAAGCACCTCTACAGATCAGAAGTGAAAAATTAGCCCTCCAGTATTATACCAAACTTAAATCTTCTCCCTCTCACCCAGCATATGACTGCACCTTTGAGCCAAAATACAGACAATATTTTGACCAAAAAGAAAAATCAATTAGACCTTTGGCCTCCGTATGGAGCCTATTCTCAAAGAAGCCACCATTGCTCTAGATAATATCCATAAAAGCATCTTGCCACAAATACCACCTTGGATCATTAAAAATCCAAAAGTTAACCTTCAACTGAATCAACTCCATAAAACAAAGACACATCCCTTCACCTACCAAGAAAAACATCAAAATATCCTCCAACAGCATCCTGACTATCTATGTATATATACAGATGGATCCAAAGACTACAATAAAACAGCATGTGCAGCAGTCTTAAACAAAATAATGAAAACAAAAGCTCTTCCAATGTAGTTCTATTTTTCACAGCTGAGGTCTGTGCAATAGACTTGGCTCTCAACATTATCTCGAAAGAAAAACACAAAAAATTCATCATATTCTCAGACTCGCTTCCTGTCCTATTATCATTAAACAACAAAAAACTAGAGCACCCACTTATTATCAAACTACTCTGCAGACTACACTCAACATCAAACAAATAAATCGTTTTTTGTTGGATTCCAAGCCACACTGGGTTGAGAGGAAATCATAGAGCAGACGCGGCAGCAAAATCGGCTTTAGATCTGACCCCTGACAAGTACAACATTCCATACACCGATCTGAAACCGAAAATAAATAATTTCCTCCATAAAAAAATAGCAACAACGCCGGAATAGAAATACATGTAATAAACTATTTCAGGTCAAACCCTTTTTGGGAGAATGGCGTCCAGCCTTTCGAAAATCGCGAAAAGAACAAGTAACAATAACGCGATTGCGTATTGGTCACAGCAGACTTACGCACTCTTTTATACTCAAGCAAGAACAGCAACCACAGTACTCGACACGCCTAACACCCTGCACAATCAAACACGTTCTCCTTGAGTGTAAAGTTTTTAATGACACCAGAAAGCGCTACTTCCACGCAAATACAATGAAACACCTGATAAGTGTCCTATCTATGGGTTAAATAGAACTAAACCGTGCTTCCTTCACTATACTGATTTTTGCATTTAAACTGCGTATTTATGCTAAATTGAATTGTTTAAAATAGAACTGTTTTGACATTGGAACTGCGTCCTAGTGCTGAACTGAATTGCTCAGAATAGAACTGTTTTTGACATCAAAACTGTGTACTTATGCTGAACTGAATTATCTGAAATAACACTGTCTGACATTTAAATCTGTGCATTGCCCAGTCAGCTGGGGCTGTAGAATACACTGACTGCACCTCTGCATAGGGGTAAGACCCCCCCCCTAACGAGTGTCCTGGATATGGGACTAAACAATCTGATGGTGAGGTTCCAGCAGTGCTGGAGCTTTGGGGAATGCGGAGTACCCCCTTCATTGCCATTGCTCCCAGGTCCACTCTGGCCCGGAGTGGTAGCACCTGATAGGGCCCTATCTATGGGTTAAATAGAACTAACGGCATATTTATGCTAAACTGAATTGTTTGAGTAAACTGAATAGCTGAAAATAGAAATGATTTTTGACAATTAAACCGTACTTACATTTAAACTGCGTGCTTGTGCTTAACTGAATTGTTTGAAATAGAACTGTTTTTTGACATTAAAACTGTATTTACACTTAACTGAATTGTTTAACATAGAACTGTTCTGACAGATAACTGTGTGTAGGCAAAATCTGTACTTTTACAAAACTGAATTAGCTGAATAGCTCGAAATAAAAATGTTTTCTTTTTTACAATTAAACTGTACTTACATTTAAAACTGTGTGCTTTTGCTTAACTGAATTGTTTTAAATTGAACTATTTTTGACACTGAAACTGTACTTACCCTAAACTGAATTCCGCCCTGTCGGCTGGGGCTATAGAATACGCCGACTGCACCTCTGTAGAGGGGTAAGACCCCCCCCCCAATGGCGCTACCTGTAGGCCGTGGGTGGCGACCCGTGATGCGTGAGGAAGGGATCCTGGTGGCTGAGCGGTCCGTGACTTGCAACACTCCACTTTGGCCCTTACTTGGGCTAGACGGGAGGTCGGAGGGGCCCGATCCGATCAATCGGCTGGTCATGTCAGCCCTCTATCAGATTACTTTAAAATCTGAATGAGGGCGATGGCTGTAGGGTCAATCATGCTGAAGAAAGACCTATAACCTTTCTGTCTCTGAGTGAGTAGTCATCTTGGGAACCAAAACCCAGGAACTTAATAAAATTGTCCATCATCAGCATGAGTATACTGATTATGTAGCCCTGGTATTCCTAGGCGAATGGGCTTCCTCCCTAGGCGTATCCCCCAAATGGGGCTCCGTGGTAGGTGGGGAGCATAGTCAATGAAACTCAAACAATAAATATATGGATTTTTCAACACAAAAACCCCAAGCAATTGGTGCAAATAAAAAACTTAAAAGAAATTTGAGAGAAACTGATTCAGAAGATGAAGTAGAATCTCCCTTCCCGAGATTCATTTCTATAGAATCGAAAAGCTCGCCAATACCTAGACTCTCACCGTTCATAATCGAAATAGTCATATCGAGTAATATTACTCCAAAATCGGTAAAAAAATTAAAAAATGATACATTACTCGTTGAGGTGGAAAAAAGAAAACATGCGCACTTTCTGTTAAAAATGACCATGTTCAACAATATTGCAGTCAAAACGTACCCTCACAAATCCCTGAACACAAGTAAGGGGGTGGTGAGGAGTAAAGAACTGTCATTATGTACTTTGGAAGAAATAAAAAAGGAGTTAAGACAAGATGTGATTGATGTCAAAAGAGTTTCTATTAAAAAAGAGGGTAAAACAATAGAAACAAACACCTATATTATGACATTCAATACACCAAGAATCTCAGAAAAAATAAAGGTTGGCTACTCTATGGAGAAGGTTGAGCAATTTGTTCCTAACCCATTGAGATGCTATAGGTGTCAAAAATATGGACACCATGAGGACTCAGGTAGAGGACGGGAAGTGTGCGGGAAATGTGGCCAAAGAGATCCCGGCCACCACATGAATGAATGTGAATTTCCCTATAAATGTACGAATTGTGCTGGTGACCATCCGGTCTATGCAAGATCTTGCGATATTTGGAGGAGAGAAAAAGAGATCCTCGCAGTAAAATATAAGAATAATATTCCTTACCATGAAGCACGGAAAAGGGTAGTAGGGTCTAACACCTATACCTACTCCCAAGCAGTCCAACGAGGAAAAAATGAAATAAAATATGAGGAAATGGTGAAAAAATTAATTCAGCTTGATCCGAGTGATTTGGGGAAGCTTTATTAATGAGATAAAAACCTCGATTGGAAATAAACCTTATAAAGTTTCAACTATGCAAGGAAAAATCTCCACTAATATACAGACCTTCACAGGAGAGGATACTAGGGATGAGGGGGCAACGGTACCGGCATCTCACCAACCCACTCCAAAATTGCACACTCCTATTAAGAAGCAAAATAGGCCGGAATATCCTAAGGCCATGCAAAATAATATTAAAAGAAGCAAAGATCTCCGATCCGCCCACCAACATTCGAATTGAACAAAGAGGGAAGCTAGGGAGAACTCCACAAAGGGGAATAACCTTGCTCAGGCCAGTTCGCTTCCTACTGGAAAAATATCGGAACAAGCAACAGAACCAACGAGCCCTACAGAGACTAAAAATAAGTACCAAATACTAGAGAAAGTGGAAACTGAAGAGGCTACCCCTGTAAAAGAAAAGAACAAAAAGAAAACTTTAAAAAAACCTCCATGGTAAATTCTAATCAAATATGCCTAACTCAATCATACAATGGAACTGCAGAGGAATTAGAGCGAATCATGAAGAACTCCAACTCCTTCTGGAAAAGTACAATCCCAAAGTAGTATGCCTCCAAGAAACATTCATTAAAGAAAATAACCGGATAAACCTCAACAATTATCAGGCTTACAATCACCTACACAAGGATAGACTCAGGGCTTCTGGGGGTGTCTCCATCCTTGTCAGGAAAGATGTACCGCAAAACCAAATCAGCATTGACAGTGATCTCCAGGTGATTGCTGTCAAAGTAACTCTACACAAATCAATAAACATTTGCTCCATTTACATCCCACCACATGATCCTATAAATGAATCTAAATTAAACAATAGAACAGATTCCGAAACCCCACATATTGTTAGGTGACTTTAACAGTCACAATACTGTATGGGGATGGCTGCAAACTAACAAAAAGGACAAGGATCTGGAAAACATAATTAATAGCAACAATCTATGCACATTAAATAAAAAATCTCCAACATATCTCAATTCATTTACCGGCTCCTACTCGGCTATTGACCTCACTCTAACTGATCCTTCAAGCTACATGGACTACACATGGAAAGTCCATAACGATCTTTGTGGCAGTGACCATTTCCCTATCATAATAGACATTCTTCAACCTAGTCATGACAACAACAGACCTTCCCGTTGGAAAATAAATAAGGCCAACTGGATTGATTTTAAATGTTTATGTGATAGAGAACTTGTCCAGAACCCAAATAATACATGCATGATTGACCATTTCACTGAAACATTGATAGAAATAGCTACTAAAACCATTCCAAAAACCTCACCCACAAATAAACGCAATACACCCTAGTTTAATGATGAATGCAGTGTAGTAATTCAACAACGAAATTCTGCTCTTCGCAAATTTAACAAAGAATCCTCCACGAGTAACTTAAACACATTTAAACTGCTCCGAGCAAAAGCACGAAAAATTATAAAACAAACAAAATAATCAGTTGGCAAAATTATGTCAACAAACTGAATTCCTCAACCAAAACTAATACAGTCTGGAAGATGATAGGAAAGATTTCGGGGAAAATACAAACTACACCTCTGAAAAACCTTATTGAAAATAAATCAGAAGTCACAAATATAAAAGACATTGCTGATGCACTGGCTGAAACCTTCTCAGCTAATTCCTCCTCCAATAACAAACATAAAACAGAAAATCCAAAATAAAGTTTTAACTTTATTTTGGATTTTCTGTTTTATGCTGAAAATTATAACGGATGCTTCACATTGGCAGAGCTAGAAGACGCCATCCAAAAATCACACAACACAACAGTCGGTGCGCCCTGTCGGCTGGGGCTGTAGAATACGCCGACTGCACCTCTGCAGAGGGGTAACCCCCCCCCAATGAGGCCACCTGTTGGCCGTGGGTGGCGACCCGTAAGGCGCTAAGACAGATCCCTGGTGGTTGACCAGTCATTGATCCGGCGACAGAGTGGTCAATGGCTTGCAACACACCACTTTGGCCCTGACTTGGTCTGACAGACGGTCGGATTGGGCCCGATCCGATCAATCGGCTGGTCATGTCAAGCCCTATTAAGTATATATTTTATCCCGACCGTACTTTTAAATCTGCTCTTGCAAGTTCCCCACCCGGATCTGTTAGTTGCTAGAAAGCAGTGGCTGAGGATCAATTGTGTTGAGAATAGGAATTTCACCAGTGCTGAGAACTTGAAATTGGCAACGGCTCGGATACTGGTCGCGTATCCCCCGTCTCAACCAAGGCGAATGGGTTACCCCCTTGGTTTATTCACAACGCACGTTGGACTCCGTGGTGGGTGGAGGAGCGCAGGGCTAGTGAAAAATATACAGTATATATGGCGTCTTCAAATAAAAAAACTAAACGGAACCTCTCAGAATCAGACTCGGAGAATGAGGCATCAGACTTCCTCAGATTCATTGTTATTGAATATTTGTAGGAGGTATGCCTAGCTAAATTCTCACCTTTCCTTATAGAAAAAGTGATATCTACAAGAGCTAGTCCGAAAACTGTTAAGAAAACAGGGAATGGTAACTTGCTTGTCGAGGTAGACAGCCGGAGACAGGCAGAAAACATTAAAGATAAAAACGTTTCATGCGACCAAATGCAGAGCGTATCCGCATGAGAAACTCGACACTTCCAAGGGAGTTATCAGGAGTAGAGAGTTGGCATTGGCTATAGAAGACGAGATAGCATCAGCCCTGGGAAAACAGGGAGTTACAAATATAAAGAGAATATTCATTAGAAAAGGTGAACAACGAATCCAAACCAACACTTACATCCTAACATTTAATAAGCCCCAAACTCCAAAAGAGGTGAAGACCGGCTATTGCCTAGAGAGAGTTGAGCAGTACGTCCCAGCTCCCCTGAGGTGCCACAGGGAAGCATGTAGAGGACGACAGACATGTTCCAAATGCGGTGAAAAAGATCCGGACCATGCGGAGGAAGATTGCATGAAAAACAATCGATGTCCAAAAAAGCCAACAATATCATCCGGCTTATACAAGAACTTATACTGTTTACCAAAAAGAAAAAGAAATTATTGAGGTCAAACACAAGAGGAATGTTTCCTTTCTGGAAGCTAGGAGAATTGTAGGAAGCTATATGGGAGAAAGCAGCTACGCCTCAGTTGCACGGAGGGTGGATAGAACCAATGACGACAGCAAATATAGAACATTTATGGAGAAATTGCTCAAGCTGGAAGCCAGTGATTCGCCAAAGTTTCCGGAGCACCTTAAAAAACTACATTCGGATGAATTTTACCAAGCACCAGCTCAGCAACAAGTTGCGAATGGGGAGAGATCCAATGTTGTAGTTCAAACAAAAACACACGTAGGATCTATCACTCCAACACGAACTACTCCTAAAAGTGCAAAATCTCCATCAAAACAGCCGTTATATAAATCATCAATACGCCAACCAAAAAGCATTAAAGACAGAGGAAAAACCCTGTCTCCCATACGATCTGAACAACTGAAACAAAAATCACAACTCCCCATTAGCCAAACTACGAAAATACAAATGAACACCAAAGTGAATAAGGAAAGACAAGGAAGTACATTCAAAATACCCTCAACAACAAAGTCACCAATAACAACCAAACCATCCAATTCTCAACAACCAACAAAACTTCTACAAAGGACGTATAGTATAGAGAGTAGACACAGACCGCCTAATTGCCTGCCTTAATCTTGAAGAAATAATCAAAAACTACAATACTTGAAACCACTTAACTGTCGGCAAACCTATAAGGTCAGTCACTTTTTTTAACTATTAATCTCTAAGATATAATGCATATTTTTTCAAATCTGTGCTAACGAATGACTGTTAAATTCTTATTGTTACATAGAAACTCTTGTAATATTTTAACTGTGAGCAAACAAATGAGGAAAAGTAAATGGAATGATTTATGCTGCCTGCATATTTATGCCAAACAACTGTTTCTTATGCTAAACTGAATTATTTGAAATAGAACTGTTTTTTTACATTGAAGCTTTACTTATACTAAACTGAATTGTTATATTACTGCTTGAATAAACTGAATTGTTTGAAATAGAAATGTTTTTGACAAGCTGTGTACTCATGCTAAACTGAATTGTTTGAAATAAAACTGATCAGTTACATAAAAATGGATTTGGCGTTAAATAACCTCCAAAGGTTGATATGTCATAAAACCCACCAAACCAAACCATCCACTCAAGATACATCACAAGATAAAAACACAGGACCATCTTCCTTGGATTTTCAGGGCAGTCGATAGGTAGCTTTCCGTTATTTCGTTCTGACTCGAATCCAGCAAAAGAAAGAATCGGAGAGAAAATATCCTGTTAAACTAAACGACCAAGAACAAAAATAAAATTAAACTTAACACAGAACAGATTCGAGGGCTTAGAAGTAATGGACATAGCAGAACAAAAATCCAAACCCAATAAACTAACCAAACAAAAACTGATCAAAGACAAAACAAAAATCCAAACAGATTAACCAAGGGTCAAAAAATATTAGTGGAACTGTCGTATATTGAAAGCAAATATCAATGAATTGCTTCTATTAATAACGCAAGAATGTCTTGCAGTTATTTGCCTCCAAGAAACCTCTCAAACAAGGTAATAACATCAATATTAAGAATTATCAGCTGCTTAATTATATTTATGACACTGGATGCAGGGCTTCCAGAGGAGTATCGGTTCTGATCAGAAATGACATACCACATAGCAAAGTAAGCATCAAAACAAATATCCAAGCAGTTGCCCAGTTGGCAGGGGCTGTAGAATACACTGACTGCACCTCTACAGAGGGGTATGACACCCCACCCCCAACGAGTGTCCTGTATATGATACTAAACAATCTGATGGTGAGGTTCCAGTAATGCTGGAGCGTTCGGGAATGCGGAGTACCCTTTTATTGCCATCGCTCCAAGGTCCACTGTGGCTCGGAGTGGTAGTACCTGATAGTTCTATTTAACCAATACATGGGACCCTAACTGCATATTTATGCTAAACTGAAATGTTTGAAATAGAACTGTTTGACTAAACTGAATAGTCTTAAATAGAAATGTTTTTGACCATTAAACTATACTTACATTTAAACTGCTAAGCTGAATTGCTTGAAATGGAACTGTTTTTGACATTGAATGTGTACTTACACTAAACTAAATTGTTTTAATATAGAACTGTTTTGACATTTAACTGTGTGTAAAGAAAATCTATACTTATACTTAGCTGAATTAGAACTCTTTGAATAAGCTGAATAGCTTGAAATAGAAATGTTTTTGACAATTAAACTGTGTACTCATGCTAAACTGAATTGTTTGAAATAGAACTGGTTATTTGATGTTGGTTGGTTGTTTGGATTTTATGGCTTATTAAACTTAGTAGGTTATTTAACGCCAAATCCATTTTATTCAAAGCCTTATTTATGCAGTGAATATATGTTCAATATATATTCCACCAAGTGATGATATAGATGAAAATGAAAGGTTTGGGCAATTGATCCACTAGCTTCTTATTAGGGGACTTTGTATCTTTACACCCCCCCCATCGGGTATTGTGACTGTTAAACTAAAAGGATAAAATTCGAGAAAAAATCATCAATAAGAATGACTTAATGGCGCACTTACACTTGTCAACCCATCAAGCGGAAATTGCTCGGTCATTGATTGAACTATATGCAACCCCACAGTCTATACGGATTTTACTTAGAAGGTACATGATGACACTTGTGGTAGTGATCACTTTCCCATCCTGATCAAAAGCACAGAACCCAGCAGCGAAAAAGTACCCCGCTGGAAATTAGACGATGCCGACTGGCAAATATTCAAGGAAAAATGTAAAAATAAGCTGACCCATATAGAGTCAAACCACGACATAATAGAGTACTTCGCCGAAACGCTGATTGAAATAGCAAAAGACTGTGTTCCCAGAAACTCAACACCAAATAAACACAACAGACCCTTGTTCGACAATGAATGGCCAAAGGCTATCAGATTGCGAAGAAGTTTCAAAAAGAGCCAACAACCTCCAATCTAATTGAGTATAAGCTAAAAAGAGATAAGGCCCGCAGGTTGATAAAGACAGCGATAAAAACAACGCAAAGATATGTCAGCGAGCAAATTGGCTTCATCCTCTAAACCAAAAGCTGTATGGAGGATGATCCGGAAAATTGTGAGTAGATATCAGGCAGCGTCGATAAAACACCTCTCCAAAAACAATTGCACAATAACTGACAAAAAGAATATGGCAGATGTACTAGGGACATCAAAATTATCAGAACCACTTTTTACCCATGTGGATCTATTACTTTTTTAGAAGTTTTTTTACAAGCTAGAATTATATCATATTGTTCTTCAGTTATTTCTACATATTTTCTGGTATAGTTAATGCTATCTATTAAAGTATTTCTTATTATAGAAAGATAAAAGTCAATAATACTGAACTGCATAAAAGTAGCCTTGCTCTTATTTTTAATCTTCCTAAACCATTTAATGGTGTCGTACAAGTTTTCCCAATAGTTAGCCCTTTTCACATTAGTTACAATATTTTGAATAATATTTTTTGATAGCTTACCTAACTCTGTTTTTGTGGGATTAATCAGTCTAGATTGCAATTTATTCCCAAAATTAGGTTTATGGTCCTTAAATAGAAGGTACGCAACTTTTTTAAAAAATTTCCCGAACCTATCTTCAATATGTGATTTACGAGCAAACCTACAGGTATCGTTATTTATTTGGTCAATAATGTTATTATCTATTTTATAATTATCTGTAATCTTATTCTTTAGAATTTCTTGTTATTTTGAGGGTTTAATTTTATAGCTGTTTCTAGATTTATCCGCCCTCACCCATATGCAGTTAGAACTTTTTACTTCTTTTATATCCTTATTCAATTTATTTTGAAAATTATTATAGTCTATCCTAAATTTAACCTTTCTAATTAGTTTAAATAAGTCCGCCTCAAACGACTGGAGTAGCTTATTATTTGGAAGTGTATTCTGGGATTTGAGGTTATATACCTCTTTTTTAGCACAGTCACTATCTTCACATGAGTCCAGGTAGAAAAATGCCTTCCATCGTAATCTTTTGATGAAATCCACTATTTTCTCCGTTAAAAACATTATCGGAAACTTTACAAACTCGGAAATGGATATTTTTACTCCGGAATATTCACTGAAAACATGCCTCATCCATCTTACCATTCCTTCCAACTGGCTTTAAGTTGGAATTTTCCAAGAGAGCTCAACTAATTAGGAGCAATATGTGTATTATTCGGTCCAGTTACACCGGATTCGGAAATAATTCCGTCATGACAAAAATTCATTCAACTATGAGCTCTTTATCAGGAAAATCTAAATGTTCAATGTAACAGACATCACAGAGCAATAATTTATCTAAGAAAAACAAATTTATAATCCTAATGTGACCGGTTTTTTTATTTCCACCCTGTTATTGATTCATATCAATACCCATAACACCAAAAATAACAGAACTTCTTCAGATCTAATGGATAAAATAATTCAGAATAGACAAAGAAAGGAAGGGAGGGAGGGGGTAGAAGAGGGGTGAAGAGTTTCCTCCCAATTTTGCCCACTTCCGGTTTTCAGTTTTTATTACACATATTCCTCCTAAAAAATAGAAAAAGAAAAATTATATGGTTTAACCTCCCTTTTTGTAGACTAGCTAGCATATAGGAATTTCCTCGACGAAATGGATACGCTAATCATAAATTTTCTTTGCCCAGTCGGTTGGGGCTGTAGAATAAACCGACTGCACCTCTGCAGAGGGGTAAGACCCCCCCCCAACGAGTGTCCTGATATGACACTAAACAATCTGATGGTGAGGTTCCAGCAATGCTGGAGCTTTGGGGAATGTGGAGTAACCCCTTTATTGCCATCGCTCCCAGGTCAACGCTGACCCGAAGTGGTAGCACCTGACAAGGGTCCTATCTATGGCTTAAATAGAACTAAACAGTGCTTCCTTCATTATACTGGTTTTTGCATTTAAACTGCGTGTTTATGCTAAACTGAATTGTTTGAAATTGAAGTGTTTTTAACATTGAAACTGTACTTACACTATACTGAATTGTTATATATAACTGCTTGAATAGTTTAATTGTCAGAAACATTTCCATTTCAAACTGTGTGCTCAAGCTAAACTGAATTGTTTGAAATAGAACTGATTATTTACATAAAAATGGATTTGGCATTAAATAACCTACAAAGGTTGATATGCCATAAAACCCACCAAACCATATATTTTTTTCTCCCATGAACATCTGAAAAACCAAACAGTCCTATCTAAGCATTTTTGGAGTTTGAAAAATAAAGGTTTGACCCCTGAGATTCAATGGTTCATATTGAAAAAGTCGAATACTCCAAAATGCTTTGATAGTAGATGTAATCTGTGCCTAGAAGAAAAAATACAAATAATGATATACCCAGACCCTGAAAAATTATTAAATAAGCGATGTGAATTAATAGCTAGATGTAGACATAAGAATAAATTTAAACTATAGACAAATGTTTCATAGATAATGTTTAATTAACCAAAACATATGATTAATTTGAAATTTGAGGTGAAATGAATAAAATAAAAAGATGACAAGATACCATGTGATGTGTACGTACTTTTCAATGGAAGGGTAACTGAATTAATAGGCTCGAATAATTAATTAATTAATTTAATTAAATTTAAAATTTAAATTTAAAATTCAAAATAAGATAAGTATTACTGTATCCTTACGTAAGGTTATTAAGGAATGTTGTACTTCCCTAAATTATTATTAAATCTGGGGTTTTAAGTTGAAATGTATTTAGAATTTAAAAATTAAAAAATGTAATTTACTATAATTCCAACCGGTATTAAAAACTAAAAACCGGAAGAGGGCGAAATTGGGGAAGAAACTTTCACCCCTCTTCTACCCCCTCCCACCCTTCATTACTGTGTCTATTCTGAATTATTTTATCTATTAGGTTTGTTGGTTGATTGGTTGGATTTTATGGCAAATCAACCTTTATTTCTATTTTGTTAACAGGGAGTAAGTGCGTTAAATAACCTATAATTTTTTTCGTGAAAGATTTGAGCACTGAACAAGTTTTATGTTCTTTTACGAAATTTTCTTCAATTATATTTCTGTAAAGAATTTCATTGAATTTAAATCATTACAGGCAATTAAATCAATAGAGGCCATTATTCGGTAAATTTTTTCTACAAACTAAAAAAATATTTATAGTTTGGAAATATCCAAGTTATTATCTTTCTATTTGTCTGGCTTCGAATGGTTAACTTTGTAAAACTGACAACATTAAGTGACTAGCCATAAAAATCAGGAATGGAAACCATGAATTTTATGAGGGTCTGACTACTGGCGCAATTGGGAAATATATAATTCACCCTTAAACAGAACTAAAAAGCTAGATTGGGCAGCATTGTGTTTTGAATTGATTACACAGTCATAGAATACACCTACTGCTTCTCTGCAGAGCGGTAAGACCCCAACACACACACACACACACACCCAAAGAGTGTGCGCCCTGTCGGCTGGGGCTGTAGAATACGCCGACTGAGACTAAAAATAAGTATCAAATACTAGAAAAAAATGGAAACTGAAGAGGCTAGCCAGTAAAGGAAAAGAACAAAAAGAAAACCTTTAAAAAACCACGCCCTGTCGGCTGGGGCTGTAGAATACGCTGACTGCACCTCTGCAGAGGGGTAAGACCCCTCCCCCAATGAGGCCACCTATTGGCCGTGGGTGGTGACCCGTAAGGCGCTAGGATGGATCCCTGGTGGTTGAGCAGTCATCGATCCGGCGACAGAGTGGTCAATGGCTTGCAACACATCACTTTGGCCCTTACTTGGTCTGACGGGCGGTCGGATTGGGCCCGATCCGATCAATCGGCTGGTCATGTCAAACCCTAGTAACTATATATTTTATCCCGACCGTACTTTTAAATCTGCACTTGCAGCAAGTTCCCAACCCTTATCTGTTAATAATTTCCTATTTCATTGCCCAGTTGGCTGGGGCTGTAGAATACACCGACTGCTTCTCTGCAGAGGGGTAAGACCCCCCCCCCAAAGAGTGTCCAAAATATGACACTAAAAAATATGATGGTGAGGTTTCCGCAGTGCTGGAGCTTTGGGGAATATGGAGTACCCCTTCATTGCCATTGCTCCCAGGTCCGCTCTGGCCCGGAGTGGTAGCACCTTATAAGGGTCCTATCTATGGGTTAAATAGAACTAAACCGTGCTTCTTTCACTAAACTGATTTTTGCATTTAAACTACGTATTTATGCTAAACTGAATTGTTTAAAATAGAACTGTTTTGACATTGAGACTGCGTACTAGTGCTGAACTGAATTGCTCGAAATAGAACTGTTTTTGACGTCAAAACTGTGTACTTATGCTGAACTGAAATATCTTCAATAAAACTGTCTAACATTTAAATCTGTGTATTGCCCAGTCAGCTGGGGCTGTAGAATACACCGACTGCACCTCTGCATAGGGGTAAGACCCCCCCTACGAGTGTCCTGGATATGAGACTAAACAGTCTGATGGAGCTTTGGGGAATGCGGAGTACCCCTTCATTGCCATTGCTCCCAAGTCCACTCTGGCCCGATGTGGTAGCACCTGATAGGGTCCTATCTATGGGTTAAATAGAACTAACAGCATTCTTATGCTAAAATGAGTTGAGTAAACTGAATAGTTTGAAATAGAAACGTTTTTGACAATTAAACCGTACTTACATTTAAACTGCGTGCTTATGCTTAACTGAATTATTTCAAATAGAACTGTTTTTCGACATTAAAACTGTATTTACACTTAACTGAATTATTACATATAACTGCTTGAATAGTTTGAAATGGAAATGTTTTTGACAATTAAACTGTGTACTTATGCTAAACTGAACTGTTTTCAATAGAACAGATTATTTACTTAAAATTGGATTCGGCGTTAAATAACCTCCAAAGGTTGATATACCATAAAACCAAACAAACCACCCAACCTTATCTGTTAGTTGCTAGAAGGCGGTGGCTGAGGGTCAATTGTGTTGAGAATAGGAATTTGACCAGTGCTGAGAACTTGAAATTGGCAACGGCTCGGAAGCCTATCCTCAACTCGAGTATACTGGTCACGTATCCCCCGTCTCAACCAAGGCGAATTAGTTACCCTCTTGGTTTATTCACAACACAAGTTGGACTCCGTGGTGAGTGGTGGAGCGTAGGGCCAGCGAAAAATATACAGCATATATGGTGTCTTCAAACAAAAAATCTAAACGAAATCTCTCAGAATCAGACTCGGAGAACGAGGCAGCAGACTTCCCCAGATTCATTATTATTCAATCTTTGGAGTAGGTATGCCTAGCAAAATTCCCCCCTTTCCTCATAGAGAAAGTAATATTTACAAGAGATAGTCCGAAAACTGTTAAGAAAACAAGAAATGGTAACTTGCAGGGCGAGGTGGACAAGCGTAGATAGACAGAAAACATTAAAAATAAAAATGTTTCATACGACCAAATGAGGAGCGCACCCGCATGAGAAACTCAACACTTCCAAGGGAGTTATCAGGGGTAGAGGGTTGGCATTGGCTACAGAAGACGAGATAGCATCAGCCCTGGGAAAACAGGGAGTTACAAATATAAAGAGAATCTCCATAATTAAATGTTAGGATGTTAGTGTTTGTCTGGATTCGTTGTTCGCATTTTCTAAGACAATAGCCGATCTTCACCTCTTTTGGAGTTTGGGGCTTGAGAGAGTTGAGCAGTAGGTCCCAGCTCCCCTGAGGTGCTTCAAATGTCAGAAATTTGGACACAACAGGGAAGCCAGTCGTGGACGACAGACATGTGCCAGATGCGGTGAAAAGGACCCGGATCATGCAGAGGAAGATTGCATGAAAGAAATTCGATGTGCAAACTGCCAACAAGATCATCCGGCTTACGCAAGAACTTGTTTCACCTCAATTATTTCTTTTTCTTTTTGGTAAACAGCACAAGAGGAATGTTTCTTTCCTGGAAGATAGGAGAATTGTAAGAGCTATATGGGAGAAAGCAGCTACGTTTCCGTTGCACGGAGGGCGGGTAGAACCAATGACGACGACAAATATAGAACACTTGTGGAGAAATTGCTAAAGCTGGAAGCCAATGATTGGCCAAAGGTTCGGGAGGACCTGAAAAACTACACTCGGTTGAATTTTACCAAGCACCAGCTCAGCAACAAGTTGCGAATGGGGAGAGATCTAATGTTGTAGTCCAAACGAAAACACACGTAGGATCTATCACTCCAACATGAACTACTCCTAAAAGTACAAAATCTCCATCAAAACGGGTTTTTTTTAAATAGATACGTATATGTAAAAAATTAACAATTTAAAAAAGTGACCGAGCTTATAAATTTGCCGACAGTTAAGTGGTTTCAAGTATTGTAGTTTTTGATTATTTCTTCAAGATTAAGGCTGGCAATTAGGCGGTCTGTGTCGCTATCCATACTCTCTATACTATACGTCCTTTGTAGGGGTTTTGTTGGTTGTTGAGAATTGGATGGTTTGGTTGTTATAGGCGACTTTGTTGTTGAGGGTATTTTGAATGTACTTCCTTTTCTTTCCTTATTCACTTTGGAGTTCATTTGTATTTTCGTAGTTTGACTAATGGGGTGTTGTGATTTCTGTTTCAGTTGTTTAGGTCTTATGGGAGACAGATTTTTTAGTCTATCTTTAATGCTTTTTGGTGGACGGATTGGTGATTTATGTAACGGCTGTCTCCCATAAGACCTGAACAACTGAAACAAAAATTACAACTCCCCATTAGCCAAACTGCGAAAATACAGATGAACACCAAAGTGAATAAGGAAAGACCAGGAAGTACATTCAAAATACCCTCAACAACAAAGTCACCTAAAAGAACCATACAATCCAATGCTCAACAACCAACAAAACCTCTACAAGGGACATATAGAACAGAGTATGGATAGCGACACAGACTGCGTAGTTGCCAGTCTTAATCTTGAAGAAATAATCAAAAACTACAATACTTGAAACCACTTAACTGTCGACAAACTCAGGAGCTCAATCACTTTTTTAAATTGTTAATCTTTTCCATATTGTACGTATCTATTTAAATCTGTGCTAACAAATGATGTTAAATTATTACAAGAGTTTCTAACAATAAGAAATTAACTGCGTGTGTACAAATGAGAAAAAGTAAATAGAATGATTAATACTGCCAGTACATTTTCTGAAATCTGAAATAATTCAGTTTAGCAGAAGAAATAAATCAAATAGAACTGTTTTTTGGCATTGAAACTGCATTTACACTAAACTGAATTATTTAATATAGAACTGTTTGAGCATGTGACTGTGTAGAAACAGGATCAGTACTTATACTAAACTGAATTAGAACTGCTTGCTTTAACTGAGTAGCTCGAAATAGAAATGTTTTTCACAATTAAACTGTATTTGCATTTAAACTGCGTGCTTATGCTAAACTGAATAATTTGAAATTGAACTGTTTTTTACTTTGAAACTGTACTTACACTAAACTGAATTGTTATATAACTGCTTGAATAAACTGAATTGTTTTAAATAGAACTGATTATTTTCATAAACATGGATTTGGCGTTAAATAACCTACAAAAGTTGATATACCATAAAACCTAACCAAACTAAACTATACCAAAGAGTGTCCTGATGTGATACTAAAGAATCTGAAAGGTTCCAGTAACGCTAGAACTTTGGACCTGGGAGCGATGGCAATAAAGATGTACTCCGCATTCCCCACTCAGGACCCTTATCGAATGCTACCACTCCGGGCTAATCTCTGGGGTGAATAGAACTGTTTTGACAACTAGTTTAATTCTATTTTAAACAATTCATTTTAGTATAAATACCCATTTTAAATGCAAAACACAGTAAACTCAAGAAACCACGGTCTAACATTCAGTACACAGTTTAGATGTCAAAACAGTTCTGATTTGACATTAAAACTCCGTACTAATGTTAAACTGAATTACTCAAGATAGAACTTTCTTGCTTAGTCGGCTGGGGCTGTAGAATACACCGACAGCACCTCTGCAGAGAGTAAAAACCCCTCAACGAGTGTCCTGGATGAGACACTAAACAATCTGATGGTTAGGTTACTGTGATGATGGGGCTTTGGGGAATGTGGAGCACCCCTCCATTGCCATTGCTCCCATGTCCACTCTGGCCCGGCGTGGCAGCACCTGATAGGGCCCTATCTATGGGTTAAATAGAACTAACGGCATACTTATGCTAAACTGAATTGTTTGATTATACTGAATAGCTTGAAATAGAAATTTTAAACCGTACTTATGGGTTCACTCCCAGGTCCCGTCATACCAAAGACTTTAAAAATGGTACTTGATACCTCCTTGCTTAACACTCAGCAATATAAGGTACGTATCAATGGTAAAGTGGAGCAATCCTTGGAAAGGAGTAGCACCCTCCCCTACACCTCAGTCTAGTATCTTTTGAAAAGGAAGCCTTATGGTCGCCAACTTTACTTACTTTTACATTTAAACAGCAAGCTTATGCTAAACTGAATTGTTTGAAATGGAACTGTTTTTAACATTGAAAATGTACTTAAACTAGACTTATTATTCTAGTATACAACTGTTTTCACATTTAACTGTGTGCAAACAAAACCTGTACTTATACTAAACTGAAACATCTAAATTACAACTGTTTGACAAAAAATAAACTGTACTTACATTTAAACTGCGTGCTTACGCTAAACTGAATTATTTAAAATGGAAGGGTTTTTGACTGTTCTATATTAAACAATTCAGTTTAGTGTAAGTACACTTTCAATGTTCTGACATTTAACTGTGTGTAAACAAAATCTGTAATTCTACTTCAACTAATTCAGTTTAGTATAACTGCTTGACTAAACTGAATAGCTTGAAATAGAATTTTTTTCACAATTTAACTGTACTTACATTTAACCTGCGTACTTATGCTAAACTTAATTATTTAAAATAGAACTCTTTTTTGACATTGAAACTGTATTTACAATAAATTGAATTATTTGAAATAGAACTGTTTTGACATGTAACAGTTTGTCAAAAACATTTCTATGTTAACCTATTCAATTTAGTCAAGCAGTTCTAATTCAGTTAAGTATAAGTACAGATTTTGTTTACACACAGTGTACTAATGCTAAACTGAATTGTTTGAAGTAGAACTGATTATTTTCATGAAAATGGATTTGGCGTTAAATAACCTGCAAAGGTTGATATGCCATAAAACCCAACCAACCGAACAAAAAAAAAACATAGAACTATTTCGAGTAATTCAAACTGTGTACTTATGCTAAAGTGAATTGCTCGAAATAGAACTGGTTTGACCTCTAAACTGAAATATCTGAAATACAACTGTTTTGACATTTAACGGTGTGTATTGCGCAGTCGGCTAGCTCTGTATAATACACTGACTGCACCTCGGCAGAGGGGTAAGAACCCCTACACACACGAGTGTCCAGATAATGACACTAAACAATCTGATGGTGAGGTTCCAGTTATATTGAAGCTTTAGGGAATATGGAGTACTCTCTCATTGCCAGAGCTCCCAGGTCCACTCTGGCCCGGAGCGGTAGCACCTAATAGGGTCCAATCTATGGGCAACACCTGATGGCTTAAATAGTTCTAAATTAAAAAATTCAGTTTAGCATAAGTATGCAGTTAGTTCTGTTTGACTAAACTGAATAGCTTGAAATAGAAATCTTTTTGACAATTAAGCTGTACTTTCATTTTAACTGCGTGTTTATACTTAACTGAATTGTTTAAAATGGAAGTGTTTTTGACATTGAAACTTTACCTACACTAAACTTAATTGTTTAATATCGAACTTCTGCGCTTATACTAAACGGAATTAGCTGAATTAGAACTCTTTGAATAAACGGATTAGCTTGAAATAGAAATGTTTTGACAATTAAACTGTGTACTCATGCTAAACTGAATTGTTTTAAATAGAACTGGAGTTGGCGTTAATTAACCTCCAAAAGTTGATATGCCATAAAAGCCCTAACAACCAGCCAACCTAGTGGCAGTTATTTTTCGATCTCGAAAAAGTATATGACACAACCTGGAAGTACGGCATTGCAAAAGATCTCAAAAACCTCGGATTAGAAAGGATAATGCCAATATTTATTTGCACAGTCGGTTGGGGCTGTAGAATACACCGACTGCTTCTCTGCAGAGGAGTAAGCCCCCCCCCCCACCAGGAGTGTCCTGGATACGACACTAAACAATCTGAGGGTGAGGTTCCAGCAATACTGGAGCTTTGGGGAATGCGGAGTACCCTTTTCATTGCCATTGCTCCCAAGTCCACTCTGACCTGGAGTGGTAGCGGGTGATAAGGGTCCTATCTATGGGTTAAATAGTTCTATTTTAAACAATTCAGTTTAGCATAAATACGCAGTTTAAATGCAAAAATAAGTATAGTGAAAGAAACACGGTTTAGTTCTGTTTTGACATTGGAACTGCGTACAAGTGCTGAACTGAATTGCTCTAAATAGAACTGTTTTTGACATCTAAAATATGTACTTATGCTGAACTTAAATAGACTTAACGGCATACTTATGCTAAATTGAATTGTTTGATTAAACTGAATAGCTTGAAATAGAAATATTTTTGACAATTAAGCCATACTTACATTTAAACTGCGTGCTTATGTAAAACTCAATTATTTGAAATAGAACTGTTTTTTGACCTTGATACTCTATTTACGCTAAACTGAATAGTTTAACATAGAACTGTTTGGACATGTGACTGTGTGTAAACAATATCTGTACTTATACTAAACTGAATTAGTTCAATTTCAAATAATTCACTTTAGCATAAGCACGCAGTTTAAATGTAAGTACAGTTTAATTGTGGAAAACATTTCTATTTCGAGCTCTTCAGTTTAGTCAAGCAATTCTAATTCAGCTGTTTTTGACATTGAAATTGTACTTACACTAAACTGAATTGTTATATATAACTGCTTGAATAGTTTGAAATAGAAATGTTTTTGACAATTAAACTGTGTACTCATGGTATACTGAATTGTTTTAAATAGAACTGATTATTTACATAAAAATGGATTTGGTATTAAATAACCTACAAAGGCTGATATGTCATAAAACCTAACTAACCAAACCAAACCAGCCAATATTTATCCAAAACTTTAAATCGTCATCTTGAAGAGTGTAAGAATGGGAGAGGTTTTCTCTGAAGGAAAACAAGAAATGGGTGTACCTCAAGGCAGTAAATATACTGTCACGCTGTTCAATATAAAAATTAATGATATTGTGAAAAACATACATAGCGAAACAAACAATGCTTTGTATGTGGATGACTTCTTGATCTGCTACAGAGCAAGAAACATGAAGCACATTGAAAGACAATTTTAAATATGGCTTGATGAGCTCCACAAAAATACCACACAGAATGAATTAAAATTTTCAAAAGAAAAAACGAAATGCGTCCACTTCTGCAACCAACGTAAGCTCCACCCAGTACTGAAAATTGGCCACACCGAAATACCAATTGTTAAACACTACAAATACCCTGGAGTCATTTTTGACCGCAAACTCTCCTTCATTCTCATATTAAATACTCGAGAACAAAATAAAACCACACAGTTGTCTGAATTAGAACTGTATGACTAAACTTTCAAACACATTTGTATTTCAAGCTTTTCAATTAGAACTGATTATTCGAATGTGTACACAGTTTATTTCAAACTATTCAGTGCGACACGAGTTCAAATCCTGGACGAGAATGATTGCATTTCACATAGCACTAATACCCTTGGGAAAAGTATGAATCCAATTATTCTCCCTCCAGCTATGGATAAATAGTAGGACAGACTAGGTTCTTCAGCCTTGGTTAGGAGAAGGAAAACTCTGAATTCAAACCTGTTAAACTCCGCTTAAAAATTGACCTTGTGTCATATCCTGCCCGAGCGGAGGGGTTGGTAAATAGGATTAAATAGGATTTCAAACTATTCCGTTTAGCATAAAAATGTAAGTTATTTAACGCCAAATCCAAAAGTTGATATGCCATAAAACTCAAACAACTAACCAACCAATCAAAACACAATGAATTGGTTTGTTGTTAAAGGAGTTTGTGGTACCCAGAAAGTGATTGTTTCATTTTTTCACCACTGTCCTCAATCTCAATGTTGTATGATGTCACATTTCGTTGTGTACATTTCTTTGTATTTCTGAATGAATACCAGTTCTATTGCCCAGTCTTCTGGGGTTGTAAAGACCTCACAACGAATGTCCAAGATATGACACAAAACAATCACCCGGAGTGGTAGAACCTGATATGGCCAAATCTATGGTTTATATAGATCTAAACTGAGTACTTATGCTAAAATGAATTGTTTGAAATAGAACTGTTTTTGTCATTGAAACTCTACTTACGATAAACTGAATTGTTTAATATAGAACTGTTTTGACATTTAACTGTGTGTAAACAAAATCTGTACTTATACTAAAATGAATTGGTTGAATTTGAGCTGTTTGACTAAACGGAATAGCTTGAAATAGAAATATTTTAACTATCAAACTGTGTACTCACGCTAAACTGAATTGTTTGAAATAGAATTATTTGCATAAAAATTGATTTGGTGTTAAATAACCTACAAAGGTTGATATGCCTTAAACCCAACCAACCAACCACCAATACTAAATAAATAACTCTTGTCCTTAATCTTTACAACTTTCAGTTCCTCACCTGAGAAGAATACAAAACCTATCTATCTAAATTTGTGCGTCATGATAAAACTTCCACATTATTTTGAATTTTTAATTGCTCTTTGAACACCATAAAATAATGATTAAAATTTACATTTGTTGGATATTGATTTACGAATAAAATTTTAAGTCTGGAACTTTACCATTGATTTTTGCCATCTTTCATGTCAAAATTAGTTGTAGATGTTCAGTAAAGCCCTGCTGTAAAATCCAAAAGAAATCTGAATTGCTTCTTGGAGATGATTTGTGAATGAGTGAAATACAAAGAGATAATAAATAAGCTGTTTTAAGACTTCAATTATCCTCATCTTGGTCCCAAAATACAGGTGAGTAGGAATCGGAGAAGTTAATTACCTTGAAAGTGATAATTTAGAAGTAAAACCAATTTTTTTTAAAATATCTCATGCTAAATCCTCTACTCTGTGGTTCCTATGGTTACATGAAAATGAAATTATGTAGGAAATTATTTAAGGTAGAAGCAACTGCAGTGAGTCCTTTTGTAGAAAAAACAATTTTTATTAAATTTATGAATCTAAAATCTTCTAAAAAAAAACTTTAATTAGTTTCTTTTAGTCATGTAAGAACAAATTTAAGTGAAGGAGAGTTTAACTCTAAAAAGTATTTTATTTTTGACTTTTTGAATTGTTTGAATTAGAACTGTTTGACTAAACTGAATAGCTTGAAATAGAAATGTTTTTCACAATTAAACTGTACTTACATTTAAATTGCGCACTAATACTAAACTGAATAGTTTGAAATAGAACAATTTTCATAAAAATGGATTTGGCGTTAAATAACCTACTAAGGTTGATATGCCATAAAACCCAAACAACCAATCAACCTAACCTCTAGGCATAAAAATAACACAAGACAGGTGGTCATGGATTGAGAGTTGGATTTTTAACGGCATAAGTAATTCTTCCTATATGTGCACTCAATTTTCACACTAGCCAGTCGGCTGGAGCTATAAAATACGCCGATGCACCCTCTATTAGAGCCACCTGTTGGCCGTGGGTGGTGACACGCAACTTTGGCCCTTACTTGGTCTGACGGGCAGTTAGATAGTCCCGACCCGATTAATCGGCCGGTCATGTCAAGCCCTAACACCGATATGTTTCATCCCGACCGTACTGTTAAATCTGCACTCGCAGCTTGTTCCTAAACCTTATCTTTTAGGTGATAGAAAGCGGTGACTGAGGGTCAATTGCGTTGAGAGAATAAGAATTTGACCAGTGCTGAGAACCTAAAATTGGCGACTGCTCGGACACCTACCCTCAGCTCGAGTTTTCTGGTCACGTATCCCCGTTTCAACCAAAGAGAATAGGTTTCCCCTTTAGTACATTACCAACACAAGTTGGACTCCGTAGTGAGTGGTGGAACGCTGGGCAAGCGAAAAATAGACAGCATTTATGGCGTCTACAAATACAAAGAATTAAACAAAACCTCTCAGAATTATACTCGGAGAATGAGGCAGCAGACTTCCCCATATACATTGTTATTGAATCTTTGGAGGAGGTCTGCCAAGCCAAATTCTCGCCATTCCTTGTTTTCTTAAGTTTTCGGGCTAACCCTTGTAGATATTACTTTTTCTATTAGGAAAGGCAACTTGCTTGTCAAGGTAGACACTGGCAGAAAAGGTTAAAAATAAAATGCAGAACCTACACACATGAGAAACTAAACACTTCCAAGGAAGTTATCAGGAGTAGGGAGTTGGCATTGGCTACAGAAAAGGAGATAGTATCAGTCCAGGGAAAAATAGGGAGTTACAAATAATAGAATAATCATCATCTGGTTAGGGAGAGATCCAACGTTGTAGATCAAACAAAAACACTCGTAGGATTTATCTCTCCAACTCGAACTACCCCTAAAAGGGAAAAATCTCCATCAAAACATTGCCCAGTCGGCTTGGGCTGTAGAATACACCGACTGCTTCTCTGCAGAGGGGTGAGACCCCACGCCCAACGAGTGTCCTGAATATGACACAAAACAATCTGATGGTGAGGTTCCAGCAATGCTGGAGCTTTGGGGAATGCGGAGTACCCCTTCATTGCCATCGCTCCCAGGTCCACTCTGGCCCAGAGTGGTAGCACCTGATAGGGCCCTATCTATGGGTTAAATAGAATTAACAGCATACTTATGTTAAAATGAATTGTTTGAGTAAAACTGAATAGTTTGAAATAGAAATGACTTTTAAAATTAAACCGTACTTACATTTAAACTGCGTGCTTATGCTTAACTGAATTATTTCAAATAGAACTGTTTTTCGACATTAAAACGGTATTTACACTTAACCGAATTGTTACATACAACTGCTTGAATAGTTTGAAATGGAAATGTTTTTGACCATTAAACTGTGTACTTATGCTAAACTGAATTTACATAAAAATGGATTTGGCATTAAATAACCTACAAAGGTTGATATGCCATAAAACCCAACAAACCTTCATTGCCATCGCTCCCATGTCCACTCTGGCCCGGAGTGGTAGCACCTGATCGGACCCTGTCTATGGGTTAAATAGAACTAACAGCATACTTATGCTAAAATTAATTGTTTGAGTAAACTGATTAGTTTGAAATATAAATGTTTTTGACAATTAAACCGTACTTACATTTAAACAGTTATGTTTAACTGAATTATTTCAAATAGAACTGTTTTTCGAAATTAAAACTGTATTTACACTTAACTGAAGTGTTACATATAACTGCTTGCATAGATTGAAAAAGAAATGTTTTTGACAATAAAACTATAATTATGCTAAACTGAATTGTTTTAAATAGAACAGATTATTAATGCAAAAATGGATTTGGCGGTTAATAACCTACAAAGGTTGATATGCCATAAAACCCACCAAAACAAACCATCAAAATAGCCGTTACATAAATCACCAATCTGTCCACCAAAATGCATTAAAAACAGACTAAAAAACTTGTCTCCCATAAAACCTGAACTTAAACAAAAATAACAAGCTCCCATTAGCTAAACTTCGAAAATACAGATGAACACCAAAGTGAACAAGGAAAGACCAGGAAGAACATTCAAAATGTCCTCAAGAACAAAGTCGCCAATAAGAATCAAACAATCCAATGCTCAGGGATCAACAAAGCCCCTACAAAGGACGTATAGTATAGAAAGTATGGATAGCGACACAGACCGCCTAGTTGCCAGCCTTAATCTTGAAGAAATAATCAATAACTACAATACTTGAAACCACTTAACTGTGAGCAAACTTATAAGCTCAATCATTTTTTAAATTGTTAAATCTCTTACATATCAAGCATATCTATTTAAATGTGTGCAAATAAATGACTGATAGTTAAATTCTTACGAGAGTTGCTATGTAACAGTAAGATTTTAATGTGTGCAAACAAACGAGGAAAAGTAAATAGAATGATTTATACTGGATAGAAATGCTTGAAATGTTAACTATGAAGGAAAATGAGATCAGGTTTGTTTAAAATGTTATAAGAAAAACTTGTTTGAATTAGAACTGTTTGAATAAACTGAATAGGCTGAAATAGAAATGTTTTTGACAATTAAACTGTGTACTCATGCTTAACTGAATTGTTTGAAATAGAACTATTTTTCTAAAAATGGATTTGGCGTTAAATAACCTACAATGGTTGATTGGGATTTTATGGCATATCAACCTAAGTGTGTCCTGGATACGACACTAAACAATCTGATCATGCGGCTCCTGTAATGCAGGGGTTTGGGGAATGCAGAGTAATCCTTTATAACCACTCCGGGCCAGCGTGGACCTGGGAGCGATGGCAGTTTTACTTAACCCATAGATTGGACGCTACCAAGTGCTGTTTGAAATTTAAACTGTGTACAATTAAATAACTTATGCAAAACTGAATTGCTTGTAATAATCATTGATCATTTAACTGTTTAAACAAATGACTGATGTTTAATTGAGTTGGTTGGTTGGTTGGGTTTTATGGCATATCAACCCTTGTAGGTTATTTAATGCCAAATCCGGTTAATGCGTATATTACATGATTTACCCAAGTATTGCAATGTATCACGAACATCTACATATCTTTACAGACAGCTCCAAGGACAATTTTAAAAAATTGCATGCGCAGCAGTTTTAAATAAAACAATTCTAAAAAGGCTCTTTCAAAGGAAAGTTTCATCTTTTCAGTTGAATCCCGTGTAATAGACCGAGCACTCAAATTTCTCAGCTCATGTTTTCTCTTTTGTAATGATGTTAACATATTTTCAGACTCGCTCTTTGTCTTACAATCATTGAATAATTAAAAAAAAAAACTTGTGTACCCACTTATCATTAAACTGTTGAGTAGAGTAGACTCAATGTCAAACCGTAAGGAAATGCTTATATGCTGGATCCTTAGCCACATAAGTGTGAGATGAAATGAAAGAGCAGACTGGGCATCGAAATAGGCCTAAGATTTTACCCCACCCGATTTGGAATTTATGGATTTTGTGTTTCATCACAGTTGGCTGAGGCTATAGAATACACCAACTGTTTCTCTGCAGAGGGGTAAGACTCTCCTCACCCAACGAGTATCCTGGATATGAAGCACCCTGTCGGCTGGGTCTGTAGAATAGCCCGACTGCACCTCTGCAGAGGAGTATGACCCCTCCCACAATGAGGCCGTGGTTGGCGACCCGTAAGGCGCTAGGACGGATCCCTGGTGGTTAAGCAGTCATTAATCCGGTGACAGAGTGGTCAATGGCTTGCAACACATCACTTTAGCCCTTACTTGGTCTGACGTGAGGTCGGATTGGGCCCGATCCGATCAATCGGCTGGTCATGTCAAGCCCTAGCAAATATATATTTTTATCCCGACTGTACGTTTAAATCTGCACTTTCGGCAAGTTCCCAACCATTATCTGATAATTGCTAAAAGGCGGTGGCTGAGGGTCAATTGCGTTGAGAATAGGAATTTGACCAGTGCTGAGAACTTGAAATTGGCAACGGCTCGGAAGCCTATCCTCAACTCGAGTATACTGGTCGCGTATCCTCCGTCTCAACCAAGGCGAATGGGTTACCCCTTTGGTTCATTCCCAACTCAAGTTGGGCTCCGTGGTGGGTGGAGGACCGCAGGGCCAGCTAAAAATATACAGTATATATGGCGTCTTCAAACAAAAAAACTAAACGAAACCTCTCGGAATCAGACTCGGAGAATGAGGCAGCAGACTTCCCCAGATTCATTATTATTGAATCTTTGGAGGAGGTATGATTAGCCAAACTCTCACCTTTCCTCATAGAAAAAGTAATATCTACAAGAGCTAGTCCGAAAACTGTTAAGAAAACAAGAAATGGTAACTTGCTTGTCGAGGTAGACAGCCGGAGACAGGCAGAAAACATTAAAAATAAAAAAGTTTCATTCGACCAAATGCAGGGCGTATCCGCATGAGAAACTCAACACTTCCAAGGGAGTTATCAGGAGTAGAGAGTTGGCATTGGCTACAGAAGATAGCATCAGCCCTGGGAAAACAGGGAGTTACAAATATAAAGAGAATATCCATTAAAAAAAGGTGAACAACGAATCCAAACCAACACTTACATCCTAACATTTAATAAACCCCAAACTCCAAAAGAGGTGAAGATCAGCTATTGTCTTGAGAGAGTTGAGCAGTATGTCCCAGCTCTCCTGAGGTGCTTCAAATGTCAGAAATTTGGACACCACAGGGAAGCCTGTAGAGGACGACAGACATGTTCCAAATGCGGTGAAAAGGACCCGGACCATGCAGAGGAAGATTGCTTAAAAGAAACACGATGTGCAAACTGCCAACAAGATCATCCGGCTTACGCAAGAACTTGTCATCATCATCATGTCGCGCCGCCAGCGCGGATATCCTTGACCCTCTCTCGCCATTTCTCCCTATCATTCATCGCCTCCGGCAGGTCTTCAGGGTTACATCCTGTGTCCTCACATAGTTGCTGTATGTATGTTCGTGCTGGTCGTCCCACTCTTGCACATCCATATGTGGGGGTCCACAGGAGTACATCGCTTATGAGCTCGTCCTTGCTTCTCCAGCTCGACGAACCAGACAAGAACTTGTACTGTTTACCAAAAAGAAAAAGAAATTATTGAGGTCAAACACAAGAGGAATGTTTCCTTCCTGGAAGCTTGGAGAATTGTAGGGAGCTATATGGGAGAAAGCAGCTACGCCTCCGTGGCACGGAAGGCGAATAGAACCAATGACGACACCAAATATAGAACACTTGTGGAGAAATTGCTCAAGTTGGAAGCCAATGATTGGCCAAAGTTTCAGGAGCACCTGAAAAAACTACATTCGGATGAATTTTACCAAGCACCAGCTCAGCAACAAGTTGCGAATGGGGAGAGATCCAATGTTGTAGTTCAAACAAAAACGCACATAGGATCTATCACTCCAACACGAACTACTCCTAAAAGTGCAAAATCTCCATCAAAACAGCCGTTACATAAATCACCAATACGTCCACCAAAAAGCATTAAAGATAGACAAAAAAACCTGTCTCCCATGGGACCTGAACAACTGAAATAAAAATCACAACTCCCCATTAGCCAAACTACGAAAATACAAATGAACACCAAAGTGACTAAGGAAAGACAAGGAAGTACATTCAAAATACCCTCAACAACAAAGTCGCCTATAACAACCAAACCATCCAATTCTCAACAACCAACAAAACTTCTACAAAGGACGTATAGTATAGAGAGTATGGATAGCGACACAGACCGCCTAGTTGCCAGCCTTAATCTTGAAGAAATAATCAAAAACTACAACACTTGAAACCACTTAACTGTCGGCAAACTTATAAGGTCAGTCACTTTTTTGAACTATTAATCTCTAAGATATAATGCATAATTATTCAAATCTGTGCTAACGAATGACTGTTAAATTCTTATTGTTACATATAAACTCTTGTAATAATTTAACTGTGTGCAAACAAATGAGGAAAAGTAAATGGAATGATTTATGCAGCCTGCATATTTATGCCAAACAATTGTTTCTTATGCTAAACTGAATTATTTGAAATAGAACTGTTTTTTTACATTAAAACTTTACTTATACTAAACTGAATTGTTATATTACTGCTTGAATAAACTGAATTGTTTGAAAAAGAAATGTTTTTGACAAGCTGTATACTCATGTTAAACTGAATTGATTGAAATAAAACTGATTAGTTACATAAAAATGGATTTGGCGTTAAATAACCTACAAAGGTTGATATGCCATAAAACCCACCAAACCAACCAACCAACCAAATCAACACTTCCAAGGGAGTTATCAGGAGTAGAGAGTTGGCATTGGCTACGGAAGATGAGATAGCATCAGCCCTGGGAAAACAGGGAGTTACAAATATAAAGAGAATCTCCATTAGAAAAAGCGAACAACGAATCCAGACCAACACTTACATCCTAACATTTAATAAGCCCCAAACTCCAAATCTCTCAAGACAATAGCCGATGTTCACCTCTTTTGAACAGTTCGTCCCAGCACCTCTGAGGTGTTTCAAATGTCAGAAATTTGGACACCACAGGGAAGCCTATAGAGGACGACAGACATGTGCCAAATACGGTGAAAAGGACCCGGACCATTATCTTTGCCCTGTCGGCTGGGACTGTAAAACACACTGTTTCTCAGCTTGCCCAGTCGACTGGGACAGTAGAATACACCGACTGCTTCTCTGCAGAGGGGTTAGACTCCCTCACCCAACGATTTCATGGCCATTACTCCCAGGTCCACTCTGGACCGGCGTGGTAACACCTGATCGGGCCCTATGTATGGGTTAAATAGAACTAACTACATACTTATGCTAAACTGAATTGTTTGAAGTAGGGCTGTTTAATTGTCAAAAACATTTCTATTTCAAGCTATTCAGTTTAGTCAAACAGTGTACTAACATTTAAACTGCATGCTTATGCTAAACTGAATTGTTTGAAATGAAACTGCTTTGACATTAAAACTGTACTTACACTAAACTGAATTGTTTAATATAGGACTGTTTTGAAATTTGACTGTGTATAAAGAAAATCTATACTTATACTAAACTGAATTAGCTGAATTAGAACTCTTTGAAAAAACTGAATAGGTTGAAATGGAAATGTTTTTGACAATTAAACTGTGTACCTTGCCCAGTCAGCTGGGGCTGTAGAATACACCGACTGCTTCTCTGCAGAGGGGTAAGACCACCCCCAACGAGTGTCCTGGATATGACACAAAACAATCTGATGATGAGGTTCCAGCAATGCTGGAGCTTTGGGGAATGCGGAGTACCCCTTCATTGCCATCGCTCCCAGGTCCTCTCTGGCCTGATGAGGGTCCTATCTATGGGTTAAATAGAACTACGTGCTTCTTTCACTATACTGATTTTTGCATTTAAACTGCATATTAATGCTAAACTGAATTGTTTAAAATAGAACTGTTTTGACATTGGAACTGCGTACTAGTGCTGAACTGAATTGCTCGAAATAGAACTGTTTTTGACGTCTAAACTGTATACTTATGCTGAACTGAAATATCTGAAATAAAACTGTTTGACATTTAAAACTGTGTATTCACCAGTCAGCTGAGGCTGTAGAATACACTGACTGCACTTCTGCAGGGGGGTAAGACCCCCCCCTAAAGAGTGTCCTGATATGACACTAAACAATCTGATGGTGAGGTTCCAGCAGTGCTGAAGCTTTGGGGAATGCGGAGTACCCCTTCATTGCCATCGCTCCCAGGTCCACTCTGGCCCGGAGTGATAGTACCTGATAGGGCCCTATCTATGGGTTGAATAGAACTAACAGCATACTTATGCTAAAATGAATTGAGTAAACTGAATAGCTTGAAATAGAAATGTTTTTGACAATTAAACCGTACTTACATTTAAACTGCGTGCTTATGCTTAACTGAATTATTTCAAATAGAACTGTTTTTCGACATTAAAATTGTATTTACACTTAACTGAATTATTGCATATAACTGCTTAAATAGTTTGAAATGGAAATGTTTTTGACAATTAAACTGCGTACTTATGCTAAACTGAACTGTTTTCAATAGAACAGATTATTTACATAAAAATAGTTTAGGTTTGTTTGGTTTGGTTTTATGGCATATCAACCTTTGTAGTTTATTTAACGCCAAATCTGTGTACCCATGCTAAACTGAATTGTTTGAAATAGAACTGACTATTTGCTTAAAAATGGATTTGTCGTTAAATAACCTACAACGGTTGATATGCCATAAAACCCAAACAACCAACCAACATATCAACCCTTGTTGGTCATTTAATGCCAAAAACCCAACCAACTAAACTTCATCTGTCGGTGAGGCTACAGTTCAGGAGCAATAGGAAGTGGAAAGTACAACTTCATTGTCATTACTCCTAGTTCCACTTTGATCTATTCGATCGTACAGTGACTGGTACTACCACTCCTGATAAATTTTGAAATTATTTGTATTAACAGTTAAATGTTAGCAAACATTCCTATCTAACACAATGTGTGCAATTAACTTCAAGTGACCGTGAACAAATTCAGTCATATGGTTACAAGTAGCTAATCGGAATAATTACTTGATACCATATGATTGTTAGTATTAGATAAGAATACTTGAAACCAAACGAATGTGTACAAATTGTGTTAATATGCCATTAAATAAAGAAACAAACTATTAACTTTTGTGGGTTATTTAATGTCATTAACCTATAGCTGCAAGAATAAAGGCTTTCAAAACCTTTCTGAAGGGTACTAATCCGAAAGTGAACATAATCCTCTTTACCAACCCCTCCGCTCGGGCAGGATATGACACAAGGTCAATTTTTAAGCGGAGTTTAACAGGTTTGAATTCAGAGTTTTTCTTCTCCTAGACAAGTTGCCTCATCAAGGCTGAAGAACCCAGTCTGTCCAACTATTTACCCATAGCTGAAGGGAGAATAATTGGATTCATATCTTTCCCAAGGGTATTAGTGCTATGTGAAATGCAATCAGTTTCGTCCAGGATTTGAACTTGAGTCGCCGTGTCCATTTCCTACGACGATAACCATTACGCCAAGGGCACCTCCGTTTAATTAACACTCGAATTTATAATAGAAATAATTACTTAACCATATTATTTGTATTGAATAGGAATACTTGATATAACAATGTATAAAAACAATTTTTTTTTTTTTAATAAATAAAATAACTACACACAAAAATGTAAATATACGTGTTTGTAAGCGACCTGATTGTACGAGTTGACATGCCGTTAAAATCAGTTACACATTGTTGCAGACTCTCAACCAAAAAAAAATTCATAGCTGGTGAAAATTCATGGGACTACGTGGAAATTTTTTACGGCTGAAAAATTGCAATAGATAACAGGAAACATAACACTTTTCTTGGGGGAATCATTACTTTCAGAGCATGGCTTGTATAAAGAGCTATAATTCTAGATGTCACAATTTTTTTTCAACGAAATTGTATATAGCAGTAAAGTTATTTTATTTTTACTTACGTAATAAAATCTGAAGTCTGGCGATGTCAGACATGTGTTCCGGTAATTTGATACTACGCTGAAATATAAAAGGAATCTCTATTCTGTAAATAATTCTAATTCCTGGAACTTCCTTTTGGACTCTTTTCCACCAGGGACCATCTGGATATCCATCTCCAACCAAATAGATGTTCGCTTGAGGCATCATTCTTCGAATACTGACGACACTTAGAAAATTGAGAAATGTGAAGTTATAATCACCGAAGATCACATAGAAAAAATTCAGAGGCACCAAATTTTTCTGGTATTCTTCAATAGGAACTAAGCATTCCTCGGGATGTATTTTATTTCCTGATTGCACCCGATAGAGCCAGCATAAAATATCCAAGCGGTCCAGTGGCAGATCAAATCCTTCCAGAGAGAATGTAGCGTCACTTTGTTGTATGAGTGACAACAGGAAAAGTTTACTCGGGTGTTTGAAGTCAGGTGGATGTACCGTTGTGTGGATACTGCGCCGAGCAAACGACTGCTTCTTGATTTTGGGAAGCTGGGGAAGGTGCTGGATAAGGTAAAAGCCTACCAAACCGCTGACCATGCATAGAATTAAAAGATGGATAAATGACAATCGCATTTCGTTCGTCTGTAAAATCTGAAGCGATCGAACGTCCTCCAGCTTTTTATATAAAAAAAAATCTGACAAATGACTTGTTTTTACTTTATCTTGTTTTATTACTGCAGCATGGACACTAGCCACGCCTACAAAAGAGCTCCAAAAGGTATTGAGAAACGGAGCAGAGATTGGCTCGCTTGAATACTATCCGATTAATTATTTTTCATTGAAATCGGACAAAATCAGTGCCAATCAGGTCATTATTATTCGATAACTATTCAATTTTTTTTTTTTTTTTTTTTTTTCAGATGAACACCTTAACACTGTAACTGATTCGACCTTTTATATTTGAAAAATTCGACGTTTTCTTTTCTTCTCCCACAGATCAATTAATTGCACTTCAATTAATTACTTTCAAGTCCGGAAAAAAAGGCACAAAAAAAGCTCATTCTTCTTTTATATTAAACTCAATTCAGAACAATCCCAATTGAAAATTACAACTAAAAACACCGGTAATTTTTTATATTACACCCATCTCCCTTTTCGGTAAAATCAGTGTTTTATTTTCTGATGTATTTTGAACGAATCTGACCTTCAAAAGAGTCAGAGATTATTTGTTTTTTAGTTAACCCAGCTTGATTAGAATCGAGAGTTCTCTGGTGAGGGAGCGACTGTTAACCTTAACGGTCAGCAGCGCACGCGTATACGAACACAGATTTCTAGTAGGAGACAGCAGCAGCAGGAGGAGGAAGAATTCGGCCAGAGATTTAAAAAGAAAATAAACTAACGAGAAAAATTTATAGCTCATTTGTAACGATTTATGTATATGTGAACTGTTTTAGAGATGTCTCGGAATATCGAGATCGACTTAATGCCCAGCCTTACTTTATGATGTTTGAGACAGGTATAATAATTCCAAAATTTCAACTTTAAATTTCCTTAACTCGATAACTTTTACTAAAAGAATTTTGGTAATGTAAATTAATTCAAAATTGTAACTGGAAATTTCTTCTTACAAAGGAATTAAGTTTAAATCTCTTATTTTACATTTGTAAAATTGATTTTGAAATTTTAAAAAGAAAATGAAGTTAGCCCTGATTTTTAGTTTAATTTTCATTAAGCATACATCGTGGACGCCTTGCAACTCCACGTTTTATTGTAAATCCGACTGACATTAATCAATGGAAAGTATACGATTACGACACTATCTACGATCTATGCCGGTTTCATGGGCTTGTATTCAGTAATGTGTGTGTGTGCTCGCAGTGGATTGATAAAAAAATCTCTAAAGCATCAAACGAGCAGTGTGCAGTGTCGACTAATAAATCAAGGAGATATTAACAGTAAAACCTGGTACTGCTGTATATGCAACAAATAAAACGAGTATTCGTCACTGTAGTTGGGTCGAAGACAGGAAATAAATAGGGATATTTTCAGTTAAAATTTTGTTTTATGTTGATAAAATCAAAACTGCTTCATACAGACTGAAAGGCTAGAGTTACCCATCTCAAAGTTCTTAACTTGTTTGAGAAGACTTAATCTTGTAAATTTTACGGGAATTAATGACTCTACAAGTCTCTCTTAGATTAAATATTTTTTCAAAAGACTTTCCCCTTAAAATAAGAACGAATAATTCTAGTTCACTTGAAACTGGGTCGATAAATTTGTCGGGTTTTGATATCAAAGACCGTACAGTCTGATTATCTGAACATTTAAGACCGCTAACTAAACACCAAACTTTGTAAAACATTGTTAGCTGAGCTGAGTGTGTTCGATTCTCATTGTCATTTACTTTGGATGCACCATTCTTCAGCCAAATCTAAGACTACACAAAAAAATGTTCAAAAATTAGTTCTATCGAACATTATCCTTTGTGCAAGAATAAGCTGGACTGAGTACAAACTATCACAAAAAAAATTCAACTGGAACAAAGATTTTTAAAAATATAACATTAAAAGTATTTATTTTCTAGACTAGTTCGTTAACCATCACGCAATGGCTTGGCGATTTTTATTGCTTTAGATATTAAGAAATTGGTCTCAAAATCAGAACGAAAAGAAACATTACAGTTCCATGTGTGAATTTATTTATATATATATATATATATATATATATATATATATAAAATCACTCATAAATTCACACATGGAACTGTAATGTTTCTTTTCGTTTTGATTTTGAGACCAATGTCGTAGTCGTGTGTGTGTATATATATATGAGAGAGCGAGTGATCTTATGTATATATATATATATATATGTATACCTTAGTCAGTCACAATAGTCTCAATTGTCTTGGAATGGCAATAAGTTATATACTGAGATCTCATATCAGTTCAGTATTAAACGAGTACTAAAAATATCTAAATGAGATAATGTACCGACTGAAACTTAAAAGAATATAGATGATGTTTCAATGAGAAACCAAATATTGAAATCTTTTTGTCATTATTTTAACTGGTTGTTGCTGTTAAGGACCGATATCAAACAGTTGTTTAAAAAATTCAAAATAACTTTTGTAAAAGTTTTCCGATAGGATTAATGAAGATCTAGATTGTGTCTAAGAAAATGATTATCCCATGTCTCCCAGCAGAAAAATTAGAATATCGACACAATGCGATATTTTCGCGGAACGGACTTTTCTTTCTCACAATGCAAGTCGCAGTTCTGTTACCGAACTTTTGTAAAGATTCACAGTGGCAATTGAGTGCGCTCTGATATATTCAACATTTTGCAGTTTTAAATAGTTACCCATAGATCTAGTTTAAAAACTAATTCAACTTATGTCAGATACATGAAAAGGAAAAATATCCGTATAATCATTTAAAGATACGATGTAAATATAAGATAATTGAATAGTACCAGTAGATTATATTGCATTCTAAGTGTGTATATATATATATATATATATATATATATATATATATATATATAAAGCCCAAATATGATCTTCGCCTTAAAAATGTTTGATTTATGCTGCCTGCATATTTATGCCAAAGGAGAATTGCTTCCTATGCTAAACTGAATTATTTGAAATAGAACTGTTTTTGACATTGTACTTATACTAAACTGAATTGTTATATAACCGCTTGAATAAATTGAATTGTTTGAAATAGAAATGTTTTTAACAAGCTCTGTACTCATGCTAAACTGAACTGTTTGAAATAGAACTTATTAGTTACATAAAAATGGATTTGGCGTTAAATAACCTACAAAGGTTGATATGCCATAAAACCCAATAAACCAAACCAAACCTTTAAAATGTTAAAAATAATTCAAGCAGATATTAGGTTATTTTTTAAAGTCTTCCATACTTATCATGAAATGTACGTAACACTCTTATATGTATATACGTTATAATGTTTTTTTTTTTTTTTTTAAAGCTCCGTCTATCTATAAGATAAGGATACCAAGTATAAATACAATAATTTTTGTAAATGTCCATTGAACTTTTTATTTTAACAATGATAAACTATCATATTATTCAAGGCTCAACAACTGAGATAAATTAAATTTTTTCATGTACGTACTAGTAATATGTAGATAAATCAGAAACGAATATACAGCGAGATTATATTTTCCAAAATATTATTCTTCAATAAATATAAACGATTGTTTTTTTATTTAAAATTTGTTAAATATATTTTTATAAACGATTTTTTAAAAGTATATTTATTTGTTAAATATATTATTTGGTTAAATATATTAGTTTGTTGAACATATTAATTTGTTAAAATTATTTTTAACTTTTTGCGCGATTTTAAAAAATTTTGATTCGCATCAAATGACTCAAATGGGTTGATACGCCGTTAAATAAAACGACCAACCAAATCTTCATTGGTATTCCATAAATTAGTCTTGAATATTATTTATTGAAAATTAGAGACAATGCAGTTATCCTTTAAGATAAGAACAAAAATTGTACGTCTGTCTTTCGTTTATAATAGAAATTCACAAGATTACTAAGAATCAATTGTTATCGATTGAAAATAAATACGTATCAGTTGTTTTCTCTTGGCTTATTTCTCTCAAAGAAAAAATACAAAGGAAAAAAAAGGTTGATATGTCCTAAAACTCAACTAACTAGGGAGAAAAAAAATCATCTTTGGAATATCTTTAGCTAAAATTGAGATTTATAAATTAATCCTGGAAAATATATCGCGAATTCAGACTCCATGAAATATACGGTTATTTTCAAGACGTTACTTTTAGAAAATAATTATTTAGTCTGAAGGGCTTCTTGAGAGAAATAAAATCATACCAAAACCTATAAATGTTAAAACATTATCAATACCATAAAAAATAATTCGAAAAAAATCTCAGAAGATTTTAACATGTTTAAAGGAAATCGAACAAAAATTCTAATACTAAAACTGTAAATACTAATGAACGTGATTCCCTAACCTCTAGGCATAAAATAGCCCTAAACAGGTTGACATACTGTTAAAATCAATCAATGTTCGATAACAGTAACTTTGAAATTCATTTTAATTCATCGTATTTTGTTAATCAGGTATTAAACTTGAAAATTTCAATCGGTTTAAAAGTTGTTTTTTTTCTGTTCAATAAATGTAAAGTCTTTAAATCCCTGTAATCTTGGATCAAATTGTTTAAAAAAAGAAAATGTTTTCGTATACTCACTTTTTTTTATTCTCTTCTCATGTCTAAATCCTGTTTATACAAAAAATCTTTTTTTTATAAAAATATTTTTTTAATTAAAACGGAATCGAACTGCATGTTTGTTATAAGGTTACTAAATAAATATCAAAATTAGTTTGAATCCTTCAGCAAATTTTCCACACACGTCGTAGATTTACACTTCCTGCTATACTTATAAAAAATGTTAAAAAATCGTGTATTAGTATATTTTTAAAGGATAAAAAAAAATGTCATTTAGCAATTTCACACAAAAATAGATCGGTTCCCACTTCGCAAAATTTTTTTTTTTTTTTAATTTTCAACATTAAAATAATTTGAATTAAACAGATTCAATCAATTTAGTCTATAGTTCCTTCTCTCTCTCAGTCATAGTCTCTGACGATTGTTTTGATCGTAACTCAAACAACCTTTTAAAAACAAAACGGTTCGAACTTCAATAAGAAAAAATAGTTTGATTTTTGTCTCTCGTTCGATTTGACAGAAGTGTAAATTTAGTTGATTCACAGTTATAAAGTTGTCCCCAACTATTTCCATTTGTTACATGCACTACTTTTAGTCGAATAAAAAAAGAGGCCATTGATTTTTCTTTCTCGCCTTTTGTTCTTTTCTACACATATAAAATGTAAACAGCTGCTAATGTCTGAATTCTGCGCCGAACATAGCTTTTTTTTGTGTGAGAAAGAACGGTGAGATGAATAGTTAAAAAGAAACGGCCAATCCCCCATATTCTTTCCTTTCAGTGCTTTCCTATCTTTCATGGTTTACTTCATTGATGATCAATTTCTTTCTCCCTCGCTCAATTGTTGCCTTTTTATAATTTTTTTAGGCCTCTAGCCAAATTTACCGATAAATAACTAAAGGGAGGGTGCGATCTTCGCTACCTTTTTAAACTTAACTAGTTATACTCACAGACACAAAGATACTATATAAATATATATATAAACTACCCCTCCACATGAGCAGGACGCGACACAAGGTCACCCAAAGATACGATATTGTTCCATTCAGTATAAATTACAGTTCCTTTGGGATTTAGACTACTATATATGTACATATATTGAGAGGAATGGCAATGATTGGCTTGGTTGTCTGATTTTAACATCATGTCAATACGTTTAGGGTTATATTATGCCTTGAGGTTAGAGAATCGCGTTCATTATACTGTGTGTGTTGTTTAACAGTTCTCTAGCTCACATTTGTATCAAATAGTAATACTTGGAAACATACAACTGTGAACAAATTTGTCACGATATCAGGAAGTCAAATCTAATACTTGTCAAGAAATTATTTCTATTAAATTCTAATAACCATATGGTTTTAATATCGTTTTCTTATCTACACATTATTAAAGTTTTACTTAGAACCGTGACCACTCAATAGGAGAATGCAAAAACACACACAGATGTGCAAACTGTGGTGGAGACCACTCGGTATATGCAAAACATGCGAAAAAGAGAAAGCGAAATCTTATCCATAAAATATACCAGAAACATATCTTTCCTAGAAGCACGAAAGATAGTGAGGTTACTGCTTGTAGCATCAACTAATCCGTACAGAAGCTGCAAACAAGTACCTGAATCTGGTCGAAAAATTACTACAGCTTGGACCAAATGAATGGCCTAACATTATTAAAAATATAAGATCCAAACTAGAGGAATCAATGGTAAAAAAACAAAAGATCAAAAAGAACTAAGAGAGGAAAAACGCATCAAGGTCCCGTCCACCCAACCGGATACTTCCACCTCCCCCCAAAAAATACAAAAATAGATAATGAAAAACCATCGGACTATATTGAACATCCAAGGAAAATAGTCCTGGCCTGAAATCAATCAAACCCAATCAATCAACCGTTGAAACCAATCAAAAATCCAGGGGAAAAATCCCCAGTCAAAAAGAATGAACGTCCAAGAAAAATAAAACTAAACCTGACACCAAATAGATTCGAAGGACTAGAAGTAATGGATATAGCTGAAAAACAATCAGAAACCAACAAACCAATCAAACAAAAACCGCTAAATGACAAAACATAAACTCTATCAACCACGGGTCAAGAAATAATCCAGTGGAATTGCGAGGATTAAAAGCAAATATTGAATTGCCACTATTACTAACAGAAGAATGTCCTTCAATTATCTGCTTCCAATAAACCTTCCTGAAAGAAGATGACAACATTAATATCAGGAACTATAAGATGTTTATTTTCGCCCATGATTCCGGAGGGGCATTGGTTCTGATGCGAAACGATATACCACACAGTAAAATAAATATAACAAACATCCAAGCAGTTGCTATTAAGGCTACAATGTATAAAGCAGTGAACATATGTTCAGTATATATTCCACCAAGCGATGACTTTAACAAAAATGAATTAAAGAAGCTGATTGGTCAATTGCCCAGACCTTTCATCCTATTAGGTTTGGTTTGGTTTGGTTTGGTTTTATGGCATATCAACCTTTGTAGGCTATTTAACGCCAAATCTATTTTTATGTAAAAATCAGTCCTATTTCAAACAATTCATTTTAGCATGGGTACACAGTTTGTCAAAAACATTTCTATTTTAATCTATTCAAGCAGTTATATATAACAATTCAGTTAAGTGTAAGTACAGTTTATATGTCAAAAAACAGCTCAATTTCAAATAATTTAGTTAAGCATAAGCAGGAAGTTTAAATGCAAGTACAGTTTAATTGTCAAAAACATTTCTATTTCAAACAATTCCGTTTAGCATAAGTATGCCGTTAGTTCTATTTAACCCATAGATAGGGCCCTATCAGATGCTACCACTCCGGGCCAGAGTGGACCTGGGAGCGATGGCAATGAAGGGGTACTCCGCATTCCCCAAAGTTCCAGGACTGCTGGAACATCACCATCAGATTATTTAGGGTCATAACAGGACACTCGTTGGGGGGGGTCTAACCCCTCTGCAGAGGTGCAGTCAGTGTATTCTACACCCCTAGCCGACTGGGCAATACACAGAGGTAAATGTCAAACAGTTTTATTTCAGTTCAACATAAGTACACAGTTTAGACGTCAAAACAGTTCTATTTCGAGCAACTCAGTTCAGCACTAATACGCAGTTCCAATGTGAAAACAGTTCTATTTTAAACAATTCAGTTTAGCATATATACGCAGTTTAAATTCCAAAAATAGTGAAAGAAGCACAGTTTAGTTCTATTTAACCCATAGATAGGACCTTTATCAGGTGCTACCACTCCGGCCCAGAGTAGACCCGGGAGCAATGGCAATGAAGGGGTACTCCGCATTCCCCAAAGCTCCAGCATTGCTGGAACCTCACCATCAGATTGTTTAGTGTCATATCCAGAACACTCGTTGGGGGTGGGGTCTTACCCCTCTGCAGAGAAGCAGTCGGTGTATTCTACTGCCCCAGCCGACTGGGCAAATCCTATTAGGGGACTTCAATAGTCACAATACCCTCTGGGGATGTAAAGACACAAATAAAAAGGGTAAAATGCTAGAAAAGGTAATCAATGAAAATGATATGTGCCTACTTAATAATGTTGCATTTACATAGATCAATGACTGAGTGATTTTCACTAGGTGGGTTGGCACAAGTATATGCGACCCCACAGCTTGTATGGTCTTTGCTTGGAATGTGTATGATGACACGTGTGGTAGTAATCACTTCCCAGTCTTGATCCAAAGCTCAGAAACCAGCAGTGAAAAAGCACCCCGCTGGAAGTTAGACAAGCCCAACTGGCAAATATTTAAGGAAAAATGTAAAAATAGGCTGACCCATATAGAGACAAACCACGATATAGTAGAGTACTTCACAGAAACATTAATTGAAATAGCAAAAGAGTGCGTTCCTAAAAATTCAACAACCAACAAACGTAGCAGACCCTGGTTCGACAATGAATGTCGAAAAGCGATCAGATTGCGAAGAGCTGCTCTAAAATGGTTTCAAAAACAACCCACTACTCCCAATCTGATAGAGTACAAGCTGAATAGGGCTTAAGCTCGCTGGGTGATAAAGGCAGCGAAAAAAGAATGCTGGCAAAAATATGTCAGCAGACTGAATTCCTCCTCTGAACCGAAAGCAAATTGCCGGTAAACATCAAGCAACACAAATTAAACACCTCTCCAAAAATAACTTCATCATAACTGATAAAAAGAATATTGCAGATTAGCTAGCTGAAACTTTTTCTCGAAACTCATCTAGTCAAAACTGCAAGCTAAAATTTATTACGGTCAAACAAAACGCGGAAAAGTACAAATTAAACTTTAAATCAAAAAACCTGGAACAATACAATAACCTGTTTTCATTAAAAGACACTATAAAAAGATCTCATAATACTGGATAATAATGGATGAAGTCCATTACGAGTTCTTGAGGCAGTTACCTTCAAAATCATTAAAACTACTTTTAAGAATATACAACAAATTTTGGACAGATGGTAAATTTCCGGATATATGAAGACAAACCACAGTAATAGTAATTCCAAAACAAAGGAAAGACAACTCAGACCAACAAAATTATAGACCAATTTCATTGACCAGTTGTTTGTGCAAAATAATGGAGAGGATGATAAATGATAGATTGGTTTGGTATTTGGAATCCAATGGTCTTATTTCTAATCTACAATGCGGATTCCGTAGTAAAAGATGTACAACAGACCACTTGGTTCGCCTGGAAACAGTTATAAGGGAGGCATTCATTAGGAACGAGCATCTCGCTGCTATTTTCTTTGATCTGGAGAAGGCCTACGATACTACGTGGAAATATGGAATAATGAGAGATATGCGTGATCTTGGACTGAGAGGTAGACTCCTATATTTTATCAGTGGGTTCTTATCAGACCGTAAATTTAAAGTCTGCATTGGATCTACTCTCTCTCTCTCTCTCTCTCTATGAAAAATCAGGAAGGAGTCCTTCAAGGTAGTGTACTATCCGTGACTCTGTTTAGCATTAAAATAAACAACATCACAAAATGTTTAACCCCTGGAGTTGACGGATCTTTATCCGTGGACGACCTGCTAATGTTACAGGTCAAAATATATAAATACTATTGAGCGTAAACTCCAACAATGCTCAGACAAGTTAAATAAGTGGGCAACAGAAAATGGCTTTAGGTTTTCTCGAACAAAAACTAAATGCGTGCATTTCTGTCATAAGAGAAAACTTCATAATGATCCATGCTTGAAACTTGAAAGGACAGAAATCCCTGTTGTAAATGAATATAAATTTCTGGGCTTAGTATTCGATAAAAAACTGACCATTATTCCCCACCTGAAGTACTTAAGGTCTAGTTGCAATCAAAGATTACAACTGTTACGTGTGACAGCCCACACAGAGTGGGGAGCAGATCGAGGAACTCTACCGTAATCCAGCTTTGATCTAATCAGTGACCTATATAATTTCAGTAGTTTTATATACCAGTTAGCTAGAAAGACCTATTTAAAAATATTTAATCCGATCTGCCATGGAGGCCTGAGGTTGGTGCTTGGAGCCTTCCGAACGTCTCCAATCGAAAGTCTATATACAGAAGCTAATGAGGCACCTGCAAATATAAAGAATAATAAATTAGCTACTCAATATTATGCCAAACTGAAATCGTTCCCTAGAAATCCTGCGTATAATGCTACATTCCATCTGAGATATGGTGAGTTATTCGAAAAAGGCTATAAAACCTTTTGGTCTTCGGATGAAATCGATGCTACAAGAATCTGAAATACCCGTTAAAAATATACATCAAGACATCTTTCCTGAAACGCCACCTTGGATTCTTGAAAAACCCGAAGTGATCCTCAAGTTGAATGGATTTCCCTAAACAAAAACTTATCCCAGCACTTATACCGAAAAATTTCATCATATTCTATTAGACTACCCCGAACATTTACACGTCTTCACTGATGGCTCGAAGGACCACAGTAGAACAGCATGTGCAGCTGTCTTAAATAAAATAATTCACAAAAAGCCTCTTCCAATGGAAAGCTCCATCTTACTGCAGAAATCTGTGCCATTGATCTTGCTCTTAACATCATATCAAAGAGCAAAGGTAAGAAATTTCTATCATTCTCAGACTCGCTTTCTATATTAACATCGCTGATCAATAAAAAGTTTGACAACCCACTAATCATTAAATTGCTAAGTAGATTAGACTTAATGTCTAGTCATAAAGAAATAGTTATGTTTTGGATCCCAAGCCACATTGGAGTGAGAGGAAATGAAAGAGCTGACTCGGCAGTCAAAGCAGCCTTCGGATGAAATCGATGCTACAAGAATCTGAAATACCCGTTAAAAATATACATCAAGACATCTTTCCTGAAACGCCACCTTGGATTCTTGAAAAACCCGAAGTGATCCTCAAGTTGAATGGATTTCCCTAAACAAAAACTTATCCCAGCACTTATACCGAAAAATATCTGTATACCGCATACTGACTTGAAACCCAGAATCAACAAATCATTATTCGCAAAATGGCAGCAACGCTGAAATAGCAACATCAACAACAAACTTATCCAAATCAAGCCCACTTTGCTTGAATGGAGACCAGCTTTCAGAAAATCAAGAAAGGAACAAGTCATTATATCTCGATTGCGTATTAGCCACACAAAACTCACTCACTCATACTCAAACAGGAACAGCCACCAGTGTTCAACATGTCAGACACCTTACACGATTAAACATGTTCCCGTGAAATGTGGAGCCTTTGCTAATGCTAGAAATCAATTTTTAAAAACCAGTAATATAAAAAATATATTTGAGAACTTCTGCATGGATGACGTTCTTTCTTTCTTGAGAGAGACAGGGTTATACTTAAAAATATAACACCTGGTTATAATTCTGAAGCAACTTATCAAACGACTAAGTACAAATGTTATTGATATATAGCAATCCTTGAAACCATTAAATTTCTGCAAGTAAAACTGGTTGTGAGAAATATAACCACTTGGTTATATAAACGAATTAAACTGACTCATGTTGGATAGAACCACTTAAAACCATTTACTTTTGAGTAAGAAAATAGTTGTGGTTTATTTTGGTAAGTTATCTACCGGATGTACCTTTGCAAATCATGTATACGTAATATATAAATATATAACATTTATGTAGGCTGGATTTGGACAAACTCTAAATATATATTTTTTTTTTATAAACAATCTTAATTTGGCTGATTAAAAACTTTATATATTTAACAAATTAATACATTTAATGAAATTTGTAAATTTGTTTACTTAATATTTGTTAGATATATCAATTTATTGAATATATAAACTTCTTGAAATTGATTTTTTTTTTTTTTTTTTTTTTTTTTTTTTTTTTTAGCGTTAGATTTTTCTTGAAATTCGATTAAATGATCCAAAATGGGTTGATACGCCGTAAAAAAAAACGACCAAGCAACCAGCAACCAGTTGAGAATGGGGAGAGATCCAATGTTGTAGTCCAAACAAAAACACTCGTAGGATCTATCACTCCAACACGAACTACTCCTAAAAGTGCAAAATCTCCATCAAAACAGCCGTTACATAAGTCACCAATCTGTCCACCAAAAAGCATTAAAAACAGACTAAAAAACTTGTCTCCCATAAAACCTGAAGGAATAAAACAAAAATAACAAGCTCCCATTGGCCAAGCTGCGAAAATGCAGATGAACACCAAAGTCAATAAGGAAAGATCAGGAACGCCTCAAGAACAAAGTCGCCTATAAGAACCAAACAGTGCAATGCTCATGGATCAACAAAACCCCTACAAAGGACCTATAGTATAGAAAGTATGGATAGCGACACAGACCGCCTAGTTGCCAGCCTTAATCTTGAAGAAATAATCAATAACTACAATTCTTGAAACCACTTAACTGTCGGCAAACTTAGAAGCTCAACCATTTTTTAAATGTTAATCTCTTAATATCAGTCATTTGTTTGCACACATTTAAATAGATATGTATGATATGTAAATTCTTACTGTTACATAGCAACTCTCGTAAGAATTTAACTGTGTGCAAATAAATGACGAAAAGTAAATACAATGATTTATACTGAAGAGAAATACTTGAAATCATTTAACTGTGAAGGAAAATGAGTTCAGGTTTGTTTAAAATGTTATAAGAAAAACGATCACAAACCATGTGTATTTAATATATAAATCTAGACAGGGTTTGTTATTGAACAATTTGCAATGTTTGATATGACATAAATACAAACCATCTAACGAAGAACTTTTTTTGACACTTGAAATGCGTACTTATGATAAACTGAATTATTTGAAATAGAACTGTTTTTACATTTTACTGAGTGTAAACAAAAACTGTACTTATGTTAAATTGTACTGTTTGAAATAGATGTTTATATGTTTAAAATTGATTAGGCATTAATTAACCTAAAATGGTTTATATGCCATAAAACAAACCAACCTTCTTGCGAGAAAGAGGGTTGTACCAAAACTATAATGAATTGAAACCGGTTAATAATGTGCAAACAAATGAAAACCTGCTCATTCAAAAATTTTATCTAAGTATTCATTTAGAAATCTTATATTAAACGTATATACATATAAACAGAATTTGTCGTTAAATAACCTGCAAAGGTTGATATGCCATAAAACCCAAACAACCAACCAACTATTAAAATCATCAATCAACCTCTTACACCCTTAGACTAAACTAAATAGCTTGAAACAGTAATGTTTTTGACAATTAAACTGTGCACTTACATTTAAAATTCGTATTTATGCTAAACTGCATTGTTTGAAATGGAACTGTTTTTGACATTAAAAGTGTACTTATGCTAAACTGAATTGTTTAATATAGACGTTTTAACATTTAACTGTGTGTAAACAAAAAACTCTACTTATACTAAACTGAATTGTTTGAATTAGAACTGTTTTCTGTACTGAATATATTGAAATAGAAATGTTTTTGACAATTAAACTCTGTACTCATGCTAAACTGAATTGTTTGAAATAGAACTGGTTATTTGTATAAAAATGCATTTGGCATTGAATAACCTACAAAGGTTGATATGCCATAAAACAAACAATCGCATAAAAAGTATGGATAGTGAAACTAAGAACATATACTTTAGATCTTCTAGATTGAGGTTGACAACTATCAAATGCAACACTTAAATCCTTTAACTGTTTGTAAACCATATATATTCAATATCTAAATATTTATAAATAAGATTTGGTATCAATTATACCTACAAAGGTTGAAATGGCATGAATGCCAACCATTTAACTTTGTACAGATAAAACTATTGGTTTGTTGGGTTTTATGGCATATCAACCTTTGTAGGGTATTTAACGCCAAATCAATTTTTATGTAAATAATCTATTCTATTTAAAACAATTCAGTTTAGCATAAGTACACAGTTTAATTGTCAAAAACATTTCCATTTCAAACTATTCAAGCAGTTATATGTAACAATTCAGTTAAAAGTAAATACAGTTTTAATGTCGAAAAACAGTTCTATTTCAAATAATTCAGTTAAGTATAAGCACGCAGTTTAAATGTAAGTACGATTTAATTGTCAAAAACATTTCTATTTCAAGCTATTCAGTTTAGTCAAACAATTCATTTTAGCATAAGTATGCCGTTAGCTCTATTTAACCCATAGATAGGGCCCTATCAGGTGCTACCACTCCGGGCCAGAGTTGACCCGGAAGCAATGGCAATGAAGGGGTAATCCGCATTCCCCAATGCTCCGGCACTGCTGGAACTTCACCATCAGATTGTTTAGTGTCATATCCAGGACACTCGTTAGGGGGGGTCTTACCCCTCTGCAGAGGTGCAGTCAGTGTATTCTACAGCCCCATGCTGATTGGGCAAGATAAATGTTTGCATACAGTTAAATAGTTTCAAGTATTCTATCTAACACCAATAGTTTTAAGTTGTAGCTTGTTTAAAATATTACTTACAAACTATTTTATGCCAAATCTTGTTATATATATATATATATATATATATATATATATATATATATATATAAACATATATGATTAGTAAGCAAAGAACCTACAAGGGTTGATATGAGTTCCAGTAATGCTGGAGTTTTGGGGGATCCAGAACACCCCTTTATAGCACTCGCATCCAGGTCTACATAGACCCGGAGTGGTAGCACCTGATAGGATCCTATCTGTGGGTCAAATAAAATTAAACTGTGTACTTATGCTAAACTGAATTGCTTGAAATAGAATTATTTTGACATTTAAACTGCGTACTTAGTTAAATGTCAAAACTGTTCTATTTCAAACAATTTAGTTTAACATTGTAAACAAAAAACTATACTCATACTAAACTGTATTGTTTGAAATAAAACTGTTTATTTGTATAAAAATTGATTTGGTATTAAATAGCCTACAAAGGTTGATGTGCCATAAAACTCAAAAAACAAATAGGATTCTCAGTTGGCAATCTGGGTTATTCACTTGTGGTGGTTGATCATATATATCTTGAATTCCAACCAACCAACCTGAAACTCGATGAGTTGATAGCTTCGTATTAAACCTATAAATGTGCAAGTTCCATTCTTTTATACCAAAGAGGAAACTGTATGAATTTTGAACATTTTTTAACAGTACTGAGATTATCTAGTGAAAACAATGTTAACATACATATAAGTGAAGCATGAACTGCTACGGACAAGTTATCGATCATATGGAAATCTGATCACTCTGATAAAATAAAACGGGAAATCTATCAAGCTGTGGCCGTGTCTGAGTCGAAGAGGTGCAACCATACAGTAGTACTAACGAAACGCTCGGAGAAAAAGCTAGATGTAAACTTTACAAGGATGTTGAATGCTGTTTTAAACAAATCCTGGAAGCAGCACCGTAGAAAACAGCTGCTGTATGGCCACTTACTTCCTATCTCCAAAACCATCCAAGTAAAATGAGCAAGACATGCTGGGATTTGCTGGAGAAGTAAGTATGAACTAAAAAAACGACGTTCTATTGACATGCGAGCAGTGTTGGCTGACGGAGAAAAACTTATTCATCAGATTTGTGTGAACACTGTATGGCGTCAAGGGGACTTACCAAATGCAATAACTAAATAGACGGATTGAAAGAGTCAAAGGATGATGATGGAGGTGCCCGTTGTGTAATGGTTATCGTCGTAGGAAATGGACACGGCGACATGAGTTCAAATCCTGGACGAGACCGATTGCATTTCACATAGCAACTAATACCCTTGGGAAAGGTATGAATCCAATTATTCTCCCTCCAGCTATGGGTAAATAGTAGGGCAGACTAGGTTCTTCAGCCTTGGTGAGGCAAATAGTCTAGGAGAAGGAAAACTCTGAATTAAAACCTGTTAAACTCCGCTTAAAAATTGACCTTGTGTCATATCCTGCCCGAGCGGAGGGGTTGGTAAATAGGATGATGATAAATTCTCGTTAGAGTTATTATATGTGACTAATTTTAACTTAGGGAGATGGTGAGAGCTTTATCGGTGAGCCAGAGAGTAGTTTCCCTTTGCTTTAATACTGTTTTATTCCAACATGGATTTACCCGAAGACTTTATCAGTAAAATCAATTGAATCTGTTGTTTGTGTTTTGATTTTTATATAATTTGAATGTTTGTAATATATAATTAAAATACGGTGCGAAAAATAAGTTTGATACTCTTCAGGAGACATATGAAAACGTTGTTACCACCCATACAGAAGCAGCAGCCGAGTGCACACCGACCAAAAACAAGAAACAAATGTAGAGTTCCATGGGAGTCAATAGCAGTCAGAGAAAAACGAGATAAGTAGTGATGCTTTCTTCATGCTAATAAAAGAAACCAACAAATGTCAATGAACAGACATTTAAAGTCCACAGAGAATTCATCATCATCATGTCGTGCCGCCAGCACGGATATCCCTGACCCTCTCTCGCCACTTCTCCCTATCGTTCATCGCCTCTGGCAGGTCTTCAGGGTTACATCCTGTGTCCTCACATAGCTGCTGTATGTAAGTTCGAACTGGTCGTCCTGCTTTTGCTTGGCCATGTGGGAGTCCATAGGAGTACATCACTTATGAGCTCGTCCTTGCTTCTCCAGCAGTGTCCTGCGTGTCTGGCTCGTCTAATTTGTATAGTTTTCGTGATGGGAGGCAAGTGGCCGTATAGTTGGTGTCTCGTGGGGTGTTGTCGCCAGGACTTGTTCAATATTGCTCTCAACATTCTTGTGTAGTTGCCGTCTAGTTTCTTCTCCAGCCGTTTGGTTAGCGTCCATGTAGTGCATCCATATAGCAGTATCGATACAACCGCTGCCTGGAAGAAACTGCGTTTCATTTTATCGGTCAGGTCTGATTTCCATATGATCGAGAGCCTATCGATAGCCGTCCATGCTTTCGTCAGTCGTGTGTCGATGTCGTTTTCGGTTGATGAGACGCTACTTCCTAGGTAGGTGAATTTGTCTACTAGTTTCAGAGAGGCTCCGTCTTGTGTGGTAATGTTGCTCGTTTGGTTGTATAAAAAAAGAACAATTAAAAACATTAAAGGCCAAATCGATAAAATCGGACATTATAATTCGTGTTATGTCCTCGGAAAAGGGCATAAAATAAGTAAAAGCTGTGTTACAACCAAACGGGCAACATTACCACTCTAGACGGAGCCTCTCTGAGGCTAGTGGACAAATTCACCTACCTAGGAAGTAGCGTCTCATCAACCGAAAACGACATCGACACATGGCTGACGAAAGCATGGACGGCTATCAATAGGCTCTCAATAATATGGAAATCAGACCTGACAGATGAAATGAAGCGCAGTTTCTTCCAGGCAGCGGTTGTATCGATACTGCTATATGGATGCACTACATGGACGCTAACCAAACGGCTGGAGAAGAAACTAGACGGCAACTACACAAGAATGTTGAGAGCAATATTGAACAAGTCCTGGCGACAACACCCCACGAGACGCCAACTGTACGGCCACCTGCCTCCCATCACGAAAACTATACAGGTCAGACGAGCCAGACACGCCGGACATTGCTGGAGAAGCAAGGACGAGCTCGTAAGTGACGTACTACGATGGACCCCCACATATGGCCAAGCAAAAGCAGGACGACCAGCCCGAACTTACATACAGCAGCTATGTGAGGACACAGGATGTAACTCAGAAGCCCTACTGGAGGCGATGAACGATAGGGAAAAGTGGCGAGAGATGGTCAAGGATATCCGTTCTGGCGGCACGACATGATGATGATGATATATTACAGTAAACAAGTAATACAATGTCGACAGTGTAGTTTTGGTACTTAAATGGTATTTGTCGCGCGCCCCACCAAACGGGCGAATACGGCACACTGCTTTTTTTAAGGTGGGTCCAGGCGCAGGACCATAGCCCAGATGCGCCTGACATTTCCAAAAATGCTTCAGGCTCCGTCCGCATTCCCCGAAAAAGGGGCACCTCAGGCGCCAGACGATAAACCTAGATACGAGGAGGAAGGTCAGAGCCTGAGTCGACGGCCTCCAAAAGCCCGACGAATGTCAGTTTTGGCCATGTGACGCGAATGCTAGGCCTCCCTGCCACCCACGCCACCCACGCCAGGCAGCCTCGGCTGACTACCGTATCCAGAGACGTGACATACCCAACTAAATCAGTGCTGCTAATACCACGTTCGGCCGAACTGTACCCCACCTCCTGGATTAGTACAATCGGACAAAACCCTAACAGCTTTACTACCAACGGTATTTGTCCCCCGTCCCACCAAGCAAACGATTGTAGAAGGCCTTTTTAAGGTGGGTCCGGGTGCTAAGCCGTAGCCCAGATGTGCACGGTAGCTCCAAAAATACCTCGGGCCCCATCGGCATTCCCCTAAAAAGAGGCACCAGGCGATAAACCTAGCTCCTCCTACGAGGGTTAGAACCTGGGGTACCACCCCCTGAGGTTCGAGGTATGTCCAGAGATGTGAAACATCCGACCAGATCCGTGCCGATTATACCACGGCCGGCCGAAGTGTGGCCCATCTACTAGATTAGTACAATTGGGCAAAACCGCAACAGCTTTATTACCAAGTACAGAAAAAAAATAAAAACAGAATTTTACTCATTTCTTCGATTATGCAACGCTATCTATAAACAAAACACAATAGAGACATGGAAAAAAGGCTGCATCCTTTTCTTCCCAAAGAAAGGTGACCTCGGAATCACTAAGAACTATAGAGCTATAAATTTTACTGCTATAGCTGCTTAGGTTTTTAATGTCCCGTTTCTCTATCGTATACAACCTGAAATTGAGAATATTCTTAGGAAAAATTAGGACGGTTTTTGGAGAAATCGATCCATAACCACACCTTTGTTTATTTGCTTATCGCTTTTGTTTGCATTAAAAGAATAAACAATAAAAAGAAAATCTGATAACCTTCTGTTTGAGATTTTGTGTGCTATTAAATAACAAAACAATCTGATGACAGATTGCTTGTAAGGAAGAACAAGTACTATGAACATCCTGAAGCCTTGATTCAGTAATGCTGGAGCTTTGGGGTATGCGGAGTACTCTTTCATTGCCATCGCTCTCACGCTCACTCTGACCCAGAGTGGTAGCACCTGGTAAGGTCCTATCTATGGGTCGAAGAGAACTGTAATTACTCTTAACTGAATTGTTTGAAAATAACTGGTTTTACATTTCATTGACCAAATGGGTAGAGTGTTCGTCAATAGCCAGGGAGGCCGGAGTTCAATCTTAGGTCGAGTCATACCAAAGTCTCAAAAAAAATGGTACTTGACACCTCCTTGCTTAACACTCAGCATTGTAAGGTACATATTAAGGGTAAAGTTGAGCAATCCAAGGAAAGGAGTAGCGCCTACCCCTACACATCGATATAGTAGATATTGAAAAGGGAGCCTTCGGATTACCGTCGACTACGGTCATTAACTTTTTTTACTTTTACATTTAACTAATACTAAACTATATTGTTTGAAATAGAACAGCTTTTGACATTTAGACTGTGTATAAACAAAAAACTGTTCTATTTCAAACAATTTAGTAAATCATATGAACTGTTTCGACATTTAACTGTGTGCTAGAAAAATATATTTATATCAAAAAGAGTCGTTTGAAACTTTTATCAAAATGACTTAATTCAGCGTTAAATGACCTGGAAAGGGTTGGTATGCTATAAAACAAATCAACCAACCAACCAATCAATCTGATGCCACACAATGCAAAGCTCAAGTGGACCTCCATCTACGTATCATCACCGCTTAACTTATTTATTAAGCTTTTCTTAGTCTGGAAAACTTGTTATATACTCATATGCAGAGTCATGCTGAAAGAATCACAACGACACAATGATAAAGGACGAGCGAAGACTTCTTTAGAAAAAATATGTACCTCTCATTTTATTGTAAGGATTCGAAAAGGGTTAATCAGGGTTTTACTGTGAGAGGGAGTTGGAGACCGAACAAAGACTGCAATATATTGACCCCCAGTCTTATGGCCATCAGTGTTGTGTCTTTCTCATTCTCCAGGGCTGCTCTACTACCACTTGTCTCCGACTTCTCTGGTCCCCAACTCTTCTGACTTCCTGTCTTCACCGAGTTATATAATAGTTCAATCGCCCACTCAATCTTTGGAATGGCATGTTTGATCGTCATCAAGCGGAAATAACTGTCATGAAGTTCAGAGGTCACTCTCTTCCGGTGCATCAGTCTATGAGTGTATCATGGGCTTTTACCTTGTCCCATTTCGTCAGCCAAATCCGCCTACGCGATTTCTTTCGATTACTGGCCATTGGAATGTGTCACTTCCTTCCGGTGCATCACCTTGGAATTGCATGTTTGGCCGGGTCGAAGGTCAATACATAACACAGTGGCCTCAAGTTCCTTACAGTACCTACTCTTCTTTAGTAATCACCCATCATAGTAAATAACAAGTTCATTACTAAAATTTTCTTAGTTTGGCACACAAGTCTTAGATTGTTTACAGAATTTGCTCTTCCCAAATAGTCAACTTTTGTGAATACTGAACGGACTCATCCTTGCTTAACTTCAGTGATCTAGGAAAAAGTAGAATGAGCGAAGGGTCCATGTATGCAATGCATCCACTGCATGCCTTATATGTATCCAAGATAGATAATTTTGTTTTAAATAAAATTAATTATTGATAATTTTCACTATCCGATTAATACTTCTTTGTATTTCCCATTTCTTCATTTCTTAGGATAATTGTTACAAGCGATATTATTTAGGAAGGATAAGTAAAGAAAATGCCAATTGGTTTAGCGAGGAAAGCAATGGATTTAATAGCTTCCCTATTGCCTTTGAGGAGGGATCATGAGTGACAGAACATAAAACTGACTGGGCGAAAGAGAGACAGACATAGAAAAGCAAAAATAGTTTTGCTTGTGTTGTAGTCATTGCTAGAAAAGTCTTTGTCGTTAATCTTCTCTGATTTATAATTTCCTTCAAGTTGGGTGCATAAAAAAGAGAGTAGGACATAATAGTGAGTGGGTGAAAAAGAGACCGTCACAGAAAAGCAAAAATATTTTTCATAGTCAAAAAAAAAGCTGTGGCCTAAGTATTCCCTTTTATTATCATTCCTTTTATTCCGGATGTATGAAAAAGAGAGACAAAATAATAAAGTTGGAGATGTCACAGAATGAAAGCTACTGAAAAATAGAAATTCTTTCGCTTGCTTTCTAGTCGTATTAAACCAGTACACTCTACTGAAGGGATGATGTTTATATTACCTCGTGTGGCTAAAATCATCGACTATAAGTCCTTTGAATAGGAAAGTTAAACAGATTTAGACGAAAAAATTCTATTATTCGGTTCTGAACAACATTTCGGTTGAAGTTATTGTTACTTTGAGCAAAGATTTAAAACAATGGGAGAGTTTAGATTTGTGGAATTGTTAAACCCGAAGCATTTTCACCCTTAAGAAAAAAATTTTCCGAAAGAAGCGTTTTCAACCTTGGATGTATATAAAAACAATTTAAATGGATTGAAATGAGAGCTGAAATCAGTTTATGCGGCAGATTTTGCAAAGTAAGCGTCAAGCATCCAAGAATTCACATATATAAGATGGAACATTGAAGTAAACCAAAATCTGGTAGAAGGAACTAAATTTCTACGTCTGATTGTGTTGCCCAGTCGGCTGGGACAGTAGAAGACACCGACTGCTTTTCTGCAGAGGGCTAAGACGAGTGTCCCAGAAATGGTACTCAACAATCTGATGCGGGACTCCAGTGATGCTGGAGCTTTGGGGAATGCGGAGTATCCCTTCATTGCCATTGCTCCCAGGTCTACTCTGTCCCCGGAGTGGTAGCAACAATGGGTTAAATAGAACTAAACCGTGGTTTGAGTTTACTGGTTTTGACATTTATGCTAAGCTGAATTGCACGAAATAGAACTGTTTTAACGTCTAAACTGTGCACTTATGCTAAACTGAATTATCTGAAATAAAACTGTTTTGACATTAACTCTGTGTATTGCCCAGTCAACTAGGGCTGTAGAATACACTGACTGCCCCTCTGCAGAGGGGTACACCCCCACCCCAATGAATGTCCTGTATATGACACTAAACAATCTGATGGTGAGGTTCCAGTGATGCTGGAGCTTTGAGGAATGTGAAGCACCCCTTCATTGTCATTGCGCCCAGGTCCACTCTGGCCCGGAGTGGCACCACCTGATAGGGCCCTATCTCTCGGTTAAATAAAACTAACAGCATACTTATGCTAAACTGAATTATTTCAAGTAAAACTGTTTGATTAAACTGAATAGCTTGAAATAGAAATGTTTTTGACTATTAAACTGTACTTACATTTAAACTGCGTGCTAATGCTAAGCTGAATTATTTGAAATGGAACTGTTTTTGATACTGAAACTCTACTTACACTAAACTGAATTGTTTAATATAGAACTTTTTTTACATTTAACTGTGTAAACAAAACCAGTACTTATACTAAACTGGATTAGTTGAATTAGAACTGTTTGAATAAACAGAACAGCTTGAAATAGAAATGTTTTGACAATTAAACTGTGTACCCATGCTAAACTGAATTCTTTGAAAAATAACTGACTATTTGAATAAAAATGGATTAGGCGTTAAATATTGCCCAGTCGGCTGGGGCTGTAGAATACACCGACTGCTTCTCTGCAGAGGGGTAAGAACCCCCCCCCCAACGAGTGTCCTGGATATGACACTAAACAATCTGATTGGTGAGGTTCCAGCAATGCTGGAGCTTTGGGGAATGCGGAGTACCCCTTCATTGCCATCGCTCCCAGGTCCACTCTGGCACGGAGTGGTAGCACCTGATAAGGGTCCTATCAATGTGTTTGATAGAACTACGTGCTTCTTTCACTATACTGATTTTTGCATTTAAACTGCGTATTTATGCTTAACTGAATTGTTTAAAATAGAACTGTTTTGACATTGGAACTGCGTACTAGTGCTGAACTGAATTGCTCGAAATAGATATTTCAGTTCAGCATAAGTACACAGTTTAGACGTCAAAAATAGTTCTGAAATAAAACTGTCAGACATTTAAATCTGTGTATTGCCCAGTCAGCTGGGGCTATAGAATACACTGACTGCACCTCTGCAGAGGGGTAAGACCCCCCCTAACGAGTGTCCTGGATATGACACTAAACAATCTGATGGTGAGGTTCCAGCAGTGCTGGAGCTTTGGGGAATGCGGAGTACCCCTTCATTACCATCGCTCCCAGGTCCACTCTGGCCCACAGTGGTAGCACCTGATAGGGCCCTATCTATGGGTTAAATAGAACTAACAGCATACTTATGCTAAACTGAATTGACTAAACTGAATAGCTTGAAATAGAAACGTTTTTGACAATTAAACCGTACTTACACTTAAACTGCGTGCTTATGCTTAACTGAATTATTTCAAATAGAACTGTTTTTCGACATTAAAACTGTATTTACACTTAACTGAATTATTACATATAACTGCTTGAATAGTTTGAAATGGAAATGTTTTTGACCATTAAACTGTACTTATGCTAAACTGAACTGTTTTCATTAGAACAGATTATTTACATAAAAATGGATTTGGCGTTAAATAACCTACAAAGGTTGATATGTCATAAAACCAAACAAACCAAAGCAAACCTTGGCGTTAAATAACCTACAAAGGTTGATATGCCATAAAACCCAAACAACCAACCAACCAAACCAAAACATCGGATTATGACCATCTGTTTCTTTTGAGAAAGCGTCGTCTTCACTAAAACTTGTAAATAATTGTATGAAATGTTTCCAATGTTATTAAGAGTTATTAAGTAATAAAAAGCTTTTGAAGAAGATGAAGGTAGAGCGTGTTGCTGATACTTATTTCATAACAAACTGATCAATTACCAAAAAGAAACAAAGAATATAATTGATTTACTAATAAATGTTAATTACTCATTATTAGGAGGTGCCCGAGGTGTAATGGTTATCGTCGCAGGATAAGGACACGACGACACGAGTTCAAATCCTGGACCTGACTGATTGCATTTCACATAGCACTAATACTCTTGGGAAAGGTATGAATCCAAATAGTCTCCCTCCAGCTATGGGTAAATAGTAGGGCTGACTCGGTTCTTCAGCCTTGGTGAGACAACTAGTCTAGGAGAAGGTAAACTCTGAATTCAAACCTGTTAAACTCCGCTTAAAAATTGACCTTGTGTCATATCCTGCCCGAGCGGAGGGGTTTGTAAATATAATTACTCATTATTTGTAGATTTTATCATTTTCTCTTGTAACTAATAGTAGTTATTATTGTCGCCAGGATATTCCTAATGAGGTTGGGGACATCAAGTCCAGTCGAGAGGTGTATCAAGTCTTAAGCGGGGCCTGTTTGAAGAAGTGTATTTACTCACATTAAAACTGGATCGCATCACATTCACAGATAGTGGGGATGTAAATAATTTTCAAGAGACGCAAAGTAAAGCTTTCCTTTCCTCTCTCCGCCTTGGCGACTAACCTGCATAATGGACTGCATGCCCTGGTTCTCAAGTCACCTTTAGCCACTGAAAGTTATGATTTCAGTGTAACTTGACAGTTATTTGCAGAAAAATCAAACATATTCATGTAAAAAAAAAATACCACTGGTTACACGGCCACAAAGTTAAGCAGAAAATTTGAATTTCCGTTCGAATCGGATTTTAGTTCAAATTTCACTCTACTACGGAAACTTATTAAATTTTCAACATGTAAAATATCTGAGTGTTACATGTTCGTTACACATGTTTATGCCATCCAAAAATAACAAATATGTATACATTTTCAAGCTGCCAGTATCATTTTAATTTACGTTTCCACTGCGTAAACACAAATATTTTATTCATTCTATTGTTCATTTTTCAATCGAAGAAAAGACGTTATTGGATGATCGTGTATGGGTTCTTTTAGTCTTCATTTTGTAACTCCATCGCCGTGTAAGATATTGATTGGACAATCTGAATTTTGAGTTTGTCAACCTGAGTACATTGCGACCTTATAGCATAAAAAGAATTACATCAATCACTCTTGGGGGTGTCCTCGTGGTGTAATCGTTAAAGTGAAGGAGTGCTGAATCGTAGTAAGAGAGTTCGAACTCCAGTCGCGCTATTAAGTTTACTTTCAGGCAAATACATTTGGGAAAAGAATGTACAGACTTTTCCTCCCAGCTATGGGTTAAATAGTACCCACTACTGTTCTTCTAGAAGGGTGGCTTTGGCATTGAATAACCCTCAAAGGCTGATATGTCATTAAGCAAAGAAACCGAACTAGTGTCCTTCTACAGGCATAGCTTTAATATTAAATAACCCACAAAGGTTGGTATACCATTAAGCAAAGAAACCAGATTCATATTCTTCTCCAACGATAGCTTTGGCATTAAATATCCCACAAAGGTTGGTATACCATTAATCAAAGAAACCAGATTCATATTCTTCTCCAACGATAGCTTTGGCATTAAATATCCCACAAAGGTTGATATACCATTAAGCAAAGAAACCAGATTCATATTCTTCTCCAACGATAGCTTTGGCATTAAATATCCCACAAAGGTTGATATACCATTAAGCAAAGAAACCAAACTTTTGTTCTTCTACGTGGAAGGCTTTGGCATTAAATAATCCACAAAGATTGATATGCCATCAAGCAAAGAAACCAAACTAGTGTCCTCCTAGAAGGATGGCTTTGGCATTAAATAAACTACAAAGGTTGATATGCCATTAAACAAAGAAACCAAACTCTCTGTCAATCTCATTGTCCCTTTTCCTGTGCATAAATAACATTCACACATGATAGTTTACGCCAATATATTGAACTACTTTTTTATTTGATTAAGTCTTGTCCCTGGCTTGTCACTCTGGAAGTCTTTATCGTTTTAATTTTATTTATATTACGGGATTAATCGCTTGAAATTAAATGCTTTTAGAAAATAATTATTTTTAAAAATTGCTAAATCAAATGCAATTAAGTGTATTGCAATAAAGTATTTATATCTTTTTATAGGGGGTATACTTACGTTATTACGGAGCCCCAAATTCTATAAACCCAGGGGCATCTTAAGAGCTTAATCTGTCTCTGCACAGAACAGCCTTTCGATTTCAAATTAGAATATATTTTTAAAATGCTTTTTTGGTGTAAAAATGAAACACTTAACAAAATTTTCTAATGATTTTGGAACTCATCCAATCTATTTTACAAACAACTTCCTGATATTTTTAGCCGAAGTTTACATCCGACAGAAATGTATCTAGAATGAAGGATCTGTATTAGAAGTACTTTCTTGAAAAAGTCCCCGTGGTGTACTGAGTAAAGTGCTGTACTGCTAAATTGTATTAATCGAGTTTGCACTCCATTCGCCTTATTACGTTCACTTTCGAGCTAATACCCTTGGGGAAAGATACAAACCCCTTATCCCCCAAGCTATGGGTAAAATAGCACCACTACCTTTCTCGCGACATCTCCACACTAAACGGTAGCTCTCTGAAACTAGTAGATAAGTTCACCTACCTAGGAAGCAGTATCTCATCAAACTAGACAGACGTGACTAGCAAAAGCATGGACAGCTATCGATAGATTATCGGTTATATGAAAGTAGCGGTCGTGTCGATACTGCAATATTGAACAAGTCCTGGAGGTAACACTCAACAAAACATACGGCCACCTCCCACCCATTATAAAAACTATCAAAGTTAGACGAACCAGACATGCGGGACACTGCTGGAGAAGTAAGGACGAACTCATAAGTGATGTACTCCTATGGACCCCTTCACATGGACAAGCAAAGGCAGGACAACCAGTTAGAACCTGCATACAGCAGCTCTATGCCGATACGAGATCTAGCCCTAAAGAGCCGTCGAAAGCAATGGACGATAGGGAGGGGTGTCGAGAAAGAGTCAGGGATATCTGTGTTGATGGCGCGACATGATCATGAGGATGATGACTGTTCTTCTAGAATGACAGCTTTGTTAAATGACATATCAACCTTAGTTATTTAATGCTCAAGAAGCCAAAAATGAATTACTGGTATTTAAATTAACAAGCAAAACTCCCTAAAAACATAAAGATAATTTTAAAGAGGGAAAGTCCGAAATCTCTCTTCTTATATCTTTATTTATTTTTGGCTTTGTCATGGGACCAAGACTAGTGGGGCCCTTACTAGCCCGTTTGTAAACCCAGCACTAATTCTGGGGTATTCGCCAGAAATATCATCTTATTTATTCATTCATTTATTTATCTTTTCTTCTTTTCTTTGTCAGCTCGAAGCCGTTTTCTCTGATTTTATCGATCGATGTTCTAAGCACGTAGTCTAGGCAGATGATAAAGAGGTATGGGGCTAGCGTGCCCCCTCGTAGTACTCCTGCTACAATGTCGAAGTATTCTGTGTCTCCATCTGGTGAACATACTTTCACTTTGGTGTTTCTATAGAGAATCGTTATTGCTGCTACGGTTTCTTTTGGTAGGCCGTATGCAAGTAGGATTTGTTCCATCTTCCCCCTGTGTATGAAATCGAAGGCCTTGGTAAAGTCGACAAATAGTAATGTCGTCTGTAGGTTTTTTTCCCGTACGCCTTCAAGGATTCTACGGATGGTCAATATCTGTGAGGTCATGGATCTATTTTTTCGGAAGCCATTTTGGTTTTTCTTAATGATGTTGTCTATTTTGGGTTCTATGCGGTTTTGTAGTAGGGCATTGTCAATTTTGGCTACTATGGATGTAAGTGTTATACCTTGGTAGTTCTTGGCTAATCCGAGGTCACTCTTTTTAGGGAAGGGGATGATGCACCCCTTCATCCATCTATCAGATTTTGATTATAGACTGCATTGCAGTGTCGGAGCAGTATGTCGTCGAATTGTCTAGTCTTCCATACTTCTGGGAGGATTTTGTCAAGCCCTACAGCTTTCCTATTTTTAATTTTTCTAAGAACCGAGTCGAGTTCTTCTTGAGTGAACAGTCCTAGTTTAATGTCCAATTGCAAACCAATAATTGGTTCATGCGTAACTTTCGGTGGGTTTCGTAGCAGATTTTCGAAATGCTGTTTCCACAGTTTTATTCTTTCTTGTTGGTTTGTAGCTTTCAATTTTGCTTTGTCTGTAGTCTTCCTTCTATTCACTTCGTTTATCGTTTGCCAGGTTATCCTAGATTGCCTCTCTTCCACTGAGTCTCTAATCTTATCTATCTGATTTTGTATGTATTCTGTCTGTTCTTTTAGATATATGCCTGCTAATTGATATTGTGTCTTTTTTAATTTTAGGGCATTTGAGTTTGTTGGGTTCTTCCTATAGCTTTTGGAGGCAGTTTTCAAGTGTGCACGTTTTTCTCTAACTGCTAACGTTTCCCATAGGACTCTATATTTAGTTCTAGGTTTTATTGGAATACATTTCGCTGCACCCTCGAGGTGCGCATTGACGAAATTCTCATATTCGTCATTTGGGGTACCTTTTTCTGTCTTCTCTTGTAGTGTCTCGAATTTGTTTCTCAATTCTAATACATATCCTCGTATATTTCTATTTCTAATAATATTGATGCTTCTATTTATAAAATGCAAACCAGAAACCTTTATTCCTTCCTAATCATATAAATTTTCCACTATAAGTAAAAATAAAAAATAGAGATAAGATTTGCAAAAGATTAAGACTAATAAGAAATATTAATCAACTTTAATGGCATGCCAACCCTCCCTTGTCTAGGGTTATTTTATGTCAGGGGGTTAGGCAATTACCTTCATTATACGTTTATATTACGTTTTTATATAGTTAAGAAATTTTGATGGGTGCACATGGTCGTATTGAACATGAATTATTTTTAAACAGATCTATTTTACCTATTAATGTGACCCTAACAAGATCGTAGGAGCAATGGCAATAAAAGGATACAACACACTACTCCAAAGGTGGAGCTTCACTACCGGATGCAGTTTAGTGTCGTAGCCAGCACACTCCTTTGGGTGGGGGGCTTACCTCTCTACAAGGGATACGATCATTGTATTCTAAACTCTGTTGAAAAAGAATATTTCGAAATTTTTGATTAGTTGTGTCTTTTTAAACCTCTTAAGTTGGTTAAAAATTAAAATAGTAGATAATGTTTTGAAAATGGTAATTATTTTAAAATAGTTTTTAGCCATTTAAAATCTTTGATTTCTTAAGAAAATGAAAATCTTTTAGATTTTTAAAAAATTCTTAAAACATCTTGTCGACTGAGGCTGTAGAATACGCTGACAGTACCTCTGCAGAGGAGTAGACCCCACTCCAATGAGGCCATGGGTGGTGACCAGTAATGCTTGAAGACGGAATCAAGGTGGCTGAACAGACCTTGATCCGGTAACCAAAGTGGTCACGTAACTTGCAACTTTCCACTTTGGCCGTACTAGGCTAGATGGGTGTTCGGAGAGACCCGATCCAATCGATCGGTTGGTCGTGTCAAGTCCTTGCACCTACATGGTTGTCCCGAACGTATTTTTCAAATTGCTCTGGTGGCAAACACCCAACCCTATTTTATCTTGAAGATTGTTATCGTGTTTAGGGGTCAAAATGAAGACACGCAGACAAGAGAAGTAGGTTGAAACAAATATAATACAATAACAGAACAAAGATACTGAATAGAGGTGTTATACAAAAGTTAGGAATGTCATTTCGGTACTGTCAGTCAGCTTGGAGGTTATCGGTATTTGTCACACGTCCCACAAACCGGACGAGTGTGGCACGAGGCCCTTTTTAGGTGGTTCCGAACGCTGGACCGTAGCCCAGACATGCTCGGCGGCTCCAAAAATGTCTCGGGCTCCGCTGGCATTTCCCTAAAAAGGACCGCCTCAGGCGCCAGGCGATAAACCTAACACCTCCATGGGGGAAAGGTCCCCTGAGGCTCGAGGATGCTGGTCAAGGCGCACCTCGACCGACTGCCAGTGGAACTAGGACACTCACGACCAGATTCGCGCGCCGACAAAACGCGGCCGACTGAAATGTATCCCAACCCAACGCCTGCCAGTGAGTAATACATACGCTCCACTCTACTTCGAGGCTGTCTCTCCGAGTCTCAAATTGAGTCGGTATATATTGAGGGGGAATAGTTCATTACCATGTAGGTAGGTGCCATAACAAAGATGCTAGAAGGCAATGGCTGGGTATCAATTGCACTGAAATAGCAACACCTGAAACCATTTAACTGTGTACAAACAAAGGATTAATACTAAAATAATTATTCGTGTTAGATAGCAATACTTGAAACTATTTAACTGTGTGCAAACAAATGAACACTGTAGGTTATATTATTTCGAAACAAGCCAAACTGTTCATTTAAAAATTTATATATATAATAAACAGGCTTTGACATTAAATAACCCACAGAGGTTAACTAGGTTGTATTTTATGGGATATCAATCAATTTTTGAAAATTTAAAAGCATTTCATTTTTAGAAAATTTTCAAAGTGGTTATTTAGTTTGAAGGAGTTTATTAATAGAATAAAAAAAATAAAGAATAGTAAATAATTTGAAAAATGTTTGTGTTTGAACGGTTTAAATTTTTAAGATAGTTTTTGAAATGTCTTACTTCTGCAAACTTTAAGTGGTTGAATCAAAATGTTTTTTGCTCAGTCTGATGAGGCTGTAGAATACACTGATTGCATTTCTGGAATTATAATTGTTTGAGTAAACTGAATTGCTTGAAATAGAAATGTTTTTGACAAATTGTTATGGTACCCAACCTGCGGTCGATAATGAACCCTTTCGTGACAATTAATACCGGGCACTGTACTTACTCGAACACTTGGTAGTTGGACTGACTTCTAACACTTTGTACATATGTTGTATGATACTTCGTTAATATACTTTGTTCCACGCAAACCCGAGTTGTGATATTCTTCCGGACCCTTTACTGGTCCACAACACATAGTGAATTGTTTGAAATGGAACATTTTTTTTGTATGATAAACTGAATTGTTTAAAGTGGAACAGTTTTCGACATTGAAACCGTCCTTACGCTAAACTGAATTGTTTAATATAGAACTGTTTTGGCATTTAACTGAATTGGTTAAATTAGAACTGTTCGACTAAACTAAATAGCTTGAAATAAAAATGTTTTTGACTTACGCTAAACTGAATTATTTGAAACAGAAATGATTGTATAAAAATGGATTTGGCATTAAATAACCTACAAAGGTTGATATGCCACTGGAGATCGAACCAGTGACCACAGATTGCAGTGGTGGAGATTACGATATACACTGCTGATGAGACCTAATAAGGTCGAAACTACTGTCCAGTGTTTCCGTATGTCATGTCTAGGTATTCGGCGGATTTTCTGGTCATGGTAATTCAATTCACAATATTAATTCCTCTACTTAAAAAATAAAAATATGTTCTTCCTTAACCATGTCGAACCCATTTGATAATTCAATTCAATATCAATCATTCCTATGAATATAGTCAGAGTTGGATTGCACATGATTATTTTTTAACAATACTTGAAAACATTTAACTAATATGAAATAAACTGGTTCGAGTATACTAATCCAACTCTAATAATTCTGTGTGCAAAAAATGAACTCTAGCTGGTTTAAAAATTACGCTACCTATTCGCTTATATATATATAACATTATTAGGTATTAAGTAACCCACAAGAATTGATATGCCATAAAACACAAGTAAACCAAACCGAAGTCTATTAACTGTTAATTTTTAACTTTGGTTTTTCTTTGTGAATTGAATTACCATGACCAGAAAATCACCTATGCACAAAAACACTGGACAGCTGTTTCGACCTTATTAGGTCTCATCAGCGGTGTATACCGTGATCTCCACCACTGGATATCGAACCAGCGACCACAGACTGCCATGCCGAAACTCTACAACTGAGCCACCAGTTCATATCGCAAGCAAGTGACGCCAAATCAACAGTATACACTGCTAATGAGATCTAATAAGCTCGAAACAGCTCTCCAGTGTTTCCGTATATCGTGCGTAGGTGTTCGGCGGATTTTCTGGTCATGGTAATTCAATTCACAATATTAATTCCTCTACTTAAAAAAGAAAAAATATGTACATTGTTTTGTTTTTTTTCTTATTGTGCGTTTTATATGCCGACAAGAAATCTTACCCAGAAACTTATCCAAGACACATAACTGTTAATTTCAAACTTTGGTAATATTTTTTCTATTTAAATGTGCACCTTATATGCCAACAAACCCGACAAGTAGTGACCAATTATAGTAATTTACCAAGCTTTTTTGCTTAAATGTAGCACAAGGTCGTGTGAATGAGGCACTCAATGAGATGTACATTTAGATAAACAAATACACCAAGTTTCTTCTTTATCTTTTCTTTCAAAACGAACCAGGAAAAACAATTTACTGAAATTCAGACGGACGTTAAAATTATGTGTGTGTGTGTGTGTGTAAAATAAATAAAAGTCGAGCTTGTCCCGATTTGGACAAACAAATTTCACCGCTGGACTCAACATCGAAATTTGATCATACCCGATCGTCTACGGTGCACGCAATGACATCACTATATAATATAATTTGATTCTGGACTGGGACCGCATTTAGAAATCTGCCGAATTCATTAATAGGTAAAGAGACAGCTAAAATCGTCAAACGGTCGTCTCATGGCAGCCGTTGCACTTTCAAATATTTACCGTTATTCCCTTTGATACATAAATCTTTCATATGCAAATAATCAGTGTATTCAACATGCTCCGTATAATCTGTGCGTGTTGTTGAAAATCTCTTCATAGCTGAATGTTTAAAAAATTTCAAAACTGAACTTTGGCGGATCTGTCAAAACAGAATCTGAAGCAGGTTCTCACAGAAAGGTATATTCGTTACATTCATGATAGGGAAAATATTGCAAAAGGAAGATCATACATCATATTAAAACAAACAACTGATTATCTCATTATGTTCTCTTTCGGTCTGAAACAGAGTAACTCAGCGGGTGTAATGGTTAGCTAACTAGACTCGTCAACCTTCACGAGTGAGTTCGATTCTTATTGGGGGCTCTATTCATACGGCCTTGTGCTGCATCTAAGCAAAAAGCCTTTGGGACTAATACCTTTGGGAAACGTATGAACACCTTTATCCCCCTATCTATGAATTAAATAATATCACTGCTGTTCTCCTACAAAGATGGCTTTGGCATTAAATAATCTATGAAGGTTGATATGCCATTAAACAAAGAAAGCGAAAACATATATTGCTATTGACAAGTTAATGACCATATGGAAATCCGATATTTCTTTCACAAAATAGCCATGTCCATGTTCCCGTATAGTCTGACCACTTGGACTCTAGCGAAATAGCATTCTTGTGTGGTTCCCATCAAGCTTTTTCTCCGACTGTGTGTTATTTTCAACAAATCCAGGAAGCTCTAATCAGCAAAAACAGTAGCTGTATAACCACTTACCGCCCATCTCTCACAACATCCAAGTAAAACAAACAAGACATGCTGGGCTCTCCTCGAGAAGTAAAGGAAAACTCATAAGCGACGTTCTATGGTCTCCTACTCATGGACATACCAATGTTGGCCGACCAGCAAATATCTACATTCACCAACTCTGTGGGAACACTGGGTGCCATCTAGATGACTTGCAAAGAACAATGAATGATTGGAGTAGATGACGAGACAGTCAAGAGAATATGTGCAGTTAGCACGCTTTGATAATGATGATATGTGCATGGTGTTTCAGAAATATTAACATCGGGGGTGTCCTCTTGATGTAATGGTTAAAGCGCTGGACTGCAGTATCGTTGTAAGCGAGTTCGAACTCCAGTCGTGATATCACGTTCACTTTCGGACAAATACTCTTAGGAAAGGTATGAACCACTTTATCCTTCCAGCTATGGGTTAAATAGTACTACTACTGTCCGAAAAGGATGGATTTGGCATTAAATAACCCAAGAAAGTTGATGTATCATTACAATAATTGACCAAATATTAATATCATTTTGTAATCTAATAACATGACCAATTCTCATTCAAATGATCCCTAATTTTAACAGCATGTGTAGAAATAATTCAAATTTAAATATTTAACGTTATATATATATATATATATATTGGCCTAGTGGGTAGAGAGTTCGTCAATGGCCTGGAAGACCAAGGTTCAATCCCAAGACCATAACCCCGTCATTACACTATATGAGGCGTTTTAGAAAACAAAACAAATGCAACTTCCCATCCAAATATTGGTTTGCTTAAGACTGCTATTGAGGGGGAATGGAATAAAATGTCTAGAGAATTTTTTGGAAGGCATACAAATCGTTTCGAAGGCGAGTTGATACAATAATAGAAAATTTACTCAATACGGTCACCATTTTCTTTTTTCCAGTTTTGTGTCTGGCTTCTTATTTTGTTGTTTATTATAAAACAAGATTAATTTTGATTAAAAAAAATAGTCGTTTATTATTATCATCATTATCATTATCATTATTATCGTTTATTATTACTAGAATATTCTTAATTTTGTTTCCGCACCCTGTGTATATATATATATATATATATAATATTTCTTTTCATCTGTGGAAATGCTATTCACTGGAAAAGAAAAGGCGCTTCATCCTTAAAGATAATTTTTTTACTGTATATGTTGGAACAATTCAAAATTCTGAGTTCATTTGAACAAGATTGTATGACATTAAGAACAATTAGTGTAAAAGTTGTATATAGAGTTGGTTGTATGTGTGTGCATATAAATGAGTATATGTATATCACGATAGACATATGAATTTATATTGAAGGTATTATACAATAACTGATGTTTATACAACTTCTAACATAGCCTTCATCAGATGATGACTCTGGGTTCAGGCATGGTTTCGGAGCCGAAGCATCATTACCACTAACCCAGAGTGCCCCAGCAGTATCTCACGATACTACCAGACTTTGTCAGATTGTTGTCGCTCTGTGGGATTGCCAGATCCACGCTGATGCAGTTAGAGCCTTATCTTGGATCTTTTCCATGTATTTTCTCTTTTCCAATGGCGGGAGTCCAAGATTAGTTAAGAAAACGGAGGTTGAGTTGGCAATAAAACCTCTGCATCCGACTTCGATCGGAAATACATTAGTTATCCAACCATTTCTGACCCATTGTTCTCGCAGATCTTCATATTTTTCCAACTTACGCTGATGTGCCCAGTCGAAATTTTCTTCAAAAGGGACCGTTAACTCAATAACAAAAACTTTTTTTGCTTTAACGGACCAAATGACAGTATTTGGACGCTTTGTTGTTAACGCTATCTCAGATGGAAATATGAAATATGAAGTTATGTTTTACATTGGTTGCGACGTGCAGCCCTCAAGTAAGCAAGATATATATGCATGTATGGGCTAAGATATATTTACGTCGGTGTGTGTAAGCATACGTTGAGTATGCATGTTGGGATATGGATGTACGTGTATATATATATATATATATATATCACGGTAGACGTATGTGTGGGTATAGTCATATGTATATCCTTATATAGGGGTCATGGCGTTTGTGATAACTAAAAACTGATAAAAACCGAATCTGGCGAAGAGTTTTTTTTTTATGAAAAGGTTTTTCTTTTTATATCTACTGGCATTCGCGGCGTCATGTTCCGGCAGATAAGGGTCGAGTCGTTTGTAAATATCCAAGACTTTGGTGATCTATGTCCAGAAACAGGAAGGGTTGTAGCTCTATACATACGAATAGGGTGTTGAAAACGACTTCGAGTTCGAGTTCAGCCCAGTTGGTTATCAGTGACCAGAGAGACGTAAGAGAGAGAGAGAGACATAGGAGAGAGAGAGAGAGTTGTCTACTGGGTAGAGTGTCCGCCAATGGCCCGGGAGACCTGGGTTCAATCCCAGGTTGAGTCATACCGAAAACTCAAAAAATGCTACTTGATACCTCCTTGCTTAACACTCGGCATTATAAGGTACATAAAGTGGAGCAATCCAGGGAAGGGAGTAGCGCCCTCCCCTACACCTCGGTGTAGTAGCTATTGAAAAGGGAGCATTCAGGTCACCCTCGACTATGACTGCTAACTTTACTGCGAGCTCAATGTAATTTTCTGTCGTCGTTTCTTTGTTAGATTCTCGGAGAGATGCCTTCCGTAATCTTATTGCTTGTGTGTATGTGCTGTTAAACCATGGTTTGTCGTGTTTGTTAGATGTAGAGTTTTTAGGGATGCATTCCTTTGCTATATATAAACTTAATACTATTATATTATATTATCATATATTATATAATTATTTATTATTTATTTATTTTTATAATACATGTATAAAGAGGATTTAACATTAAATAACTTACAAGGGTTGATATGCCATAAAACCCAACCAAACCAAATCATATATATTTAATATATACGTGTAAAGAGAATTTGGCATTAAATAACCTTCAAGCGTTGACATGCCATAAAACCAAACCAAACCAAACCTTTGTTCAAATACTTTTGTAGTTTCCGGCAGATTGTATTTTCAGTATTAGATTCGATGTTTTCCAAGAGGATTAGCAAGTGATCATTTATCAGTCATCTTTTACATCCCAAAAGAAGTCCATATATATGGTTGGATCACCTGTTTACTTAACAAAGGAACATATAAGTCTTTTTTACGAAACTATTCAATCCTCAACTTAACCTTAGGTCATTTCCATTTATGAATTTCTCCAAATGTTTTCTTTTAGGTATTTACCTTTGTTACCTCATTCTTTACTGTGGCTATTGAAGTCGTACAGCTGAATAGAAGGCTTTAAATATTTATTCTATCAGACTTTGGAGGTCACATTCGTTTATGGAGAAATATAGAGGGATATATATTGAGCATGCATTGATAGTCTTATATAGAGTTGCTCAAATAGCAACTGCCTGAATATTTGTAGTTATATTAATTTGGCTTTGTGGAATACTGTTTCTAATAAGGAGTAAAGTTCCTTTAAGTTTGGTTTGGTTTGGTTTGGTTTGGGTTTTATGGCGTATCAACCATTGTGTAATATATTAACGTGACCTGCGGGTGTGAATACAGTGAATGTTGTTGATAGATACATTGATAAGATCGGAGTGATTACCGGAATGCCCTGAAGGTGTTGTGTATCGGCGGATGTTGTTGACAGCTTCATCCGGCCGAAGATAATATCAACAATGTGATTATCGGAATATCACCTTGACCTATGGACGTGGTTGAACGCGGCGAATGGTGGCAGATACATCCGCCCATAGAAGTGGGCTTAGGCATGTAGCCAATGGAGAACAAACAACACATGGACGTGAACTGTAACCAATGGAAAACAAAGAAGTGAGATGTGGGTGTAACCATAACCAATGAAAAAGAGGAATTGCTGCAGGTCACGTGGCAGTTTTAGACTATATAAGTTCCCGAATTTTGGTTAAAATCAGTTGTTCACTGGCCCTTCCGTCTCCCGACAACCCCTTCGTGTGTGCAAACTCTCTGAGATTACTCTTCTGCTCCACACAAGTATCATCGTCAAGAATAAAAATATAATCTCATATTTTATATATGCGTGTTCTTCGTTGTTCATCAAAACACAGCAGTAATATACAACAATTGTAGTTCATTTAATGCCAAATCTCTTTTATACATATCTAAAAATGTGTTAAGAAATCATATATTTGATATATAACATCCTCAAAAGAGCCTGAGTTCATTTTTTCACACAGTTAAATGATTTTACACACAGCCAAAGGATCAAACAGTTCTATTTCAAATAATTCAGTTCAGAATAAGTACATAGTTTTTTGTTTATATCGATTTAATCAATTAGACATCAGTTATTGGTTTACACACAATTAAATGAAAGTTCCTTTAAAGAATTTTCGACCTAATTCATGAAAATGGTTATATATCTTATGATTTTTATACTTATTTTATTGTCTTGTTTTAAAAAGGTTTCTTGAAGATAAACCATATCAGGACATAAGTCTGTTAGAATCAGTAAGATTTCGTTATGATTTGCTTCTCTCCTGCGACAATTCCAGTATTTTGCGTACAATGATTGGTTAAATATATATAAATATGTATATATATATATATATATGTGTGTGTGTGTGTGTGTGTGTGTGTGTGTGTGTGTGTGTTATGGTCAAGGGGTGGTTGAAATGATAACACGACTCGGAAAATGAGTGATAAAAATATATTGAAGGAAAATAGTACATACATAAATGATAACTGGGAGAAACTTCTCCTCAGCTTAACACAATCATGAACATTACATCCGTTCTTGGTGACGGCTCGCCGAGACTGCGCAGAAGAGAGCTTAGCCGGTATGTGTCACATGAGGGCGAGTCCATCTGTAGGGGAGACACCCCAACAATATATTTACTTTGTGTTGTATGTTTTTGTTTTATCTTTTTACTGGATTTATATTTTCTTCTATTTCCCTTTCTTTTTTTTTTTTTTTTTAGGTTGTTCGAATCTATTTTCGGTTTCGATTTAATCCTTACATTTCGAGGTTCGTTTAGGTTATGGTTTTTATTTGGAGGACCGTTTTTCTGAAGGTTTTTCTTTGATAGATTTCTGTTTTTCCAGTGACCTTTCTCTGGAAGTCATATCTTCAGAAAAGGCTGCAGGACTAACAGATCTTGATTTTTGTCTGATTAAAAAATATCCCACAAAACCTAACATAATGTTTCGATTTGATTTTTAGAGATGAAGAGTTGAAGTATTTGTTATTCTATAACATTTTTGTATTTTTAATCTGTGGTTCAGGATTCTTAATTGTCTAAATATCTCATCAGAAATAAAATCGATTTATATAAACAAAACTGAACCAGTCTTCTGGTCCCAACTGTATTATTTTTTTTTTTGTGTAAAAATCTAGCTTTTTTCCGGCTGACTGGCATTTTTAAAAATTTAATTACAGTGCAACACTTGCGTAGGGTTACTTTCTTATATATTCCTCCATAATTTTCCTGGCCACTGGGAATATGGTGTTTCTTTTGTTTTACCTCCATTTTCTCTTTTTCTTGTTTTCAAAAGTAGCACACACAGGTATATACTAGTTGATTTTTATGACAATTTACACATCAGTATTCTTGGTAAAACTTTTCTTCTGAGTAGCCGAGGGTATTTTTTTATCGCTACACTTCATGCATGTCAGGCATTTCGAACACCTGTCCTGATAGTCAACCCAGTCAGCTGGGACTGTAGAATACACCGACTGCATCTCTGCAGAGGGGTAAGCGCCCCACCTTCAACGAGTATACAGTATATTACATTAAACAATCTGATGGTGAGGCTCCAGTACTGCTGGAACTTTCGGAAATGCAGAATACCCATTCATTGCCATTGCTCCCTGGTCCACTCTAGCCCAGAGTGGTAGCCCTGAAAGGGTCCTATCTATGGGTCACATAGAATTGTTTGCCATTTAAACTTAGTACAAACAAATGACTTATTCTAAATTGAATTGTTAGAAATAGAACTGTTTGATCATTTAACTGTGTGTAAACAAATGATTGATATTTAATTGAATTGTTAGTGATACATAACAATACCTGAAACCATTTAACGGTGTGAAAACAAATGAGTAATGTTGAGTGGAATCAGTAGCAATACTAGTGTACAAAATAATTACTTCTAACTCATCTAAAAATAAAATTACCGACAAATTATTCCTTTACAAATCATATATATATATATATATATAGTCATCCACAGACAGATCTGTTTCGTTCAATCAGAACTCATCAGTGTGGCTAGACATACTAGATTCCCGTAGCTGGGATCGAAACCTGGTTGACTTAAACGTCAATCCAAGACTCTACCCCTCAGACACGAGAAAACCAACAGCAGCGAAGTAAATTTTAAATGGTTATGAATTACAATTACTATTGTTTACATACATCTGCTTAATGGCTACCGAGAGCTCAATTCATATATGAAGAGACTTGCAATAAAGGCTAATGGCAACGCGATTACTTCATTCGCTAGAGAGCTCAACCCTACCGGGGTAGAGGACCATATACATCTATATCTATATATATATAGATGTATATATATATATATATATATATATATATATATATAGATGCGTATATATATGTATATATATATATATATATGTGTGTGTGTGTGTGTGTGTGTGTGTATCCATTTAAGTGTGTGTAAACAAATGACTAATGTTAAATTGTTAGTGTTACATTGTTAAATGGTTTCAAGTATTGCTGTGTACAAAAGAATGAGCTTGGGCTCGTTTGAAAATGTTATCAACAAAATGTGCATATATTTAATATATATAAAGAGGATTTGGCATCAGATAAGCTACTAGGGTTGATATGCCATAAAACCTAACCAACAAAACAAGCAACCAACTTCTTTTGGAAATTTACGAAGGGGTTACACATTCACCTTGGTTGAGGCGGATGATACATCAGTTCGTTTACTCGGGATGGGAGGGAGAATATAACGCTGTCCAAAAATAATTACAACCCAATACATATTCTTGTAATATCATTTTTCGTTACTGAAGTGTCGCAATTTTATTTTTGATTATAGAGTCTCATTGTTATAGAGGTGGATATTATTTGATTATAAATAATGCCTGTGATGATGGCATAAACTTGCACTGGAAATAAAGTTTTGTTCTAAAATATAAAAAAAAAATATTAGAACTTATATCAAAAATTGATAGCAGTTTACGTATTTATTGATAGGCACTACTGTATTTATCAATCTGTATAGTGTCCCCAAAAATGAGCGGATTTTTTGTCTTTTTTCTTTAAAGAAAAGACGATAGAGAAATTTACTATTCAGTAAATACGCATACAAATATTTTGTTTTATGAAATTTAATCAGCAAACTTTTCTGAATTATTTTTAAAAGAGAATAATTTTTTTCAAAAATTCTAAAGTTTCTCCGAGCAGATTTTTTTTTAATTTACGATTGATTATTTAAAATTAGAAGAACTTAGTAAAGTTCTGTACAAAATTTTAAAATTTTTACAAAATAAACTGATTATTTATAAGATTTGTATAGAATTTGACATTTTGAAATTAATTCGTCGATTTAGGAGTCTTTATGAATTTTCATGGCTTTGAATGGGGGGGGGCAACAAACTTACAGAAATGTTGAAACAAAATGTTTTGGAGGAAAACGAATATTTAATGCCAGTATATCAAATTTCTGATTCACTAATGCTGGAACTTTGGGGAATACGAAGTACCCCTCCATAGCTATTGCTCTCCGGTCCACTCTGACCCGAAGTTGTAGCATCTGATAGTTCTATGTCTAACAATTCAATTAAACATAAGTCATGTGCTTGTTTAAATGTCAAACAGTTCTATTTGAACCATAGATAGGACCCTGTTTTACTATTTAACTGTGTGTAAACAAATGACTGATGTTTAATTGTTGCTATTACATAACAATACTTGAAACCATTTAACTGTGAACCAAAAAAGTAAGCTTAAGCTCATTTAAAAATATTATCAAGAAAAGGTTTACAAATGATATATAGCTAATATATATGTATAAACAGTATTTGGCATTAAATAACCTACAATGGTTGATGTGCCATAAAACCTAACCAAACCAATCGTTCTAAAGTCAAAAAAGGAACACATCAGAGAAAAATTTTTAATTGCTGTTTGAAAATTTAGAAAGAACATTTTTTAATTAAAAGTGTATCATTTAGAAGATTGTAGCAGAAAGAACTAATTTGAAATACTCGTTAGACCACCATTTAATCCCTTGGTGATTTATGTTTTCAAATTTATTGTCTGGCGCGGGAATAATTTTGGCCCTTGAAGTTTCGGTTTTAGTTTTCGTCCAATGAGAATGATCTATGCCATTCTGCTCGGGTGACTTTCCTGGGTAATATAAAAGCCCGTGTAAACGCTCTCTCTTCCTCTTCCTCACTTATTCTTTCGGCAGGACAGGCCGACTTGAACATGAAGAGAGCGCATTCAATTTTCGACTATTGTTCTCGAGGAGATCTATCATTTCTCATTTGTCTCCCATTCATTCTTTCTCAACAAACTGATCATCGGAACTTCAGATTGGATACTATATTCCTGTTCGAACATCCTAAGCTACTTTCCGATATAAGACTCACTGTACGGAGTTTCTTTCAAGCTGTTATTAAAGCCTTTTAGACTTATCAACATTCTCGTTCACTTATTTATTTTACTTCTTCTTAATGTAACAAGACAGGACAACAATTTGCCCTGGCACTAAAAGATTCTTTTAAAACTTATTCGATTGGAACAGTTAAATGAAGGAAAAACATATTCTTACGTAATTATGTGAAGGCGTCACATTTTATTGTAATTTCTACTATGCGTTGCTTTAAAAAAATTTGTTTTTTAACGCACGTTTGAAGTAGGAGGCCAACACAATGATTCAATCTCATCAGTGCAGTTTTGAATCACGCTAAATCTTGGCCAATATTTTATGTAAATCGGTTCGTTTCGGCGCGACTTATTCGTCGAAGCAGATAACTATATAGATAAGTGGATTATACAGGCTTGTTCGCAACTATGTATCTGCCTACCTATCAATAGTTCGCGTATTTCACATTTTCACTAATGAATGAATATATATATATATATATATATATATATGATTTTTGTTGGAGGTCCAAAGAAAGAATCAAAATACTTTAAAATAGGTAAGTCCACGAAGAGATTTATATTTTTTGAATTTATTTATTTGTTTGTTTGTTTTATTCTTACATACGTGTTATATAGGCGTATGTTTCCAGCTCGTTGCTTTCGTCAGAGAATATATATGGCACAAGGCCTTGTCAATGGGGTTACTCAATGAGACTTGAACTCACTCTTGTTCAAACTGCGAACAAAAGTGAGTTCAAGTCTTATTGAGTACACCATTAAATAAATAAATAAATTCAAAAAATACGAATCTCTTCGTTGACCTCCCTTTTTAATATATATATATATATATATATATATATATATATATATATATATATATATATATGAAACCTGGAGTGGCACATTAAATATGACGTTAAGGGAAGAAGCAGTACACTGAATAAACTAATTGAAATTTGACCCTACTCATACCTTCTTACTACACGGGTCAGCGTAGAGTAACTACCTATGTGACTAATGACCCACATCCTCAAAGGCTTGAAAAGATAGAATATCGAGTAGGCGTTCGTTGATTATGCCACTCGAATCACACGTGACTACATTCTAGACAAATTCTAAGCAATAGAACATTGGCTTTTGAATATTTGCGACCTAAATGAAAACTACTGCTTCATCGTCCTCTTCTTCTTTCTTCTCTTATTGGTGGGGGACAGCGGTTTATTAATGAAAAGATGTCTCCTTTTCGGCATGAACTGGTGCCAAAAGAAAGGCGTGGTGTGACTTTGCCCTGTCAGAGAAAGATTGTAACATCTTGAAATAAAACGTGAGTGGCTTTTTCATAAATGGAAATGACCTAAGGTTAAGTCGAGGATTGAATGTCCGAATCTCTTCTGACTGCCGACTGCAAGACTGACCGTTACTACTGTAGGTGTTTGCATATATCATTTCACAACACCTACATATTTCCGGTTGTCAATCCATGTAACCCACTTCCGGTTATCAACCTGCGTGATCTTCTTACATTCACGTGTTGATGTCTTCCTGTTTGCAAAGCTAGAATATGACGGCTCTGTCATTGCTCAATATGCAACATATGGTTTCAAGTATTCCTATCTAGTGCTAAAAATTATTTGGTTTCAAGTGATAATTTCTATTTAATGATAATCATTTGTTTACACAGTTATGTAGTATCTAGCAACTAATAATAGTCTTCCATAAACAATTATTGCTTTAAGTAACTAAATTATTCGTATTAAGAATAGTTGTATGGCATCAAGTATTCTAAACGAATACGAATAATTTTTTAATATATCTATTTGACCCTTAGATACGCCCCTAAAAGGTTTGTTTTTAATGGCATATCAACTCTTGATGACTATTTAATGCCAAATTCTGTTTGAAATTATGTGTTTATATATATATATATATATATATATATATATATATATATATGCGTGTGTGTGTGTGTGTGTGTGTATGTATGCTTATAAAGTGAATGGTTTGTTTATTTCTAGACGAGTTAGAGCCCATTTGTTTGCTCATAGTTAAATGGTTTCAAGTATTGCTATTCAACACTAGTAATTTTATTCAAAATTATCTATTCGTTTGCACACTGTTGCAAGTATTGCTATGTAATATTGATAATTCACTTTAACAATTTCACTGTCATTCGTTTGCACGCATTTAAATAAACTAATTTTAAATTAACCAATATCAATTTAAACATTTTCTATACTTGAAACAATTAAATTATTTCTATTTAACCCACTGATGGAACTCTAACAGGTACTACCACTCTGAGTCAGAGTGGACCTGGGAGTAATAGCAAGGAAAGAGTTCTCCATATTTCCTAAAGCTCCAGGACTGGAGCCTTACCATAAAATGCAGTTTAGTCATATCCAGGACACACGTTGGAGGGAGGAGGGGGTTTTACCCGTCTGCAGAGATACAGTCGGTGTATTCTGCACACTGCAATCGACTGAGTTGTTCAAGTCAGATGGAAACATAATCGCTTTGATTATGCCAGTTCTCTGTGACAGGTGTTTTGCAGAAAAGTCATTCTGTAAGAGATTATTGGCATGACGAAGGTTTAAATGCGTGACCAGTTTGAAGGCCGAACCGACAAAGGAAAGGCCACCTGGAAGGTAGTGATGCAGAACTGTAATGAGAGTCAATCCTTTATTTTATCTTTACGTGGATGACAACGTTTCAACAGCAACACATCTGGATCTCACATGTCAATAAACAAAGAAAATACTCTGAACCTAAACTTGGCTTTGTTGACACAAAGCCAGAAGCATGTAACACACTGTGATAATCGAACTCACTAGTAATGGTCTACTGACGAAGCTCACTAACTTTTATACTATTTATATGTGACCTTGTGTCGAATTTAAGCGACACACTCTTAACTATTGGGTAACAAGTGAAAATACAACTCACTACTCAGTAGCAATTGATATATGATACAAGTTTGTTAACACTTACAATCCGTTGGGAAATTAGTGTTTGTTTAGGTTTTTTTTTGGTATATCAACTCTTGTAAGTTATTTAATGGCAAATCCTCTTTATGCATATAGATTGAATATATACGATTTGTAAACACATTTTGTTGATAATATTTTTAAACGAGCCTAAGCTCATTTTTTGCGCACAACTAATATAATTAATAACCAACCTTAATTATATTACTGTTGTGAGACCGAAACTTACCTGCATCATGGACTCTGCCAGCACTATTTTACTAGCGTAGTAATATCCTAATACCAGAGCATGCAGTAGCAGTAGTACAAGAAGTACGACTACCAATATTGGACACAATCCTTTGTAACTTCTGTTAATATATCTTTCTTACCTCTAAACCGTGTTCCGTGTTTTCCTTCTGTGTACCGACTTTGGGTTCACATCAGTGGCGACGTACAGATTCGAGAAACGCACTTACGCCGAAAGCCTTACTAGTCCCAACTTCAATAGCGACAGAAAGATTCGAGAATTTCGTCCTCACCACATCAGAGGACCCACTCAATCACACAGCAGTGTTGAACGAGAAAATTAATCTGGCATCACTGCATCAGCGACACATACAAAAATATTCCGCTTACCAACATCAGTGACGAACTAGCGATTCGACACCTACGGAATATTTAAGATTATTAAAGTCTATCCAAATAATATAACGGTCAACCAAGTATCGAGTCCGATTGCTTACACAAAAAAAATCCAGTTTGTTCATAAAACAAACTGACAAACTCAAGCTTTTGAAAAAGCTATTCATCAAATTCAGCGAGGCGAGTTTTTTTTTTTTTTTTTTTTTTTAAGCAAATTTACACACACAAAAAAATCAAAAACATTTTTCTTTGTTTCGGTCTGAAGGACAATTTTTTCTTCTACCCTTCTCACACTTCTAAAAATAAAGTTTGTCTACAATTACAAAAATCCCCAGCGAAGAACAGAGGAAAAAACTGCTTACTTGCAAACACTTATGCAAATGAACCTGTTGGGCGCCCACCAAGAAATAATTTTTCTTTATTTTATTCCATACTAAAACCTTTTTGGCTAACAAAAAAAAATATTTATAAGTGTGGAGGAATTTTAAATGACCAAATTTAACGGAATAACGGTATTTAGAAAGAAGCTAAACCATTAAGTAGTTTATTCCTTTTTTTCTGCAAAAAAGAATCTGTCTAGATTCTTGTGTACCCTCTCCTGGTACACGGATTTTGAAAGCAACAGTATTTGCTGTAATTTTTTTTGCCTTATTCATCCCCTTTAGTCTGCACATTATAAATAATCAGCAATTTAACGATAGTTTTTTGAAATTCTTCTATAATTAATAAAGGTTAACTTGGATTAGCAACAAAAATTCGAAGAAAGACAGAAAAAATTGGTTATGGAGTTACATAAACAACAATTAGAATTCCAACAATTTACACTGCAGAAAACTGAACTACAGCAAAAACACTTTAAAGAATTACGCGTAAATTCATTAAATGGCTCAAAAATCTCTGAAAAAGACAAGATATTTTCCCAGAGTTCAATCTAAAACTCGATTGATACATTCGAATACGTACCAGAGAACGACAAAACGTTCGAGGCTTTTTACAGGCGCTATAAAGATATTTTCAACGTAGACTGTGAACAATGGCCTAGTAAAAAAAAGATACATCTTCTATTAAAAAAGCTGGGAACAACCGAACATAATAGGTTCGTTGACTTCATATTACCTAAGGAAACCACGGACTTGGATTTTTCAGAGATTATTAAGCTCCTATCGGAACTATTCGGGCCTAACAAAACCTTGTTCCACAAATTTCGGAAATGCCTAAACACAGTCAAGAACAACTAGCAAGATTTTCTAACGTTTGCAGCATCGGTGAACAAGCTCTGTAATGATTTCAAACTAGCCGATCTGACTGCTGATGATTTAAAGTGCTTAATATTTGCACAGGGTCTAGTATCAGCAGAAGACGCCGAAGTCAGACCAAGCTTGAAAACGAACAAGGATTGAATCTCCAAAAGTTGGCAGAGGACTGTCAAAGAGTAATTTCTGTCAAGTGTGACTCAAAAACAATCGAGGAATCAGGTGTGGCTCAAATTAGAAAAATCAGAAGCAAGTCAACCGCCTATTTCCCTTAAAAAGACAAAAGGCAAATCTCATGTTCTAAATCCCGCAATAAACAAAACGCAAATAGGTTAAAGAAACCGCCCGGACCATGTTACCAATGTGGTAAATGGCATTGGATGAAATTTTATCCAGTAAAGAAGAAAAAATATTGCAAAAATTGCAATAAAAATGGTCATAACTTAACTCAGTGCTGGTACGCCAACAGAACGAGAAAACTCAAGAGTAAAATTAGGCAAGCTCAATCAGACGGAGATAGTCAATAGGAATTTAAGGAAATATGTGACTGTTGATATGTTCAATAGCTCCATAAAATTCCAGCTTGACTCGGGTTCTAATATCTCAATCATCAATTGGCGTACTTGGCGAAAATTAAACCAGCCGACCTTACTAAAGATGGTTAAAACAGCAAAATCCGTAACTGGCGAGAATATTAACATCTTAGGCAAGGTAATCCTTACAGTAACACTAAATGGAGTTTCCAAAAAGCTGAAAGCCTACGTACTAAAAAATTCGGACAATTGTTCGGAACAGATTGGATAGAAAAATTCAATTTATGGGATTGCTCAATGAGTATATTTTGTCGGAAAATAGAAAGTGCAACGTCCAATTCGGTAAATCTCAAAAAGGAACTCAAACAACGATTTCCCCAAGTTTTTTCTGGCGGCCTTGGGAAATGTTCTAAATTAAAAGCTAAGCTCTAGGTGAAGGACGGTGCATAACCGGTATTCAAGAAGAAACGGAATGTCTCTTTCGCTGCTCTAGAGCAAATCAACAAAGAATTAGATAGACTTGTCAAAAACAAACTTTAGCGAATGGGCAGTGCCTACGGTCCATGTAAAAAAAGTCCAACCAAATACGAATCTGCGCCGATTTCTCCACAGGGTTAAACGATGCCTTGCAGGATCAACACTAGCCTCTACCAAGCCCTGAGGAAATTTTCAACAAATTAAATGGTGGAAAAATCTCCAAAATTGACCTCTCTGTCGCATATCTTCAGATAGAGGTGGACGAAGAAAGTTCCAAATTGCTCTGTATCAACACCCATAGAGGTTTGTACAAATATACCAGACTGGCTTTAGGAGTCAAAGTTGCGCCCGCAATTTTGAACTTGACTTCGCTACAGCCTATTTGGATGATATACTGTTTTCCAGTAAAACTACGGCAGAGCACCGGAACCATATAATAAACGTATTCGAGAAGTTACAAGGATACGGGTTTAAGGTCAAGGAGGCAAAATGTGACTTTTTCTTACCAGAGATCAAATACTTAGGTTACATAATAAATAGAGACGGTCGTCGGCCGGGATAATATTCGCCGTCACAAAGTTCCATAGATACCTACATGGAAGACGGTTCGTTCTACAAACGGACCATAAACCTCTAATAACAATCTTTGGGTCCAAGAAAGGTTTGCCAGTCTATACTGCAAATAGACTACTTCGTTGGGGAACGATTCTCTTAAACTACAACTTCAAGATCGAGTTCCTAACATGTAAAAATATTTGCCACGCGGACAGCTTATCGCGACTCATTCCCAAAAATACGGTAAATCTCTAAAAGAACTCGAACAACGATTTCCCCAGGTTTTTTCTGGTGGCCATGGGAAATGTTCTAAATTAAAAGCTAAGCTCAAAAATACGGTAAGTCTTTGAAGACTCCATTATTGCTACTCTAAGAACGGATTACGAAATCAGAAACAATGTTCGCAAGAAAAATCAAGTCCGTCTTCGATAAACTCTTTCCACGGGAAGCGAAGTTCAAGAAAACCGTCTCGCTCCATAAGAAACATTTCTATCCTGGCGATAAAGTTCTTTTCGAGGCCAACAAAAACAACATGACATTCTGGGAAGTAGGCACCATCAAACAAAGGATTGGCGAACTGGTCTATATTGTCCAGGGACCAAAAAACACCCATAAACGCCATATGAACCAGCTCAGGAAATGCCGTTTGAATGAATCTGAGGAATCACAAAATACCTGCGAAGAACCGATTGATGCAATATTCGATTATTTCGATCTCGACTCGCCTAAAGTCTCTCCGGAAGTACGCCGCTCGGGAAGAAAAGGAAAATTTACGCAACCACTCGACGTAAATCCCAAGAGGCAGAAGTATTAATAGTTTTACCTTTTTTGCCTTTTTTTCCAAGAAAAAAAAAGAATTCTCTTGGAAGAGGGGTATTGTGAGACCGAAACTTACCTGCATCATGGACTCTGCCAGCACTATTTTACTAGCGTAGTAATATCCTAATACCAGAGCATGCAGTAGCAGTAGTACAAGAAGTACGACTACCAATATTGGACGCTATCCTTTGTAACTTTTATTAATATATCTTTCTTACCTCCTAAACCGTGTTCCGTGTTTTCCTTTTGTGTACCGACTTTGGGTCCGCATCAATTACATAATTATTTGTTGTAATAAATTGTAAGTTGACTCGAAAACTTTTAATTGAAGTGTAGGTCGCATCGAAAAGGTCATGTGCGTGCACATACAACGACCGGATGTCAGCCCTTGTCAAAATTGTTTGTTTTTTTAACTCAGAGTTATAGACAGGATGTTAACCTCAGCCGGCGGAATATTTATTTTTTAAGAAAAGATGGTGTAACACTGAAAGTTAATGACGGCTGATTTAGATTACGAGTTTATAAAAAAAAAATTTTTAATAACACGTGTTCTTCTCATCATTAGTTGAGGAGAATAATTCATATATAATCTAGGGAATTTTGGAGTTGAGCTGTCAGTAGGTCAGGGCAGTTGGTCGGAGAAAGTCAATGAACTAGTTCGGGCATTTTCGTTCAGCCCCTTTGAGGGTAAGGTCCCGGTCGAGGGAGAAAAGCAAAATTGATATTTTGTTTCGTCTACTACCAATGAATCTCAGAATCTCACTGCGTTTCTATGTAACAGCTAATCTTCTCTCTCTCTCTCTCTCTCTCTCTCTCTCTCTCTCTCTCTCTCTCTCTCTCTCTCGTTTTGGATGACGACTGCTGCGTAAATTGTGGCAGTAAATCGGCTGGGACTGTAGAATATACCGACTGTCGGTGTATTCTACAGCCCCAGCCGATTGGGCTGATGTTGGAATAAAATACTTAGTAAATGTTATTGTTCGTCGAGCATGTATTTTTCTCTCCAGTAAAAAAAAAAATGAGAAGAAATACACATGTAAAGTGGCAGTACCGCTTTGAGTTACCGAAACTGTGTTATCACCCCTGGTTGACGGCCGATGAGGGCAGGATATCGCACGTGCTTTCACACGTTGTATGATGAAAAAATAAATAAATAGATATATACATTTCATGGGAGACGATCGTGGTGTAATAGATATCATTACAGGAAATGGATATAGCAACCCGCGTTCAAACCTGGACGAGGCTGTTTGCATTTCACGTAGCGCTAATACCCTTGGGTAATGGTATGAATCCAACTACTCTCCTTCCAGCTATGGGTAAAATAGACTGGCCTATTATGCCTTGGTACGGCAACTGGTCTAAGAGAAAGAAAACTCTGAATTCAAACCTGTTAAATTCGACTAAAAATTGACCTTATGTCACATCCTATTCGTGAGTATAGTTTGGTAAATACATTTCATATAAAATAAGTTTTTACCAGGACTAAAATGAAACAGAAAAAAAGCTAGATTGGAAGTATATAATAATGCAACCTGCTGTTTTGAACAAAATCAGGAAGCAGTACACCACAAAACAGCAGCTGTATGGCCACTTACTAGGATGGTTTGTGCTATATATCCTACCTATGAACATTAAAGGGTATGTCCCATTCCTCATAATATTTATATACCCTACCTATGAACATTTAATGGGTATGTCCTATTCCTAATAAATATATTGGACACAACTTAGTCAACATATTTCCTTCCTTCACAATAGTCACCACTAGCAGTGGTGACTACGCTGGTGAGTATTGTATTTTGTTAATGTTATAAAAATTTCCATTTCATTTCCAACTTTCGTTTAGGTTATTTCTCATTCAGTAACATTTTGTTAGGTTACAACAGTTTGTGAAATGGGGGGTTAGACAAACCAGACATGCTGGGCACTGCTTGAAAAGTAAAGGCGAATCCATTAGTGACGCTCTCCCAAGGAACTCCAACACATGGACGCACCAATGTTGGCCGACCAGCAAAAACTTATATACACCAGCTCTGTACGGACACCGAATGTTAGATAAAAATACTTGAAACCATTAAACTGTATGCAATGTTTTGTATTAAGAATAGTTATGAGAAGCTAAAAAGCCCAATCGGCTGGTGCCATAGAATACACCGACAACAGAACCCCATCAACGAGTGTCCTGGATATGACACTAAACCATCTCATGGTGATGCTCCAGTACTGGAGCTTTGGGGAATGTGGAGTACTACTTCTTTACCATTACTCCCAGAGTCGGAGCGGTAGTACCTGTTAAGGTCCCATCTATGGGTCAAAAAGAAATATTTAATCATTTACTATACATGAAACCACTTAACTGTGCGCAAATAAATGCCCTCTGGCTTGTTTAAAACTGTGATTTGCAAACGAATTTTCTGTAGGTAACAAACTCACACACACACACACACATATATATATATATATATGTATAAACAGGATTTAGTATTAAATAACCTACAAGGGTTGATATGCCGTAAAACACAACCAACCAAATAACCCAGATTCCCTGTGGTGTAGTGGCTAACATACTGGACCGTGACTTTGTAATAAACGATTTCGAATCCTAGTCGCGCTATTACGTTCACTTTTGGAGAAAGGTATGAACTCTCTTATCACCCCAGCTATTGCTTAAAAAGTACCACTACTGTTTATCTACAAGGATGGCTTTAGCATTAAATAACCTATGAAGGTTGATATGCCATTAAACAAAAGTCTGTAATTTGGTTTTGTTTGGTTTCGTTTCTTGAAGTCACACTGGATAATTTATGGAGTGAAGGCCATATTATGTCAGAGATGGGGTTGGAGTTTCAGAAGCAAGTAGGTTTCTATAGGGGAAGGTTCTATCCCTATACAATCAAGTTTTGAATATGTCAATAAGTCTGCATAACTATTTATTCATAGTTAGCAAGAAGAAAAAATGGTCTTATTCATTATAGAGACCACTTCGAGCTAATGTCCTTGAGATAGGCATAATGTTATAGGGATGTGATCTTGTGTCCGACTTGCATGAAAGACTCAATCTTGATATAGATGCACGCAAAGCTAATATAAAATGTTTTCTTTACTCAAACAGAAACATTAAATATTAGAATTGCTTTCCTTTTGAACATTATATTTCAATATTTTGTTTTGTTTAAATTTGACAGTCAAATCTCTACTTAAAGATGACTAAAAACTCTACTAATCTAAAAATTGCATCACTGCAATTCCTTGCTTGAGCTGGGTTAGATGGTTCAGTTTTCCTTCCTGATAATTTATGGTATAAAGCAAAATGTTCTCTGTGTCATCTCTGTAGAGATTTGATTTAAAAGACAGAGGAAATTAGAGAACATACCGTCTAAATGCACATGTGCAAGTATATGACAAATGTTCCCGTTTCAGCAGATCATTTATAATATACTACACATATCCAAATTTAGGATAAACGTAATTGAACGATTTAATTTCAAATCGTTCTCAAAATAATTCAAAATGGCCGAAGATAATAACCTCCAAGCCTCATTTTCAAATATTGATCAATTTTATACGAATACTTTCGGGATAGTCTAGAGAATGATAGAGTGCAAGACAGTAAAGTTTTAGTCTCTGACCTAATTAACACAGCATGATATGATGTGACATGAGAGTAATGTGATCCTATGCGAATTCTTTGTCGCTCTAATCAGCTTCTTCGATTATGTTTATGCGGTCTTGAAGTGTATCGAGTTGGGTTTCTAGATTTTATGCAGTTACAGAAATATTAATGATTTGTTTATGAAAGTTCATGCCGTTGCAGACAAATGCTATATGTATGCAGATTCCATCCTAAGCATAAGTCCAAGATTTTATTTCAGAATTTCAATTATTTTCAAAATAAAAAAAAAGGACATTAATGTACACAATCGCAATCGCACAGCTTGTAAATTACTTACCAATGGCCTTTCTACGTGGTGGGATTTCTCTAATTGGTTACCTCATCTTTGTAAATTCTGGCCATGCGTTTAAGCTTGGTATCAAATCATACAAATGATATGTTCATCTGAATATCTTGAGTGAAACGCACGTTGTTTTTCTCAACAAAGGAAATAAATAAGTCAAACAGCAACAAAAATTTGAATTTGAGCTTAAATAAATGATATTCTTATTGTATTCCTTTATCTAAATTTCTGAGATGAAGCTTGGCCCAGTCGGCAGGGGTTATAGAATACACCGACTGCTTCTCTGCAGAGGGGTAAGACCCCCCCCCCAATGAGTGTCCTAGATATGACACTAAACAATCTGACGCTGAGGTTCCAGTAATGCAGAAGCTTTGGGGAATGCAAAGTACCCCCTTCATTCCCATCACTCTCAGGTTCACTCTGGCCCGGAGTGGTAGCACCTGATAGGGTCCTATCTATGGGTTCATATAAAACTAAAATGCGTGTTTATGCTAAACTGAATTGTTTAAAATAGAACTTTTTTTACATTTAACTTCGTATAAAAAAAGGACTGATCTTTAATTGTATTGTTAGTGATACATAGCAATATTTGGAACCATTTAACTTTGTTGACTTAACTGAATAGCTTGAAATAAAAATGCTCTTTACATTTAAACTGTGTACATATGTTATAGTGAATTCTTTAAAATAGAATTAATTAAATGCATAAAAATGGATTTGGTATTAAATAACCTACAATGGTTGATATGCCATAAAACCAAACCAAATCCACAGAGATGAAGCTTGATAATTTTGGTCCCTTAGATTATTCGGACTATTGTCTTCATCTTCGTTGCGATACTCATATGTCCAGTAGGACACATGGCGCAGTCGATATTGGCGTTTGTTTGAAAAAGTAATTCAAAATGAAATTATCTGGTGGTCGCGGGTTCAATCCCAATTACAGGTAAATAACAAGGAATTCTTACAATAGCTTCACACTTATACCTGATCATGGTTAACGGATTTAGAACCATCTACTTCTTTTTTTTGTTGCGTGTCATACGTTTCTAAGTGAAATTGAGTCTGTAACCCCCAGTCAATGGGTCTTAGAATACGCTGACTGTACCTTCTGCAGTGGGTAAGAGCCCCCCACCCACGAAAAAGTGGACCTTGTGTATCACACTAAACTGTGTCTAATCGTAAGGCTCCAGTTCTAGAGATCTGGGGAGTGTAAAGTGTCCCTTCATTGCCGTTACTTCTAAATTCACTCTGACTCGGAGCGATAGTCTCCTAGGTATAATGGCTAACAAGCTGGACTGCGGCTTCGAAGTAAGAGAGCTCGAACTCCTGTCGTGTTATTACGTTCATTTTCAGACCCAATACCCTCGGGAAAGGCATGAATCCCCATATCCCCCCAGCTATGGGTTAAATGAGTGTCCTCAATGTGACACTAAACTACATGTGATGGTGAGTTTCCAATGTGTAGTGACTCTTCATTGTCACTGCTGCCAGGTCTACTCTGACCCGGAGTGATAGCACTTGATTGGGTCCTCCCTATAGATCAAATAGAACTGTTTGATATTTAAACTATGTGCAACCAAATGACTGATGTTTAATTGAATTGTAAGTGATACATAGCAAAACTTAGAAATATTTTATTGTGAGCAAATGAATGAGTAATGTTGAATAGAATCATTAGTGTTAAATCGCAATACGTGTAACCTCTTCACTGTCTATAAACAAATAATTAATATCAGATAGAATTATAAGTATTAGATAGCAATAATAGAAACCATTTAACTATGTAGAAACAACAGCAATACTAGTATACAAACAAATCAGTTCTAACTCATTTAGAAATGAAATTACCAATAAACTATTCCCTTACAAACCATATGCATATCTATTTAAATGTATCATATAGGAATAAAGTGAGACACTGGCGATTGAACACCAATCGCCTGTGGACGGAAGTGGCAGGCCTCTAGATAATTTAAAAAGAGGTTCCGTGCTGATTTGCATGGGACGTCAGTCGAAATGACAATTAGCACGGGACGTCTGTCGGTAGAGTCAGACAGACTTCAGGAAGAAGACTTTACATCTATATTTTGGCCGGCAGTGTACAGATAGTAACAATCTTTTGTTTGTTTTATTTCCTTTTAATGTATGATTTCGGTAGGATGAAATACTTATGGTTTTGTAAAGTTGTCCGTCAATTATTTTCTCTTCTTTTTACGTTACATAAAATGTGTGCAAACAAATGATTACTTGTAAATAGAAATACTTGAAACCATTTAATTGTTTGCAAAAAATAATGAGCTGTGGCTCGTTTAAAAATGTTATCAACAACATATATATATATATATATATATATATATATATATATATATATATATATTGTAAACCGGATTGGGCATTAAATAACCAACAGTGGTTGATATACTATAAAACCCAAACAAACAGACATTAAAATTATATTCACAAGAAATTTATTTTATGTGATACGATGATTTACCAATTTAATTATTTCCTTTAACATACCTACATTCCATTATATCAAAATATGATTCCCAGGGGCTTTTGCGAAGTCCTGCAATTACTAACAGTGTGAAAACTCATAAAGAGAAAAAAATGTTCACAAAGTGACAGCGATTTTCCTCAGTTCTCCCGGACTCTTCTCAGTATTTTAGCCTATCTCAAAAATACTGTGGCGTGAATGGTATCAATCCTTTCCCGAATCTCTATCCTACCACTCTCTTTCCAATACTTTCTTCTTCTTCTTCTTCTTCTTCTTCTTCTTCTTCTTCTTCTTCTTCTTCTTCTTCTTCTTCTTCTTCTTCATTATTGTTATTAAGGCTTGGAAAGGGGACTGAAAGAGTTAAAAATTGGAGCACAAATCGAGATTATCCGAACTACAGCATTATTGAGATCGGTCAGAGTACCGAGGAGAGTCCTGGAGACTAGAGGAGACTTGCTTTCACTCAGACTCTAGTAAAAGTCCATCAATTTACGCAGCTGTAAAAATAAATAAATAAAAATAGTAATAATACGTCTATGACTTCTCTCGGTGCTTTCAAACTTTATCAGTTACGTATTTTTTCACCGACAAAGTAAGAACAATTACCGTCCTCAATACCACCGGAAAGACATCAGGAGGTTCATCCTTATTTCAGCCGAGGCGTTTCATATTTTAATAAAGCCTCAAAATAGGACAGTAAATATAAATCATAGAGATAATACAGGAAAACCTGAAACTAGTTCAGGTTAGTTCAAGAAATAAGGCAAAAATAGCAAGATAATAGACTTTAACTAAGTTAAAAACTTAGAGTGTGTCGTTTTTTGTTTTTTGTTTTTGTGACCCGCCGTTCATGAACAGTCACCGTGAATATTCTCGGTCACATCTGTGTCAGGCGTGCAGAAAATAAACAACCCCTGGGTCTGGTATAGCCACAATATGCCACCCATGATAAAAATGTTGAATCAAAATATGACAAAACGTGGGACCCATGCAACAGGTTTGGATGTCATGAACGGCAGGTACTCTCCTGATAGCCAACATAGGAAACCTGATCGTCATCCTGCGAATGTTGGCTGTTCTTTTGTCATGTACACGAATGTCGATTTAAGAAACCACAACAACCATAGTCATAAAAGTAAAACACGGACTAGGGAAGACAACCAACTTGCACTACACTGCTATTTTTGGAGCTACCCTTCACAAAGAGGATATAGGAAAAGAATGATAGAGATCTAGCAAGAATGTGCTAGTTTTCAGACAACAAGCCAAATACTTGCCGACCAAGTTAGAACAATAATAAAGAGAGGTTGGTTTTCTGACCTTGAAATACTAGAAATACATCAAAAAATAAATTATGAACAAGATAATAGTACAATACCAGACACATCAACAATTAACAAACAAAAACAGCCTAACAGAAATGAACCGTCAACTTCGGAAAATGGAAACACCACACAACCAAATAACGCACAGCCAAACAATCCAAAACAAATATTATCACAAGAATAAAAGGTAAACAAAGAAAATTTAAAGAGAATTATAAACAGTGAAAAGACTACCTTAGCATCATTAAGAAACATAGAATGGAGAACAGTTAAGATGGCAACGAATAAAATAAATCAAGTACCTTATATATCAACGAATTATATAACCAACTTAAATGAACCAATTAGTTTGTGAAAAAAATGGGATCCCAACAAAAAGCACGAAGAAAAACTCAAAACCAGGATGGGAAATTCGACTGGAAAAAAATACGAAAACTGGCCAAAATGACAAAAAAAAAAGATGCTGGAATATATAGGAACAAAAAGGAAAGGGCAGCACAAGAAAAGATAACAGTACAACTTGAGGAAATAAACCAGAAGATACTTGTGAAAGAAGGAAGATTAAAGAGATATCGACAAAGAGTAAAACAATACAGACAACACAGAACATTCCAAAACAACAAAAGAAAATTCTACCAACAACGAGGAGGAAATGACACAAAAACATACCAGCAACCGGATACGAAAGAAACCGAACGATTTTGGACAGAAATAAGGCAACCAAAAACACAACGAAAAAGCCGAATGTTTAAACAACATGACAAGAGAATTTGAAAGACTCGAAGAAGGCTCGAAAGCGGAAACACACATCGATTTACTTTTAAAAATATCTAACCGAAAAACGCCAGGCCAATACATGTTTTCTGGTTCAAGAAATTCACTTCCATTCACGACAGACTAGCACTAGAAATGAACAGAAGCCTACAAGGAGCATACTTGCCCGAATTGATGACCAAAGTAAAGACCACCTTGATCCAAAAGGACCCAAACAAAGGAACCGCCTCAAACAACTACAAACCCATAACCTGCATACCGATGATGTGGAAAATATTAACTGCACAAATAAGGAAAAAGATGTGCTACTTGCTAACAACCCACAGATTGTTCCCTAAGGAGCAAAAAGGATGCCGCAAAGGATGCAGAGGCACAGCAGAGTTACTTTACATAGACCAGCACATCCTAAACGAGAGCAAGACCAGACGGAAAAATCTAGCTATTGCGTGGATTGACTACAAGAAGGCATATGATATGGTTCTGTCAAGCTAGATAATAAACTGCCTCAAAATGTACAAAATATCAAATGAAGTCATAAACTTTATCGAGTAAACCATGAAAACCTGGAGAGAGGAATTGACAGCAGGAGGAAGAAGTTTAGCTGAAGCTAAGATCCAAAGAGGAATATTTCAAGGAGATGCACTATCACCGTTAATATTCATAATTGCCATGATGCCCCTTAACCCCATACTTAGAAAACGCACAGCTGGATACAAATTTTGTATATCGCAGGAAAAGATCAATCACCTAATATACATGGATGACGTCAAACTACTTCCAAAAAATGAAAAATAACTGGAAATTCTAATACAGGCAGTAAGAATATACAGTCAGGACATAGGAATGGAATTTGTCATAGAAAAATATGCCATGCGAGTAATAAAAAGTGGCAAACGACATCTAACTGATGGAAAGTAACTACCAAACCAAGATAGGATTAGAACGCTCGGAGAAAAGGAAACCTATAAATACTTGGGCATCTTGGAAGCTGACACCATCAAACAAGTGGAGATGAAAGAAAAAATTAAGAAAGAATATCTCAGGAGAACTAGAAAGCTACTCGAGACTAAACTATCTAGCAGAAACCTTATCAAAGGAATAAATACCTGGGCTGTATCCTCATTAGATATTCGGGACCCTTTATGAAGTGGACCAGAGAAGAACTTAAGCAAATGAACCAGAAAACAAGAAAACTAATGACCATGCATAGGGCATTACATCCCAGAGACGACGTTGACAGACTATATGTATCAAGAAAGGAGGGGGAAGAGGACTTGCCAGCATTGAAGACAGCCTTGACGCATCGATGCAACGACTCGAGGACTACAAAGAAAAACACGAAAGAGGACAGATTACAACCATCAGAAACGAGACAGACAACACGATGAACAGAGTGACAATAAATAAGAAACCAAAATTTGAAGAAAAACAACTCTATGGACGTTTTGAACGATTAATAAACAACATCTCTTACAAAAAAAAAACCTGGACAGGGCTAAGAAAAGGAAACTTTAAGAAAGAAACAGAACCTCTCCTAATAGCAGCGCAAAACAATGCCATAAGAACCAATCATATTAAAGGGAGAATGGTTAAGACGCAACAAAATAGCAAATATACGTTATGTGGTGATCAAGACGAAACTATCAATCACATGATAAGCGAATGCAGCAGATTAGAACAGAAGGAGTATAAGACGAGACACGGCTGGATGGGCAAGGTGATCCACTGATAAATTTGCAAGAAATTTAAATTTGACCATACGAACAAATGATATATACACAACCCAGTAGCTGTCCTAGAAAATGACACACATAAACTCCTATGGGACTTTGACATACGAACGGATCACCTAATCTCGGCCAGAAGAACAGACCTTATAATAATCAACAAAAAAAAGAGAATTTGCAAAATTGTCAACTTTACTGTCCTTGCTGACCACAGAAAAAAACTGAAAGAATGTGAAAAGAAGGATAAGTGTCTCGACCTTGTTAGGGAATTGAAAAACTATGGAACATAAAGGTGACAATAGTACCAATTTTGATTGGGGCTTTTGGTACAGTAACTAAAGGATTACTAAAGGGACTGGAGGACTTGGAAGTTGGAGGACAAGTGGAGACCATCCAAACTACAACACTATTGAGAACGGCCAGAATACTGAGAAGAGTCCTGGAGACTTGAAGAGATTTGCTGTCACTCAAGGCTCCAATGAAAGACCATCAGCTAAAGCTGATGTGAAAATCTCTCAATGAGTAAATGATAATCCAAAAATCCGTCCTGGAAAATGCGACACAAACTTCTCTGGGATATTGGGATACAAACGAATCACCTAATCTTGGCCAGACGACTAAACCTTGTGATAGTTAACAATTTAAAAAAAACGGAGAACCTGCCAAATAGTGGACTTTGCCGTTCCAGCTGACTGCATCGTAAAACTGAAAGAAAGCGAAAAGAGATATAAGCCCCTAGACCTTGCTAGAAGACTAAAAAAACTATGAAATATGAAAGTGACGGTGATACCAATTGTAATTGGTGCGCTCGGTGCAGTCACAAAAGGATTGGTAAAGGAACTGGAAGACTTGGAAATAAGAGGTCGAGTGGAGACCATCTAAATTGCAGCATTGTTAAGATCGGCCAGAATACTGACAATAGTCCTGTAGACTTGAGGAGACTTGCTGTTACTTGGACTGTTGTGAAAGACCATCAGCTAATGCTGGTGGGGAAAACTCTCAAAAGAGTTTTTAAAAGATAATGATAATAACAAAAGAGTCAGAAGGCTTCGAAGAAAGACCGAAGGCGAAAATACACATCGATTCACTGAGAGCAAAACTATAAAAATACCAAATTGGAAAACTCCAGGCAACGATGGAATACAAGAATCCTGGTTTTAAAAAAAATCACTTTCATCCATGATAGACTAGCTATCGAAATGAATAGATGCTTAATAGCAAACGTACCCAAATGGTTTACCAAAGGAAAGACCATATTGATTCAGGAAAAAACCCTCAGCAGAACCGTCCCAAACAACTATAGACTCATAAAGTGCCGACCTATGACGTGGAAAATACAAACAATACAAATAAGGCAGGAGATTTACTCCTCGTTAATTAGCTGCGGACTCTTCCCTGAAGAACTGAAAGAATGCTGCAAGGGAACTGGAAGCACAGGAGAGCTACTGTACATCGATCAGCACATCCTCAACGAGATCAAGACAAGACAAAAAATGTAGCTATTGCATGGATTGACTACAAAGAGGAATATGATATGGTCCCACAAAGCTGGATAATAAACTGCCTCAAAATGTACAAAATATCAAATGAGGCCATAAACTTTATCGAAAAAATCATGAAAACCTGGAGAGTGGAATTGACAACGTAAGGGAAAACTTAGCTGAAGCGTAGATCCAGAGGTATATTTCAGGGAGATGTTCTATCACCTTTACTATTTGTAATTGCGATGAGGCCACTCAACCACATACTCAGGAAATGCACAGCCTGATACAAACTTAGTAAGTCGCAAAAAAAAATCAATCGCCTAATGTAGTTGGAGGACATCAAACGGTTTATCAAAAACGAAAAAGAATTGGAAACCCTAATACAGGCAGTAAGAATATACAGTCAGGACTGAGGGACGAAATTTGGTATTGAAAAATGCGCTATACAATTAATGAAAAGCAGCAAACGACACATGACGGAAGGAATAGAACTACCAAATCAAGAAAAAATAAGAACTCCTGGATAAAAAGAAACGTACAGCTACTTGGGAATATTGGAAGCAGACACCTTCAAACAAGTGATGAAAGAAAAAATTAAAAACGAGTATCTCAGGAGAACGAGAAAACTACTAGAAACCAAGCTAAATAGCAGGAACCTTATAAAATCAGGGCCCTCTCCGTCATAAGATACTCGGGATCATTCTTGAAGTGGACGAGAGGACTTAAAGAAATGGACCAGAGAACAAGAAAAATAATGACAATGCATAAAGCCTTAAATCCCAGAGATAACCTTGACAGACTATGTGTCAAGGAAGGAAGGAGGAAGAGGACTTACCAGCATCGAAGATAGCGTTGATGCATCGATACAACGACCCAAAGACTACATAGAAAAGGGCTGAGGAAGACTGATTACAAATGTGAAAGAAACTTAAATTTTACCATATGAGTAAGTGGTATATGATCAACTCAGAAACGGTACTGGAGAATGAGTCGACAAAAATCCTCTTGGATTTTTAGATACAAACGAATCACCTAATCTTGACCAGACGACCAGATCAAGTGATTGTCAACAAAAAAATAAAAGAAAAAGAGAACTCGCCGATAAAACTTGGACGTGGCTAAAAAGTGAAACCTTAAGAAAGAAACTGGATCTCCATACTAGCACAAAACAACGCCATAAGGACCAATTATATCAAAGCGAGAATAGATAAGACGCAACAAAATAGCAAATATACGTTATGTGATGAGAGAGATAAAACGATTAATCACATAATAAGCGAATGCAGCCAACTAGCACAGAAAGAGTATCAGACCTGACACGACTGGGTGGGCAAGGTGATCCATTTGGAATTGTGCAAGAAGTCTAAATTTGACCATACTAACTAATGTTACATGCAAAACCCAAAATCCGTCCTGGAATATGAGGCGCACAAACTCCTCTGGTATTTTTAGATACAAACGGATCACCAAATCTCAACCATACCACTAGACCTAGTGATAGTCAACCAAAGAAACAAGAGAAATTGCTGAATTGTAGATTTTGCTGTCCCGGTGGATCATAGAGTGAAATTGAAAGTAAGTGAAAATAAGGATAAGTACCTGGACCTTGCTATGGAATTAAAAAAAACTGTGGAACATTAAGGTGATGGAGATACCAATTGTAATTGGTGCTCTTGGTACACTCACCATTGGATTGGAAAAGGGAATGGAGGACTTGGAAATAAGAGAACGAATGGAAAGCAACCAAACTGCAGCATTATTAAGATCGACCAGAATACTGAGAAGAGTCCTGGAAACCTGAGGAGATTTGTTGTCACTCAAACTCAAGTAAAAAACCATTGGCAAGCGCTGGTGTGAAAAACTATCAAAGGTGAAAAATAATACTTGAAGTATGTGTTTAATTGTTATTCCCTGTCGTCTCCTCTGATAAATAATGGACCATTCCATTTTGATTGTGAGAGGAAAGAAAAGAAAGAAAAACATGCTCGACGTCAAAGAGAAAAAGAAAGCAAATGTAATAAGAAAAGGAAGAAGGGGAGATAATGCTGTACATCTGTTTCTTTTCAGTCTATTGACGCAGACGATAAGCATCTAAGGAAGCTATGATAGAGTAAGAAAGAAACGGAGAATAAAGATAAAGAGATATTGAGAGATGAATGAATAAAAAAAGTTTTTGTTAGTACAACTAAAAGCGAGTAATAATTTATAAAGGGAACATTGTCTTATAAAAAGGGAAATAATGTACATAAAAACCAAAAAAAAGTATTTTTTTGTTTTTGTTTTTTGTCTAGTTTTCTCTATTGCTGTTTTTGTTTTAACTTTTATTTTCTGTAAACAATCTAAAGTTAAATTTCCACGTGCGCTGATTATTATCAATTTACTCCTTGAGAGTTTTTCAAAACAGCGTTAGCTGATTGTCTTTCAGTGGAGTTTGAGTGACAGCAAGTCTCTTCAAGTCTCCAGGACTCTTCTCATTATTCTAGCCTATCTTAGTAATGTTATAGTTTGGATGGTCTCCTCTTGTCCTCTTATTTCTAAGTTTTCCAGTCTTTTTACTAATTCTTTGGGGATTGTTCCGAGCGCACCAATTACAATTGGTATCGCCATCACTTTTATGTTCCATAGTTTTTTCAGTAAAATTAAAAGAAAGCGAAAAGGGAGATAAATACCAAGACCTTGTTTGAGAACTATGTAGTCTGCCGGGACGGCAAAATCCACTTTTTGGCAGGTTCTCGTATTTTATTTTTTCTTTCTTTTCTTTTCTTTTTTTTTTTTTTTTTTTTTTTGTTGAATATCTCTAAGTCTTGTCGTCTGGCCAAGATTAGTTTATCTGCTGGAATCTTAAAATCCAATAGAACTTTGTTTATCTCATTCTCCAGGACAGTTTTTGAGTTGCGTGTGGTCAAATTTAAACCTCTTGCACAATCCCCAGTGGATCATCTTTCCCACCCAGTCGTCTGTAGTCTTATACTCTTTTTACGCTTAGTTGTTGCGTTCGCTTATTATGTGATTGATGGTTTCATCTCTATCACCACATAACCTTCATTTTGTTGCGTCTTGTCTATTTTTGCTTTAAAAATCCTTATGGCATTGTTTTGTATTGCTTTTAGAAGAAATTCCGTTTTTCTCTTGAGGTTTCCCTTTCTTAGCCATGCGCAGGTCTTTTCGTGTGAGATTTCGCTTGTTTGTCGCTTGAAATATCCATACAGTTGTTTTCCTTCCTACTTTTGCTGACCTTTGTGTTGTTTGAACAGTTTTTGGTCGTTATACTTAGTCTTCTTCTTTATGTAGTCTTCGAGTTGTACATGGACGACATTAAACGGTTTATCAAAAACGAAAAAGAATTGGAAACCCTAATACAGGCAGTAAGAATATACAGTCAGGACTGGGGGATAAAATGGAGGACTTGGAAATAAGAGAACGAATGGAAAGCAACCAAATTGCAGCATTATTAAGATCGGCCAGAATACTGAGAAGAGTCCTGGAAACCTGAGGAGATTTGTTGTCACTCAAACTCCAGTGAAAAACCATTGGCAGGCGCTGGTGTGAAAAACTATCAAAGGTGAAAAATAATACTTGAAGTGTGTGTTTAATTGTTATTCCCTGTAGTCTCATATAGTTGTCAATGTCGTCTCTGGGATGTAAGGCCTTATGCATCATCACTAGTTTTCCTGTTCCCTGGTCCATTTGTTGATGCTCTTCCGTGGTCCACTTTAAGAATAGTCTAAGTATCTTACGAGGGGGAGAGCCCAGATGTTTATCCCTTTGAAGAGAGTTCTGCTATTTAGTTTAGTTTCAGATACGTTTCTCGTTGACCTGAGATACTCGCATTTGATTTTTTCTTTCATCTCCGCCTTTTTGATGATGTCCGCTTCCAATATTCCCAAGTACTTGTAAGTTTTCTTTTCTCCGAACGTTCTTATGTTTTCTTGATTTGGGAATTCTATTCCTTCCGTCATTTGTTGTTTTCTGCTTCTAATTATTAGCATGGTACATTTTTCTAAACCAAATTATTATTATTATTATTATTGTTATTATTTTACTACTTTAAGATTTTTCCATACCAACGTTGACTGATGGATTTTCACATGAATTTGAATAATAGCAAGTTTCCTTAAGTCTCCAAGACTCTTCTCAATATTCTGGCTGATCTCAGTAATGCTGTAGTCTGAATGGCTTCAACTTGTCCTCTGATTTCAAAGTCCTCCAGTCCCTTTACCAATCCTTTGGGATCCTTCCAAGTGCACCCACAACAATTGGTATCACCATTACTTTCATGTTCCATTGCTTCTTCAGCTCTCGAGTAAGGTCGGAATTTTCATCCCTCTTTTCACCTTCTTTTAATTTTACTCTGTGGTCTGCTGGGACGGTAAAGTCCACTATTCTGTAGGTTCTCTTTTCTTTTCTTTTTTTTTTTTTTTTTTTAGACTATCCCTAGGTCTGGTTATCTGGTCGAGATTATAACTATCATTATTTTACTCTTTTAAAAATTTTCCAGCCGGCGTTCGCTGATGGTTTCTCAGTATTCTGACCGATCTTAATAATACTGTAGTTTGGATGGTCTCTACTCGTCCACCGGTTTCCAACTCTTCCAGCCATTTCACCAAGCCGTTTATTACTATTATTTTACTGTTTATGAGTTTTACACACCAGCATTAGCTGATGGTTTATCAGAAGAGTTTGAATGACAGCAAGTCTCGTCAATTCTCCAGGACTCTTCTCAGTATTCTGGCCGACCTTAATAATGCTGTAGTTTAGTGATTGTACCTAGAGCCCCAATTTCAATTGGTATCACCGTCACTTTAACGCTCCACAGTTTTCTTCAGTTCCCAAGCAAGTTCCTGGTACTTATGCTTCTTTTCGCTTTCTTTCAGTTTTACTCAGTGATCTGCCGAGACAATAAAGTCCACAATTCAAGAAGTTCTCTTTTTTTCTTTTTTTTTTTCTTTTTTTTGCTGACTGTCACTAGGTGTGGTCGTCTGGCTGAGATTAGGTAATCTGTTTGTATGTTCTGTTTATCATTATTATTATTATTTACATTGGACGAGTTGTGTTATTTACATACCGAGAAGGACATCGACACACGACTGACGAAGGCATGGACAGCTATCGATAGGCTCTCGATCATATGGAAGTCGGACCTAACAGATAAAATGAAACGCAGTTTCTTCCAGGCAGCGGTTGTGTCGATACTGCTATATGGATGCACCACATGGACGCTTACGAAGCGGCTGGAGAGGAGGCTGGACGGAAATTACACAAGAATGTTGAGAGCAGTATTAAACAAGTCCTGGCGACAACACCCCACGAGACTCCAACTATACGGACACTTGCCCCCCATCACAAAAACTATACAAGTTCGACGAACCAGACACGCAGGACACTGCTGGAGAAGCAAGGACGAGCTCATAAGCGATGTACTCCTGTGGACCCCCACTCATGGATGTGCAAGAGTGGGACGACCAGCACGAACTTACATACAGCAGCTATGTGAGGACACGGGTTGTAATCCTGAAGACCTGCCGGAGGCGATGAATGATAGGGAGAAATGGCGAGAGACGGTCAGGGATATCCGCGCAGGCGGCGCGACATGATGATGATGATGACATTGGACGAGTTGTGTTATTTACATACTACCAGACAATTACTGCCATATTTTTAATTAATAAATATAATTGGCTGTTAGGGAGATATTTTATTTATACTGCTAGGTGCAGCAAAATACCTTCTTTTCAAGTGATGCAAGTGAACCAAGGCAAGTTGTAATTGTAGCTCCATCTAGCTGATCCGTGTGTTTGTTGTTGAAATGTTTTTTTTTAAGACTGGTGAATCTGTAATTAATGCACAGAGAACTTTTTATGCTTATTTCATGATGTTATTCCGGATAGAATTTTCAACCCATAGCAATATCAACTTTCTATTCAGAACAGCATCATTCCGGCGTAGCATGAAATAAGCACGAAAAACTCCGTGTAAAACTTTTAGATTCAGCAGTATATGAAAAAAAATCACCAAACGCACAGTGTGCATCAGTCCAAACCATGTCCGCAACTGATTGTATATGAAAATAAAATGGTAAGGCATTACCCAGATGGAGCTACAATTACCACTTGCCTAAGATTGCTTGCACCACAAAAGTGACTGTATTGATTCTTGAATATAATTATTTATTATCCACCTCGCCATGTGTCCTTAGCAGAATATTCTAAGTGATAAGGCGCTTGGTTGGAAAATGCTTCGGAGTGAAGTCAGCAGGAGGTTGCAGGTTCAATCCCAATTACCGATAAAATAACAAAGAACACTTACTATAACTTAACACTTGTACCTGGTCATAGTTAACAGAAATGGAACAAATAAGGGTTCAGTTCGAAGTTCTGTGTGGGCTCCCGACTTTGACATGAAACACCTGAAGAAGGTCAAAGGACATATCGACCGAAACGTTGTGAGTATAACAATGTCGATGATGTCCGAATATTTTAAGTAATAATAATTATCAAGCTTCATCTCATAAATTCAGACAAATGATAATTGTTAAAGATGGAAAAAAAGTATAATACGATAGACCAAGTTGAATATTATAATTTCGAAAATAATAATGCAACTGTCATTCGGAATACGAAGATGTTTTTATTCAGATTGTTTCCAATGTAACCAGTTCGACGCAAACACGTTGAGAGAGGAAGACCTTGTAAGGGTTTGCCAACAAAGAGGCATAACCTGTCTCTTTGGGTTTCAAACTCAATTTTCTCTTGGATTTATAGTTCTCTTTCCTTATATAATATTTTCTTAATTATTGTCTCATCCTTTTCTGGAATCATCACGTGTCACAAGCCCTTATTTCTCCAACGCCGGTCGACAAGCCTTAATTTGTTTATTATCCATATCCTATCTTCCCCAACGTTATTTTTGACGTGTGGTGTTAAACCTTGTCACTCCGGTGATCTACTAAACATTTGTCAAACCTGCCATCTCCTACATGTGTAAGAATTACACCAAATGAACTTTTGCAACGAAGTAGACTTACACTCAAAGATTTGTAGCCAGTCCACAACCTCACCAAACTAAATGATGAAATAATATATAATCAATTATCAATAAAATAATAAATATAATTTGTAACCTCCCTAATTATTTTACAGAAGAAAAAGAGATTCCTAATGTCCCTTTTGTGTTTTTTGGTTCGTTATGTCCTGAGTTCAGGGGCGGAGACGGGACTAGTGATACTCGTGCCCGGCACGACCAATAACTCGGTCAATGTTATTCAAAATGGATTAAAAATCATCCATTAATTTCAAGCAAACATACTTAGTCTGATCTCAATTAAATTACGTATCTATTCAAGTTTCGATAACTAAGTAGCCAAAAGTTCATAAATATATCTGGGAATAATACAACGATGCTGTTTTGAACGGATGGTCTTTGTCCGGCTACCGTCAGATTCATTGAACATCCCATAAAATCGGCTATAATGTTGAACGCTCGATCCGTACCAGGCCCTAGACCCTTATAATAACAGTAATGTTAAAGAAATACGCTTTTGGCTGTAGTCAATAGCAAGAGCAACCCTAACACTGTGCTCAAAAATCTTAGCACGTTGTGACTGCTGATAGATGTATTGGGAAGAGGGAGAGGGACCGAGAGAAAGAGAGAGGGGGGGGGATAGCAGATTAGAGCCGTCGCTGACGTCATCATCATCGCTATGGTAAATGTTGGTTAAACGGCGTGTTTTAATTCGTTTTTTCACTAACAGATGTCTATTTCTTTAATGAATGTTGCATATATTACATTCTGTAACTAAAATTTGTTTATTTGAATACATTTTCAACAAATAATCTTTATTTTAAGCAAAATTGAAACTACTAGCTGTGTCTGTGTATATTGTCATCAGTTTCTTTATTCTAATAAACATATTTTTCTCGTCATAGTAATGAACATCTTCTCTTTTCTTCTATACTTTTGAAAGGAAAAAAAATTATCTTATCTACTGTATTAACAAGACTACAAATTATATAGTATCTTGATTGTTTACAAAAAAAAACACCATGCAAGGTACGTTTGTCAATCTGTGCTATACAATGGAGAATCACGCAATAGCAACTATGATGACTTACTTTGGGTCCACGGACCACGGGTTGGGAACTGAAGTTGACGAGTAGCAAAAATAGGCTAGAGTCGCCACTGCCTGAGTTATAGATGCAACTAATAAAATGTCAGGTTAACAGGCGATAAATGCCACCATTTATACAAAGTGCAGCAATAATGCCTCCCACATTTTAAGTTAAACAACATAGTGGTATCGTCATAAGAAAGCAGCGTTTCACTTCGTACTAATTCATATCAATCCATCTCTACGGAACCCAAATAGGGGTAACTTGTAGGACACACTAGAATCTTTAGCCTCGATAAGGAGAGCGGGAAAGGAAATTCTGGATTCAAACCAGTTTTACTTTGTTTTAAAAAATTGACTTTATGTCCCATCCAGTCTTAGGATTAAAGGCTTGATAAATGCAAACACTTCATGAAATCTATTGGGAAATATTTCCCTCAACACTTCAATAAATGATATTAACGAATCACAAATTTTATTAACCCTTCTTATCTCTCTCAAAAAGTTCTACCCGGAAAATTTTGTATTTCATTTTCTCGCAGCCCATCTTCCCCGTGCCATAAGAGTCTTTTCGTATCCTTGTAGAAGCTAAATGCCCCGATTTAAATCATTGTAAATAGTAGATCATTTCGAATACGAGCACAGGTATCCAGTATTGGCATATAAAATGGTGCGTAGATTCTGCAATTTCCGCCACGTTTTAGTGCTAAACTGCAAGGCTGCAATTCAACTAACAATTTAGTAGGAAGACCCTTCATTTATAAAAACAAATGTGCATGTGATGAAAAATTCATATATATGTATAAAGTAAGTTACAATAAAGATGAACAAATTTTTTGTTGAAAAAAGAATATCGCATTTGGTCACATTCCATGCGATTATCTTGCTTATATATATATATATATATATATATGCTTATAAATATATACACATTTATATATACACACATATATATGCTCATATATTTATAACCACATATATACATTCACATATATATATACACGTATATATAAACACATATATATATACATACATATGTATACACACACATATATATACATACAAACACTTATATATATATACATATGTGTGTGTGTGTGTGTGTGTGTGTGTGTTGAAGCCATAGATTGTGGTGAATCTGACAGTATGATAGATATATGCTGAAAGTTGGATAAGTTAAACACTTAACTCCGATTTAGATACGTGATATTTCGTTCTTTTTATTCCAAAGAACTTTTTCAAACTGAAACAGTTTCCTGGGTGTTTCTATTTATAAGCAAATGAGGAAATCCTTGAGATGAGGGAGGGGATACAGGTATAGCAGGAAAAATGGAAAGGTTTAAAGTCAAGTTTGTTTTGTTGTTTTTGGTTTTGTTTTTTTGTTTTTTGTGAAAGTGGAAATAATTTTAGTTTTCTGATGGGAAAGAAATAGAGAAATGTGGAGGGGAAAGGGAGTTCGGCATATTTTCTTTCGTCGAAAGATATTGACTATAATGTGATGTCGCAGAACTTTGTCTGTAATGTGATGTCTTGGTGGCAAGTGGGGGGGGGGTGACAAGGAAAAAGAGAAAGTAATAAGGATAGAATTCTCAAAAGTATGATAGCACAAAATGGAAAAATATCTTTTTCATCCGTTTTCTATTTTGATATTGTTTTCGTGTAGTATGATGTTAGCAAGGTATGGTGAGATCTGATAAAATCCTGAATGTTGGCTAATATGGTTTATTTTGGAAATGACCACACATGCAGGCATATACTCCATCCCATGCAAAGATTGCAATGAACATTACATCGATGAGACCCAACGCAATCTAGAAAAAAGAATCTACGAACACAAACGATCAATCAAAACAAATGCTGATCGAAATGCCCTTTTCTCCCACATGTTAGAGCTCAAACACACATTCAATTTTTCCCAAACCACTCTTATCAAACCTATACATTGCAAAAAAAATCCCGCAGACAACTAGAATCTGCGGTCATTATATATACCATTATATATTATAAATATAAATATGAAATAGGTACTTAGGGCGTTTGTGGCGTAACGGTTATCGTCATAGGAAGTGGACACTTCTCACAGTATTCAAATCCTGAATGAGGCTGTTTACATTTCACATAGCGCTAATATCCTTGAGAAAAGAATGAATCCAACAATTCCTCCCCCGGCTATGGGTAAATACTAGGGCAGACTAGTCTCTTTAACCTTTTTTTATAGATCTAGGAGAAGGAAGACTCTGAATCCAAACCAGTAGTAAACCTGGAGAAGGATGGGCTACACTAGGCTATTTCTGCCCGAGATACGCAACACGAGTAGTGCCCCATGACTAAAACCAGCTAATAAGACCAATAAGACGGTGTGAGAGATATTTTCACACGTAAATACTTAAGATTTGTTTAATTCTAGTTTGCAACGATCTCATATCTAAGCTCCTATTTAATGCAACAAAAAGATCAAGGTGATAGAAACCATTTGTATCTTCGGAGCCATATAATAACTGATGTACTTAATAAGATCGTGCGCAGTTAATAATTATCACATAAATATGAGCTCGTCGTTTCCTCTGAAAGAAAAAATATCTGCTTGGGGCAATATTTATTTGGTCCGCGTTCTTAAAATCTCCTGCTGGGCAAAACAGAAATAGCGATATGAAATTCAGAATAGGACGTGACTAGCCAAATGGTAGTGGCTTTTCTACTGGACGGCAGATGGCGCTCATTATCGATTAAAGATTTACGAAGAAAACTGAAAAAGAGCAATATATCAGACTGCACCTTAGCCGACTCATTCTGTATATAATTAAATAATTTAAGAATAGCTTTCTTATATACGTCAAATTGTATATTTACTGCCCTAAGATCTGCAAATAAGGGATATGAATCTGTCGAGACTTCGGCCTGTAAAATAGATAACTGCACGCAGGTTTCTTTTTTAAAGATTTTTTAGATTTTTTTAAAATAAGTTAATGTTTCCCTTTTAAGATCCAATTCAACTGTCGGCTGGGAGTGAGGAGCTGTATAGTACGCCGACTGAACCTCTGCAAATGGGTAAGACGCCCCTCACCGCCATCGCCATCGCCACCGCCGCCCAACGAATATTCAGGATATAGCACTAAGCTATCTGATGGTGAGGTTTCAGTCTTTTGAAGAGCTTGGAGCACTCCTCCATTGCCATTACTCACAGGTCCACTCTGACCATTTAAATGTGCGCAAACAAAGGAGCTCAGGTTTATTCAAAACTGTTACATACATTCAATTTGTCTGCAAATCACACACGCACACACATAGATAGATAGATATTAACAGACTGGGATAGATAGATAGATAGATAGATATTAACAGACTTGGATAGATAGATAGATAGATAGATAGATATTAACAGACTGGGATAGATAGATAGATAGATAGATAGATAGATAGATAGATAGATAGATAGATAGGATTTGGCATTAAATAACCTGTAAGGGTTGATATGCGGTAAAACAGCCACCATAGAGTAAGAAATACGATAGTGAAGTTCCAGTATGAGAACTTTGGAGTACCCCTTTATTGACATTACTAGCTGATCCACTCTGACTCGGAGTAGTCGTACTTGTTAGCTGTATAATTTCATATAATCAATAAAAAAAATCCTTAGTAAATGATTGAACAGTTCAATTTGACCCATGAATGGGACGCTGTGTGCAAATTACTGGTGTTTGATAGGAATATTTGATAAGAATTACTAATGTTAAATAGTAATAATTAAAACCAATAATTAAAACCATTTGTGTGCAAACAAATCAGCCCTAACAACTAGTTTAGAAATAATTACCAACAAACTATTCGCTTAAGAAGCTTTTATATAAACAGTATTTGGCATTAAATAACCCACAAGAGTTGATATGCCAAAAAACACAAACCAACTGTCTTAACATCTACAGGTGCACATGTGCAGTTCCCTTCAATATATATATGTGTGTGTGTGTTAATTTCTTTATTTTAAATTTTTGAGTAAATAACCAGTCTTCATCGTCATCATCATGTCATGCCATTAGCACGTATATCCCTGACCCTCTCTCGCCACCCCTCCCTATTGTCCATTGTTTCCGGCAGGTTTTCAGGGCTACATCCAGTATCGGCACAGAGCTGCTGTATGTAGGATCGAGCTGGTGTTACTAAATGTAATTAATAATGAAATTTCTTTCTTTGAAAATAGTTTCTTCGGAAAGCCATACCCCGACTAAAACTTTGTTCCCATTCCTGTAAACAGTGCTCAAAATCTTCAATAGATACTAAAATTCGGTTCGCGTAACGGTTATCGTCGTAGGAAATAGAATCGAGGACGAGGCTGTTTGCGTTTCCCTTTTTGATAGTTCCCTCAAGAAAGGCATGACTCTCCCTTTTCTCTCACGTAGCTATGGGTAAAGAGTAGGGCAGACTGGGTTCCTTAGTCATGGTTGGGCAAGCCGTCGAGGAAAAAGAAAACTGAATTCAAACCAGCTTTACTCCGGGTTTGAGTGGACTTTGGAGCGATGGCAATAAAGGGGTACTCTGCATTTCTCAAAGATCCATCATTACTGGAGCCACCCCATCAGATTGTTTGGTGTCATATATAGGATATTCATTGGGGGTGTCTTACCCCTCTGAAGAGATGCAGTCAGAATATTAGGTGATCTGTTTGTATCTCAAAATCCCAGAGAATTTTGTGTCTCAGAATATTCAACTGCTCCAGCCGACTGGGCTAAGTGATCCACTAGAAATTGTGCAAGAAATTTGAATTTGACTATACGAACAAGTGGTATATGCTCAACTCGGAATCGATCCCGAAGAATGAGACACACAGAATTCTCTGGAATTTTGAGATACAAACAGATCACCTAATATTGGCCAGACGACCAGACCTAGTGATAGTCAACAAAAAAAAAAGACAACCTGCCGAAAAGTGACTTTTGGCGTTCTAGCAGACCACAGAGTAAAATTAAAAGAAAACGAAAAGTGAGATAAATATCTAGACCTTGCTAGAGAACTAAAAAAACTATGGAATATGAAGGTGACGGTAATATCAATTGTAATTGAAGTACTTGGAACAATCCCCAAAGGATTGATAAATGAACTAAAAAACTTAGAAATGAAAGGACAAGTAGTGACCATCCAGACTACAGCATTACTAAGATTGGCCAGAATACTTAAAAGAGTCCTGGAGACTTGATGTGACTCAAACTCCACTGAAAGACAATCAGCTAACGCTAGTGTAAAAAAACTCTCAAAGAGTAACAATAATACGAACATATTACCTAATCCCGCCCTGAAGACCAGACCTTGTAATAGTTGACAAAAAAGAGAACCTAGCAAGAAGTGGACTTTACCATCCCGGTGGACCACAGAGTGAAAATAAAAGAAAACGGAGAATCAAGTACTTTGACCTTGCCTGAGAACTAAGAAAGCTATGAAACATGAAGGTGACGGTGATACCAACTGTAATTGGTGCACTTGGAACAATCCCCAACGGCTTCGTAAAGAGGCTGAAAGAGTTGGAAATCGGAGGACGAGCAGAGATCATCCAAATAAATATTGTTAAGATCAGCAAGAATACTGAAAAGAGTCCTGGAGTATTGAGGAAACTTGATGTCACTCAGACTCTAGTGGAAGACCATCAGCTACCGCTGGTGTGAAAAACTCATTAGAACCAATAAATATAATTACAGAATTACAAGTAAAAACTAAAAAGTGTTCAATACTTCATGAATAAAGCAATTTACAGTAAATATGAGATATAAAAACTCACAAAGTTTTATTGAGTTTCATGAACCGGAATTACTCGATTTGGCTGCTAATTGATATTCATAGTTTGATTCCTTGGGTTCTTTGTTTAATGGCATATCAACCTTCGTGGGTTATTTAATTCCAAAGCCATCCTTGTAAAAGAACAGCAGTGATACTATTTAACCCATAGATGGGTGATATTCTTGAAACTCGAGTTGTTACAAATCTTTGAATATATATATATATTTCTATATTTAATATTTATTGTATTATATATATTAATCAAACTTAGACATATATGTATGTTAACTGGAGTTCGATCCCAAGTCGAGTCATACCAAAAACTCAAAAAATGGTACTCGATGCCTCCTTACTTAGCACTCAGTATTATATGGTATAGATCAAGAGTAAGGGGAGTAATTAAGAGAAAGGAGTAGCACCCTCCCTTACACCTCGGCTTAGTAGCTATTGAAAAGGGAGCCCGCGATATCGGTCGGCCAAGTTACTTTATATATATATATATATATATATGAAAATTCTGATATATTCACAAATATTATTCAAATTCTGGACGAGACAGTTTGCTTTTCTTTTCGTGCTAATGCCTACGGAAATGGTTTGATTAAATAAAACAATATTTAGAGTTGTATTATCAGCCCCTATTGCATGTGGACATATGAAGTCAAAACATTATGACCAGTGACATTTGGCAAAAATGATAGCTACTGTTTTGTAAAAATTGCTTATGTCAAATTCCTATCTAATGTTTGGGTATTTTTATGGCATATCAATTCTTTTGGATTATTTAATGCCAAATCTTCAATGTATATGATTTGTTAGGAATTACTTTGTACGTAAATATTTCTAGTTGTCAAAATTTCTGAGACGAAGCTTGGTGATTTTTATCATTAAGGGTTTTCGGACTATTGTCTTCATCTTTATTGTTATGTTCACTCTGAATTGTTCAGCCGGTTATAGGCGTTGGTACCCTAAGCTTCTAAGGAGACAATCATCTGGAGGTTGCAGGTTCAATCCTGACTGCAGACGAGTAACAATCAGGAATACTTAACACTTGTACCCGGTTATGGCTAATGGAATCAGAACAGGTGACTCCAGTGGATTCAATAAAGGACGTAGTTCGAAGTTCCGTGAAGGTTCCCGAGTTCGACAAACACCTGAAGAAGGCCGGAGGACATATCGGCCGAAACGTTCTGGAAATAACAATAAAGATGAAGACAACAGTCCAAAAACCCTTAATGGTAAATATTTTTGTTTGTAATAAATTGTTAGAGTACAAGATTAAAGTTATTAGACAAATTTTGCTTTACAGGCGTATGCTTTGTGGATAGACTTGTTTCATAGATGTATCTAATGTTTCTTAATCTACATTGACTTTTGCAATACGGTGTTAGTTTCAATATCCATACTTTTTTCACTCTCTTTAGGGTTTTGTTTCATCCTTGGGTGTTACATTACTTTTGTTAATACGATTGTTAAGGATCAGACCTAACGAAAAAAAATATCAGTTATCCTCCTGGAGGGATAAAAATGCAGTTGCCTACTATGAACAGTGCACTGTGTGATTGTAGGGACCGGCAAAACGTAGACACTTGAGACAGAAAAGACTTGGAATCCACAATGACACATGGCAGACACACATTTAACTGGTGCACACAAAGTTAAAACAGTTCTTTTCCTGATCAAGAGATGCATTTCTGCTACAAACTAACGGTAAAATAGTAGGACAAATTGAGAGCTTTAGTTTTGGTAAGACAACTACTCTAAGAGAAGGAAAACCCTCAATTCAAAAACTGTTATCTGCTCATCCGAAAGGCATGTCTACTGTCATCACTATGAACAAATCATAAACAAACTCCATACGAACCTCTCCGCTACAGAAGTGACACAAGGTCAATCTTAAACGGTGTGATAGCTGTTTTCAATTTAGAGTTTTCCTTCTCCTCGACCAGTTGATCTGAAAACTTTGAGAATCCAGTTTTCCTTACTATTTAACCCTAGATATGGGAGGACGGCTTGATTCATGCCTTTCCCAAGGGCATTGACGTGAAGTCAATAGCAATTAGCCTCGCCTACGATTATATATAAATATGTGTGTGTGTGTGTGTGTGTGTGTGTGTGTGTGTGTGTGTGTGTGTGTGTGTGTGTGTGTGAATATAATATCAATTGTGGATTCATCAATAAAAGAATTCTTTTTTCTCCGTATTTCTTCAGAGGAAGAACACAGGAAGGCAGACTACTTGAATATACACACAGTCAATAATAAAGGCGAAGACGGGGCAAGAGGGAAAAATTGACGAATCTTAGAATAGAATTCACTTTGTTTAGGTTTTACAGAAGATCGAACTCTACAAAAGGAGACAAACCTTGGCACAACTCACTGAAGTGTGTATTCTTCTATGAAGCAGGTGGTGAACTTCGTAGTTTGAATTTTCCTCTCAATTTTATAGTATTTTTGAGAAATTGTATTAGGTTGGGATTGTAGCACGGCTGATGATAAATTTTTATGGATACAAAATTTTGGAATTTCTATTAATGGTATATTCATAATATGTATATAATGAAAATAATTCCTACATGGCCAAGAGAGAGTCGACCTAGGTTTCATTAAACGGCTCTTCAGGATTGCACTGGTCTGAAGAGCTGTTTGGTGAAACCTAGGTAGACTCCCTCTTGGCCATGTAGTGAGCATTTTATTACGTTTTAGCTAACGTAATTCGGTCGAAGTTTTTTTCTTTTGACTAGACATACATGCTACTTGATTATTTTCAAGTAGCACATGTGTTTTTCGTCTTTTCTATTTTTACTGAATTTTTTCCCCAGATATCAGTGTGTAGAATTTGCAAATTGTATAATCTGTTTTTTTACACCAACAAAATTATAGATTAGATATAAAAATTAATATATATATATATATATATATGTATATATATATATATAGCATAAGCGTATGCATAAGTAGCTAGCAGGAACAGGTATCCCACGTAGTCGCTCAGGCATATGTCAAACGGCACGAAGGTTGATATAGAGAAACAACAAGAACACTTTAGTTTGTTTTTTGTTTTTTTTTAGGATTTATAGCTGGCTCGCTACCATGAGTTGTCCGAGAGAGAAAGACAGGTTAATATTTTCTATTTAAAAGGGCGGTCAAAACTTAGGCCCGACTTCCCTACTTGTCGACCGCTAGAATTCTGCCATTCAAACCCAACATGCCGTCTTACTTCCGCCCGTCATTTCGTAGGGGAGAAACATAGCCGTTTCCGGTGGTTTCACCGCAGCGCAGAAGATTGAGAGCCCCCGGGTTTTTTTCCAAGTCATTTTTAATAATTATTGGCCTTCATTTGTGACTTGCTGACTACTACTCAGGGGCCAAGTGGGGTTCGTAGATAGTCTGCTTTTTCTTATTTTTTTTCCAATTTTAATTTTCTATCAGCCGTTCAATTACTTTACATATATATATATAGTGTGTATGTGTTTGTGAGTAAAATTCAGTATAGTTTGGCAATAAATAATACCTAATTATATCCGTTTCGATTCTTCTAGAAATAATAAAATAGGGGTATATTTGAAAATTATCTTGATATATATATAAATGTGTGTGTGTGTGTGTGTGTGGAGAAATGGAGAAAGTACGTTCTCAGTTGGTTCACCGATTCTATTTCCTATGACGATAACCATTACTCTAAACGTGATGTCCTTTACTTAACCAAGTTTAGCACATAACCGGAAGCTTGGGGTACCCAATGAGAATCGAATTGTCTGCTAGCGTAGCTCCCTAACGATTACACCACTCGAAATACCAAAACTTTAAACAATGCAAGGAAAAATATAACCAAAGCTAAATTTAGTAAAATTTGAAAATTTAGTAAAGTTAGAAAATTTTGTACGTAAGAAGACTTGTTACGCCATTTTGTTTTGCTTTTTCTTTTTCTTTTTGAAAGACTCTGTTATCTTTCCAAAAAAATCTGTATTTGAAATCTAGGCTTTTCTCTGAGCTAAAAAAAAAAGACACAGCTGCCCAGACTATTAAGTAAATTCTAATGCTAATAATTAATGTTATCAAAAAGAAATAATAACAAAATGATACATCTCTAATTATTTTAAAGTTATCAATATTTGTTGTCACCCAACCATTCGTATGCATACAAAACATAAAAGACTTTGTAGCTCATGGATTCAGATAGTGAAGTTCTGTTTGGCTGATAACACTATTCTGGATTATTCAAAGATAAAAATGATATGTTGATCATATTACGAAATAATTTTTATCGCGTAAACTTGAGAATGATTTATGTTGAAGATGTTAAGAATATATTTTCGTGCAATTCTGGGCGCAAACTGATCAACATATTACTTATAATACAAGAAAAAGATTTTCCTGATAAATCACTGAAATTTAAGAAATCTTCTCAGTATCATATCTCTGTTGGCACTGGCTATATCCCCTCCACAGGATAATACACCCACTCCAAAAAAGAGGGGTCCTCATTATAAACTGCATCTAATGGTAAGACTCCAGTTCTATATATATATAAAGACAGACTCGAGGTGTACAAGAAAATAATTTGGTTTATTTAACCACAGCTAGTGACATGCGAATATTGAGCTGGAAAAGAAGCTATTTTAACTTTGTGTGCAACCATCAAATGCTCCATGTGTCATGGTGAATTCAAGTCTCAGCTTATTGTCCCTCACGTGTATGCGTTCTTCCAGTCCCCACAATTCAACAATATATTGTTCACGGGAGGCAACTTCCTTTCTATCCTTCAGTGAGAATGACTTAGATAGGTATTTTGCATCAGACCTAACGAAAAAATATCAAATATAGATAATTTGCACGCAGCTGTATAATTTCAAATAACAAATAATAATGATAATCCTTAATAAAGGATTTAACAGTTCGATTTGATCCATAGATTGGACCCTAACAAGTACTACCAGTCTAGACCAGAGTGGACCTGGGAGCGATGGCAATGAAGTGTCACTCCACATTCCCCAAAAGTCCTAGACTAGACCCTCACCATCAGATACAGTTTTGATACTTGTTGGATTGTGGGATCTTACCTCTCTGCTAAGATGCATCAGCGTATTCTACAGCCCCTCCCCAGCCGACAGGGCAGGAGATGGGTACAGATGAGTATAATTATGTGTAGTTTTTCTCTGATGATGTTATTTATTATGAGGTTATTTGGTGTATCCGGGGAAATCCCACGGAATGCATACCAAATGAATGTATGAATTTAAAGAATAAAAAACATTTGGGCATAAATCGTGGTTTCTTTCTACAAGATGCAACAGAAATACCTCGCATATTTTAAACTGCTGCCCATGTGTGAGCCTGTGAAATGAAAATGCTAGCTTTATCTAGCTAATGTCTTACAATTTTATTTTCAGATACGATCGTTTACGATCATGATTTGGGTCGGTGCACACTGTGCTTTTACTGTTGAAACACATCTTAAGGCGAATTCTTGGCAGTTGACAACGAACTTTCGAAAAAAAAAGTCGGATCGTTGAGACTTTAGTGAAACTGCCCTTCACTGAGTTTGGATGTCAACTGCTGTTTAATGATTGAATGATCGCTTTCCTCTATTGAATGGGTAAATGTGACATAGCTGAAACTCAATGAAGTTGCCGGAGACAAAGACAAGAAGAAATGATGACGAGTTCACATCAGAAAAAAGAAAAAGTCAGACATATGCACCCCGACCAAAAAAAAAAACGTTAAACACTCGCCTCTCCCCCGCAAAATATAAAACTTTCTTTATTACCGTATTTCAACTTACCAGTAGACCAGCCTCAAAACAATAAACTCGGAAATGGTATTTTTCCAGTCGATGAAGGAATGGGAGGGGTGCGGTTTCACTAACCCCCAAATTTACATTCTTACATTCTTACTAGTCACTCTGACTCTTCAAATTTGCTCAACTCTTGTGTCACTGTTTCTCGAACCTACTACGAGTGTCGTCATAGCTGACCCTTAGTTTTTTCTTACACAGCCGGTCAACAAGTTTGCAGGTGGAGTAAGGTGGCTTCTACATTACAACAAGGCTATACCGTGTCTGAGAAAAAATTTAATGTCTTCAAAATAAACGTGGGTGTTTTTTGTAGCCAACATTTCTGTCGTTTCATTCCATCATCGGGGTCAAGTGACAACTTTTTGAGCCACTCCAAAATATTACAAGCCTTCCACCATCCTCATCACTTGATGTTTTATCAAATGGACATGATTTTCAGCTTTATGAGATTCAAGAAAGTTCTATTCGATTAATACGAAGAAGAATTCATTTTTACCTTTGAACTTACAACTAAACTAAAATTGATGGTGAGACTCCAGCTCTGGAGATCTGGGAAATTTGAAGTAACCCTTTATTGCTCTGACCCAGAGTCGTAGAATTCAATCTATTGGTCAAATAGATCACTTTAAAAATCATTCGTATTCGATAGGACTGTGTGCAAAAAAAAAAGATCTAACGAAACAATTAAGTAAAAAAATGTAAATATAAACTAAAATGAAGGCAATTCCTTGACTTTTAGAAATAAAATAACTCTGGACGAGTAGATGCACCATTAAATCAATCAATTAATCAATCAATCGATCTGAGTTTGCTATTAGACAACCATTCCTCTGATCTCTGAACTAATAGAAATACTTGCTTCCTGTCTTGCGTCACTTCTACATACCAAATTTTACATTGTGTCAATGATTTCAAATCAAGTAACTGTATGCAAATTATTAGTATTATATAAGAATACTTGAAATCCTATAACTGTGCCAACAAATTATTATGACTGAATAGAAATATTTTCTTGAAATCATGTAAGTGTGTATAAATAATTAGTTTTCGATAGGAATACTTGAAACCATATAATCATCATTAAATAGGAATCGTTACTTGAAACTATATAATTGCTTACAAATGATTATAAAGTAATACTTGAAATATTATACAGTAATAATTGAAATGTTATACGGTAATAATTGAAATGTTATATAGTATTAATTGAAATGTTATACAGTAATAATTGAAATTTTATATAGTAATAATTGAAATGTTATACAGTAATAATTGAAATTTTATATAGTAATAATTGAAATGTTATACAGTAATAATTGAAATTTTATACGATAATACTTTAAATATTATACAGTAATAATTGAAATGTTATACAGTAATAATTGAAATTTTATACGATAATACTTTAAATATTATACAGTAATAATTGAAATGTTATACAGTAATAATTGAAATTTTATATAGTAATAATTGAAATGTTATACAGTAATAAATGAAATTTTATATAGTAAAAATTGAAATATTATACAGTAATAATTGAAATATTATACAGTAATAATTGAAATTTTATATAATAATAATTGAAATGTTATACAGTAATAATTGAAATTTTATATAGTAATAATTGAAATGTTATACAGTAATAATTGAAATTTTATACGATAATACTTTAAATATTATACAGTAATAATTGAAATGTTATACAGTAATAATTGAAATTTTATACGATAATACTTTAAATATTATACAGTAATAATTGAAATGTTATACAGTAATAATTGAAATTTTATATAGTAATAATTGAAATGTTATACAGTAATAAATGAAATTTTATATAGTAAAAATTGAAATATTATACAGTAATAATTGAAATATTATACAGTAATAATTGAAATTTTATATAATAATAATTGAAATGTTATACAGTAATAATTGAAATTTTATATAGTAATAATTGAAATGTTATACAGTAATAATTGAAATTTTATACGATAATACTTTAAATATTATACAGTAATAATTGAAATGTTATACAGTAATAATTGAAATTTTATATAGTAATAATTGAAATGTTATACAGTAATAATTGAAATTTTATATAGTAATAATTGAAATGTTATACAGTAATAATTGAAATGTTATACAGTAATCATCGAAATGTTATACAGTAATAGTTGAAATTTTATATAGTAATAATTGAAATGTTATACAGTAATAATTGAAATATTATACCGTAATACTTGAAATATTATACAGTAATAATTGAAATGTTATACAGTAATAATTGAAATTTTATATAGTAATAATTGAAATGTTATACAGTAATAAATGAAATTTTATATAGTAAAAATTGAAATATTATACAGTAATAATTGAAATATTATACAGTAATAATTGAAATTTTATATAATAATAATTGAAATGTTATACAGTAATAATTGAAATTTTATATAGTAATAATTGAAATGTTATACAGTAATAATTGAAATTTTATACGATAATACTTTAAATATTATACAGTAATAATTGAAATGTTATACAGTAATAATTGAAATTTTATACGATAATACTTTAAATATTATACAGTAATAATTGAAATGTTATACAGTAATAATTGAAATTTTATATAGTAATAATTGAAATGTTATACAGTAATAAATGAAATTTTATATAGTAAAAATTGAAATATTATACAGTAATAATTGAAATATTATACAGTAATAATTGAAATTTTATATAATAATAATTGAAATGTTATACAGTAATAATTGAAATTTTATATAGTAATAATTGAAATGTTATACAGTAATAATTGAAATTTTATACGATAATACTTTAAATATTATACAGTAATAATTGAAATGTTATACAGTAATAATTGAAATTTTATATAGTAATAATTGAAATGTTATACAGTAATAATTGAAATTTTATATAGTAATAATTGAAATGTTATACAGTAATAATTGAAATGTTATACAGTAATCATCGAAATGTTATACAGTAATAATTGAAATTTTATATAGTAATAATTGAAATGTTATACAGTAATAATTGAAATATTATACCGTAATACTTGAAATATACAGTAATACTTGAAATATTATATAGTATTACTAGAAACCGAATAACTGTGTGCAACTTATTTATATTAAGAATAATTTCTTGAAACTATGACTGTTTACAAAGGATTATTATCATTAATAACTTGAAACAATACAATTGCTAATAAATAAAAAGTCTGATTCTCTATAGTCGCTATAAGAAGTATATCAATGAATAAAAATAACTGAATCTATGTATCTGCGTGTAAATTATCAGTCGGGGAATATAGGAATATTTGCAATGACATGGGGGAGGGGAGATTTTAAACACTCACAATTTTTAGCTGTATCTCATTTCCGGGCATCTTCTTAATAAAAACATTAGACCCCAACCGTTCATTTTTAACTAGTGCACCCGGACTAGTGCCATCATCTTGGTTGTTATTATAGTTACGACGTTTTGGCCGTTGTATCCTCCGGCCTCATTTAGATTCCCATTCCTGTAGCACTGTCTATGGATGAGTATATAAGTGCAGTAAAATAATAATAAAAGTTCAAATTTCGGCCGATGACGTTCGCATCCTCTTATCACAAATTCCTTGAATGAATCTGTTTCTTTTCTTCAACCCCCAGCTATGGCTAAAATATTAGGGTCGGCTGTGTGCTCTAACCTTGGTGGGCAATCGGTCTAGGAGATGGGCATATCTGAATCCCAAAAACTGGAGCCACTGACTCCGCTAATACGAGTCTCAACTTCGGAGGAGTATTGGTCATATGGTGTGTATTTACCCAACCCTCACCGTTACTGGTAGGATATGACACAAGGTCATTTTAAGCGGAGTAAAACTGGTTTGAATTCAGACTTGTTCTTCTCCTAGACTGGTTGCTGTACCAAGGCAAAAGAATCCAGTCTGCTCTATTTACCCATAGGTGGAGGGAGAATAAGTGGATTCATTAGCACGAAGTGAAATGCAAACTACTTTGTCCCGGATTTGAACTCTTGTCGCCTATTACATTTCCTATGACGATAATCGTTACGCTAAGCCTGTCACTAAATGTGTCATAGGGTAGAAAAACATAACTGTTAAATAAAGTCCAATGCATCCATGAGGGAAGAGTGCTTCTGTCCCGGTAAACAAAAAAGTTATCGCACCCACACACGATAAGGTTCAATGAAAATCAAGATTCGATAGTCTAATTGTGTGTTAAGCTCGATCTGTCTAAATTTGGAAAAGTTTGTTTTTTTAAAGAAATTTTTAAATAGAAATGACTGCACAAACTGCGTTGCTTGTACATTAAAAAAACATCGTATATTTTGAATGGAATTTTTTTCTTTTGTGTGTGTGTGTGTGTGTGTGTGTGTGAATCAAATTATTGGAGGGGGAAGGAGCTTAACATATTGAGGGATATTTTATTACCTCACTCACTCACACAACCTAACTCCTCTAACATTCTCTCTTACCATACGTACAGCTGTCAATATTTGCTTGCTATGGGACGTAATTGTCTATCTGTCGCTTCCATATCAATCGTTTGCTTTGTACTTCATGTCATATTTTTAGTCAATCATGATCGAACATCTGATTGAATTTGTCATGAAATGCGTATTTACTCGTTATTGTCTCATGTTTACAAACTCCAGTATTTAGAAAGCAAATACTTGAATTTATATTAAAAACTGAATGAGATTACACATTGCCACTTTCGCAGTATTGATTATCAGCGCCAGGCAGAAAAATTGGCGTCTTTTTTGTCAAATGCATTCAAATAGGAGGTTGCTTAGCAATATGTTACTGTCCACAATGAAATAGAAAGGGCAAAACTAACTGAAATAGTGTTGGTATCTATATTCTGTATTTTATCCAAAAAGCTTCAAGTGACATTTTTATCGAGTTTAAACTGTTCAAGCCAGTTTCCTAAACAATGAAATGTAGCCTCCCACAATCTTTTCGAAACGTCAATGAAAATAGCGCACTTCTGTGACACTATAAGCTACTCAGCTTCTGGATGCATATATTTAGCAACAATAGTGCGTATGCATGTAGGTGCAAGCATATGAGTACGCATGCGTACAGATGTAGTATATATGTACGTATATATGCGTGGGGGTGAGCGTATCAGTTTGGTTTGGTTTGATTTTATGGCATATCAACGCCAAATCTATTTTCATGTAAATAATCTGTTCTATTGAAAACAGTTCAGTTTAGCATAAGTACGCAGTTTAATTGTCAAAAACATTTCCATTTCAAACTATTCAAGCAGATATATGTAATAATTCAGTTAAGTGTAAATACAGTTTTAATGTCGAAAAACAGTTCTATTTGAAATAATTCAGTTAAGCATAAGCACGCAGTTTAAGTGTAAGTACGGTTTAATTATCAAAAACGTTTCTATTTCAAGCTATTCAGTTTACTCGGTTCATTTTAGCATAAGTATGCTGTTAGTTAACCCATAGATAGGGCCCTATCATGTGCTACCACTCTGGGCCAGAGTGGACCTGGGAGCGATGGCAATGAAGAGGTACTCCGCATTCCCCAAAGCTCCAGCACTGCTGGAACCTCACCATCAGATTGTTTAGTGTCATATCCAGGACACTCGTTAGGAGGGTGGTCTTACCCCTCTGCAGAGGTGCAGTCAGTATATTCTACAGCCCCAGCCGACTGGGCAAGAGCGTATCAATGTGAGAGCATAAGTAGCTTATGTGCATATATGTACATGGTTGTGATATATTTGTCGCTGCCTCCCACCAGACAGGACTTGACACAAGGTCAAAAGCCCGAAGGCCGATTAAAGTGGGGATAAAGGGGAAGGGAAGGTGGGGAACGCTGCTGGTCTGTGCTGCTCATCGACCCACTAAGTGCAATGTGGGTCTAATGAGGCAAGCAGTTTCACGAATCCAAATTTGGATCCGGGCACATATGCCAGGTTATAGCTTAAACTAGACAGCAAGGTCTAGTGCTATACATAGGGGACAAAGGTTGCAGCTCACCCACCCGAAGGTGGCCCAACCGAAGACGGAGGCCTTTCGGCCTCGAATCTGCCATTGATTGACACCCCATCCGACACGAATACCAGACGGCCCAGCCAAAAGACCAGTTAAGTATGTACATGGTTGTGAGTTTATGGTAATATTCAAGGAATAGCTAAACGAATAACGAAGGTCGACAGATTTTAATGGATAATAAAATAGAAAAAGGATTTCTCGACGGGTAGGAAAGAGTTAGTTTTTAATGTCCGTTATAAACAGAGGTCTTTGGCGCTAGTGTGACAAGAAATCAGTTGAAAAGGCCATCATTAGTTTATTTTTCACACACAGACCATCTAACTGAAGTACTTACCCCACCAAAAAAAAACAGTTTTCTTTTCAGGAATACCGAACTATATAAATAAAGTAACCAGGAGATAATCTGATCAATTGCAAGAGGGAGAAGTTGCGAGGCAGTCCAGAGGGAATTCGAGCCGAGAGTAGTGATTCTCAGTGAGTCGCTAGAAACAGTAAAGTTAGCAGACGACTATTTAGAGATATAGTGGAATGAGGGGATTTCGCCTTCCGTTCATGTTGCGACAGTAAAGAATCATTAAATAAAAGAAATAAGATGTAGAAATATCAAATCATTAACATGACCAGCCACTTCGACTGGAAATTAGGATACACCAACTGTATCTCTGCACAGGGCTAAGGCCTCCACCCAACGAGTATCCTGCATATGACACTAAACAATCTGATGGTTGGTTGTTTGGGTTTTATGGCATATCAGCCTTTGTAGGTTATTTAACGCCAAATCTATTTTCATGAAAATAGTTTTATTTCAAACAATTCAGTTCAGCATAAGTACGCAGTTTAAATGTGAAACACGTTTCTATTTCAAGCTATTCAGTTTAGTCCAGCAGTTCTACCGTTACATGTCAAAAAATTTCTATATTAAATAATTCAATTTACTGTAAGTACAGTTTCAATGTCAAAAAACAGTTCTATTTTAAATAATTCGATCTAGCATAAGCACGCAGTTTGAATGTAAGTACGGTTTCAGTTTAGCATAAGCACGCAGTTTAAATGTAAGTATGGTTTAGTTGTCAAAACAGTTCTATTTCAAGCTATTCAGTTTAGTCAAACAATTCAGTTTAGCATAAGTATGCCGTTAGTTTTATTTGACCCATAGATAGAACCCTATAAGGTGCTACCACGCCGGGCCAGAGTGGACCTGGGAGCAATAACAATTAAGGGGTGCTCCGCATTTCCCAAAGCTCCTGCATTACGAGAACCTCACCATCAGATTGTTTAGTATCATATCCAGGACACTCATTTGGGGGGTTCTTACACCTCTGCAGAGGTACAGTCAGTGTATTCTACAGCCCCAGCCGACTGGGCAACAATCTGATGGTAAAGCTCTTGTAATGATGGAGTATTGGTGAATACAAAGTACCCCTTCATTGTCATCACCCTAAGATCCACTCTAGGTCGGAGTATTAAGACTCGAAAGGATCCTATCTATGGGTCAAATAGAAATATTTAACTAAGTGCAAACGAATGATGAAGGCTAAATTGAATTGTTTGAAATAGAACTGTTTGATCATTTAAGTGTGTGTAAACAAATAACTGATATTTAATTGAATTGTTAGTGATACATAGCAATACTTGGAAACATTTAACTGTGTGCGAAAGTATGAGTTTAGGCTCGTTTAAAAATGTTATAAACAAAATGTGTTTGCAAATCATATATATTAGAGATATATGTATAAAGAGGATTTGGTATTAAAAACCTACAATGGTTGATATGCCATAAAACCAAACCAAACCAAAATGATATATATTCAATATATATCTATAAAGAGGATTTGTCATTAAATAACCTACAAAGGATGGTGTGCCGTAAAACAACAACAAGCTTACAGATGCTACGCTTGTAATTTTCTTTGGATTTTGATGCAAAATATGACACCAACTCGTATTCAACCTTGAGCTATCCAAATGATTCTGTAATCCTTTAAACAAATGATAATTAGAAGGACAAGGTCAAAGGAATATGGAGGATGAAGCCATTTTTCCCAACCTAGATCCTCTAAAAGATCTTTATCTAATTGAGCTGTGTGGGGACAGTCATCATCATGATGGATTAGTTTGGTTTAGTTGGCTTTTAATGCATATCAACCATTGCTGGTTATTTACTGCAAAATCTTTATATATATATATATATAGGTATTATTCGGTCCAGTTAAACCAGAGTTGGTCTGAAGAAGTCCTGCTATATTTTTCTTCGTGTTTTTGGTTCATATCAGAAACGAAAAACAGGATGGAAATAAATTTATAATCCTAAAATAACCGGTCTTTGATTTTTTCTTTAAAGATATATATATATATATATATATATATATATATATATATATATATATATATATATTGCTTTAAAAACGAATGCATGGTGATAAGAACGTTTTAAAATCATAAAAACGAATTAAAATCCTTAAAAAGGAGCCTTTTCTTTCGGTCACTTCGCTTCAGAGAATTGTCAGTGACAATCGATTTTGTATTAGAGGAAGTACGCATGGGATGGTGACCAAAGGAAAATCCTGGAGGGGTGAAGAAAAACACATTGGAAAAAAATTACTGTTAGCCAGCAGAGTTGGTACTGGTAATGGTGTTTTCTTCTGATGGTCCGAGATTATCAAAAAGAATTGCTTTTGTATATATAATTCCGGTTTGTATTGTCTATATATATAATGCTTCCAGAATGGATAGCTGCTGTTCGTTTGTTGATGTCTCCAAGATGGTAAACATAGTGGGACTGTATACGCATGCGCAGGTCTGATTGGCCAATGAATGGCGGTCAATGGCGGAAATTGAATTATAACTGCTTGGCGTCGCTGTGTAGTCAGAAGTACGTGTTCGGATACCCGAGGGAATATGTTGGTTTAATCTAATCTCTAAATGTTGATTAGTGCGGTTTATATGGCAAACATCGCATTTGCATGTAAACCGGTAAATGTGAGAACTTTTTTGGAGGGCGGTCACATTAGACTTTAACACTTTAGATTTAATTAAGAATGAATCTCAAATCAACCAAATTGAAATAACTGTTGGCGGATCTTTTTTATTTGTTCTATTAGTTGCATGGAGGCGTTGCTAATGGCACGCCCCCGGCTTTTTTAGCTGGGCCGTCTGGCATTCGTGCCGGATGGGTGCTCGAAACCAAGAGCAGACTCGGGGCCGAATAGGCCCCCAGCTTCGGCTGGGCAACCTTCGGGTGGGCGAGCTGCACTTTTGTCCCCTTTGTACGGCACTAGACCAAGCGTCTAGTTTAAGCCGTTAACTGGCATACGTGCCCGGACCCACATTTGGGTTCGTGAAACTGCTTGCCTCATCAGGCTCACATTGCACTAAGTGAGCCGATGAGCAGCACAGACAAGCAGGGTTCGAGTCTCGGCTCGTTCCCGACCTCCCCTCCCCTTTATCCCCACTTTAATTGGCCTTCGGGCTTTTGACCTTGTGTCAAGTCGTGTCTGGTGGGAGGCAGCGACAAATACATGGCACGCCCCCGGCGAGCGCCCCGGGGCCTGTTCTGGACTTCGGTCCGGAGCGTGGCCCTGGAAAAGGAACAATGGCAGACTTGGGGCCTTTAATTAGGCACCTAGTTTCGACTAGGCTACCTTCGGGTGGGCGAGCTGCATTTTTGTCTCCTTTGTCCCCCTTGTACGGCACTAGACCATGCGTCTAGTTTAAGCCGTAAACTGGCATACGTGCCCGGACCCACATTTGGGTTCGTGAAACTGCTTGCCTCATCAGGCTCACATTGCACTAAGTGAGCCGATGAGCAGCACAGACAAGCAGGGTTCGAGTCTCGGCTCGTTCCCGACCTCCCCTCCCCTTTATCCCCACTTTAATTGGCCTTCGGGCTTTTGACCTTGTGTCAAGTCGTGTCTGGTGGGAGGCAGCGACAAATACATGGAGGTGTTGCTAATCCCCGAAAATCTTGGATATACAGTGCACCTCTCTGGTTTAAATTTTGGTTAAGTGGAGGATTGTCGGAATTTATATTTGATAGTGTTTGTGAGTACATCCTTGGGTTATCCATTTTTCAACAAAGTCTTTTAATAAAAATTCATCGGCAAGTTTTGGTTTGGAACAGATCATTAAGACGGTGGACTAAGGTTTTTACTAAATTGATTTTGCGTCTTGGAGAGCAATCATTTGATGATAGCCAGCGTGTGTTATTTTTGGATATTAGGGATAAGAGGATAAATATGGATGAATTTTGTAAAAATAAAATCACTTCCCTCACAGCTGTGTGAAGCACGAAGAGCATTACCTTAAGAAACATTTTTATTGTGTCTTTTTTAACTTAAATCCATAAATTTATAAGATTTTAGGTTTAAAAAGACAAAAAAAAGTACTAATATCTTTTTATCAAACAAGGTTATGTTTTTTTAATCTCTACAACAAAATTCCAGCGAAAGAAACAGTGTCTTATTTGTTTGGGGTTTTGTGTTTACAAATTATATATATATATATATATATATATATATAATTTGTAAACACATTTTGTTGATAACGTTTTCAAACGGGCCTAAGCTCATTATTTTTCACAAAGTTTAATGGTTCCAAATATTGCTATGTATCACTAACAATTCATTTTAACATCAGTCATTTGTTTACATACAGTTAAATGATCAAACAGTTCTATTTCTAACAATTCAGTCTATCTATTTGTTTGCACTCACTTTAAATGTCAAACAGTTCTATTTGACCACTCCGGGCCAGAGAAGAACTTGGAGCAATCGTTAATGAAGGAGTACTCCATATTCTGCAAAGCTCCAGCATTACTGCAACTTCACCATCAGATTGTTTAATGTCATATACAGGATACTCGTTTGGGGGCTCTTACTCCTGAGCAGATATGCAGTCGGTGTATTTAACAGCCCCATCCCTAGCCTATCATGATGGAGGATGACAACCTTCTGTTGAAACTCATGGAGTTAAACATGTCTAATGTGTTCATTCGTTGGGACTAACATAGTGGGGGAATAACGAAGAAAACTTAGAACAATATTCTTATAATCTGAAAGAAAACGATGAAAATGACTCATTCTATCATTTCTAAACGATAACAAGGAGCAATACTTTACATCTATAAAACCTGATACTTAAAATGTCAATTTTCTTTATTATTCTTTTAGACATTTACCAATGATGTTTTCATTCCTTTTCATAAGTTTTTAACTAAAACGTACTTAGATTGTTGTTAAAGTTTCGATGCAAACATAGAAAGAGTTATTCAATGCGGCCTTATTAGTAGAAAATACATATCAATGTGACCTTTAAAGAAGAAAAATATTTACCAACCAACTGAGGTGTTCTGGGTTTGGCATTAAACAGTTTACTGGGGAAAGAAAAGAACAAAGCTAACTGAATCAGTGTTTGTTACATAAAAACATTTTAAATAAAATATAGAATAGACATACATTTTAAACACTTTAAACTGCTCTAGACAAGTTGCTACGTTACATGAGATAGTATTTCATCATTTAACTCTGTTTCTTTGGTAGTAGTATGCGACACGTGGAATCCCATTGAGCATACGCAGTGGAAAGGTCACAACGATCATAATCACATTGGCATCGAACTGTTCCGATTCTCCTTGTTGATGCAACGGGGTAGATGCTGCTGCAGGATTGTTATCTCCGGAACCAGGTACCTCTTGATTTCAACTATATCCTATCCGTCGACAAAAACAAAGATTCTGAGAGAATGTTATAATTTCATCCAAGCTTGAAGCCCACGTAGTATTTATTTGACTCCCCATGAAGATTTCTTTGTTCAATGGCATATCAACTTTCATGGGTTATCCAATACCAAAGCCATCATTGTAGAAGAACAGTAGTGGTACTACTTAACTCTTAGCTAGTGGGATAAGAGGGTTCATTCTTTTCTGAAGGTCATTAGACCAAAAGTGAACGTAATAACGCGATTGGAGTTCGAACTCGATTACTACGATGTCACCGTTCAGCACGTTAACCACAACACCACAGGGGTCCACCGATTCTAATTAGCATTTCATAGTTATATTCGTTATATCTAAAAATGTACATGATGAAAAAGGGATCGTATGAAATTATTATTCATTTGCATTGCGGATTAAAAGTTGCTTTATTCTATAAGTCAAGGTGCTTTTAGTGTATTAACCAAAGAAAGATCTCACTATAAATAATACCGGACATTGGCATAATGGTTAGAGTGTTTGCCAATGGCCCAGGAGACCTGGGTTCAATCCTTGGTTGAGTCATACCAAAGACTCAAAAAATGGTACTTGATGCTACCTTGCTTAACACTCAGCATTATAAGGTAAGGGTAAAGTGGAGCAATCTAGGGAAAGGAGCAGCGCCCTCCCTACATCTTGGTGTACTAGCAATTGAAAAGGGAGCCTTTGGGTCGCCCTCAACTATCCTATTTACCAACCCCTCCGCTCGCGCAGGATATGACACAAGGTCAATTTTTTAAGCGGAGTTTAACATGTTTTAATTCAGAGTTTTCCTTCTCCTAGACTAGTTGCCTAACCAAAGCTGAAGAACCTAGTCTGTCCTACTATTTACCCATATCTGGAGGGAGAATAATTGGATTCATACCTTTCCCAAGGGTATTAGTGCTATGTGAAATGCAATCATTCTCGTCCAGGATTTGAACTCGTGTCGCCGTGTTCATTTCCAACGATGATAACTAAGGTTGCCAACAACTAAGGTTGCCAACAACTTACATATATACAAATATAATGAAAATCTTAGTAATATAGAAATTTTTGCATACTGATACTTTTACTTTACTTATAAAATATCGATAAAAATAAGTTGGCGACCTTAGTCGAGGGTAACCCGAAGGCTCCCTTTTCAATAGCTACTACACCTAGGTGTAGCCGAGGGTGCTACTCCATTCCCTGGATAGCTCCACTTTACCCTTGATCCCTACCTTATAATGCTGAGCGCTAAGCAAGGCGGCATCAAGTACATTGTTTTTAGTCTTTGGTATGACCCGACCTGGGATTGAGCCCCAGTCTCCCGGACCATTGATGAACACTCTACTCATTAGCCTAATGGCTAACAGAAGTTAAAAGTCTACACAAGCATCCCAGTCGGCTGGGGCTGTAGAATATAATAACTGCAGAGAAGTAAGAATCCAACCCACAACGAGTGTCCTGATATGATATTAAACAATCTGATGGTAAGGCTCCAGCCTTGGTGCTTTGGGGAATGCGGAGTGCCCCTTCAGTGCCATTACTCCCCGGTCCACACTCACTCTGACTGGTAACACTAGTAGGGCCCTGTTAATGGATCAAATAGAACTGTTTGACATTTAAACTGAGTGCAAATAAATGACTGATGTTTAATTGAATTGTTAGTGATACATAGCAATACTTGGAACCATTTAACTTTGTTGACATGCTAAACTGAATTGTTAGAAATAGAATAATTCAATCATTTAGCTGTGTACACAAATGACTAATATTTAATTGAATTGTTAGTTATACTAACAGACTTGAAACCATTTAACTCTGTGCAAAAAAGTGAGTTTAGGCTCGTTTAAAAATTTTATCAACAAAATGTGTTTACAAATCATATATATTTAATATATACGTATAAATAGGATTTGGCATTAAATAACCTACAATGGTTGATATGCCATATAATCCAACCAAACCAAATCATATATATTTAATATATATCTATAAAGATGATTTGGTATTAAATAACCTACAATGGTTGATATGCCATAAACCAAACCAAACCAAAAGTCAGTTTCAAGATGACTGGGAAAGAATGCTGGATAATTTTAACTTGGAGATCACCCCACCTCAACTCTTTTTCCTTGACCTTTGACATGAAATGATGCCTGTGATTAACGAAATAATAACCTAATGAATATGAGTCGTACGAAAAAAAATTCTTTTTATAGGTATACGAGGTATTTATTCAAAGTAATAAGACTTCTTTTTCAGGTTAGCAACGCTGATCAGCTAATCAATATTGAGCTAAAACATTTGAAAACATTCAGTTGTTCCTGAGTAATCTTGGATTATTACAAGTGTGTCATGAAAATGGAATACAAGGATATTTGGCAGCGTCATATGCTCAACGATTTATTGGCCAATAATTATCTTTCTCTGCTTTCCGTACAGTGAAATGCTTATCGTCGTTGGAAATAGAGAGGACGTCTCGAGTTCAAGCCCTTGAGGCGGCTGTTTGTATTTCATATAGTGCTAATCATATTTATCCAACCCCTCCGCTCGGGCAGAATATGACACAAGGTCAATTTTTGAGCGGAGTTTAACAGGTTTGAATTCAGAGTTTTCCTTCTCCTAGACTAGTTGCCTCACCAAGACTGAAGAACCTAGTCTGCCCTCCTATTTACCCATAGCTGGAGGGAGAATAATTGGATTCATACCTTTCCCAAAGGTATTAGTGCTATGTGCTAATAGACTTGAGAAAGGTTTGTATCAAACTATCCTCCTTCCAGCTATAGATAAATAGAAGGGCATACCAGGCTGTTTAATTATTGGTATGGCAATTAGTCTAGGAGAAAGGAAACTCTGCATTCAAACTTGTTCAAACTCTGCTTAAAAATAAAGTTTGTGTTACATCCTGCTCGTGTAGAGGGGTTGGGTAAATGTATATACTATCCTCAGCTCCCGGGTTTGAGTCTTTGAGACTATTTCCTGTTCCTGAAAATCAAAACCCACTTTCGTGATAGCATTTTGAGAACATGCAATAGGTTTTGACAAAATGGCTGAAAGCAGTGTCAGTCGAACACTTCCACCATTTTTATCATTTAGTGTATTCGGACTATTGTCTTCATCTTTATTGTTATATTCACAACGTTTCAGCCGATGCGTCCTTCGGCCTTTTCCAGATGTTTCACTCGAACTCGGGAGCCTACACGGAACTTCGAATCGAACCCTTTATTTAATCCTCAGGGGTAGTTTGTTCTAATTCCACAGGGGTAGATTGTTCTAATTCCGTTAACCATAACAGGGTACAAACACTGAGCGAGAGTAAGTATTCCTTATTTACCTGGAATTAGGATTGGAACTGCCACTTCCAGATCATTTTACGTGGAAGTTCAATGACCAAACGCCGATATCCGTCACGTCATGTGCCTTGTTCCGTGTAAGTTTCCGAGTTCGACATGAAACACCTTAAGAAGGCCAGAGGACATATCGGCCGAAACGTTGAAGACTATTGGCTGAATATATGAAATAATAAAAATCATCAAACTTCATTTCAGAAATCGACAACTTCCATCACTGTTTTTTGAGTGTTTATGATAAAGTTCCAAAGAGGCGTCCTACCAAAATATTCCTTGAGACATCTTGAAATGTAACTTTTATTTTGGCAAAAAGATGGGAGTGAAAACTAGGTGAAATTTACTGAAGAATATGTGATTTGCGCGAAGAAGCATGTTTTAGACAAAAAAATGTTTAGAGATTGGCTTGTAGTTACAAATGCACGTTTAGCCCGAGTTGAAAAGACAGCTCATGTAGTGGAAACACACTAACTCTTTGGTAAAGAAAAAGTCCAGGTCACAGCAGTCAGTAAAGAAGGTCATATCAACGGTCTTCTGATACATAAAAAGACCGATCACTACTGATTTCCTCGAAAAAAGGTCACATGTATACAGTGCTTTCTATTGCTAATTCCTTAGGCAAAATTCTATTGATTTATTGAATGAACTTCGTACAATTTACAAAATATATCTCTGCAAAATTTACAAAATTTACTTCGTACAATTTACAAAATATATCACTGCAAAAAGAAAAAAAATCACTTAACCGTTATCTTGGCTATAAACCCTTTAATCTCAAGAAAAACACCTCCTCTGTCTTTGATAAGCCAAAAATCTTTAAATAAGGTGCTGTTCCCGTACCTTTTATAGGAAGGACCAAAATTGTTGGAGTCAGTCTTATCGGCTAGGGCTGTAGACTACACCGACTGCATCTCTGCAGAGGAGTAAGACTCTACACCCAATGAATGTCCTGGAAACGAAAACGATCCAATGGTGAAGCTCTTGTAATACTGGACTTGGGGAAATGTGGAGTACTCCTTCATCGTGGTGTAATGTTTAAAGCGATGAACTCCAGTCACGCTATTAAATTCACTTTCAGACAAATACCCTTTAGAAAGGTATGAACCCCTTTATCCTCCCTGCTATGGGTTAAATCGGACCACTACTGTTCTTCTAGAAGGATGGGTTTGGCATTAAATAACCCAAGAAGATTAATATGCCATTAAATAACAAATAAGTTCGTCATTATTTAATATGTGGAGGATAAGTAGTGGGGCTTCCATTTATGTGTACGTTTAAGTGTATTTATCATCTCTTCTATTATGATATTTTCATACATTTGTGGTTCATTATTTTTATAAGTGTCTTTTATATTTTCAGTCCGCCTTGCTTTTTTATTATCTGGTCTCCTATGGCTCTACATATTACACAGAAATGTTTTCACTTTTTTATTATCTGGTCTCCTATGGCTCTACATATTACACCGAAATGTTTTCACTTTTTTATTTTTAGGAGTTTCCTTTACATTTATAGTCTCTTTTTATTTTACTCTTGGGTTAGTTTTTTTTTTTTTTTTACACCATCGTTAGCTGATGGTTTTCCACTGGAGTCTAAGTGACAGCAAGTCTCCTCAACTCTACAGGACTCTTCTTAGTATTCTGGCCGATCTCAACAATGCTGGAGTTTGGATAGTCTCCACTTGTCCGCTTATTTCCAAGTTTTCCAGTTCCTGTACAAATCCTTCTCCTGACTGTACTGATCGCGCCAATTACAATTGTGATCACCGTCATTTTCATGTTCCATAGTTTTTTTCAACTCTCTAGCAAAGTCTAGACACTTATCTCTGTTTTCATTTTCTTTCAGTTTTAACGGAACAGAAAATTCCACTATTCGGCAGGTTCTCTTTTTTTATTGACTATCACTAGGTTTGGTCGTCTGGCCAAGATTAGATGATCCGTTTGTATCTCAAAATACCAGAGAATTTTGGATGTCTCATTTTCAAGGACGGATTCTAGGTTGTGCATATACCATTTTTTCGTATGGTCAAATTTAAATTTCTTGCACAATTCCCAGGGGATTACCTTCCCTACCCAGAAGAGTTTAGTCTTATATTCTTCTTGCGCTAATTTACTGCATTCGTTTATTATGCGATAACAAGAACAGTTACTTGAAACCATATTACAAGCTAATCTGACTGTAATAACTCGTGTCCCATTGTCAGGCTAATGTAGACTTAGTAATTAATCTAATTAGTCCTTAGATTAATCTAGACTTAATACATATCTACATACGGACTAATTTGAATAATTATCAAGGCTAGATTAGACAGGCTACAAAGTTTTGTCGAGTTATTCCACTCCGTGGATTTAAAAGAGATAAGCTTGATAAATAATTAAGTTGGTAATAAAGGCATATTAACCTTCTTGGGTTATTTAATGCCAACGCTATCCTTATAGAAAAACAGTAGTGTTGTTGTTTAATCCAAAGCTAGAGGGGATAAAAAAAAATGGTACAATCTTAGATTTAATATAAAACAAGAAAATGGCAATGTTTTTGTTCTTGTTTTAATATTTTCGATATCATTACATCTTCAGAACAATAAATTCATAAGTGCCTCATAAATATGGCAGTATGCCAAAAATGGATAAGTTTAAAAAATATATATATTGGATACGTAAAATTTTTTTGTCATTTCTATGAATAGTGTGACAGAAGTAATAGGATAGTCAAGAGTAGGAAACCTGAGGCCTTAGCCTTACTGGAACACGAAGTGAAATTGCGTGCTTTTAAAAAATGATATCCCAATGCTTTCTCGCAAAGAGCAATTTCAAAAATTTCCAAAATGAATTTTTTTAAAAGACTAAAATTTTAAGTAGATATATCAATTAAATTTATCTAATTTTTAAAAATTAAATTTAGCCTGTCTATTTTTTTTTAATTAAACGTTTTAACTTCAGATTTTATTGTACACGTACTAAAATCTATTGAATGTGGCTTTATTAGCAAACAATGAATATCAATTAGACCTATAAATAAGAAAATAATCCCCACCCCAAGAGTTTCCTAGGTGTGAGATTAAACTATATCTGATTGTGAAGCTCCAGTTATTGATCTCTAGGAAGTCGGGAGTCGGTCCTTCGTTACCATTTCTCCGATGTTGACTCTGGCAAAGAGAGAGAGAGTACATTCTAGAGTCTCATTTATGGGCCAAATAGATCTGAGATGTTTAAAATGATCATGATTTACCTTTTGTCTTAGATTATTCATATTGTTACTAAGTATGAAGAGCTTACCGGTTTAAAATGATTGCGAATTTTATTAACTCATTGGCTTTTCAAACATTTGATAGGTATAAATAACCGAAGTTATATAATTGTTATTATTAATAATAAAGTTAGCGATCTTAGTCGGGGGTGACCTGAAGGGTCCCTTTTCAATAGCTACTACATTCCCTGGATTGCTCCACTTTACCCTTACCTTATAATGCGGAATGTTAAGCAAGGCGGCATCAAGTACCATTTTTTGAGTTTTTGGTATAACCCGACGTGGGATCGAACCCCGGTCTCCCGGATATTGGTGAAAACTCTTCATACTAAGCCAATGGTCCGAGTTTATTATTATTATTATTGAGTTCTATCCTTGCAAATTTTTCATATCAGCGTGAACTGGTGGTCTTTCACTCGAGTCTAAGTGACAGCAAGTCTCCTAAGGTCATTATTATTATTATTATTATTATTAGTTGTTGTTGTTTAATTTTCAGCTTTACTTTCAGTTTATTTACATTCATAGTACACTCAATTATTACTATTATTAAGCAAAAATAATTACTTGAAACCATATGGCTTACAAATTATTGGTATTAGATAGGAATACTTAAAAACCATAAAAATCTGTACAAATTATTTGCATTCAGAATAGCAACTCAAAACTATAATTGTTGGCAAATGATTATTTTCAAATAAAAATGTTTATATATAATTGTTTGTAAAATTTTAAAAAATGATTTTGGTATTAAATAAGCCCACAAGGGTAAACATGCCGTAAAAACAACCAAACAAACCCAACCCAAATCAGAGGCAGTCAATAACAACATAATTATAAATGACCATCCTATTACTTCTAACCCTTCCTGTGATATAAATCTGCGAGTTTATCGAAGACCAAAATGATCATAGAGGCACTTGTTAGATATAACAATTATATAAGCATGCGTTGTTATTTTTTAACGATAAAACTACGTGAATACAAAATTGGAATCGAACATCCAAATGTCTTCTGATTTCTATAACAACTAAATTGTTTGGTGTTGTAGATACCAAAACGAAGCAGCTGCTATAGCAATCATGGCCAAGGAGAAGCTAGAAGCTCTAAGAAAAACAGGAACTGAAGGCATGTATCTCTCAAAGAATGTTTCCTCAAATGGTCTGGGTTTCACTTCCTGCAATGACAAAATAGAATAAACACAATGAAAAGATTATTGTATGGCGAATTCATTCACACACACACACACACACATATATATATATATATATATATATATATATATATATATTGAATATTTAGGCAGCAAATTGTTATCTAGACAAGTTCTGTTAAATACCACGGACTGCCTCTTTTTTTATGATCTTCAAGTGAAGACGTTCAAGTCTTCTTACTATTCTTCGTATTTCCAGGTCGATATGGTGGAGAAAAAACCCTGTATTAACCCAAGCGCTTTCGACCATTTCGCTAGTCATCTTCAGGAGTAGGGTTAAATTGTTTGTTGCTTGGAAAATTGTGTGTTTTATATTTATTCGGAATGGCTTTTTTTTTCATTATAAATTATAGATGGGGTTGGTTCATTCTGTTAGGATGGGTGGTTAGTTGTTGAATATGTTCAATATGTTTATACTTGTGGTAAATGCTATTTTATTTAGTGTTTTTTTTATAGTTTTTGCTTCGAGGATTTATAAACTGTTTTTATTATGTAGAATTTTTCTTATGTCTGGAGATTTGGGTTTGTCAGTGTCTTTATTATGCTTTGTCATCATAAACTGTTTTGTGGCACTTATGTTGGAAAGGTGGAAGGTAAGGCGACGAGAGAGCGTGGTTGTTGTAAGGCCAATATAGATATTTGGTGTTACGTTATTTTCCGAGAAACATTTCTCAAAATGGACAAGTAAATTTATATACTACATTGGTTTGGGTTGGGGAGAGTTTGTGTTATTCTTAACAATGAGGTTGGATGTTTTATATTTAGTGTAATAGATAATGGGTTTTATTTGTTTTTGAGGTTCGGTGGGTTTAATGTGTCTGTTTATGATGGGGGGGGTCATTACATGCTCGTCTACTTTAGAGTTTTTATCCATTTGATTCTTGTAGTTTAGGTTTATTCTGTTAGTATTGTTATTGTTATTGCTATTTTTGTGGATGTTATGGAGATATTGTTTTATTTGTTGATCAATTATTTTATTGGGGAAGTTATTATTGACTAAGGTTTGTTTCATGTTCTTTAATTCTTTATAAAATATTGTCTTGGAGGAGGATATGTGATAAGCTCTATGGAATAAAGTTTTTATAAAGGCTATTCTATATTTTCAAGGGCATTCGCTATGATAGTTTAGTAAAGTGGAATTGTGACTGGTTGATTTTTTGTATAGAGATGTAATGAATTAGTTATTGTTGCTGGAATCGGCGAGGACGTCTAGGAAGAGAATTGTTTTTTATAAATGTTGAGTTCGGTAGTGAACATTAGTACAGAATTCTTTTCAAGGGTTTGTTTTAGTTTGTTAATTTCGTCATGGGATTGTATCGCAATGAAGATATCATCTACGTACCAGACATATATCTAGGGCTTTTTTATTGTATAAAATATTTTGTTTTCGATGTGGGATATGTTAAATTCGGATATAGAAAGTCCAAGTGGAAAACCCACACTAATACCCTATGTTTGTGTATATATTTTTCCTGAGGGGTCGTAGAAAGGAACTTGTGTAGTACAAGCATGGAAAAGTTTTTCGAGGATGAGTGGTTTTATGGAATGGAGAAATGGAGAGGTGATTATATACATTTTCTATGATAATTTTATTGTTTCTTGGACAGGTACATTAATGAAGAGGTTTTCTGCGTTAAGTGATGCTGTTAAGCATTTATGGGGGGTAGATTTTAAAATTTGTATGAAGCCGGTGGTAGATTTAAAGAAATAGTTGCTTTGGATGTAGGGTTGTATTATATTAATTGTTTTTGCTATACTGTATATGAAAATTTGCTTTATATGTATATAAGAGCCGCATAAGTGCAAGAATGTATAAAAATTACACTTGACTCATATATAAAAATATTTAATTAGGTATGTACAAGTCATAAAAATGAGTATTGTCAAAACTTATTAACTTCCATTATTCTTTATTTCGTTTGATACTTACTGGCTTATTCATACAAATCCGGAAATTTTTCGCCAATTGACAGCGATTGATAGCATTTCTATGAAAACAATTATAGTGAAATTTAGTAATTGTAATGTAGGTGCCCGTGGTGTAATGGTTGTCGTCGTAGGAAATGGACACGGCGACACGAGTTCAAATTCTGGACGATACTGATTACATTTCACATTGCACTAATACCCTTGGGAAAGGTATGAATCCTATAATTCTCCCTCCAGCGATGGATCAATAGTAGAGCAGACTAGGTTCTTCAGCCTTTGTGAGGCAACTAGTCTAGGAGAAGGAAAACTCTGAATTCAAACCTGTTAAACTCCGCTTAAAAATTGACCTTGTGTCATGTTTTGCCCGAGCGGAGGGGTTGGTAAATATGGTAATGTAGGAATATGTAGATAAACTTCATCCTTTTTTTTTCTTTTTTGCTATTAATTGATTATTTTGGTTTGTTTAATGCCCTAAAAACCTTAGTGGGTTATTTAATGCCTGAAGTTCGAACTCACTTAAATCGAGGCTGAAGTCCAGCATGTTAACCATTACGCCACATGGAATTCCTCCCTTACTATTAATGTGTTGTAATAAACAACTGTCCTCCCTCAGATATTGGGCGTGTCTTTGGACATCATGTGTCCACTGGCCACGTCTCTTTTTTCCCCTATTCTTCAAATGAGTAACCTCTCTTTTTATCTCTCTTCCTTGAATTGACCGAGTCTCATCACGCAGTAAATGACATTGTTGTTCACCTCTCTATTGAAATGAAAAGGTTGACAAGTAAGAATTTTCACCATTTGCAACCCCTTTTACATGTTTATATATTCTTGCAATACTTTTCATACGTTTTTATATGTATTTATTAAATATCCTATATGTGTAAATGAGCTTATCTCGTCTTTCCTTCTGTTTATTCAGTGTTTGTGTATCATTGGATATACTAATGCTCTAATTAGACCATGGTGAGTGGGGAAGCGACTAAATGTTCTCCCGAGCACTAACCGTTACTAAAAACTGGTAACCAATCAAAAACTAATATGGTTGAGGTGGTTAAGCAAGAATTGTGGGTTATGATTAATTCATCACTAGCTGAAGTATCTGTCTACGTGTTGAATGTTGACTGGAAAGATCCCTTTGACATGCTGCATAAGTTGCATGGGTGGCATATGCACCTGTTTTCTAAAGCAAACAGAATGCAGCTACTTCCTCGGCGAAAGTGCAGCGTAAGCTCCATGAGTGGTATGCTAGACAGGAGACGTGTCCACATACAATGTGTAGGCGAGAGGTGTGACCACAGGGATTTCGTGGGTGTTCGGAAAGTTATATAAATCGGGGAAGATTTCGACCAAGAGGAGAGACAATGAAGGAGACTGATAGAAGAGCTACAAGACGTTACGTCGCTCTGGGTGCTGGCATTGGGCCAGACTGCTCAGTATTGAGAGGTAAAGAAAAATCCAAGATGTCTGAGACTGACGAAAGTAGAGAAGAGAGAAGAAACTAAGATTATTGGACTCCTTCAGATGGTCTAATTTGAAACTCATGAAAATAAAGAAGCAAGGAGAAACTAAAATGATTCATTGCCTTAAGGTGGGCCTGTGCCAGTTTCGCGAAAGCAGAATGAAGAACAAGCAGTTCAGTGAAGATTCGTATTTCGCCCTTCTGTGTGCATTCCTGCCGTCTTCAGCTCTCTCTTTCGCTACACATACGTACATTTCGAGTAATAAAAGAAAAAGAAAAGATGCAGATTATATTTTTATACATCAGTTCTGTTGTCTTTCTTTATATAACATTCGTAAGGTTTTTTTTCAAATTTTGGACTAATTCTGAAATCCCTCCTGTCATTAAAGACAGCTTTTGAAAATACCCAGCATAAAGAATTGAGAAACAGAACATTCCCAACCCATTCACCGAGCGTCTAACTAGTGGACAGAGTAATTATATCCATCTAAAGTTAAACCGTGGAACTAAATAAAAGAAAATGTCTTCTGAAATATTGCTCAAATTACAGACATATTGAATTCTAGAAAGTTAAAGAGTTTAATTATTCAGTGTATCTGATATCATCATCATCATGTCGCGCCGCCAGCGCGGATATCCTTGACCCTCTCTCGCCATTTCTCCCTATCATTCATCGCCTCCGGCAGGTCTTCAGGGTTACATCACCTTGGCAGTAATATCTCATCTACTGAAAGTGATGTCACCATACGAATTGGTAAGGCATGGATTAGTTAACGACCAAATAGAAATCTGGTCTCGCCATCCCCCACAACATCCAAGTAAGACAAACAAGACACTTCTGAAGAAGTAAGGACGAACTCACTAGTGGCATTCACCTATGGACTCCTACACACGGGCACACCAGTGTTGGCCAAACAGTAAAAACTTACAATTATCAGCTCTGTGCTGACACTAAATGCCGTCTAGAAAAGTTACCGGGAGCGATGAATAGCAAGAGAGAATCAAATGAATCTGTATTGTCGGCATGCCTTGATGATGATAATGATGATGATGATTCAGTGTAGATTTCGTAAAGAGAGAATTTTTTTTTTTTAGTAATCGAAAAGGAATTTTGTAAAAAAGAAAAAAAAAAAGATACATTTCGTCTGTAAAATATTTGAAGAAAAACGTATAATTTTAAATTTTAGTTTTTGATTTTCAACTCAGTAGTCATATTTCTTTCAAAAATAATGTAACTGCCTGGATTTTTTTTTCTATGAAGTTAAAGAGTAAAAAGAGAGTTACCTCCCTTTACTGTTAATTAGATCATAACTGATGGTCCAGTGTATCGATTGGAAATCGAACAATGACAGGATGGAGACTTCTGTTAGTCCTGTTATATTTTTTTATGTGTGTGTTAGGGGGATCGCTAAAAACCATCCGTTAGACACGGTGAATCATATAGGAACTTTGGGTCTGCAATGTACTGAAAAATCGAATAGAGTCAACAGACTGAAACATCTCGCGTGTCTGATGAGTTGTGATACAACGAGACTGTCTGAGGATGACAATATATACATATTTCCAAATTCAGTATTTCCACAGTATAATCTTCCGTTTAATCAATTAAAAATACACATTGATCATAAGACGGTAAGGTTTCTTTCTTTCTTTCTTTTGGCATATAAACCTTTACAGATTTTATAATGCGAAAGCTATCCTTGTCGAAGAGCTGTAATGGTACTATTTAACCCATAGCCTGGAGGATAAGGGGTTTCATACTTTTCCCAAGGGTATTAGTCCGAAAGTGAATGTAATAGCGTGACTGACACTGTAGCATGCCAGTGCGAACTCTACAGTCCTGCACGTTCTCCACTAAGCCACGGGGACATCCCAGATTGTAATGTCCATGTAATATCTTTGGATATTGAGATATCACCGAAGATTGCTTATTACATGTCAACAATCGAGTGAGTTGAAATGGATTCTAAGTTTGGCTCTACATTATATATGACGAGATCGAAAGTAATAACCAAACCATCTTTGTTTAGTTTCATAAAATCTCTCTGTAAAATACAAATATATTTACTATTCTTTGAAGACAAATCTTATGTCACTGCATGTAGGATTACCTCCATTGTTCGCCAGAGAGTTTCTGCTTGTGATCGTTACCAAAGCAGCATAAAAGAGTAAGTAAAAAGCAAAGTTGCCGACCGTAGTCGAGGGTGTCCTGAAGGTTCCCTTTTCGATAGCTACTACACCAAGGTGTAGGGAAGGGCGCTACTCCTTTCCTTGGATAGCTCCACTTTACCCTTGATATGTACCTGATAATCCTGAGTATTAAGCAATGAGGCACCAAACACCATTTTTTTAGTCTTTGGTATGATTATACTTAGTATAAAAGAAGAATCCCCTAAGGTATCGTTCTCTTTACCCACAACATGACTTAAAGACGAATCCTGTCTTATTTACGTACATACTCATGTACAAGTCGATTTTTCCCATAAGTATCTGTGACCAAATTATGCAACTGATTTTAGAATTCAAAGGTTCCTCTTTATACTTCCCATTATGCTTTAGTTTCAGTTCTTTTTTCAATTATTATTCGTATTCAGATCGTTGCTCATTTTTTACCTAAATATCAGGTCTTCAGAATACGACCAATAAAAAAGTTCACGACCTTAGTCGAGGGTGACCTGATGGCTCCCTTTTCAATAGCTACTATACAGAGGTGTGGGAAAGGGTGCTACTCCATTCCATGGATTGCTCTACATTACCCTTGATCCTTACTTTATAATGCTGAGTGTTAAGCAAGGCGGCATCAAGTACCATTTTTCAAGTCTTTGATATGACTTGACCTGGTCTTCCGGATCACTGGCGAACACTCTGCTTACAAGGTCAATACGACCTATGCACGAGTATGTACGATAGTTTATAATTACTTGAAGGAGATAATATTGGGCTGGAATAAATGTAATGTCCGATTTTCAAGATGAATGCTTCAAACAACATTTATTGTAAGTATTGCCTCTTGCTAAAATTTAGAAATGATACAATAAGTATTGTTTATGCTTTTCTTTCAAATTATGGTAATCTTGGGTATTCACCCCTATATTTATTCCAACTAAAGAACATATAAGAAATGTTTTATGAGTTTCATAATGGTGTCAATGCAAGTGCAGCAGCAAAATCCATTTAGAGTATTTATTCGGTTAATCATTGATTGAAATAAGTTGCGAGAGGCAGTTTCACCTATTTTGAAGCGGGGATTTCAGTCTAAAAGCCTCCTTATTCAACAGATAGGGATTGACAAAAGATCTCTCAGAGGAGCTCAATTGGGAAAAATTGCTTCATCCTCCATATTCTCCAGACTTTTCTCCTTTTGATTATCTCTTGTTTAGGGGATTACAGAATCATTTGGATTATCTTAGATTTTACAGAAAAATATGAGACTAAGCCTTTTATCTTGGTGTCAATCTTAAGAATTTTACAAAAGTGGAATCCATAAGCTTGTTGATTGATGGAATGATATTCTAGGAAGCAATGAAGGTTAGTTTAATGATTAAATATTTCGAACAGCATAATTTTTTCATATAAAATATATACTCTAAAATCGAACATTAAATTCGTTACCATCAGATATATTATTGGAAGAATCAAAAATGACTGCTTGTGTTGCTTATAGACCTTCGACAGACCCGTCAGTTAGGGATTTCTAAACAGGATATTCCAGCTGTATAAACAAGAGAACAGCGGAAGCAGATCACGTGGGTTGAGACCAAGAAGGAGAACCAGAAGGAATGCGTAGGCGTTACGAAATTATATATAGACAAATACTCACGGATTGGCGGTCAGTCGGTCAGTCAGAAGGGCAGTCAAGTTACTCAGATTCGGAGAACAGCCAACAAGTGATCAGAGGGAACCAATCGGCCCCCAGCTAAGAACCTCCGACCAATGAAGCAAAGACGAATCGCCATGAATATAGACTCTCAACGTGGTTAAGAAAAGTGTCAATATAGCTGTCTTCCGTCAGTCTGTGCCCAAGTCCTTTCTGTCTGTCTGTCTGTCTGTCTGTCTCTCTCTCTCTCTCTCTTTTGAGTAATAAAGAAGAGAGAGTTATATTTTTGAGTAATAAAGAAGAGAGAGTTATATTTTTAAAAAGAAATGTGTTTATGGTCTTTCATTCCTTCATTGATATACAACAGTAGCTTCAAAACTTAATTGCATAAATTAAATATTTCTTGGACATGATTTAAAAGTCGATCTGAACACGAAATCGACTAATACATTTGGTTTAGTTATGACGACGGAGAAGGTAGAATTTTTAGGCACAGAATTTTTTATGTCTAATTTAATCACCATATTAAATTATTTGATTTATAAGAAAAGTAAAATAAGAGGTTTTTGTTGGGGGGGGGGTTCTTCGTCTACAAACTCGCAACTGAAATCTAAGCGACTCGTGTTAAGTAAACTAAAAAGAATACTAAAAGACTATGTGTATAGAGAAATTTCCTTTTTTATGTAAATGTTTGTAAAATTACTAAGAGAAGTAAAAGTTTATGAGAGACTTACATATTTGGGAAGAGTTTTTTTTAGTTACTGCTTTTGAATAAATTATTAGACATGACTGTGTGCAAGCAAAAACCTTTAGAGCACTATTACTGTGGGATATTCTGTAATGTCACGTTCTATACCACACGAGATTAGGTGGGAACGAATACCAGGGATAAGACAGGACTCGTCTTTAAGTCATGTTGTGGGTAAAGAGAACGATACCTTAGGGGATTCTTCTTTTATACTAAGTATAATCATACCAAAGACTAAAAAAATGGTGTTTGGTGCCTCATTGCTTAATACTCAGGGTTATAAGGCACATATCAAGGGTAAAGTAGAGCTATCCTTGGTGTAGTAGCTATCGAAAAGGGAACCTTCAGGACACACTCGACTACGGTCGGCAACTTTGCTTTTTACTTACTCTTTTATGCTGCTTTGGTAACGATCACAAGCAGAAACTCTCTGGCGAACAATGGAGGTAATCCTACATGCAGTGACATAAGATTTGTCTTCAAAGAATAGTAAATATTTTTGTATTTTACAGAGAGATTTTATGAAACTAAACAAAGATGGTTTGCTTTGGTTGGCTTTTATGGCATATCAACCATTGTAGATTATTTAATGCCAAATCCTCTTTATACATATATATTAAATATCTATGATTTGGTTTGGTTGGGTTTTATTGCATATCAACCATTGTAGTTTATTTAATGCCAAATCCTCTTTATACATATATATTAAATATATATGATTTGGTTTGGTTGGGTTTTATAGCATATCAGCCATTGTAGGTTATTTAATGCCAAATCCTCTTTCTACATATATATTAAATATCTACGATTTGGTTTGGTTGGGTTTTATGGTATATCAGCCATTGTAGGTTATTTAATGCCAAATCATCTTTATACATATATATTAAATATCTATGATTTGGTTTGATTGGGTTTGACCGTATATCAACCATTGTAGTTTATTTAATGCCAAATCCTCTTTATACATATATGTCAATATATATATATGATCTATAAATATATTTTATTGACAACATTCTTAAACGAGCCTGAGCTCTTTTTTGTACAGTTTCAAGTGTTGCTACATAACAGTCACAATTTAACATCAGTCATTTGTTTGCTGACATTTAAATTGTTCTATTTGACCTATAGAGAGGACCTTTACAGGTGCTATCACTCCGAGCCAGAGATAATCTAGAAGCAATGGTAATGAAGGGGTGGTCCACATTTTCCAAATCTGAAAGGCTGGAACCTCGCCCTCAGATAGTTTAATATCATATCAGTACACTCGTTGGGAAGGGGGTCTTAACCTTCTGCAGTCTGTAGTCTGTGTATTCGACAGTCCAAGCCGACTGAGCTGACAATGCAAAATATTTCTTCAATGTATAACTCAAATGCCCTTTTCGTAAATAAATTTGTAGACTCGACGAATTAATACATAACATTTCACAGGCATGTGCTTAGCGTAACGGTTATCATCGTGGGAAATGGAATCGGGGATCAGAGTTCAAATCCTGATTTGAATTTTTCACTTCGCAAAATGCCTCCAGCTAAGGGAAGATAGAGCAGACTGGGTTCTTTAGCATTGATTAAGCAACATGTCTTGGAGAAGGAAAGACTCAGAATTCAAACCAGCTGTGCTCTATTCAAAAATTGACCTTATGTTACATCCTGCTAGTAGCGGACGGGTTGGGTAAATGCATACATAAAACTTCTCACAAGGAAACGAAAACTGCTATACTTACAGGATCTTCTGGTTCGTCCTGCCAAATTTCATCTTTTCCAATTTTCCCCATTTCGTAGAGGATCTGCAATAGTGAATGAATGATATCAATGAAAATCGTCTAAATTTATGTACCGGAAGATTTCAATATGAAAATGTACGCCGGGTTTATCAGATTACTCCATTGTTTCGAGTTAAATTTCCTTCTGTGGTATTAATCAAATAAACAGTATTTGATCTACACTTTTAGGCAAAAGAGAGGTACGAGGAAAATTCCAACCAAGTAGGAGATTACCTTGACCCATAAAACATGCATTCAATAATTTGTATATATATATATATATATAGTGGCACGCATAAGTATTGGATGCATGTTATTTTCTATTATAACTCTTGTTTATGTTCGCCATTTTGCCTGATATTGGGTAAGTAATATCTCGAAAAGTTGTTTTAGTTGTATGTGGAAGGAAAATTAAAAACTCATGGTTGAATCCATTTTTTTAAAGTTCAAAATTACCCAATGCAAAAGTATTTGATACATGTATCCAATACTTATGCGTGTCACTATATATATATATACAAATTATTGAATTTCTTTTTGAAAATTGAGAAACGATGAACCATGTGTATTGAACTGTGGGATGGATATATATTAATAAAATATCGAATACATATTGATTCTTTGGTTATTACGATTAACTTAACAATCGATATATTAATTTCTTCCTAATATAAATAACAAGAATTTTTTACGATAGTTTTCATAATTAGAAATAGAATTTTGTAAATGTATATTAGTATTGAACTATTATTTCCTGATAACACGAATTATATTATTCAATATTTATAATACCTATAGTTTCATTGGAAGTACGAATGCTTATTTTATCTATAGTTTTAAATGAGACACAAGCCACAATTCAATTTTTCCGGAATTAGGTTTTTTTTAATTTTCAGTAGTATTTAAATTAGGGGTAACGGTTTTTTTAAAGGAATGTATAGACATTGTATCAAATAATAATAGATATGATATCTCCACCGTAAATAATTTTCTTGATTAAAAAATATGATATATATGGATATACAATTATTTTAATTAAAAATTATTTCAATAAAAATTTGAAATTTTTTTCAAATTCTATTCTCGCCGGAAGCAATATAAGAACACCCAAATAATTTTTCTGCTTAACACCTGATGAAGGTCATCATAGACCAGAAATAAATTTATAATGACACCAAAGAAGTGAATGGTTTATATATATATATATATATATATATATATATATATATATATATATATATACACACACAAATTATTGAATTCATATATGTATATATAAAAATGTACGTATACATACATTATATATATATATATATATATATATATATATATATATATATATATATATATATATATATATATATGTGTGTATATATATATATATATATATATACAGCACACTTTATATATAACAGAGACAGAGAGAGAAATGGCTTTCTGAACAAATGTAGACACAAAATAATCAACCTAAAACAAATTGTACTGGAAATTCTTTATTATTTTTTTAGAAATTGATTTAATTGAGAATTGTATTAGAGAAGCTTATTGATGAAATAAAAATATCCCTCTTTTGTCTAGATTACATATATACATACAAACATCATGAGAGAGGATTTTAAGTGCATTACATGAATTAAAGAATCTTTCAACAGTGTATTGTTTTACAGTGTTTATATATATATATATATATATATATATATATATATATATATATATATATATATATTCATCATACAACGTGTGAAAGCACGAGCGATACCCTGCCCTCATCAGCCGCCAACCAGAGGTGATAAGACAGTTTCGGTAGCTCAAGGCGATACTGTCACTCCTGGCGCTACCAAGCAGCTTTTGCTACCGAACAGGGTATTAAGAGAATTATGCACACACACACACACACACACACACACACACATATGTATATATATATATATATATATATATATATATATATATATATATATATATATATATATACGCCAGATCAATTAAGAGCAGAGATTACATTGGACGTTAATCTTCATTTTAAGTGTGCTGTTTGTGATTTAAAAAAAACGCGTTTCCTTTCGGCCGTTGATGTTATCCCCCCCATATATATATATATATATATATATATATATATATATATATATATATATATATATATATATATTGTTGGTACATGCAAATTTAAAAAGACAAATGCATAGGGACATATGTAAAATTAGATTTACAATATGAAGAAATTTATTGAAATCGCAAGGCCCCTTTCATCTGAGATTTGTCAAACGACAAACTTAAATAGTTGTGTTGTTAACTCCAGCGATGAGTGTTTTGGGGTCTTGCGTAGAACTATGACCAAACAACATCTTATTGTCCAAGAGGCACTTTATATTTTATCTAATAGGCCTTATCTATGCAAACAAAACTCGAAACACTCTTTGAATTTATTAGGATATGTCTCGTGCTGGACTTAGGGTTGTTTTAATTTTTTTCCCTTTGTCTTGCGATCATTTTTCATTTTCATCCCCTTTTTAATTAATCTTATTTACATTGCTTTTAAACGACTTATGAAGGCTGTCGCTTGACAAATCTCAAATGAAAGGGCCCTTGTGATTTCAATAAATTTCTTCATATTGTAAATGTCCCAAGGCATTTGTCTTTAGATTGATTGATAGATAGATAGATAGATAGATAGATAGATAACACAGTGTTGTACTGTTTTTTGTATATATAAACACTGAAAAACAACACACCGGGACAAGATAGATAGATAGATAGATAGATAGATAGATAGATAGATAGATATCACAGTATTGTTTTACGGTGTTATATATAGATATAACTCAGTAAAACAACACACCATGGCAAGATATATTGGCCTCGTAGATAGAGTGTTTGCCTAGGGCGCGGAAGACCAGGGTTCAATCCCAGATCGAGTCAAACCAAAGACTCAAAAATAGTACTTGATTCCTCTTTGCTTAACACTCAGAATTATAAGGTACCGGTCAAGGGTAAAGTGGAGCAATCAACGAAAAGGAGTAGCGCCCTCCTTACATCTCTGTGTAGTAGCTTTTGAAAAGGGAGCTTTCGGATTGCCTTCGACTATAGTTTCCAATCTTACCTTATATATATATATATATATATATATATATATATATATATATATATATATATAAACTGCGATACAAATTATAAACGAGGTGACAATTTTTCATTTGGTCTAAAAACTAAATATTGAAAATTTTCACAAAATGGTGGCAATAGATATATGCGTGTGCTGCGTAAAAACTGTAAGGTAAACAAATTACAGTCATTTGCCTGAGTAACACAATACTTTAGTGTTCCTGATTATCAACAAATCACTTCATGGATCGCATTATGAGTCGCAAATGTTACTTGACTCCTGAGAAGTTTGTTGCAACATCTGAACTTGCAAAGGTAAGTTTACATTAGAAGAATTGAAAATAATTGAAAGATGTTATCAAACTGTGAAAAAAACTGTTGCACCTCCGACGAAGGTTCGTAAGATGGCAGATAAGGGTTTGATGAGGGTTATTTCCCAATGTTCTCTGTTATAAATAGAACGCGCAGCTGTAAATATCCCAGACATGACCAGTGGAGAATTTTACAGGAGCATTAAAGAAACAATTGTGAACAGAACTAGTAGGAGGAGGAAGAGGAGGAGAATTTTAAAGGAGCACTGAAGAAACAACTGTGTACAGAACTAGTAGTAGTAGGAGGAGAATTTTATAGGAGTACTGAAGAAACAACTGTGAACAGAACTAGTAGGAGGAGGAGGAGGAGAATTTTACAGGAGCACTGAAGAAACAACTGTGAACAGAACTAGTTGGAGGAGGTGGAGGAGGAGGAGGAGGAGGAGGAGAATTTTACAGGAGCATTAAAGAAACAATTGTGAACAGAACTAGTTGGAGGAGGAGGAGGAGGAGGAGGAGGAGGAGGAGAATTTTACAGGAGCACTGAATAAACAACTGTGAACAGAACTAGTAGTTGGAGGAGGAGGAGAATTTTACAGGAGCACTGAATAAACAACTGTGTACAGAACTAGTAGTAGTAGTAGGAGGAGGAGAATTTTACAGGAGCACTGAATAAACAACTGTGTACAGAACTAGTAGTAGTAGTTGGAGGAGGAGAATTTTACAGGAGCACTGAATAAACAACTGTGTACAGAACTAGTAGTAGTAGTTGGAGGAGGAGAATTTTACAGGAGCACTGAAGACACAACTGTGTACAGAACTAGTAGTAGTAGGAGGAGGAGGAGGAGGAGAATTTTACAGGAGCACTGAAGAAACAACTGTGAACAAAACTAGTAGTAGTAGGAGGAGGAGAATTTTACAGGAGCACTGAAGAAACAACTGTGAACAAAACTAGTAGTAGGAGGAGGAGGAGAATTTCACAGGAGCATTGAAGAAACAACTGTGTACAGAACTAGTAGTAGTAGTAGTAGTAGTAGTTGTGCCGTAAGGACCAATTATAACAAAACAAAAGTTGATAATACACAACATAACAGAATAAGTGTCGGCAATGTGGAGTTTGATTGGTTTGGTTAGGTTTTATGGCATATCAAAGACTTGGAAAAGAGACTGAAGAAATTGGAAATCAGAGGAATATTCGATACCATATTAACCACAGAATTGGTAAGATCGGCTACAATACAGAAAAGACTTCTGGAGAGCAGAGAATACTTGCTGTCATGCAAACTTTTGGGAAAAAACTCACAAGGAATGAAGAAATAAGCTCGCTAGGAATTAAATACCAAAAGATTGGTACAGGGACTAAAAGAGCTGGAAATAAGAAGACGAGTGGAGAACATCCAAACTACAGCATTGTTGAGATTGGCTAGAATACTCAGAAGAGTCCTGGAGACTTGAGGAGACTTGGTGTCATCCAGACTCCAGCAGAAAGCCATCAGCTAACGCTGGTGTGAAAAGCTCTCAAATAAATATAAATGAATAAAATAATAATAATCGGCACAGTCCCAAACTATTGGAAAGGAGACTGGAAGAGCTGGAAATCAAATGACGAATCAAGACCATCCAGACAATAGCATAGTTGAGATCAGCTAGAATACTGAGAAGAGATCTTAGGAGACTTGCTGTCCCTCAGACTTCAGTGGAAAACCATCGGCTCGCTCTGGTGTGAGGACATCGCAAGGAGTATAATAATGATTATATGCACAACCGAACATCTGTCATAGAAAATGATACACATAAGCTCCTATGGGACTTTGACATACTGACAGATCACCTGCTCTCGACCAGAAGAACAGACCGAATAATAATCCACAAAAAAGAGAATTTACAAAATTGTCAACTTTGCTGTTCCGGCTAACCACAGAATAAAACTGAAAGAATGTGAAAAGAAGGATAAATACCGTGACCTTGCTAGGGAACTAAAAAAACTGTGGAACATGCAAGTGACAATTACACCAATTGTAATAGGTGCGTTTGGAACAGTAACTAAGGGATTACTAAAGGGACTAGAGGACTTGGAGGTTGGCGGACGAGTGGAAACCATCCAAACGACAGCATTGTTGAGAACTGCCAGAATACTAAGAAGAGTCCTGGAGACTTGAGGAGACTTGCTGTCACTTAGACTCCAGTGAAAAACCATCGGATATTGCTGATGTGAAAAGCTCTGAGTGAATAATAATAATAATTTAATCCAAAGCAGAAGTTTCTTTGTTTTTGTTTTGTTTATTTTTCCATGTTGATTTTCGTTGCTAAGATCCTGGTTACGATTACAAAGAGTTTAAACAATTTGCGCAAATAAAGTCAATAGCAAAAGCTTCAAGTTTTGTCATAAAAATACATCTGGAAAAAAACTGAAAAGGAAGGTTGTTATGAAACAAACAGGCAGACAAAAAAATACAAAAACAAACAGTCAAAGAAGGAACAGCTGGACAGCAATTTTTGTTGTTTTGGGGTTGTTTTTTTTCAAGATGGTGACCGATGCAAAAAAAATGACGTCTAACCTTTAACTTCCTGATTTTTGTTGTAATCTTAAATGAAGTTAGACAATAGAAAAGGTTATGTTGATTAAAACCGAAATGGTGTGAGAGAATAAACGCTTATTTCAATATAAAAATAATTTCAATAACATTTATCAAATAATACAACAAAAACAATTACATTTTTGGTAAGTATATCTTGATTGAGTAGAGATATTCAACTATGTTCTAGTTATAAGTAGATTGATTGATTGATTGATTAATTTTAAATGCACATCAACTCCTCTTGGCTTATTTTATACCTCGAGGCTAGGGAATCATATTCATTGTTCGTTCATATCTACGTTTTTTTGTGTAGTTGTTTCTTATGAGTTTTTTTTTTGTTTTTTGTTTTTTATTTTATCTTTTGTTTTTTGTTTGCTTTTGTTTTTATTTTTATTTTTATTTTTATACGTGGTCTTATCGGATTTTGATTGTACAATGTTCCACGAGAAATAATAAAATCCTGGTCTGTTTAGTTTAGAAGGAAATTTTGTGAATAAAAAATCATTAGGGTTGTACTTATTTATGGGCAATACGATATGTATTAAATACATATTTAAAGATCTTTCTATCTCCAATATTAGCGATGACAGAGAGCAGGAAACATTATCCATCAACTTTCCTTATTACGATAATAATATTGAATGTCTGATACCGACTATTAGTTCAGTTATTGGATAGCCAATTATTGCTATTAGACGGTGTCTCAAAATAGATGCAACCCATTAATATGATAATGATTTATTACTGAGACAAATGCAGCAGCGGTCATTTGGAACACGTCCTGTAAAAAATGCATCATTTGAGCAAGAGACATCAAATCAATGTTTTTTAATTGTTATATATCAGCTTCCAGGTCAGGCAACCTTTTTTTGAGTTTCTTGTCTCAGAAATAAATCATTATCATATTAATGGGTTGCATCTATTTTGAGACAGTATTGAATGATTTTGTCTCCAAATAAGTAGTGACGTTAAATATTTTCCTCTCTTGTCCAAGGCATTGTAATCAAGGATTAATAGTTGTTATAGTATACTATTTTCGGATCTGAAACAAAAAAGAACGTAACTTTATTATTAGCAGTCACATGGGCCGCACGTATATTGAGACACCGTCGATATCTTGAAATCTTATTATCAATAATTGATGTTCGATATAAACATACACAAAAACTGATAGCAGTTAAAAACAGCTAAATGATGTCCAAGGAAGTGTTATAAAATTATATGATTCATTGATTTTAATAGCATGTCAACCTTTCTAAGATTATTTTATGCCTAGAGATTAAGGAATGATACATTTTGCACATGGTCCTATTAAACACAAATAATTTTTGAATAGATCTATCTGAACCATAGTGGCCCAGAATGGTAACACCTGATATGGGTCCTATCTATGGGTTAAATAGAACTAAACTGTGGTTTCTTTTTAACTGCGTATTCATGCTGAACTGAATTGTTTAAAATAGAACTGTTTTGATATTTAAACTGCATACTTATGCTAAACTGGATTGCTCGAAATAGAAGTGTTTTGACATCTAAACTGTGTACTTATGCTAAACTGAATTATCTGAAATAAAACTGTTTTAACATTAACTCTGTGTATTTCCCTGTCGGCTGGGGCTGTAAAATACACTGACTGCACCTCTGCAGAAGAGTAAGACCTCTCCCCCAATGAGTGTCCTAGATATGACACTAAACAATCTGATGGTGAGGTTCCAGCAATGCTGGAGCTTTGAAGAATGCAAAGTACCTCTTCATTGCTATTGCTCCCAGGTCCACTCTGGCCCGGAGTGGTAGCACCTGATAGGGCCCTATCTATGGGTTAAATAGAACTAACAGCATACTTATGCTAAACTGAATTGTTTGAATTAGAACTGTTTGACTAAACTGAATAGCTTTAAATAGAAATGTTCTTGACAATTAAACTGTACTTACATTTAAACTGCGGGCTTATGCTAAACTAAATTGTTTGAAATGGAACTGTTTTTGACATTGAAACTGTACTTATACAAAACTGAATTGTTTAAGGTAGAAATGATTTAACATTTAACTGTGTATAAACAAAATCTGTACTTATACTAAACTTAATTAGCTCTGAATTAACTGAATAGCTTGAAATATAAATATTTTTTGACAATTAAACCGCATACTTATGCTAAACTGAATCATTTGAAATAGAACTATTTGCATCATCATCATCATCATCATCATGTCGCGCTGGTAGCACGGATATCCCTGACCCTCTCTCGCCACTCCTCCCTATCGTTTATTGCCCTAGGCAGGTCTTCAGGACAACATCCCGTATCCTCATATAGCTGCTGAATGGATGTTCTTGCTGTTCATCCTGCTTTTGCACGGCCATGCGTGGGGGTCCATAAGAGTACATCTCTTATGAGTTCGTCCCTGCTTCTCCAGCAGTGTCCTGCATGTCTGGTTCGTCTAACTTGAATAGTTTTCGTGATAGGAGGCAGATGGCCGTACAGTTGGTGTCTTGTGGGGTGTTGCCGCCAGGACTTGTTCAAGATTGCACGCAGCATTCTTGTGTAATTGCCGTCTAGCTTCTTCTCCAGCCGTTTTGTTAGCGTCCATGTAGTGCACCCATATAGCAGTATCGATGTGACCGCTGCCTGGAAGAAACTGCGTTTCATCGGTGAGGTCTGATTTCCATATAATCGATAGCCTATTGATAGCTGTCCATGGTTTCGTTAACCTCGTGTCGATGTCATTTTCGGTTGATTCGACGCTGCTTCCTAGGTAAGTGAATTTGTCTACTAGTTTAAGAGGGGTTCCGTTTGGAGTGGAGATGTCCCCCGTTTGATTATAGCGCATATATTCCGTTTTGTGTGCATTAACATAGAGGCCTATGCCTGCGGCTACTCGTTCCAAACTATGCAATAGTGTTTCGGCTTGGTCGGGTGTATTTGCCAGTATCGCTATGTCATCGGCGTAGTCGGCGTCGGTAATTGTTTTTGCGGGGTACCTTCTGTTTCTTTTCTTCGTCGGCTCGAAGCCATTCTCTCTGATTTTGTCAATCGATGTTCTAAGTACGTAGTCTAGACAAAGGAGAAAGAGGTACGGAGCCAGCGTGTCCTCTTGTAGTACTCCTGCTACAATGTCGAAGTATTCTGTGTCTCCATCTGGTGATCGTACTTTTACTTTGGTATTTCTATAGAGAATCGTTATTGCTGCTACAGTTCCTTTAGGTATGCCGTACGCTAGTAGGATTTGTTCCATCTTTCCTCTGTGAATGGAATCGAAGGCCTTGGTAAAGTCGACAAATATTAATGTCGCTTGTAGGTTTTTTACCCGTACACCTTCAAGGATTCTACGGATGGTTAATATTTGTGAGGTCGTGGATCTATTTCTTCGGAAGCCATTTTTGTTTTTCCTAAGTATGTTGTCGATTTTGGGTTCTATGCAGTTTCGTTGTAGGGCATTGTAGATTTTGGCTGCTATGGATGCAAGTGTTATGCCTCTGGAGTTTTTGGCTAATCCGAGGTCCCCCTTTTTAGGGAAGGGGAGGATGCATCCCTTCATCCATCTATCTATCGAATTTTGATTGTATACAGCGTTGCAGTGTCGGAGCAGTATGTCGTCGAATTGTCTGGTCTTCCATACTTCTGGGGGAATCTCGTCCAGCCCTGCAGCGTTCCTATTTTTAATTTTTCTGAGAACCGAGTCGAGTTCTTCTTGTGTGAACGGTCCTAGTTTAATGTCTAATTGTTTACTAATTATTCTGGTGATTGGCTCATGTGTTATTTTCGGTGGGTTTCCTAGTAGGTTTTCGAAGTGCTGTTTCCATAGTTGTATTCTTTCTTGTTGATTTGCTGCTTTCAGTTTTGCTTTGGCTGTGTTCTTTCTTCTACTCACTTCGTTTATTGTTTGCCAGGCTATCCTAGATTGTCTATCTTCCACCGAGTCCCTAATCTTATCTATCTGATTTTGAATGTATTCTGTCTGTTCCTTTATATATATGCCTGCTAATTGATATTGTGCCGTTTTTAGTTTTAAGGGATTTGTGTATGTTGGGTTTTTTCGATAGTTTTTGGAGGCTGTTTTCACCAGTGCACGTTTTTCTCTCACCGCTAAAGTTTCCCATGGGACTCTATATTTAGTTTTGAGTTTTGATGAAATGCATTTCGCTGCTGCCTCGAGGTGCGCATTGACCAAATTTTCATATTCGTCGTTTGTTGTACTTTTTTCCGTCTTTTCTTGTAGTGTTTCGTATCTGTTTCTTAATTCTAATATGTATTTATCTCTTATATCTCTGTTGTTCAAAAGGACCCAATCATAGTGTTTGGTGGTCGCTGTTCGATTGGCGTTTTTTCGTATGCTTAGCCGTATTTTCGCCGTGACTATTCGGTGATCGGTGGACACACCCTCGAAAGAGGAGTATGCCTCGCAGTTCATTGCACTATTTTTCCATTTCTTGTTTATAAGGACGTAGTCTATCTGAGCTTTAGTATCGTTCGCGTACGTGTATGTCCATAGTTTGCCCTCCCTTTTTTGGTAGTTTGTATTGAGGCATGCTAATCTATTTTCTATCATGAAATCTGTTAGATGTTACCCATTCCTATTTGACATGTTGTGGAGGCTGTATTTGTTGTTTCCGTTTTTCCCGATATGGGCATTCATGTCTCCGCCAATGACTAAGATGTTGTGTTTTAGTATGCTACGCACTAATGAGGATAACTCATCGTAGAAGGTGACTAGTTCAGTTTCTTCACTAACATTGGTAGGGCAGTAGCAGATGATTGTTGCTCTGAGGTTGCCGTTAAAAGTCGCTGCCATCATTCTAGGTTGTATTTTCTCAATGCTATTTAGCGTTTTTAATGCTCTAGGTCCTATAAGTAATCCTACCCCTCCTACTGCGGCGTTGACACAGTTTTTCCATGCCAATACAGTGACGAGCGACCATCTATTGCCAGTTTCGTGATATTTGATATCTTTGGTGTGCGTGTATCTGTGTTCTTGTATGCATATTATGTCAATCTTATGTTCTTCGGCCGATGCGATTAGCTCTGGTAGTTGTCCTATTCTATTTAAGGTTCTTACGTTAAATGTCGCTGTTTGTAGTGTTTGCTTGCATTTTAGTAGTTTTTGTCGTTTGAGCTCTGTAGCTGATTTTTCGAACACTGAGGCCAGGGCTCCAACCTCAGCAAGACGCGCCCCTTTTTTACCCGCGCGAAGAGCGATGCGGTTTGTGTATGTGGTTTGAGTGTGGGTCATGGTTATCTTTCGATGGCTGTTTTATTCTCTTCTATAGAAGCCACTCTTATAGAGGAGCAGCAGTTGTTCCCCGATCGAACTAACGATCCTATGCTAATACAATAACGTTTACCTATCACCCGTTGTTTGAGTTGTTCTTCCACCGGTCTTATCTGAAGACCACAACAGTATGTAACCGTGTATATGTCTTTCTGTGTACTTGTATATCTCCCTATGTGTATGTGTGTGTCGGTGTCGGACTGCATGTATGTGTGTATGCATTTGTGTATGTGTGAAATGGTGTGTATACGTGTATTTTTAAGTGTAACTGTGTTCATGTATGTGTTCATGACTTTGTGAGTATATGCATTTGTATGCTTATGTGTGCATATATGTATGTGCCTGCGCATATGTAAGTATCTGTCTGTATATGTATGTATCTGTCTTGTTGCCATAGTTGTTGCCGACGAACATAGACACACGTATACTAACAGGGAGATATGTATATATACACAGGGACACATACACAAATTTCTAATTTGAATATAAATCAAATTTAATTATCGTCTGTATGTGACTACATGTGTGTGTCTGTGTCGCTGTGGGTATGGTTAAGTATTTACGCAACCAGTAAGATATGACACAAGGTCAATTTTTTACGTACTTATATATACATATACACATGTATATGTATGTGCATGATTGTATATACTTTTGATGTATATATATATATATACGAGTTCAAATCCTGGACCTGACTGATTGCATTTCACATTGCACTAATACCCTTGGGAAAGGTATGAATCCAAATATTCTCCCTCCAGATATGGGTAAATAGTAGGACAGACTAGGTTCTTCAGCCTTGGTGAGGCAACTAGTCTAGGAGAAGGAAAACTCTGAATTCAAACCTGTTAAACTCCGCTTAAAAATTGACCTTGTGTCATATCCTGCTCGAGCGGAGGGGTTGGTAAATATGATATATATATATGTATATATATGTGTGTGTGTGTGCTTCTGTTTGAGTATGTGTGCGTGCATATGCGTGATTGTATATATACGATATATATGTGTGTGTGCGCGTAAATGTGCGGGATTGTATATACAATTGATATATATGTATGTGTGCGCGTGCGTGATTATATATATATATATATATATATGCATGTATGTGTATGTCTATATGTGTGTGCATGCATATACATGATTGTATATATACGATATATATATATATATATTTGTGTGTGTGTGTGTGTCTGTGAATGTGCGTAATTGTATATACCGTATATGTGTATGTATGTGTGTGTGTGTGAATGAGCGTGATCGTATATACGATATAAATATCTGTGTGTGTGTCTGTGTGCATGTGCGTATTGTGTGAGTATATATGTATGAGACTGTGTACGTGTGTGTACGTTTTTGTGTTTATATGCGTATATGTGTGTATATCTGTGCATGCATGCATATTCCGGCGTGTACGCACGTTTTTGTGTGCAGATGAATCCTTTACTTTATTTCATGGCATATCAACTTTCGTGGGTTATTTAATGCCAAATCCATCCTTGAAGAAGAACTGTAGTGATACTATTTAACCCATAGCTGGGGAGATTAGGGATTCATACTTTTGTGTGAAAGAGAGAGACAGACAGACAAACAGAGACAGAGCGAGAGCGAGAGGGACATAGACAGAGACAGAAATACAGACAGACAAAAAGTATCTTTGTGATTCGCCCACAGAAATCTTTGAGGCCGTAAAACAATGTACTGGTTCTTCAGCCTTGGTAAGGCAACTAGTCTAGGAGAAGGAAAACTCTGAATTCAAACCTGTTAAACTCCGCTTAAAAATTGACCTTGTGTCATATCCTGCCCGAGCAGTGGGGTTGGTAAATATGGTAAAACAATGTACTGGTCAGCTGCACACTGTCGAATGAATTTACCGAAATAATGTTTTGTAAAGTTTTTAGTAAGGAATCTGATTGGTCAAAAAATTAGGATGTCATTCATATATATAACAAATTTTTAATTTTTTTCCGTTTAGATCTTTGACACTATTTTTTATCGCCTGAGTTCACATAAATTGCTTGATGCGCTAATGTGGTTTATTGGGGTTTTTGACAGCAAATGTATTTAGTTCTCTACCATATTTTATACACTCTATAATATTCTTTTATATTACGTTTCACATCAACGAGAAAAACCAACAAATGTCGCTAATAGCGTTCTCCATTTCACAAATAATTTGACATATATAAGAGAACAAAACCAGAACTAATTTAAGACAAATTAGTTTATATTTGCACAGCTGTGTTTCAAAATTCATAGCTTATTTTATTACAAGAAGATGGTACCTAAATAGTACATATTCATATGACAGCCAACAATTTTGTTTCTAAACTGAATTGAATGTCAACGTTTGATGTGGGAATAAATAGCCAAAGATCAAGTTTTAATGCAAAACTTCTATTACATACGAGTTCGATATTTCCACCCGACTTACCTCCCTTGCTGCACGCTCTCCTGCTTGTATAGCACCTTCCATGTAACCGGCCCACTGTGTAGCTGTTTCTGTTCCAGCAAAGAATAACCTATTCACAGGTTTTCTTAATTCTCTGTAAGTAAAAACAAAAAGCCTTGTATGTTATTCAAGCCTTATTTTTTTCGAAGGTCTGAAGATGTAGATCTGAATGGGCAGGAACAGAAAAAATATTACAACTTGTACAAACCTGTTACAGGGAAAAATGTTACAGCAAAAAGTCACGAAAGTCATAAGCTACACAAAGGGACAAATGTCACAGCCAGGAGAGATGAATTTTATACTAGTTACAACGGAAAGCCATTTTGTCATTTTAGTCATTTTGTCATTTTAGTCCTTTTGTGCTGTAGAAAACACTGACTGCTTCTCTGCGGATAGGTAAGAACCTTCCCAATGAGTGTCCAAGATTTGACACTAAATACTCTGATGGTGAGGTTCCAGTAATGCTGGAGCACAGTTGAATAGCTTCATGTACCGCTATTTAACACGAAATATACAACTTGATATCAATCACACAGTTAAATGCTTTCTAGCATTGCCATTTAACATTGATAATTCAATTTATAATTCTATTTATCAAATATCCTTATCTAATTTAACACAAATCATTTGTTAGCACACAGTTAAATGCTTTCTAGCATTGCCATTTAATATTAATAATTCTATTTATAATTCTATTTATCAAGGTTTGGTTTGGTTTGGTTTCTTTGTTTAATGGCATATCAACTCTTTTTAGGTTATTTAATGCCAAAGCCATTCTCCTAGAAGAACAGTACTATTTAACCCATAGCTGGGAGGATAAGGGGGTTCATACCTTTCCCAAGGGTATTTGCGCGAAAGTGAACATAATAGCACGACTGGAGGACGAACTCGCGTACTACGATTCCACAGTCCATCGCTTTAACCATTACACCACGAGGACACCCCCTCTATTTATCAAATATCCTTATCTAATTTAACACAAATCATTTGTTTGCACACAGTTAAATAACTTCAAGTATTGCTATTTGTTGTTTCCTCACAATTAAATGGTTTCAAGTATTCCAATTTAACACTAATAATTCTATTTAATATTAGCAATAATCCCTAATAAAAGACCAAAGACTTTTCTGTTCAACCCAAAGATGGAACTTTAAAAGATACAACTACTCCGGGTCAGAGCGGACCTATTGATAATTGTAATGAAGGGATACAACACATTCCCCAAACTCCAAGACTGGAGCCTCACCATCAAATGCAGATGAATATCATACCTAGGACACTAAACAGTTTCAAGTACTGCTATCAAACACAAATAATTCTAGTCAACATTATTCATTTGTTTGCACACAGTTATTCGGTTGTAAGTACAGTGTTGGATTAGATAGTTCTATGTTACCCATACATGGAACCCTGACAGGTACTATCACTCCGGGTCCGAGTGGATCGTGAAGTATGGGCAATGAAGGGGTGCTCCACATTCTCCAAATCTTCAGGACTGGAGCCTCACCCTCTGATGGTTTGATGTCATATATCCAGGACACTCGTTCAAGAGAGTCTTACTCATCTTCAAAGGTGTAGTAGGCGTTTTCTACAGCCCCAAGCAACAGAGCAGCATTCATCTGGTAAAGAAAAATGCCTCTGTGGCTCCGTTAGTACCCATAGAAATTTGGTGTAGGTTCGTGAATTGACCCGTTTAGATACCTCAGCAGCAATATGTTATCTATAGGAATAGCTATATCAACATATGAATTGGCAAAACGTGAACTTCTATCGACCATAAAGAAATTGATTTCTCCGATAAAATAAAATGGAAATTCGTCCATGCTGTAGCTGTATCAGTACTACGGTATGGCTGCAACACCTGAACTCTAACGAAACGCCTGGAAAAAAAACCTAGAAACTACACAAGGATACTACGTGCTGTTTTGAACAAATCCTGGCAGCAGCACCTCACAAAACAGCAGCAGGACTGCCACTTGCCTCCCATTTCACAAACAAGCCTAGTAAGAAGAGCAGACCATGATGGTGAAGTAAGTGCTTTGAAATAATTCATGATTTTCACTAGGCCACACACCTGAGAGATAATATAGACTATATATATATATATATATATATATATATATATATATATATATAAAGAAAAGGAGAGAGAGAGGACTCGCTAGCATTGAGGGTTGCGTTAATACAATGATTTGATGACTCAAGGAATACACAAAAAAAGCAAAGAAAGACTAATAACTGTATCCAGTTGATACAATAGCAACACAAGACTTGAGGAATACACAAAAAAATAGAAATAGCAACATAAAAACAAACAGAAAAACAACAATAAATAGAAAACATAAACGGGAAGAAAAAAAACTTTTTAGAGACTTCAAGCGACAAATTGGCGAGATTGTACACGAGAAAACTTTTTAAAACTGATACAAAAGAAGTACAAGACCAGCCACGACTGGTTGACCCACTTGGAATTCTGTAAGAGATTAAAAGTTTTTAAAACTGATATAAAAGGAGTACAAGACCAGGCACGACTGGTTGGAAGAGGTGACCCACTTGGAATTGTGTAAGAGATTAAAATTTTTTAAACTGATGCAAAAGGAGTACAAGACCAGGCACGACTGGTTGGAAGAGGTGACCCACTTGGAATTGTGTAAGAGATTAAAATTCTTTAAACTGATGCAAAAGGAGTACAAGACCAGGCACGACTGGTTGGAAGAGGTGACCCACTTGGAATTGTGTAAGAGATTAAAATTTGACCATGCTAGCAAATGGTATATGCACAAAGCAGAATCCATCCAAGAAAATAAAACGCATAAAATTCTCAGAGATCTTTAGATACAAATGGATCACCCGATCCTGACCAGAAGACCAGACCTAGTGTTAACAAGAAAAGAACATGTCACCTAATGGATTTTGCAGTTCCGGTGGATCACAAAATGAAAATAAAGGGAAGCGAAAAGAGAGACCTTGCCAGAGGGCTAAAACAATATGGAACATGATGGTGATGGTGATACCGATGCACTTGGAATGATCCCCAAAGGATTGATAAAAAAAACTGGAGGAATTAGAAATCGGAGGAAGAATTGAGACATTGACACAACATTGTCATTACCGTCTAGAATACTCAGAAGAGTCCTGTAGACCTAAGGAGACTTGCTGTCACTCAGATTCTAGTAATAAAACCTCACAAGTATTATTATTATTATTATTATTATTATTATTATTAGAAGAAGAAGAAGAAGAAGAAGAAGAAGAAGAAGAAGAAGAAGAAGAAGAAGAAGAAGAAGAAGAGTTCTTGGAACAAACCCAAAGAACGCAGAACAGATATTGGGAGAGCTTGAGAACAGTTTAAGGATAAGATCCAGATCGCAGCTTTCCTCGGATCGGTAAGAATGTATACAGAATTTATATAATTACCAATATTTTTTCGTTTTATTTTTGTTTGTTTGTTTTTTGCTTTTTTTTTTTTTTTTTTTAGGTGGCTGGACTTTTTTGCTTTTTTTATTGTTTATTCGGTTTTTTTTGTCTTTTTTTTTTTTTTGGTAGGGGGTTTAAGGTTATCTCAGGATGAATTAACTAACAACACTTAAACATAATTTTACTCAGACCTTCTATTTCCAACAATGTTAAAGAATTTTTCAAAGAATAGGGCAAAAGAGAAAACGGGTTGAGAAAAAGAAAGTTGGTTTGATTTGCTTCTTTGTTTAATGGCATATCAACCTTTGTAAGTTATTTAATGCCAAAGCAATCCTTCGAGAAGAACAGTAGTGGTACTATTTAACCCATAGCTGGGAGGATAAGGGGGTTCATACCTTTCATAAGCGTATTTGTCCTAATGTGAACGTAATAGCGCGACAGGAGCTCGAACTCTCTTACGACGACTGTGCAGTCCATCGTGTTAACCATTACACCACACACACACATACACACACACACCTGAAGAAGAAAGAGTAAGACTGACAGAGAGAGAAACAGAAAATGAAATAATGTACATAGTATTTAACATTTATAACATCATTTCTGAATATCTTTGATGTTTTAATGTTAGTGTTAAAAATATTAACTGAACTTTTTGCTGTTAACTTTCATTTAAAACCGACTTTTAAAACAAGATATGCTTTTAAAATCTATGATTAAGGACTGCACAAGTAAAATAGAATGAAACATTCCGAATATGCAGCATACCAGGTTCATTCACTCGGAGAGTCAGAAGTGTCCTGGAAATGTTATCCCTTTTCAGCTTGTGCTCTGGCGTCAACATTTTTTGGGATCCATCTTGAAAACAGCTTGCTCATCCTCAAAATCGCAGTTTAAAAAAATTCAACAATGGCTCTTCTTCTTTAGAACTTTTTGAATGACCCTTGTATCTTCTTATAAGTCCCTCCCTGGTTGTGTCAATTTGATAAGATTTGCGGCAGCCAAAAATACATGGATGTCAAAATAGAAGTCACCAAAGACGCATTTCATGTCGATGAATGATATTCGAGACTGTTTCTCAATCAAAATGTCGGGGCTGACTTTAGACGGACAGAGAGCAGAGATCAAACGATGAGAAGTTAATGGATGGGCTTCAAAAGAATTCTGCACTCACTGTTGGTAATCTAATGAGAATAAAGACATCATTATCCAACGTTCGTTGGATAAGCAGTAGCCCATTGCTGACGTTCGTGTCTTGCAGTCATTTGCTATATATATATATATATATATATATATATATATCAACCCCTATACACGAGCAGGATGTAACACAAGGTCAATTTTTTAATTCAATTAGGTTTGAATTCAGAGTTTTCCTTCTCCTAGACCGGTTGCCATAACATCGGACAGTATATAGCCCCAATACTGACGTCTGCGTCTTGTAGACTTTGTGTAAAAACGTGCCAACATTACAAAAAGGCAGAGAGTGGTTTAGAGAAGCAGCGAGAGAGAAAAGTGGGATGGGGAGAAATAGACTGAGTGAAAAGGAAAATAAGACGACAACTTCCCTGATTTTAAAGAATTACATATGAAGGTTTGCTTTGGTTTCTTTGTTTAGTGACACCCCAACCTTCATGGGTTATTCAATGCCAAAGCCATCCTTGTAGAACAGCAGTGATACTTGTAAACGTCATCCATACCTAAAGCAGTTTTGTACAGATGGAGTAAAACTTATTATAAAATAATAATTTAGTTTGGGTTCTTGGTTTAATGGCATATCAACCTTCTTGAGTTATTTGTAGAAGAAAAGCTGGCGGTGATAAGAAGGTTAACACCTTTCCCAAGCGTACTTGTCCGATAGTAAACGTAATAGCGCTACTGTAGTTCGAACCCGCTTATTCGAGACCGCAGTCCAGGACTTTAACCATTACTCCACGAAGACTACCCCTATCTATGAAGGGTTGTACTAATGATAGTAATGTTTGACACTGTTTCATCTATAAAAAAAAAAATACGAGTAAAAAATGAATTAACTCATGTTTTCAGTGTGTTTGTTTAATAAATCGTATTCGTGGTGTTACTGGTTAGATAAACAAACAATTCAAAATAAACACTGAATATACGCGATTATTTGCAGCTACAAATGTGTATGTTAAGAAATCTACTATTTAAACAGTCCGATATCAGTTCACCGAAAAATTGAGGGAAAGAAAGAAAAACTAAAAGTCTTACTCTCCAAATACAGTAAGAAATCCCGGAGGCAACATGGCCGTGTAGCAACCACCACTGTATTTCTCCTCTGCCCAGTTCTTCTCTTCATAATGAATTGGCTGAAAAATAAATGGTAGATATGAATTTGCAATTAATGGAAAGAAATAAAGTTAAACTTCCTATTCCTGACAAAATATATGGAATTAACACTCTTAGAGAATGTTCACCTAGGGTTTTTTGCTAAGCAGTAAATAATCTAATAGCGAATAGGACGTAAAACATTCCTTTAAAAAATCTTTTAAAAAATGCATCAAATGTACGTTTTTTACTGACCTTCACTCTGTAATTTACTTAAAGTACACATCTATGACTCCACGACATTACAACAACAAAAACATTATAATACACTTCTTTTGAGGAGGTGCCCGTGGTGTAATGGTTATCGTGGTAGGAAATGGACACGGCGACACAAGTTCAAATCCTGGACGAGACTGGTTGCATTTCACATAGCACTAATACCCTTGGAAAAGGTATGAATCCAATTATTCTCCTCCAGCTATGGATAAATAGTAGGGCAGACCAGGTTCTTTAGCTTTGGTGAGGCAATTTGTCTAAGAGAAAGAAAACCTGTTAAACTCCGCTTAAAAATTGACCTTGTGTCATATCCTACCCGAGCGGAGGGGTTGGTAAATATGATAATACATTTCTGCTGTTGTAACATAAAGGAAAAAAGTAAAGACAAACCTCCATAAGGATGTATCAAAAATATTTATTCTTAACACACCTTTATTCTAAAGCTTATTTCATGTTTGAATTTAAAGACTATCACTTATGGTAGTTAGAAAAAATCCATATGTGTAGCAGTTCCCAGAAACCTCTCTCAGGAAGTAGAAGATGCGCATGCCTAAAAGACAAGACTTATCGGTGCTAAAGAGAAACTCTCTCTCATTCAGCAGTGTCCACTTGGTAGCTCAAAAGGTAGGGAAAAACTATGTGTTCGCTTAGCAGCACACTGGCTCACTCTTCCACCTGTAGCAGCCGTCTCTGCTAATATACCTCATTAAAAACACCCAATGTACATGACTACCGACTTTGGACTTATCACCTACCGAAAACAACTAACACATTTCAACGCCTTGTTTAGGGATGCGACTGTTTTTCTAGTGGCCCAGGAAGACATTTCCTCGTTACAGAATGACCGTATTAAACCCAAAAATAAAGTTGAAATTTAAAAGGTATCTTCGTCTCTTTTTTCTTTCATTCAGTAATTCCTTTGCAGCGTTCACACCAACGAGTTGGATGGGGTAGAGAAGAACCAAATGGAGTAAGATACTACGAAAACCACCAATGACAACAACCTACGAAACCAAAATAAATAACCAACTAAATTTTCTCGTCCCCAAAAGACTCTACTTTATTACTATTGATTAATGTTTCTCGCAAATACTCCGGGCCCAGCCGAATCCCTACAGCATAGCCTGGAACAAGCAGTAAGAAGCATTGGCCTCTACATGAACGCTAATAAAACTTGAGTTCAGATGTTTTCCACAAGATGGAGTCATTAAGAGGCAAACCTCTACAATTAGGAGACCAGTTTCGATGCTTCATCTACCAAAAACGATGTCAATATACGAATAGGGGTTGCTATTGACAGGTTGTTGATTATATGAAAATTGGATCTCTCTGATTGAATAAAACAGGATTTCTTCCATGCTGTAGCCCTGTTCGTACTACTTCATGGCTGCAACACCTGGACGCTAACGAAACGCTAGCAGAAAAAAAACCTAGACGGGATTTTTTAACCTCGGTTTGGTAACCTGTCTAAGAGAAGGAAAACCCTGAATTCAAACGAGCTTAAATAACGTTGCAATCGTCGACTTACGATCAAGTCATCAAGAAAGAATTGGTTCCTGCAAGATCCCTGAAGTTAAGTAGCAATGAACTTGGTTTGTACTTAGATGGTTGACGACTTAATAACTGCAGGAACACTAAGCAACCAGAGGTTTTTTGCTAGACAGGGTGAGTGTTAGCTTTGGAAATATAGTAGCAATCGTCGACTTACGGTTAAGTCATCAAGGAAGAGCCGTTTCCTGCAAGGTCTTTGAAGTTAAGTAGCAATGAGCTTGGTTTGTACATGGGTGGGTGACTACTGGTGTTATACTCTGCCTGTAGTGGAAGAGTAAAGGAAAAAAGTAAAGTTGGCGACTGTAGTCGAGGGTGACCCGAAGGCTCCCTTTTCGATAGCTACTACACCGAGGTGTAGAGAAGGGTGCTACTCCTTTGCCTGGATTGCTCCACTTTACCCTTGATCATATTTACCAACCCCTCCGCTCGGGCAGGATATGACACAAGGTCAATTTTTAAGCGGAGTTTAACAGGTTTGAATTCAGAGTTTTCCTTCACCTAGACTAGTTGCCTCATCAAGGCTGAAGAACCCAGTCTGTCCTACTATTTATCCATAGCTGGAGGGAGAATAATTGGATTCATACCTTTCCCAAGGGTATTAGTGCGATGTGAAATGTAATCGGTCTCGACCAGGATTTGAACTCGTATCACCGTGTCCATTTCCTATGACGATAATCATTACACCACGGGCACCTCCATACCCTTGATCCGTACCTTATAATGATGAGTGTTAAGCTTGGAGGTATCATGTACCATTTTAAGTCTTTGGTATGACTCGACCTGGGATTGAACCTAGGTCTTCCGGGTCGTTGGCGAACACTCTAACCATCATGCCAATGTTCGTTTGTTGAGTAAATACTTATGCGATTTATGTAGATTCGAGAAAGTGGTATTTGTATTGCTCTATCTCATTTTGCTCATGAAGCCTATGTTTGTTTAGCTTTCAAAAGTGTTATTTTCCCATCTTGTCAATGGACACCTCTATATTATATTTATTTTTCTTCTACTTAGCCGCTGTGATCCTTTTATCTGTATGTTAATCGAGATGTTAATTACTTACGTGTGCAAGTTTCTCGCAATCAAACACTTTCGCGTACAACTTGGCTATTCTGTCTCTACGCTCTTCAGGGGTCAACTTGACATAATGGTGTGCCTGGGTCGCTAGAATGAAACTGAAAACGAGAGGAAAATTTTTTTTAATCCAAAACGATAGAATTTATGTTTGTAAAATTTGACAAACAGAACTTATGAGTAGATTAAGGTATAAATTCTGACTGCTATTTATTTACTTCTAATTTAATAATCATTTAATAAGCTTTGTTTCGTCAAACACACAAGGTTGCTTACAATACCTGCAGTTTCCTAAATGGTCACCAATTTAGGTACAAACCAAGCTCATCGTTTCTTAACTTCAGGGATCTTGCAGAAAACAGTTCTACTTTGATCACTTAACTGTAAGTCGATGATTAGTACGTTATTTCCCAAGCTGACACTAACACTGTCTAGCAGAAGGCTCCGGTTGCTTTGTGTCCCTGTAGTTATTAAGTAGTCACCCATCTAAGTACAAACCAAGCTCATCATTACTTAACTTTAGAGACCTTTCAGGAACTGGTGCTTTCAGGATAACTTGACTATAAATTAACGATTAATAATTGTTATTTACTAACCCGAACCCTATCTAGCACAGAGACCTTCGATTGCTTAGTATTTTTCCAAGACTCACCTGCTAATTATTTTGGAAGAATACTATTAAACCTAAACTCTTAGCTTAAACTTGCTATCTTGTCAAATATAATTACTTAGTTGATATAATCTGAGAATATCTAAACTCCTATCAAGAATACCAAATTTATGTTTTAAAAAGAGTCTGTAGGGAATATAAAAATATGGTATGGAAGAAAGAATAAAATTTGGGACCATTTATATACAACACTGCTTTTGAATTTTATCATTTTTACATATGTCATTTTTATCAGAAAGCAATTCATCATCATCATGTCGTGCCGCTAGCACGGATATCCCTGACCCTCTCTCGCTACTTCTCCCTATCGTTCATTACCTCTGGCAGGTCTTCCGGGCTACATCCCGTATCCTCACATAGCTGCTGAATGTATGTTCGTGCTGGTCGTCCAGCTTTTGCCCGGCCATGTGTGGGGGTCTATAGGAGTACATCACTTATGAGCTCGTCCTTGCTTCTCCAGCAGTGTCCTCCATGTCTGGTTCGTCTAACTTGGATAGTTTTCGTGCTGGGAGGCAGGTGGCCGTATAGTTGGTGTCTTGTGGAGTGTTGCCGCCAGGACTTGTTCAAGATTGCTCCCAGCATTCTTGTGTAATTACCGTCTAGCTTCTTCTCAAGCCGTTTTGTTAGCGTCCATGTAATGCATCCATACAGCAGTATCGATACGACAGCTGCCTGGAAGAAACTGCGTTTCATTTTATCGGTTAGGTCTGATTTCCATATGATCGATAGCCGTTTTGTGGAAACTGTTTTAAGTTGGGGCACCATAGTTTAATAATTTAGCGTACTGACAAAAGGAACCCACTCAGTGCTTATAATTTCGAGGAAAGGCATTTGGACTGAAGATCGGGGCATAAACTAGCTATATTGTTATATATTGACTTATCTGATTATTATCTGTGAGAATATGTTAAATAAAAGAGTGGCTGTATCGATCATTTGAGAGGTAGTGTAGAATTTAAAAACAGTAAATTAGAAATAGTTCTCAGAGACATTTGGTCAGCTGTGTGTGAGTGACGATATATGATCCTGGGATCGATTTGAGTGCTTAGCAAGGATTAGATAGTCTCAGCCATGTAAACAAAACGTCCAAGAATTTAGAAAAATAGTTTAAAATTTAATCTGTTGGTCTTGCGTAGCTGAGATGCACATGTGTGAAAAATGGTGTGATCATATTTTTCCACCCGTAATCAAAAACCCACTCTTCGAGTGTTGTCGGTTATACAGGGTGTCTCAAAATAGATACAACCTATTAATATAATAATGATTTATTACAGAGACAAACGCAATGGCGGTCATTAACAGGTCCTTAAAAAATGTGTCCTTTGTACTAGAAACATCGAATCAATGTTTTTTTAATTGTTATTATATCAGCTTCCAGTTCATGCAATCTTTTTTGAGTTTCTTGTCTCAGTAATAAATCATTATCATTAATGGGTTGCTTCTGTTTTGAGGCAGTTTTGAATGATTTTGTCTCCAAATAAGTAGAGACGCAAAATATTTTTCCTCTCTTGTCTAAGGAAAGATAGAGAGTTAATAGTTGTTAGCATACTATTTTCAAATCTGAAACAAAAAAGAATACATTATTAGCTGTTGAGTTATTAGCAGTCACATGGGTCCCATGTATATTGAGACACTCCATATATAAGGAAAAAACGTCGTAGCTAAGATGTTATAAAAGAAGTGTGTACACAAAAGTACTTTAGTGTTTGTTCTTGTCATCAAAAAATGAGCTCGTGTGTGTTCCTCACAACGAAACAGCAAGTAGCCAGCAACGAAATAAATATGGAAGTCAAAGCGATTATTGCCATTGTCTGAAGGTGACAGAGAGCTATCCAAATTCCTATCAAGAGCTATTTTTTAAAAGAAGGGTCCCCCGTCGCGGACGACAGAGAAGTAAATTTCCAACAGCTAAAGATGTGAACTGCTAGACTGCTTACCCGGGTGATTTTTGTTTATAGTCTGGCATACAAATTTCTATGTTGTTTTCAGTACTTGCTGTTACTAAATAGCCCCCCCCCCATCTATGTACCAACCCAGCTCACAGCTACTTAACTTCTAGATACTTGCAGGAACCGGTGCTTCCAGGAAGACAATAAATCAATGATTGCTACTTGTTATTTACTAAGTTGATGCTGGTCTCTCTCTCTCTCTCTCTCTCTCTCTCTCTCTCTCTCTCTCTCTCTCTCTCTCTCTGACTTAGGCTTCTGCTTGCTTAGTATACCTGTTTTTATTCAGAGGTCACCCATCTAAGGACAATCCAAGATCACCACTACTTAACTTCATGGATCTTGCAAAAAGTGGTGCTTCCAGGATGACGATTGTAAGTCAACTATTCCTATATTTTATTTACTAACCTAACCCTAACTCTGTCTAGCGGGTTGCTTAGGGGACCTGCTTTTATTAAATGGAAAGTTTTTTTTAAGGGGGCTCCCTCGTTATGGACAACGTATAAGTAAATACCCAACAAATTAGTTAAAGATGTTTAGTTTGGTTTGGTTTTATGGTATGTCAAACATTATTGGTCATTTAATGCCAAATTCTGTTTCTACATATATATTGACTATATATCATTTGTAAATACATTTTGTTGATAATATTTTTAAACGAACCTAAGCTCATTTTTCTGCACAAAGTTAAATGTTTACAAGTATTACTAAGTAACAGTAATAATTTAACATCAGTCATTTGTTTGCACACAGTTAAATAGATATACATGATATTTAAGAGATTAGTTTGTCGGTAATTTCATTTTTAAATCAAGTTAAAATTAATTTGTTCGCACATGAGTATTGCTATTGTTTCTAAACGGTGTAATGGTTTCAATTATTTCTATCAACCACTAATAATTCTATTCAATATTAATTGTTTGTTTGTAGACAGTGAAGTGGTTACAAGTATTGCTATCTAACACTAATTATTCAATCCAACACTATTCATTGATTTTCACACTGTGAAATGTTTCCAAATATTGTTATGGTATCCCAATAATTCGATTCGGCTAAACAATTAAAGAGTTTCAAGTATTGCAATTTAACATTAATAATTCTGTTCAACATTATTCGTTCGTTTGCACACAGTTAAATGATTTCAAGTATTGCAATGTATCACTAACAATTCAGTTAAACATCAGTCATTTGTTTACAAACATTAAATGATCAAACAGTTCTATTTCTAACAATTCAATTCAGCATGTCATTTGTTTACACTAAGTTTAAACAACAAACAGTTCTATTTAACCCATAGATAGGACCCTACCAGGTGCTAGCACTCCGTGTCGGAGTGAACCTGAGAGCAATGGCAATGAAGGAGTACTCTGTGTTCCCCAAAGCGCCAATATTACTGGAACCCCACCATCATATTATTTAGTGTCATATACACGACACTCGTTAGGCGAGGGGGTTCTTACCCCTATGCGGAGATGAAGTTGGTGTATTCTGAAGCTCCAGCCGACTGGGCTGAATCAAAAATGTGAACGGCTAGACTGCGGGATTTTTGCTAATAGAAACGGAAGCCTGTGTAGTACCAGACACACTTTTTGGATGAGCTGATAACAGAAGAATGGTGCACCAATATGCCACAGGTTCTCCCAATATACACTCCTCATGTTTTGAATTCAGAGTTTTTCCAAGGCTAAAGATCTCAATCTGTCCTACAATTTATCCATAACTGAAAAGAGAGGAGAAGGATCCATGTCTTTCCCAAGGACATTAGAGAAAAGTGAAGCACAAACACCCTTCGAACTCGGCTTGTCCATTCCGTTTCCAACAACGAAACGAAACACAAACACCATTCCCCTGCATTCGAACTCGGCTCGTCCATTCCGTTTCCTACAACGAAGCGAAACACAAACACCATCCCCCTGCATTCGAACTCGGCTCGTCCATTCCGTTTCCTACAACGAAGTGAAATGCAAACTGGCTCGTTTCTCTAAATACCAAAAAGGCAAATCGCGACTTAAATTTGGAGAGGACACCTCACATAATGTAAAGATTAGCAAACTAGATTAGCAGACTATAATCAATGAGTTCGATATCTACATTAACACCCCCTCGGGGTGTAGTGGCCAATACACTTGACTGCGACATCATAGTAAGCGAGTTCGAACTCCAGTAGCGCTATAACCGTCACTTTTAGACTAATGCCCCTGAGAGAGATAGGAAACCCCTTATTTCTCTAGCTATCGCATAAATAGTACCACTGGTATTCTTTTACAAGAATTATTTTGGCATTGAATAACCCACGAAGGTTGATATGCCATAAAAACAAAGAAATCGAATCAAAACTATCTAAATAAATACTAGGTGACCCATAAACCAGGTGGGTTCCCGTCATAATTACGTCGTATTAGGATATTGATGCTTCTATTTAGGAATAAAAGATTCGAATTAACATTTCATAGTTAACATCAGTCCATGATTATATCACTACTTCTTTTTAAGAGGAAGTGGTGCATTCTGATAAGTATTTTATCATATCTGTTATATCAAGAATTTAGATACTTTTTGATATATCAAGTAATAACACAGAACTCACAAAATTATGACTCAGTCACAAATTTTACTAGAAATTATTTTATTCTCTAAATACTTGCATTGTAAGTGCATTGCTCTTTTTAAAGCTTCGTTATAATGTGCCGTTTTTGTTGAGTTACATTTACATACATATAGCAAGTTTGTTGGGAAAAGTATTAAGATTGAAGCTGTATTTACCAAGACAGAATGAAGAAATAAATGAAACGTTAATTTTCTTCAAAATATTCCCAGTGGCATTCGATAGCTACAACACCAATATGTAGGGGAAGGTGCTACTCCTTTCCCTGAATTGCTCCACTTTACCCTTGATCCGTACCTTATAATGCTGTGTCAAGCAAGGAGGCATTAAGTACCATTTTTGAGTCTTTGGTATGACTCGACCTGGGATTGAACCCAGGTCTCCCGGGCCATTGGTGAACACTCTAACCATCATGCCAATCTATTCTAATATCCTAAAAACTTAACATTGAGATAAATTTTCAATTTAAGAAACAAGAAAAAGTTGCCCGAGACTAGATGTGCCAGTACAGACTTGTTTTGCTTACCAAAAATTGCAAATCAAATATGTATACTATTTAAGCAGCAGTTTAGATGTCTAGAGATCATCATGCTGTCGATTGGGGCTGTAGAATATACTGATTGCATCTCTGCAGAGGGGTAAGACCACCTCTTAACGAGTATTCTGGATATGACACTAAAACATCTGAGGGTGAGGCTCCAGTCTGGGAAATTTGGGGAATGAGGAGCACTTTTTCATTGCCATGACACTCAGATCTACTCTGACACGGAGTGGTAGTACCTGTTAGGATCCCATCTATTGATCAAATAGAACTATTTGATCATTTTTCTGGAAACTATTCAAATGTTTGCCAACGAATGAAAAATGTTGAACAAAATTATTAGTGTTGGATAGCAATACTTGAAACTATTTAGTGTCCGGGATATGATAAGCCATCTGATGGTGAGATTTCAGTCTTGAAGTTCAGGAAACGTGGTGTACATTTTCATTACCATTACTTTCAGTTCCACTCTGACCCGGAGTGGTAGTACCTCTTAGGGTCTCTCACAAAGCTTGTAAAATAGACATTAAAAAGAAAAGTATAAAGGGAATTTTTAATATCTTTCTCTTACTTTCTCTGTGACTGTTTACTCGAGAATGTCTGATTTAAGTCTGGTTCTCTTACCCGGCATAGACAAGTAGTTGAAATGCCTGTTGTTGCAACAAAAATAGCGTTGCTAGAACAAAACCCTGCTGAAGGGAGGGCTACAAATTCTGTGGGAAGTTTAAATTTGGTTATTCCTTGATAAATTTTAGAGGATAGCTATATTGTGGGTAATACAATAATTGAATTAAACTTATGTTAGAGGATTTCCATTTTTTGTCTTTATGATAAAGCCTTAAAGACGTTTTGATTGATTGACTGGTTGATTGATTGATTCTAACCGAATGAGGTTTGGAAATTGCGTATATTTACGTCTACGTTTTTTTCTAGTTTCTTAAGGTTGGTTGTTTTGTTTTACGGTGTATCAACCGTTTTCGGGTCATTTAACGCCGAATTAAATTTCAAACAATTCAGTTTAGTATAAGAATAATTTGTTTACAAAAAGTTAAATGTCAAAACAGTTCTATTTCGAACAATTCAGTTTAGTATAAGTACACATTTTCAATGTCTAAAACAGTTCTATTTCAAACCATTTAGCATAAGTACACAGTTTACCCATGCACACTTGACCCATGAATAGGACCCTATCAGGTTCTACGACTCTGGGCCAGAGTGGACCTGGGAGCAATGGCAATGCAGGGGTACTCCGCATGGCTTAAAGTTCTTGCATTACTGGAACCTCACTATCAGATTGTTTAGTGTCATAATCAGGAAACTCGTTGGGGGTTCTTATCCCTCAGCAGAGAAGAAGTTGGTGTATTCTGCAGCTCCAGTCAACTGGGCAAATAGTTTCTTAATTTTTTTGCACATGGTTATATGATATCAAGTATTCCTATCCAATACAAATAACTCTACTTGTTCTAGTGAGATGACCCTGATAGGAATACGGACTCGGGGTCAGAGTGGACCTGGGATTAATAGCAATGAAGGTGTACTCCACACTCCCCAGAGCTCCATCAGACGCAGTTTAGTGTCAACCCCAGACACCCTTATTTTGTTGAAGGGAGAGATACAATCAACGGATTAAAGCGCCTCTGAAAGGGCGGTAGAACTTCGGGGGTGGGGGTGCAGCATATTGTAAGACTCACCGAAAGGACAAGGTGACGTGTAAAAGAAGAATGAATAGATTATGACCCATTCACGTATAGAAATCATATTTCAAGTAAAAAAAATTCTTAGGTTTAGGGGTTCAAGATTTGGGAGAGGACGCCATTGGCGGGGTCACCACTTTTTTTTTTTTATGTATGAGTTATTACAGGTGGAAGAATAGTGAACAGATTGTGACCTTTCACCGTGTTTGACTTTCAAAAACAGGATAAAGAATGCAGTCGAAGTTGAAATTGAATATCGTGCCTTTCTTAGACAGCTGTAAAATATCGGCATTTCTTCCTGGGTCTCGTCTTTCCAACTCAGCTGTTGCAAATTTTAAGAATACAATGAAAATATTAATGCTATAATTATGCAGTTTTTTTATTCTGTTTTTGTTTTGTTTTGTCTTTTTAAAAAGTTTTTCATCAATATTTAATAAAGGCATTTACAGTAGGTATTTTCTGTGAAGCGTAAAACTTGAAGTCTGTATAAAATATTGTAACCGAAACAACATTACAACTAGACAAGCGAACGTGTATGAGTTTTATTGTCCAAAAAATATTACGTTTACGATTGTAAAATTTAGCTGAGTCGATGGTAATCAGATATTATCCTCCGGTGGGGTTTAATCCGATGGATTATGGAAACTTAATAAACTGGGTATTTGTAGGAAAGAGTATCGCTGTAATATAATCCTTCATAAGTGAGCCTAGTTATAAAATTCAGAAGGGGGTTGCACACACAGGGCAGAATCCCATGGCTTAGTGACTGACTAGCTTGATTGCAACAACATAGTAAGCGAAATTGAACTCCAGTCACACTATTATATTCACTTTTGGACTATTACCCTTGGGAAAGGCATGAACTCCCTTATTCCCTCATGTATTGACTAAATAGTACTACTATTGTACTTCTACGGGGATGGCTTTGGCATTAAATAACCCCTGTAGGTTGATGGGTCATTAAACAAAGAAATCAAACTAAAATAAAATTCTCTTTATTTTATATTATATCTGGTTTATCCATTTTCTTATTTACATAAAAGTAACTGCCCAGTCGGCTGGCGCAGTAGAAAACACCGATTGCATCTCTGTAGAGGGATAATACCCCTCCCTCCCCTAACAAGTGTCCTGCATATGACACTAATCCACCTGATGGTGAGGCTCCTGACCTGGAGCTTTGGATAATGTGGAGTACCCCTTCATTGCTATTTCTCCTAGGCCCACGCTGACCGGAGTGGTAGCACCTAATATGGTCCTATCTATGGGTTATATAGAACTGTTTGACCTCTTAGACTGTGCGCAAGCAGGTGATTTAGAAGAAGGAAATTACTTAATAAGTAATTGATACTCACCAAAAAACTGTGCGCAAAAGGTGATTTATGCTAAATCGAATCGTTAGAAATAGATGTTTGATCATTTAACTCGGTAAACAATTGAATAATGCTTAATTGAATTGTTAGTGATACATAGCAATACTGGGAACCATTTAACTGTGTGCAAATAAAACTATTTATGTGGAAAACTTGAAACCGTTTACCCATATGCAAAATAGAATTAATGGTTTTACATAGCAATACTTGCATTTGGTTTGCTGGCATATCAACTATTGTAGGCTATTTAATGTCAAATCCTTTTTATACATATATACTAAATATATGATTTCTAAACATATTTTCAAGAAAACATTTTTAAACGAGCTTGAACGCATTTTTTTTTATGCACACGGTTAAATGGTTTCACTTATTTCTATCAAATATGAATAATTCTATTTACAATTAATCATTTCTTTGTGCACTGTTAAACATTTTCAAGTATTGCTATTTATCACAAACAATTCAAGTAAACATCAGATAAATAATCAAACAGTTCTATTTCAAACAATTCAGTTTAACATGTCAACAAAGTCAAATGGTTCCAAGTATTGTTATGTATCACTAACAATTCAATTAAACATCAGTCATTTGTCTGTCTCGGGTGTAAAGACTAGTGTATCACCATTAATTTTCTTGTCCTCTGATCCATTTGTTGAAGTTCTTTCCTCGTCAATTTCAAGAATGGCCCTGAGTATCTTACAAGGAGGACAGCCCAGATATTTATCCATTTGATGATATTTATTATTATCATTATTATTATTATTATTCAATACGAGTTCTTCACACTAGTTTGAACCGATAGGTTTTCACTCTGAAGACTGAGGGACAACAAGTCTCCACGGTTTTCCGAGATTCTTTTAAGTATCCTAACCAATTCTAACAGTACTGTTGTCTGGTTCGCCTCGATTCTTCCTCTTATCTCCAGTCTCTTTTACAGGCCAAAGACTTAAATGGTACTTGATGCTTCCTTGCTTAACACTCAGCAATATAAGGTACGTATCAAGGGTAAAGTGGAGCAATCCAGGGTAAAAAGTAGCGCCCTCCCCTACACCTCGCTGTAGTAGCAATTGAAAAGGGAGCCTTCTGGTCACCCTCGACTACGGTCGCCAACTTAACTTACTTACTACTTTTTGTTAATTAACACTAGGTCTGGTCTATTGATCACGATTCGGTTATCCATTTGTTTCTCAAAGTCCCAGGGAATTTTATGCTGCATGGCCAAATTTCGTCTCTTGCATAATTCCCATTGGATCATCTTTCCTTCCCCCCCCCATGTCTACACTTATATTCTTTTCGTACCAGTTTACTGCATTCGCTTACTAAGTGATTTAACTGTTTTATCTCTGTCACCACATCATCTACAATTGCGATTCTTTTAGTTACGAAATCCGGCCGCTGCTATCGTCAGCACCTGGTTTCTGGGCTATATGCTCAATCTCAAATGTATGTATTTATTTTATGACAAATAAATGAGCTCGAATAAGAGTCATTTATTTTGCACAAATGTACATACATTTCAGTTGAATAAACAGTCAGCACCTGGCTTGAAAAGTCAGTAAGTAGTGTGACTTTGAAAGGCGGTTAAGCGACAGGATCCGGTTCTTAGCAATACAAACTTCTGTAAGGTTTTATTGTAAACTTCTAATGTGTATAGTAAACTATTATTATATCTCTTCAGTAATAACTCCCAAATAAGAAACCCAGATAACCCTCTGAGATAACTCGGTGACAAATTTGTTTTAAACGCAGACAACTTTCATATCGTAACACGTTTGAATTTTGGATTATCATGTAGATTTGTTACATTTGTAACATTTGTAGATCTGTTACATTTGAAACAAAGAGTACAAGTGCTGTCTTCTAAAACAAGTCTTCTAAATCTTGGTTTGTTTTCTTCGTTTAATGGTATATCAGCCTTCGTGGGTTATTCAATACCTAAGCCATCCTGTTAAAAGAATACTCGTGGTGCTATTTAACCTATAGCTTGTGGGATAAGAGAACTAATACCTTTTCCCAAGGGTATTTATCTGAAAGTGAACGTTATAGCTCGACTGAAATTCGAACTCATTTACTATAATGTCCGAGTCGAACACATTAACCACTACACCACAGTGACTCCCCTTTTTTAAATCATGTTGTCCGGACAAGCAATGTGTAAATTGTAGAAGAGACTAGACTGTTTAACCTTGGTCTAGCAACCGATCTAGGAGAAGAAAAACTTCATTCAAACCTGTTAAACTCCATTTGATTTTTTTAATTGGCCTTGTGCCACATCCTATTCGTGGCGGAGGGGTTGGATAAATACATGCATCCGACGGTAGGATTCCAAATCTGTGTAGTAACCCTTTCATTACCATTACTTTCAGGTCCACTTTAACCCTGATTGGTAGGACCTGTTAGGTTCTGATCTATAGGCAAAATAGATCTTTTTTTTTAATTATTATATTTGATGGGAATACTTGAAACCATATAACTGTATGCAAGTTTTTTGTATTAAGAATGGTTACTTGAAACTATAATTGTTTACAAAAGAATATCATTATTAGTTACTTGAAACCAGGAAGACAGGCTTAGCGTAACGGTTATCACTGAATAAAATAGAATCAGCAACTCGAGGAGTGATATATTGGAAGGTGGGACATATTAAACGGTAATACAGAGAATAAACCTGTAAAAGAATGGGAGGTTTTAGTTCCAGTTAACTCACTAATAGTTGGTATCACATCCCGAGTAAATAAAGATTACTGAATCCAGTTTAGAATCGGCAAGAAGCTTCTTCCCGGCAAGAAACGTCGTATTAAATGGCCCAAAAGAGTCAGGCATTTTTTATAGTAATCAGAAGATTATTTTACCCAGAATGCAATGTCGATGGCTATTTCAAACAGGAAATTGTTTAATTGTCTAAATTTCTGAGACGAAGCTTGATGATTTTTATCATTAAGGGTTTCTGGACTATTGTCTTCATCTTTATTGTTATTTCCGCAACGTTTCGGCCGATATGTCCTCCGGCCTTCAGGTGTTTGTCGATCTCGTGAACCTACACGGAACTTCGAACTACGTCCTTTATTGTTCTGATTCCGTTTGCCATAACCGGGTACAAGTGTTAAGTATTCCTGTATTGTTACACGGCTGCAGTAAGGATTGAACCGGCAACCTCCAGATAATTGTCACCTTAGAAGCTTAAAAAAATCATACACAATAGTAGTAATCCTAGTCAAGTAAGAATATTAAGTTTATAAGTCCCAAAAATTCACTCTAAACTGTTCAGCAGGACACATAGCGTAACAGTTATAGGTATTGGTTCCCTAAGCTTCTAAGGAGACAATCATCTGAGGTGCAGTTGGCTAATTCTATAGCCCCAGCCGACGAGGTGGCTGGTCGATAGAACCAGATGGTGAGAGGGAGTCAAAGGAAATTGTACTGTCAGCACTCCTTGACGATAATGATGAACACACGCAGGCATCAAGGGATGCTTAAATTTTTCATGGGCACCTGGTTAGCAAGCTAGACCAGCAAACCTTCACGAGTGAGTTCGAGTCTCATGGGGTGCTCTATTCATACGGTCTTGTGCCACATCTAAGCAAAAAGCTTTGTAGATAACAACTTTAGGCGCTTCGGTAGGTATAATGGTTAGCAAGCTAGTCTAACAAACCTTCACGAGGGTTCGAGTCTCATCGGGTGCCCCATTCATAAAACCTTGTGCCACATCTACGCAAAAAACTTAGTAAATTACTACTTTAATTTTTCATTCACATTATAGAAAGATATTCTCCGTTATCCCTCCTTATTATAGTTTGGTTTGGTTTCTTTGTTTAAAGGCATATCAACCTTCGTGGTTTATTTAATGCTGAATCCATTCTTGTAGAAGAACAACATTGAACCCATAGCTGAGGGGATAAGGGGTTTCCATACCTTTCGCAAGGGTATTAATTCGAAAGTGAACCTAATAACGCGACTGGAGCTCGAACTCGCTTACTTTGAGGCCGCAGTCCAGCACTTTAACCGCTATGCCATGGAGACCCCCCACCCGGCCAACATCATTGTTAAGAGAGAGCATAACTGTACTTACCCCATTAAAGCTGGATGTGATCCGTCTGGTTTTACGTCATCTAATGTGAACCCTATTATAGATCCTTCTTCCATTATTGCAGCAGATCCACACATACCTTTTTTTTTCAGGAGAAGAAATAAGTTGAATTATATACAAAGCTTGTAGAGATTATAAAAATACTTTAAGAAGTAGAAACATATCAACAATAAAATGAACACTCATGATAAGACTCTAACGGATTATTGATTGGGAGTTTAACATTAACAAACAGAACACACGAAAACACCACGATTTAATAAGTACATACAAATAATCTTATTCAATATTTAGTCATATATACACATAGTAACAAAATAAATTGAATAAATTAAATTACTGAATACTAATTTAAAACTTCTATTAATATAGAAGTCCTTTAGATGTTCATAATGGTGCTCTGTAACAGTGGAAATAAACGCTCTGGATTTTTTTAGATCTGAAACTTTAAAAACAAATGTCTGGTTAAGATTGTCCATATTTGTAGGGAAAAAATGGTAGGGTATGATGGGTTAAGAAACCAGTAAACTTTTTTGTGCCCAGATATTTTTAAAAGTATCAAGAATCTCAAACAGGAAATGTTTCATTTTGGGCAGCAATTCAATGTTTTATATCAAAAAAACTTTAAAAACAAATGTCTGGTTAAGATTGTCCATATTTGTAGGGAATAAATGGTAGGGTATGATGGGTTAAGAAACCAGTAAACTTTTTTGTGCCCAAATATTTTTAAAAGTATCAAGAATCTCAAACAGGAAATGTTTCATTTTGGGCAGCAATTCAATGTTTTATATCAAAAAAACTTTAAAAACAAATGTCTGGTTAAGATTGTCCATATTTGTTGGGAATAAACGTGTTTCTATAGATAATTGTTAACGGAGTGTTTTTTCTTGTCTTTGAATTGCCAACACCCAAGCAACTTGCTCCAACGAACCACCCCGACCATCAGAAGTTCTGGATAGATTGTGTCATCCACTATCTATTGATCTTTCAAACACAACGTAGGTACAGAGGGAGTTGATAAACCAACTACCCGGAAACGCATGTGGAAACAAAGCCGCAATAAAGTACCGTGACAAGCATCGTACCACAAATGGTAGGGTATGATTAAGAAAACCAAAAACCTTTTTGTGCGTAAGGATCCAGTGTAGTATTACCGGTGCTAACACAGCACCAAATAAACGTAAGTGTGTAGCACCACGGCACCACGTGGAAAGTTGTAACGCGACACAAATACAAAAACGACTGTTAGTTTCAGGATAAGAAAGTTTATTTACTCGTAAGACAGCAACGTTTACAGCAGTCGGCGAAAAGAGAGATAGAGGAATGCGTCAACTGATTTAGATAGACAGAGACTATATACAATGCGAAGTGAAATGGACAACTACAGACTTAGATATTTCTTCTTCGCTGACCCGGCCGCAACCTAAGCACGTGTGATCTCGCCGTCGGCCGACCTCTCCCCATTGAAGCTTCTCTGCTCAGTCTTCTCCGTCTGCTTCCGGTCGTTCTAACTACCTGATTCACCGACTGTCTTCTAAATCTTGCATATTTTCTTAAAATTATTCCCTAACTTATCTTTTAATCACGCGTAATCACTAAAACTTTTTAGAGACACGTCATTGCTAAATACCAGTTGAGGGCTACCTAATTGTTTATCTTTGATATTTTGCTTACAACTGATTCTAAAATAAACTTGTCGCACTTACTTTAATATGATGACATGTTTGACGTAACAAAGTAAGGTTCTGACATTTGCAAAACTAAACCCACAACTAAGAACTCAAAGTTTAGCTAAGAAAACAATTTATTACTAAAATAATTAACTAAAATCCTTTATTATTTTACACCAGATTACTATCAAGTATCAAAAATCTCAAAAAAATGTTTCATTTTGGGCGCTTCAATTCAATGCTTTATATCATAAAGCTTTAACACTAGGAATCTCTGATTTTTCTATCGATGTAGTAAAGTTGACGACTGTAGTCCAAGGCGACCCGAATGCTCCCTTTTTAATAGCTACTACACTGAGGTGTAGGGGAGGGTGCTACTCCTTTCCCTGGATTGCTTTACTTTACCCTTGATACGTACCTTATAATGCTGAGTGTTAAGCAAGGAGGTATCAAGAGCCATTTTTTAAAAGTCTTTGGTATGACTCGACCTAGGATTGAACCCCGGTCTCCTAGACTATTATCGAACTATCAATGTAGACCAGGTAATATATTCGCAAACGGTATTCCTTAGCACCGATAATAAAGAAAGGTGCCCGTGGTGTAATGGTTATCGTCGCAGGAATTGGACACGGCGACACGAGTTCAATTCCTGGACTGATTGCATTTCACATAGCACTAATACCCTTGGGAAAGGTATGAATCCAATTATTCTCCCTCCAGCTATGGGTAAATAGTAGGGCAGGCTAGGTTCTTCAGCCTTGGGGAGGCAACTAGTCTAGGAGAAGGAAAACTCTGAATTCAAACCTGTTAAACTCCGCTTAAAAAATTGACCTTGTGTCATATCCTGCCCGAGCGGAGGGGTTGGGTAAATATGATAAAGAAACGATAGATTTCTTTATTCATTTGAGACAGAGCTTTGGAAACAAAAGTTTGATTCAGATTGTACATATCTGTATGGAATGAATGGTTGAATGGGATGGATTTACGGACGTATAACCAATTTTATTTCTATCTGTTCGTCCATGTGTAGAAATGATATTGATAAACCCTTGAAAATTGTGTAGAATAATCTTTGTATTAAAATGCATTATCCCGAAAAGAGTATCAACTGTTTAAAATATTTGGGCGACTTTCATTACACATTTGGAATTTCAGTAATTCAGATCTGGCAACACTTTATTTATGTGGGTAAGATGTCAGAGTTTCAGAAATTCTTTTTATGTCCTCCACATACACATTTGAGTACCAATGCATATACACACACATACCAGCGGTCCTTAAACTATTTTAGTGTCATTTACCTTTAAGTCTTTATCATAAAATGTCATTCACCGCGACTAAATTATCTTCTACCAAAGAATGTCAAATCCACTTTTCTCTATTGTCAAATTATCTACTTTTTGAATTTTTTTTATTGTTTATCCAAGTAAATTTTGATGACAAAAATTAAATTCAAAAAAAGGAAAAAGCAAGAAAGAAGAATTAAAAGATGAAAGAAAATACTAATCAGAATTTATAATAATAATTGGCTATGCTTCATCAAAAAAATTTTAAAAATGAATCAAATTTCTTGTTTTTTTTCTAATACCGAAAGTTTAAAGTGTTTAGGCCTAAACATTTTAAACTTTCGGTATTACATTTTCACAAGCACACAGATAGATAGATAGATAGATAGATAGATAGATAGATAGATTGAGTGAGACAGGTAACATATTTTCTTGTGTGCATATTTTATTAACGATGATAGACAAGGATTTAAAGTTGGGTTTTTAATTAGTATTTTCTTATTCGCGAGTGAAATGTTGCAAATGAGTATAAAGACTGGTTAATAATTGTCCGAATTCTGATTTTACGACTCAGGTACATGTTCTTTCGACCTTCGTTAGTCAGTGTCAATGAGCCAGTGGGACCTCACCATAGATTATGAAAATTCATATTTATGAAGGTAGGATGTCATACCAGTTCCTACTATTGCAGCAATATACTCTTCCAGGTATGTTCGTAATGGTACTTCATAACAATGGAAACACCCAAATAAATTTATATTTTGGGAGAAATGGGGCTTTTTATTAGAAACAAATATCTTATTAAGTATATGTATATCTACATGGAATTGATGGAATGGTGCTAAAGTCAAACATTTTTGTCCGGGGGCCAAGACTATTGTCAGTCTTCCCCAGGCACAAGATCACAATTACGGAGGCACCTAGTGAGGATGGAATTCACAGATCAGTAGTAACTGATCTGCAAGACTAGCGAGGCGCCCATGAGACAGAATTCTTTTTTAATAAATATAGTTAAATGTGAATTAACCTTGTTCTCTCCAGTAGGGCCGCTTGTAATAGAGGAATGTCTTAATAACCGTCCCCATGGGAATTCTCTGCAAGAGCTGATTGCGTAGAGGAGGCAGACTCGGTGTAAAATGGATTTGGTTCTGAAGACTCACGGGAGATGCCATAATGACGTATTCGGCCTGAAAAAAAAAATTAAAAAAAAAAGACCCATTAAATCTGAAAAAGGTTTTATCAAAAGATAAATATAGATATTTAACTGGGTTTCTTAGCTTTGGTGGGCAACCAGTCTAGGAGAAGAACAACTCTGAATCCAAACCAGGTAAAGTAAGTTTAGCAGGCCGACAGTGGATAACAACTTCAAGAAAACAGAAAAATTGTCCAACTTTCATCACTGCGCAAGGCCTTTCCGGTAAAAAAGCATAGAAAAATGGGGAGCGCTAATTGGTTTGGTTTGGTTTTATGATACATCAACCATTGTAGGCTATTTATGCCAAATCCGTATATATATATATATATATATATATATATATATATATATATATATATATAAACTGTTCCGTTTTAAATGATTCACTTTAGTATAAGTATAGTTTTTTCTTTTTGTTTACACACAGCTTCAATGTCAAAAACTGTTCTATTTCAAACAATTCAGTTAGGTCTAAGTATACACTTTAAATGTCAAAACAGCTGGGGGTCGCTAAGATTCAATCTCTTTAATGTTACCCGAAAGTTCTACCACCCTGTCAGCGAAAGGGCTTTGATACGTTGACTGTATCCCCTCTACCAAAAAATTAGGGGTGTCCTGGATATAACTCTAAAGTACATCTGGTCGTGAGACAGCAGTTCTGTTGATATGAGGAATGTAGAGTGTCTCTTGATTGCCATTATTCCTAGATCCATTCTGGGTGGTATCGCTTGTTAAGACCACCTACATTGGTTTGAAAATTATTCATGTTAGGGATACCTGAAATCATATAACTGAATGCAAGTAAATGATTATTAAATAGAAATTGTTACTTGAAACCATATAATTGTGTATTAATGATTCGTATAATTTTATGGCATATCAACCAGTGTTATTCAATGTTATATCCTGTTTTAACATATGCATTGAATATATGATTAATAAAAACATTTTATTTATACACAGAGTTAAGTGAAGAAACAGTTTTATTTCAAACAATTCAATTTAGCATTAGTCATTTGTTTGCTCTCAGTTTAAATGTTCTATTTGACCCATAGATAGGACCCTATCAGCTGATACCACTCCAGACCAGAATGGACTAGGGAGCGATAGTAATGAAGGGGTACTCCACATTTCCCAAAGTTCCAGCATTACCGAAGCTTAGTCATCAGATTGTTTAATGACATATCCAGGACACTCGTTGGGGAGTTTTACCCCTCTGTAGAGATGCAGTCGGTGTATTCAACAGCCCTAGCCGACAGGACTATCATTTGTGTTAGATGCGAAACTGCAAGCAGATATTTGTATTAAGGCTATATACTTGAAGCTATTATGGTTTACTGAGGATTATTATTATTGTTAGTTACTTGACATCATATAATTGCTTTAAAATTATTTGTGTTATATTCGAATACTTGAAGCCATATAATTGCTTTCAAATTATAGGTGTTACATCGAAATGTTTGAAACCATATAACTGTACAAACCAATGATTATCATTAAATAGTAATAGTTCATTTAGGCCAAATAATAGTGCACGATTTATTTGTATTAGATAGGAATATTTGAAACCATAAAACTGTATGCAAAAAGTCATAGACAAAAGTGCAATTTTTAAAAATGCAACTGAATTATAATATAGTTATGATCCCACTTTAAATAACCCATAAGGAGTTGATATGCCGCTAAACAAATTGCCTAAACCGTTTCTTATATCGCAATTTACTTGGAGCATCTACGGTAGCGAGGAATAGTATGTGTTATAAACAAGAAGAAAGAATAAGCCCCCGATGAGATTCGAACTCATGTCTCTATCAGCTTCAATGAAGAGATTTAAATTCAAAATGAGTTATGATAATAAAAAAGCAGCTAGAATTAGAAATATTATTGATTGATTGATCGATTTAAACAGTATATCAACCAGTCGTGAGTTATTTTATGCATAGAGGTTAGGGAATCGCATTCATTGTACGTTTATATTTACATTTTTGTGTTGTTGGTTTGGTTTGGTTTGGTTTCTTTGTTTAATGGCATATCAACCTTTGTGAATTATTCAATGCCAAAGCCATTCTTGCTGAAGAACAGCCGTGATATTATTGACCCATAGTTAGGGGGGGAAAGAAGTTCATGCCTTTCCCAAGACTCTGGAAGTAAACATAATAGCGCGAGTGGAGCTCGAACTTGCTTACTCCGATGTTACAGTCCTACATGTTAGCCACTACGCCGCGTGGACTTCCATACCTTGTGTAATTGCTTCTTGAGAGGTTCTTAGGGGGGGCTCACGATCCTATCAAATATGAATGATTTTTAAACAGATCTATTTGACTCATAGATGGGACCCTAACAGGTACTACCACTCCGGGTCAGAGTCGACCTCAGAACAATAGCAATGAAAGGATACTCCCCATAACTGAAGCCTCACCATCTGATATAGTTTAGTACCATACCCAGGACCCTTTTTAGGGGGGTCTTACCTTTTTACAGGTGATAGAGTCGTATTACAAGCCTCGTCAACAGGGTATAACATGTATATTACAAGTAAAAACAACTCATTGACAGAGCTTCATTAAAATAAGTGATATATTTGTCTCTGCTCCACACCAGACAGGACTTGACACAAGGTCATTTTTATTGAGGGGTTTAAAGAAGGGGGACATCAGGAAGGAGCCGTGACATGTGACCTGCTGGACAATGCTGGTCATAGGCTCACTAGGTGCAATGTGAGCCAGATGACTCTGCTGGGCTTGGACTCACTAGATGTAATGCGAGTCGGGCACGTATGCCTGTTCATAGCTTAAACTAGGCCAGTTGGTCTAGTGCTATGCTGGGCTATCAACGCAGTTCGCCCACCCAAAGGTGGCCCAGCCGAATCCTCTTAGATGTGGACTTTTTTTTGGCTTATTTTCTTGAAGATAATTTTTTTCTTTTCTTTTTTTATTTTATGGTAAAATGTCAATAGTTACGATCTAATCGATGATGGGAAGTTTGGTGTTTGCGTTAGGGACTTCATCTCTGGAGTAAGGGGGTTCGAATATCTTCCTGAGACACTGTCCCCTCTATCGCAACTCTTCTTAGTCTCTTTTTTTTTCTTTTTTCTTTTTTTGAACATTCAATTTCTCACATTAAAGACGAATAAATCCGCTGATCAAATCATGATATTTAATGAATAAGTAATCTTACGCCCTGTAAAAAAAGAAGTGTCCTGGGTATGGCACTAAACTGCATCTGATGGTGAAACTATGCTTCTGGATCTCTGGAAAGTGTAGAGAATCCATTCGTTGCCATTAGTTCCAGGTCCATGCTGGCCCGGAATAGTAGTAACTTTTTGAGTTCCATCTACAGGTAAAATAGATTGGTTTGTAAATTATTAGTATTACATCGACATACTTGATACCATACAACTGTGAGTAAATTATTCGTATTAATAGTTATATGAAGCTATAATTGCTTATTAAGAATTATTATAAGTTACTTAAAACCATGCAATCAATTGACAGTTATCAAATAAAAATAGTTATTTTAAACCATATAATAATTGTATAAATGACTAGTACTAGATAGGAATACTTGAAACCATACAACCGTGTGAAATTATTAGTACTAGATAGGAATACTTGAAACCATACAACCGTTTGAAATTATTAGTACTAGATAGGAATACTTGAAACCATACAACCGTGTGAAATTATTAGTACTAGATAGGAATACTTGAAACCATACAACCGTGTGAAATTATTAGTACTAGATAGGAATACTTGAAACCATACAACCGTGTGAAATTATTAGTACTAGATAGGAATACTTGAAACCATACAACCGTGTGAAATTATTAGTACTAGATAGGAATACTTGAAATCCTACTACCGTGTAAAAATTATTAGTATTAGATAGGAATACTTGATATCATCTAACTGGATGCAAAAAGAAACAAAAATAATGTAAATATAAAATATTGTAAATGAAAATATAAAATAACTCCAGATGGGTTGACATGCTGTTAAAATCAATCGGCTATGTAATAAACTCCTTTAACCACCAGCTATGGGTTAATAATACCACGGTTGTTCTTTTACAAGAATGGCTTTGGCATTAAATATTTACGAAGATTGATATGCCATTAAACAAAGAAACCAGACCAAACCAAACCCGCTAGTAAAACAATTTCAAAAAGGAATAAGGCTGTTTAGGTTGATGTCTCACCTGGTGCTTCAAAAAAAAATAATTACTTTGTACAATTAAAACAAAATAAAACTTACTTTGAATTCTCGTCCGTGAATATCTCTAACAATTACTTCTTTTTCATTTTGTGTAATTTTGCAGACAGGACGTTCTAATAAGACTTTGTCTGAAATATTGAAATAAAAAAAACGTAAATACTATTAAATTCAGATCATTATTACTCATAAATTAAACTCATATTCATAATTAGAACATAATCGTGTATAGGTCGAATTTAGAAGATGAATTCTTTAACAAAATAAACCGTCGATGTAATGAATAATAATTTTGTAAGTTAGAGATTAAAACATAAAAGGAAGGACTAGCAGCAACTCTTGATTTCATTGCCTATAAAACTTAATTCCATCAGTTAATGACTTCAAGAACATAAATCAAAGGTCGACCTGTACACAAGTAATCGTTTTATAAAGTGATAATATAAACACAATAGCGAGGATTGAAGCAATTTTTGCTTTCAAAAATTAATTCCTGTCCTGTCAGTAGGGCTTAGAATACACTGACTGTATCCCCAATAGAGTAGAAATGGATCGTCCCATTAAATAATGGGAGCTTCCATAGGCAAGCATTAAACTACAGAAGCTGCCTTCTCCGATAATCAGAGCCCAGTATTTAGAGAGAGGTCCTCGCGGACTTTCTCGAAATCTATGTATGGCACTCGACCTTGCTGCTTGCCTCATCAGGCTCACATTGCACCAAGTGAGCCGATGAGCAGCATTGACCAGCAGGGTTCGAGTCTCGGCTCGTTCTAGACCTTCCCCTCCCCTTTATCCCCACTTTAATCGGCCTTCGGGCTTTTGACCATGTGTCAAGTCGTGTCTGGTGGGAGGCAGCGACAAATAAACAGAGCCCAGTATTTAGAGAGAGGTCCCCGCGGACTTTCTCGAAACCTATGTATGGCACTAGACCATGCTGTTTAATTCAAGCCATAACCCGGCATACGTGCCCGGACCCACATTTGAGTTCGTGAAACTGCTTGCCTCATCAGGCTCACATTGCACCAAGTGAGTCGATGAGCAGCATAAACCAGCAGGGTTCGAGTCTCGGCTCGTTCCTGACCTTCCCCTCCCCTTTATCCCCACTTTAATCGGCTTTCAGACTTTTGACCTTGTGTCAAGTCGTGTCTGGTGGGAGGCAGCGACAAATAAACAGAGCCAAGTATTTAAAGGCAGAACTTGGTTTTTATATTCGATTGATACTGAATAAAGTAATTAAGTATCATTACTACTACTACTACCACCACCACCACTACTACTTCGTCATTGCAACTTTACACCCGCAAAAAAGGGATGTCCTTGATATGACAATAACCTGCATCTGATGGTGAGGCTTCAGTTCTTAAGATCCGACCCAGAATGGTAGATATTTATCCGCGCCTCCCACCAGGCAAGGTCTTTTTTATAGTGGGGATTTAGGGGAGGTCGGACACGATCGGAAACTCGTGTCCAGGTGGACTATGCTATACATTGGTTCACAAGGTGCGATATGAACTATGCTAGCCTTTGCTAATTTTCCCGGCATGAAGCCAGGTGACCTTGCTGGTCATAGATTCACCAGACCTGCAGATCCAGTGCAATGTGAATCTATGCTTGTCATTGATACTCCACCCGGCACATATGCCAGGTACCCCGGCCGATGCTGGTTACCCTAAGAGCAAACTTCTAATCCAGGTAAGTACCCAGAACGATAGTACCTGTTAGGGTCCTATTTATGGTTCAAATAGATAGATATTATTCGTATTCGATCGGAATACTGGATGCTGGAAAACTGTAAATTATTTGGAGTAAAAATAGTTATGTGAATAAAAATAAAAATTATTCTTATTCGATCGTATGCATAAAAAAAAATTAAAAAACAACTACACAAAAAATGTAAATATAAACGTATACCGTACGCGATTCCCTAACTTCTAGGCATAAAATAACCCTGACATGCCAATAAAAAATCAATTCTAAAAAGGAATTATTTTGTGACCATAAATCAACAGTTGATCTAAACACGAGATCGATTTATTCCCAAGTACATAGTGCACAAACCTTATCATCAATAATATGAATATGAAAACTTTAAACTAAACACCCTCCCCACTCCACAATAACAATGTGGGCTGGCCCTCTGTCCTAGATTTCTGGGGGCTGTCTGGTGTACTAGCTAGGTGGATGTTATTGTGCTAACCGCCTAGTTCCAGGTAGCCTTTCCCTCAGGCAATACTTACTTGGCAGTTCATCGCTTGACGCCTAAAGCACCCCGAAAATGGGCAATGCCGAAGGGATCAAGCATTTTTTTTTGGACGACGCGTATGAGTCTCTGTTTTTGCGTCTCCCCCCGCCTCCGCTATAAAATGACCTTATGTCAAATCCTATCTGGTGCGAGGTTGGATAGATATCAAACACCCTCCCCACTACTTGATAGCTATTTGAACATCATCTTTCCCTTAATTTTTTTACAGTTAATATCTTCCTACCTTTAAACAGTCCAAAGCAGGGGTTCCTCACCGATTCTGGGCCATATCCCCACTTTGGTATTGCTAAAATTCTGATCCCACCCCCTATAATATTTAATTCTTAAATATTCAAAATTTTACTGCAATTCATGTGAAGGATGCTTCAAAGGCCATTAACTTGGTCTCTTAACAAGCCACATCAAAATATTGCATGCCCCTACCAAAATATTACCATGCCCCACTGGTGGGGCATGGTAATATTCCACGTTGGGAATTACTGGTCAAAAGGGAAAAATACTTTTTTAACAAAGTTAAAGAAGATATTGTTTACACATATGAATACATATTTTTAAGCCATTCCCTCTAAATTTGCGTTAGCATCACCCCTTAGGACTTTTTAAATTGAACCTGATACGCAACATTTGCTTCGGTATTCTCCTCTCACCTGTTTTCTCAGGCAATTGATATCTACAGTCAAACCTAAGGTCCGAGAGCCCACTCTACCTTAAAATTTTCACAAGCCAATCCAGCGCGGTAAGTTCCTATAATATAGTAGGCGCCTCTCACCCCCGCTGAACCTAGTGACTGGCTGTGTGACAATAAAGCGTCACCCGAGTGAACTCTCGCAGTCCGAGAAAGAGTCACACGAGCGTTCGGCATTTTTTAAGGGGTCAGTTAGGTAGTAAATAACCAACAGACGACAAAGAACGATTTAACTTTTGGGGTAGCGAAATCACCTTTTCCTCCCTTCCCATTAAGGGTGGGCTACAATTTAGTAATTTCTTCAGCGACTCAAAAATGCTACTTCAAGTGAGCGGCAAACAGGAATTGTAGCTGTGTCAGTACTATTGTATAGTTACAACACTTAGACTCAAACGAAGTGCAGCCCAGTCGGTTGTGGCGGTAGTATAAACCAGCGGCATCTCTTCAAGGGTGTAATACTCCACAATGTGTGTTCAAGACATGATATTAAACGATCTGATGGCAAGGTTCCACCATTGGAGATTTAGGGAATGTGAAGAACAGCTTCATTACCATTACTCTCAAGCCCACTCTGACCCGAAGCATTCAAATTTAGTAGTCCTACTCCTTGGATTTTCTCCTCGGATTATATATATATATATATATATATATATATATATATATATATATATATATATATATAAAGATGGTAGTACGTGATAGGGTCCTATCTATGGAGCAAATAGAACAAGCTGTGTGTGCAAACAAATGACTGATATTAAATTGTGACTGTTATATAGCAATACTTAAAACTATTTAAATGTGGACAAAAAAGAGCTCAGGCCTGTTTAAGAATGCTATCTATAAAATGTGTCTATAAATCATATATATTTAACATATATGTATAGATAGGATTGGGCATTAAATAACCTACAATGGTTAATATGCCATAAAACCCAGCCAAACCAAATCATATGTATTTGATATATATGTATAAATAGGATTGGGCATTAGATAACCTACAATGGTTGATATGCCTAAAACCCAGCCAAACCAAATCATAGATATTTAATATATATGTATAAATAGGATTGGACATTAAATAACATACAATAGTTGATATACCATAAAACTCAACCAAACAAAAACCAAATGTAAAGCAATGTTTATTGCTTTAGTAAACCTTTTCTTAAATGTTCGGCTTTTTTTTATTACTAACGAGTAATCAATTATGAAGAGTAATATAATAAAAAAGAATGACTTTTTTCATTTTTTGTGTTTATTATTATCCAACTTTTTCAGTGTATCATAGAAATCCATTTTAAGATCTTTTGGCTGCACAGGAAAAGCCAGGAACAAAATAATTACCCTATTCAAGGTATTATAGCACAATCTAGTGTACAGCATGAAAAATCTCAAAGATAGTTGCACAATAGACACAGATTGGTGTCAACAGCTGTATTAAGCAGGTAAAATAGATATTATCGCATAAATAATAGCAGAAAGTTTAACATTAAGCTTGCTGTTCTGTTTTGAAAGGTTTTCCATTTGTTGCTTGAAAAGATGTCATAATCGATAAGCCATGTGATTAACGTACGAATGAAACCTTAAACATTCACAAAAGCAACAATGAATATTGTTTAGGATCATTGCTTTTAATTCATTTAACGGTAGAAAATATCATTGATTTTAATACTTGCACTATTAACAAGAAAGAAGGGAAAGTGAGGTGATTGGCGGGAGATAGATAGATAGATAGATAGATAGATAGATAGATAGATAGATAGATGCACTCTAAATATTTTCTAACCCATTGGATCTGTAGAATAGAAATATAAGGTCTCAAATGGGAAACTTCCAGAGGTAGACACCAGAGGATATAAGTTTAATCTTCCGATTTTATAAAAATAGCTGAGTAGCCAGAAGCCTGGTGAGTATTATAACATCGGGGAAGTTAGTTAGCTTATGTCCCCAACTCTCGTATCAGCCTCTGGAAGTCCCCCATGGGACCTTCCATTCTGCTCTACAGAACCCTGAGCTCCTGAGTCTTAATTTTCCCTCAGTCGTTTGAACGTGATCTCCGCACCGGTAAACCGGTGTTATGATGTAGGATAAAAACAACACCAGTATAATGGTGTAATTGTTTCAAATGTTTAAACAACTCTCAGTATTTATTTCATATAGAATAGAAAGTGCATGCACTTTTTTATGTGTGTACGTGCTATAAATTCCAGTGGGGTGGGTCTCAAGCTATGACTCGGACACCAATGTGTACACCTGACGATGCACTTTTTAGTGGAAAAAAAAGGGACGGATAATGTTTAGGGGACGTTTTCCCGCTCTTTCATTTCTATTTACGTTAGGGAACTGAGAAATTTTGAAGAATTTTTTTAGAAATAAAACCAGACTGATTTACGTTAAGGTGAATTAACCACCGGACAATAATATTGACTTTATTCATTCCGATGACGTGTCTGGCCAAGTGTTACAAACGATCAATTATACAGTGAAAGGAGTGGTTGACTTAGTGATTGTCTTCGAAAATAGACTCAGCGAGCCAGGTTCAAATACCGGTTGAGGTTGTTTGTATTACATTTCGCGCTTAATGCCAAGGCGAAAGGTAACTGTTGTCGTAGAAAATGGACACAACAACTCGAGTTCGAATCCTGAATGAAACTGTTTGTATTTCAAATAATGCTAATACCTTTGGGAACGGTATGTATCCAACTATTCTCGGGGTGTCCTCGTGGTGTAATGGTTAAAGCGATGAACTACGGAATCGTAGTAAGTGAGTTCGTACTCCAGTCGCGCTATTACGTTCACTTTCGGGCAAATACCCTTGGGAAAGGTATTGAACCCCATTATCCTCCCAGCTATGGGTTAAATAGTACCACTACTGTTCTTCTAGGAGAATGGCTTTGGCATTAAATACCCTACAAAGGTTGATATGCCATTAAACAACGAAAACAAACGAAACCAAACCAACTATTCTCACTCCAGCTATGGGCAAATAGTAGGGCAGATTAGGCTTTTTAACCTCGATATGGAAACCGGCCAAGAAGAATAACAGAATTCAAACCAGTTGTAGACCTGGAAAGGCTATTCCTCTCCTAGATATGCTACATGAGTATCGACCTCACAACCAAACCAGGTTACCAGACTATATATATATATACATATCATCATGTTGCGCCGTCAGCACGGATATCCCTGACCCTCTCTCGCCACCCATTCCTATTGCCCATCGCTTCCGACGGGTCCTCAGGGCTACATCCTGTATCTACACAGAGCTGCTGTATGTATGTTCGAGCTGGTCACCCTGCCTTTGTTCGGCCATGTGAAGGGGTCCACAAGAGTACATCACTTATGACCTCGTCCCTACTTCTCCAGCAGTGTCCTGCATATAATATATATATATGTGTGTGAGTGATTAAAATGATTTTTTAATATATTTTATCATATTTTTTAATCAAGAAAAAATTTTACGGTGGGGATATTATCTATTTTTTTAAACAATGATTATATGTTCTTTAAAAAAAACGAAAAAAAAATTACCCCTAATTTAAATACTACTGAAAATTTTTTTAAAAAAACTAATTCCGAAAATATTAAATAGTGCATTGCGACTTATTTAAAATCATTGATAAAATATGCATTCATACTTCCGTTGAAACTATTATGTATGATTAATATCATATAATACAATTAGTGTTATCATGAAATAAATCTATGATAACACCAAAGAAGTGAATTTATATATATATATATATATATATATATATAAAGAAATTTTTTGCCTCTGCTCGTTGAGTTTTGATGTATTTTAAATCTCAAATTAATTATACGTCGATAGCCGTTGACATTGAGCACTCAAATTGGATAATCCTACTTCTTGGATTTTCTCCTCGGATTATTTATATATATATATATATATAAAGATGGTTGTTGTAGATCCAAAGAAAGAATAAGTATATATTTTAAAATAGGAAGGTCCACGAAGAGATTTGTATTTTTTGAATTTATTTATTTTGTTCTTACATACGTGTTATATATATGTATGCTTCCAGCTTGTTGCTTTCGTCAGAGAACGTGTGGCACAAGGCCTTTTTAGTGGGGTACTCATTATATATATATATATATATATATAGTGGGTAGAGTGTTTGCTAATGTTCTGGGAGACAGGGGTTCAATCCCAAGTCGAGTCATACCAAAGATTCAGTAAATGGTGCTTGATGCCTCTTGCTTATCACTTAGCATTATAAGGCACGTATCAAGGGTAAGTGGAGTAATTCAAGGAAAGGAGTAGCGCCTTCCTCTACACCTTTGTGTAGTAGCTGATGAAAAGGGAGCCTTCGGGTCACCCTCGACTACAGTCGCCAACTTTTACTTATATATATATATATATAAAGCGCGCGCACGAGAGAGAGAGAGAGAGAGAGAGAGAGAGAGAGGGGAATCCATTTGTCCAGCTATTGGTAAAATGTAAGACCAGAGTAGGCTCTCTAGTTTTGGGAGGGTAACTGGTCTGGACGGAAAACTCTCAATTCTAACCTCCTAACAACCCGTGCGCGTTGCAGGGTAATATTGTATTGCTGGGTGTCGCCGAAAATTGCCGTAGACAATGACGCGGTGAAGAGACAAGGAGTTCATTGAAAAGGAAAAGACCAGACATCATCAAGGATCGCTGACAACACGAATCCCTTTGACCCTCTCTCTCTCTCTCTCTCTCTCTCTCTCTCTCTCTCTCTCTCTCTCTCTCTCACCATCCGTTCTAATCGGCCATTGGTCTAGGTAACATCCTCTAGTTAGCATCCAGTTTCCGCACAGAGCAGATGAATTAATTTTTTTCTGCTCAGCCAACATGGTGTGTCCATGTGTAGGAGTTCATATGAGAACGTTGCTCATGTGTTCGTACCTACTTCTCTAGCAGAGCCCAGCATATCTTATTTTTCTTGGACCTGGGAGCAATGGCAATGAATGGGTACTTCACATCCCCATATCTCCAAGACTGGAGCCTCCCCATTAGATCGTTTAATGTCATATATCAGGACACTCGTTGGGAAGATCTTACTGCAGCGATGAAGTCGGTGTATTCTACAACCCTAGCCGACTGGGCAGTGCTTTACATGTGAAAAGATGTTATTTTATGAAGAAATATTTGCGGGGGAAGGGAGTTTCCAAGACGTAGTGGTTAACATGCTGGACTACGACATTGAAGTAAGTGAGTTCGAACAACAGCCGTCCTATTATGTTGGCTTTCAAACAAATACCCTCTCGGAAAAATATGAAACCCCTTATCCCTCTAGCTATGTTTTCTACAATAATGGTTTTTGCATCAAATAAACTTAGAAAATTGATGTGCCATTAAACAAATAAACAGAACTTATTTTGTTTTCAAGTATTTTTTTGTTTTTTGGGGTTTGTTTGTTTTTGTTTGTTTTTGCTTTTGTGTGTGGGGGGGTATTTTTATTTTTTGTTCGGTTTGGTTTTATATAGGATCTGTTTTGTTTTGGTTTGGTTTTATTGCATATCAACTTTCAAATGGAGAGAGGGACAGCATTTGGGGAGGGATTCAACAAGCAGAATACCACAAAATTTTGAATGTGCAGAGGCTGAAACCAAAGGAATTCGGCTACTGATAGTGCGAGACGAAGAGGAAGAGCAGGGGATCCTTGGGACTTATCCAGAAAGTATCCAGTCATTTTGATAGGTTGGATGGTAGCAATGTATGACAGTGTATCAACCTTTTCGGGTCATTTAACGCCGAATTATGTCATTTTGAGAAAAGTTTCAAATACTTCAGTTTAGCATAAGTACAGTTTTGTTTACACACAGTAAAATGTCAAAACAGTTCTATTTAAAACAATTCATTTAAGCATAAATACATAGTTTAGTTCAATTTGACCCATAAATAGAATCCTATCAAATGCTACCACACTGGGCCAGAGCGAACCTGGGAGTAATGGCAATGAAGGGGTACTCTGCATTTCCCAAAGCTCCAGTATTACTGAAGCCTTATTATCAGAATGTTTAGTGTCATAAACAGGACATTCCTTGGGGAAGTCGGACCCCTCTTCAGAGATACAGTCGGTGTATTCTACAGCCCCAACCGACTGGGAAAAGTCATTTTGAATATCTTCACTGATCATTTTCAACGTCTCTTGCAGTTTTTTCTTTCTTTCTTTTTTCTTTTTTTTTTTTTTTTAAGAATCGCATCACCAAGATCTGTCAGTACCCCCACCTAACCACCTTAAATCTAGATATGACTCATCGTGACATCTATCGTTTTACAAAGCTAAAATCGCCACTAAAATGGATATTTCCAACTGTGAACAAGATTAAGGGGAACGCAACAAAACAACTGATGGCAATTCCGAAAGTGGATTTTGCAGACTGTTTTCAGATGTAACAAAGACGCTAGGATAACTTTATGAGGTCCTAATGCCTACCCTCTATATTTCATCATCATCTTATCGTGCCATCAGCATGGATATCCCTGACCCTCTCTCGCTACCCCTCCCAATCGTTCATCGCTTCCGGCAGGTTTTCAGGGCTACACCCCGTATCTACACAGAGCTGCTGTATATAGGTTCCAGCTGGTCGTCCTGCCTTTGCTTGTTCATGTGAAGGGGTCCATTCGGCTTTTTCCTCGGTTATCTCCCTAGAAAATTTTAACTTTAAGTTTTGGAACTAAAATTATAAAATTTTGCAAAAAAAAAAAAAAGAAGGAAATAACTTACTCTTATCTGGATAGTATATATACATATATATATATATATATATATATATATATATATATATATATATATATATATATATATATATATATATAAGTAGGTATTACTGCAAACATTTCCTCAGCGGAATATTCTTGACAAGAACCTGACTATATAATAGGAGTAAGTACAGCTTTTTTTGTTATATTATATTATATTATATTATATTATATTATATTATATTATATCATGTTTTGCTATATTATAAATAGCCACTTTGTTGTCGAACACATTTCGTTTTTTGGCCATTTGTTTTCAATTGTAACAGAAGGGAGATAACAAACTATTTGCAACTTGTTAAGCAAGAATAGCCTCCCTTTGAAATACTTGTTTTCAAACTGAAATTGAAAACTAAGATTTCTGAGAAGAAATTTGAGTATTATTTAGACAATGAAAAAAGCGAAAAGTTTTGACTGCCATATATACTCATTTATAAGTCGACCTTATGTATTTGTCAGCTTTTGATTTATTGCCTCAAAATCATTCATTTATGCAATTAAGACTGTACTTACAGCCAGTTTTTACCTCGGGATTTTAATTTTGACCTTACAAAATTATTACTCGTGTATAAAACTTTCCAAACGTAGGAGACTAAAAAAAGTGCAATCAATGTCACAATACACACAAACACGCACACACACACACACACACACACTCAGTCATTTCGTTTCTTTCAAAAATAGCCGCAGTTTGAAAGTTGCCTCGAATCGTCTTCAGAACACGGCGCGATATGCATCAAGTTGGATTGGTCGAAAGCGAGAAAGTTTTCAGCATGAAGGTAATACACACTGAATCACCTTTCCCGTGTGATTACGTAAGAAACGGTTACTGTAAACGCGTAATAACATCAACCGCCGAAAGTAAACGCGTTTTTTTAAATCACAAACTGCACTCAAAAAATGAAGATTAACGTCCAATGTAGTCTCTGCATTTAATGGATCTGGTGTATATATATATATATATATATATATATGATTCTCTTAATACCCTGTCCGGTGGCAAAAGCTGCTTGGTAGCGCCAGGGGTGGCAGTACCGCCTTGAGCTACCGAAACTGTGTTATCACCCCTGGATGGCGGCTGATGAGGATATGGTATAGCACGTGCTTTCACACGTTGTATGATGAATATATATATATATATATGTGTGTGTGTGTGTGTGTGTGTGTGTGTGTGGCAGATAGATAATTTGGTTTTGGGGGGTATACAAATTTTTGTTCTTTCTGGTGGCCACTTTAACTATAAAATGTCGTTTAGGCCAACCCTCTTTAGTCAAAATTATCCTGAAGATCCGTTTGGTAAAACTTAGGTAAGTAGCTTCTGGCTCTTTTAGGTATTATATATACCAACCCATGGTTCAAGTGGGTAGAGTGTTCGCTAATGGTCCGAGAGACCGGAGTTCAATCCCTGGTCAAGTCTTGCCCAGTTGATTGGAGCTGTAGAATACACTGACTGCTTCTCTGCAGAGGGGTAAGACCCCCCCCCCATGAATGTCCTGGATATGACACTAAACAATGCTAGGGCCTTGGGGAATACGGAGCACCCCTTCATTGCCATTGCTCCCTGGTCCACTCTGGCCCAGAGTGGTAGCACCTGATAGGGCCCTATCTATGGGTTAAATAGAACTAACGGCATTCTTATGCTAAACTGAATTGTTTGATTAAACTGGATAGCTTGAAATAGAAATGTTTTTGACAATTAAACCATACTTACATTTAAAGAGCCTGAATTGTTATATATAACTGTTTGAATAAACTGAACAGTTTGAAATAGAAATGTTTTGACTGTGTGTTCATGCTATACTGAATTGTTTGAAATAGAACTGATTATTTACATAAAAATGGATTTGGCGTTATATAACCTACGAAGGTTGATATGCCATAAAACCCAACTAACCAGGTCAAGTTATACCAAAGACTAAAAAAATGGTACTTGATATGGCCTTGCTTAACTCTCAGCATTATAAGATACTGGTCAAGGGTAAGAGAAGCAATCCAGGGAAAGGAGTAGCGCCCTTCTTTACACCTCGGTGCAATAGCAAATGAAAAGGGAGCCATCAAGTTGCCCTCGACTACGGTTGCCAACTTTTACTTTTATATATATATATATATTTATATATAGAGAGAGATAGAGAAGTTTTAACAGCATAGACACAGAATCAACGGCGCTTGGTGTCCGTCAGTTTTATGCCTGTGTGCTCATCTGACCAAGAGGCTCCCACGTGGGGGGTATCCCTTTATATACCGTTGTGTGTGGCATGATGGGAAGCGTGATCTAATTCGTTGGTTGTATGGTTGCTTGGTGATTTTGATTTACGGTGTATCAACCCTTTTCGGGTCATTCAACGCCGAATTAAATTTCAAACAATTCAATTTAATATAAGTATTAGTTTTTGCTTACAAACAGTTAAATATCCAAAATTCAGTTAAATGTCAAAAACATTTCTATTTCAAACAATTCGGTTTAGCATAAGTACACAGTTTAGTTCAATTTAAAAACAAGTACGCAGTTTAAATGTCATTAACAGTTCTGTTTCAAACAATTCAGTTTAGCAAAAGTTCAGTTTAATTCAATTTGATCCATAGATGGATCCTATCAGGTATTACCACTCCGGGCCAGAGTGAATCTTGCAGTGATGGCAATGAAGTGGTACTCCTCATTCCCCAAAGCTCCAGCATTACTGTAACCTCACCATCAGATTGTTTAGTGTCATATCCAGGACACTCGTTGGAGGGGTCTTACCCCTCAGCCAACTGGGTAATCGAATATGTGGTGCATTCTGGGAAAGGGCAATCTAGCTTATTAATGTGGTTATGTTATATCATTTTGGGGATTTGTACATTTATTTATTCATTTATTATATTACTACTTGAGAGTTTTTTCACACCGGCGTTAGCTGATGGTCTTTCAATTGAGTCTGTGGGATAGGAAGTCACTTCAGGTTACCAGGACTCCTCTCAGTATTCTGGCCGATCTCAACAGTGGTGTAGTTTAGAAGGTCTCAATTCGTCCTCCAATTTCCAAGTCTTCCAACCCCCTTTCCAAGTCTTTGGGGACCGCTCCAAGCACACCAGTTACAATTGGTATTACCGTCACCTTCATGTTTCACGGCTTTCTTAGTTATCTAGCAAGGTCTTAGTTCTTTTCTCTCTTTTCCTTTTCTTTAATTCAATGTGAGCCGCTGGGATGACAAAGTCCGTTATACGACAAGTTCTCTTTTCTTTTCCCTTTTTTTTTTGTTTTATTTTTTTCTTTTCTTTTTTTTTTTTCTTTTCTTTTTACTAATTATTACTTGGTCTGGTCTCCTGGCTCGGATTAAGTGACCCGTTTGTATCTCAAAATCCCTGAGAATTTTGTGCGTCTAATTCTCTTGGATGGATTCTGGTTTGTGCCAGTACCATTTGGTTATATGGTTAAATTTCATTTTTTTTTTTTTGCCAATTTTATCTAGTCTTATATTCCCTTTGTTCTATTTTGATAGATTTACTTATAAGAGTGTTCACCAATGAACCGGGAGACCGGAGTTCAATCCCAGGTCGAGTCATACCAAAGACTTAAAAAATGGTACTTGATACCTCCTTGCTTAACACTCAGCATTAAAAGGTACGTATCAAGAGTAAAGTGGAGCAATCCAGGGAAAGGAGTGGCGCCCTCCCCTACTCATCGGTGTAGTAGCTGTTGAAAAGGGAGCCTTCGGGTCTCCCTCGACTACAGTCGCTAACTTACTTACTTTACTTACTTATGATGTGATTTATTATTTCGTCTCTATTATTAGAATTATTATTATTATTATTGTTATTGTTATTCAGAATACTACTAAAAAACACGTGACCCACATCAGCATATTTTTATTTACCTTCCACATCTCCCTCTCTTCGCTAGTATAACAACAACGCCGCTTCACTGCGCTTCTACGTCCCGATTTTCTTGTTTCTGGGTCTTCCTTACCCTACCCGAGGTCACACACAATTCGTACTTAGATAACCTGGCTGTGTTGTGTCTGCTCGTTCACCTGTCTTATCTTCGCCACTTGTATTTCGATAAAAATCTGTTGCCTCTCACATTTATCTCCGGTTATTATTTAGCCAGCTCTCTCAATCCCCCCTCTAAACGAAAGCAGTTTTGACACAAGGTCAACTTTAAAACGAGTACTCTCCCACGTACGATTATGAAGAAATGGACACGGTGACCCGAGTTCACATCCTGGACCAGGCTGTTTTCATTTCACGGAGTGCTAATACACTTGGGAAAAGACTGCATCTAACTGTTCTCTTTACAGCTATGCATAAATAGTAGGACAGAATTGGCTCGTTAACTTTTGTATGGCAACCACTCTAGAAGAAGGAAAACTCTGGATTCAAACCTGTTAAACACCATTTAAAAACTGACCTTGGGTCACATCTTGCCCGTTGAGGAAAGATTGGGTAAATACATTCGTGCGTTTCGATGGTGTAAAATATAGTTGAGCTTCTTTGGTATTTTCCTTTATTGAGTTCCTCGGACACCAGGAACTGACTCTAATCCTACAATGTACAATGGGGTCAGTTCTACTTGCAAAAACAACCCCTTTGAAGTTAACTCAAATAATTATTTCTGGCCACATTAGATCGACGATCTTGTCCCAGATAAGTATACTTATCTCTATCTTAAGAATAATCAGTGTGCCTAGTCTCATTTACAGATTACGTTTGTTTGTTTATTTTACACGGCAAGTGTTATTCATTGTTATACTTGGTTTGATTGTAAATAACTGTGACCCAGGTCACGATTAGGGTCAATAAGAATTGTGCCATAATAAAAGCTATCAAGGTCAGAAAATGGACCGGTAAATACGAGGTGTGTTCAAAAAATGTATGTGTTATATAATTAAGGAATGATTTTTTTTATTTTAATCATTTTTCATTAATTATATTTTATCGTTCAGTTTGAACTATTCGCGTTAAGAGTTCAGGTGTGTAGTCAATTGGTGCAGTTTACGCTCGCGCGCAAAGGATATGACAATCACCATTGTCATAATAAAACCCAGACAGGAAATGAGGCTGAAGAGTGGATAACGTCATGCCCAGAAGAGATGGGCTGAGAATTTGGAAGATTTTGAAAAAGATTCAGTTAAGTTCCGACCATGGTGTTGAGAAGTTAGGGTCCGAACAGGCAGTTGAGAATTTGAGATTGGATCATGCAGGCAGACAATTGAGTTTCTACCATTGGGGCAGAGAATTGAGTTTTCTGCCATAGAGTTGAGTTTTCTATTGTTGCGGCGGCGGTTAAGTTTTGCAGGTCCCTACCAGCGAAGATGAATCGAGATCTAAAACATCACGAGATGTGCTGAACGTTGGGGGTGTTGTTAACATAGTATGATTACGAAAGACCTTTCAGAATTAGGTCTCTCTCCTCGTGTCGAAGAACCGAAGTCAAGTAATTAATAAACCGTTCGTACCTGAACAACGGAGTCGCCTGTGTATGTGTGTATTTGTATTGTGTGGTTTGCATATGTATACGTGTAGTATACAACATATGCAGATTGTATTTACCAAGTCAGGAATAAACAATGAGTGAAATGCTTTCTTTAAAATACTCCCCTGTCGTATATACTTGTTTGGTTCGGTTTGGTTTTATGGCATATCAACCATTGTAGGTTATTTAATGCCAAATCCTTTTTATAAATATGTATTAAATACATATGATTTGGTTTTGTTAGGTTTTATAGCATATCAACCATTATAGGTTATTTAATGCCAAATCCTCTTTATACATATGTATTAAATATATATGATTTGGTTTTGTTAGGTTTTATAGCATATCAACCATTATAGGTTATTTAATGCCAAATCCTCTTTATACATATGTATTAAATATATATGATTTGGTTTTGTTAGGTTTTATGGCATATCAACCATTGTAGGTTATTTAATGCCAAATCCTTTTCATACATATATATCAAATATATATGATTTAGTTTGGTTTGGTTTGGTTTGGTTTTATAGCATATCAACCATTGTAGGTTATTTTATGACGAATCCATTTTTATTCATATAAACAGTTCTATTTCAAACAATTCAGTTTAGCATAAGTACGCAATTTAAATTCAAAACTGTATTATTTCAAACAATTCAGTTTGATATTAGTAGACGGCTTAGTTTGATTTAACCCATAGATAGGATCCTATCAGGTGCTACCACTCCGAGCCAGAGTGGACCTGAGAGCAATGGCAAAAAAGGGATACTCCGCATTCCCCAAAGCTCCGGCATTACTGGAGCCTCACTATTAGATTGTTTAGTGTCCTCTCCAGGACACTCGTTGGGGAAGTCTTACCTCTCTGCAGAGATGCAGTCGGTGTATTCTGCAGGCCCAACCGACTTGGTCGTCCGTATATACTTTGGTATAAGTCAGTCTCATGAATATATGTTTTCAATGTCATATAAAATATTAATCACTGCATCTGATGTTGAGCCTCAAGTCTTGACATTAGTGGAATCTGGATACACATTCATTACCAGGTCCAATCTGACCCGGAGTAATAGTGCCTGACAAGGTCCCATCAATTGGTCAAATAGAACAGTTCAATCTTTTACTGGAGATTATTATTAATATCAAATAGAATTATTAGTGTTAAAAATGAATACTTGAAACCATCTGTGTGTAAACAAATGATTAGTATTAAATTAAATAGGAACACTTCATAAATAGATAGTTCAGTCGGCTGGAAAATACATCGACTGCATCTCTGCAGAGGGGTAAAACCCTCCCAACGAGTGTCCTGGATATGATACTAAACTGCATCTAGTGTTGGAACTCCAGTCTTTGAGCTTTGGAGGATATGGAATAACCCTTCATTGCCATTACTCCCAGGTTCACTCTGATCCGAAGTGATAGTAACTGTTTAATTCTTTTACTATGGTTGGGCCCATTTAACTGTATGCAAACAAATGAGCTCTGGCTCGTTTAAAAAAATAATGTTACCAACAAACTATTCACTTGAAAATCATGTAAAAGCAGAATTTAGTATTTAAAAAAACATCAAGAGTTGATATGTCATTAAACCGAATGACCAAATAACTTTGATGAATAGAATTGATTTGGTTGATTTTTATGGCATATCAACCATTTTGGTTATTTAATGCCAAATCCCATTTTTACATATACATATTAAATATATATGATTTGGTTTAGTTGATTTTTATGGCACATCAACCATTGTTGGTTATTTAATGCCGAATCCTGTTTTTACATATACATATTAAATATATATGATTTGGTTTGGTTGATTTTTATGGCACATCAACCATTGTTGGTTATTTAATGCCAAATCCTGTTTTTACATATACATATTAAATATATATGATTTGGCTTGGTTGATTTTTATGGCATATCAACCATTGTTGGTTATTTAATGCCAAATCCCATTTTTACATATACATACTAAATATATGATTTGTAAACATAGTTTATAGATACACACAGTTAAACCAAACAGTTCTGTTCCTAACAATTCAATTTAGCATAAGTCAACAAAGTTAAATGGTTCCAAGTATTGCTACGTATCACTAACAATTCAATTAAAAATTAGTCATTGGTTTACAAAGAGTTAAATGATCAAACAATTTTATATCTAATAATTCAATCAAGCATGTCATTTTTTTGCATACAGTTTAAATGTCAAACAGTTCTATTTAACCCATAGGTAGGACCCTATCAGAGAGCTACCACTCTGGCCAGAGTGGACCTGGGAGCGATAGCAATGAATAGGTACATTCCCCAAAGTTCGCTATCAGATTGTTTTGTATCATATATAGTGTGGCACTATAGGTGGCATTTATTTCTGTGGGTGTGGGTGAGTGCCAGTCAGAAGATTCCTTTGTTTGTTTTGGCACGAAACCCACACAAAAGACTTGCGCACGAGATTTCCTACGAAACCGGAAAAAGATGAGGGAAGGCAATGTCCCGGGGCAGTCAACAGAAGAAAGCAGTTAACAGAAGAAAGCAGTCAACAGAAGTGGGGGGAAGGTGACGGTTGGAGAAAGGCGGCTGCCCAGCGAGGAGCTAGGACCTGTAGACCCAGAAACCGGGTTGGCCAACGTGAGAGGGTGAATTATCGTTCCTGGCGGCTGTGTGGGAAATTCGCTCGGATACACGCTCGCGATAGTCCATGGATGCACATAAGGCTACAGAAAGGTGCCCAAATATCTCCCTTCTTGCGCTTGGAGCTAACCCAAGTCCGTGCTTGTCTGTTCTTCTTTCTTCCACTCACGGTTGTGTATGTTGTGTCTTGTGTGTTTGTAAACCAATGTGAAATGCCCCTGGCCGGAGATGAGAGAAACCACTAGACGATTGGATGGCCATGAGCTGGTTTAGGAAGTTGAGATATTGTCAGAATAGGACACTCGTTTCGAGAAATGGGGGTCTTACCCTTCTGCAGAGACGCGGTCTGTGTATTATACAGCCCCAGGAGACTAGGCTGAATAGGATTTTAATTATATTTGGGGAATATTTAGTAACGAAAATTCCTGAAGTTAAAATTTTGAAGTTAATTTAGTCTTTTTACTCAATTTTATGGTTTCTAACTTCACAATTAACAAAAAATTGTCGGTAATTAAGTTTGTGTTACCGGACAATGAAATGATGGTTAGAGTGTTCGCCAATGGCCCGGGAGACCTGGGTTCAATCCCAGGTCGAGTCATACCAAAGACTCAAAAAATGGCACTTGATGCCTCCTTGCTTAACGCTCGGCACTAAAAGGTACGGATCAAGGGTAAAGTGGAGCAATCCAAGGAAAGGTGTAGCGCCTTCCCCTACACCTCGGTGTAGTAGCTATGGAAAAGGAGCCTTCAGGTCACCCTCGACTACGGTTGCCAACTTTACTTTCTTTTATTTAAGTCTTTTTTCGGCTTGGGTTTACGAAATAGAATGATCAAAAAGTATCGAGACTGTATATTTATTTTCTTAATCTAAAAATTTTAACGACATATGCGTATCTCTCATGAATAATTACACCCTCACCAGGGTCGGTCATATAGGCTAATCCTCTTACCCCGAATCTATAATACTTCCCCAAATCTATAATAGGCTCCCACTCAACCACATATTAATTTCATATTCTTTGAAAACATGAAACCCGCTTTCCGGGTTCCTCAAATGGGTTTCCTCCCAGTCAGGAGTCTGGAGGTTCGTGGATGGAACGTACGGTCCCTGACTATTACCAATTTTATTTTGTACTGAGTACGGCAGAATGATCTCTTGGGTTTGGAATATAAATAAAAAATTAGAAAAATTAGAAATAGAATTTTCATGAGTGATACGAGTCTTAATATAATATAATATAATACAATATAATATAATATAACATTGGTTAATATAAACTATCAACAAATATAATTATAATAATATTAGATTTTTGTCATGCTTTAATTTAACCAGGTGTGTTTTTGCTTCTTTTTTTTTTTTTGTTATTAGTTTGTTTGTTTGTTTATTTTTATGTTGTTGTTTTTTTTGGGGGGTGGGGTCATACTTTGCACGTTCGGTGTGCAAAAACAAAAATATTTGTATCACATGTATAATAGATTACAAAAACAAACGTTTCAAAAACGTACCTCCTAAATATTTGGCCAATGCTTTACTGATTTGCTGTGAGCCACCTACGAATTTTCGTTCCTGAAATAAACAAATATATATGCATTCATATATATATATATATATATATATATATATATATATATGATACTAGAAAATAATGAGAAATTGTCGCCAAATAATCATTTATATGATATAAAATTGACGGATTTTAAATGTACACGAGAAATAAATATCTATCTATATCTATCTATATATATGTAAAATAGAATGTGACAACACACACACAGACACATGTATACATAGTTATAGTTCCCATCAAACTGACGAGATTACATATAGTTTGACTGTTCACTCTAAGATCGGATTGTAGTATCTGTGCGCACTCTTTAGGAAGAAAATGCTCCTCCCCAGGACTTCTGGCTATGGTCAAAATAATATCTGTTCATCCTCCTCATTATATATATATATACGTGTGTGTGTGTGTGTGTGTGTGTGTGTGTGTGTGTGTGTGTGTGTGTGTGTGTGTGTGTGTGTGTGTGTTTGTGCGTGAGTGTTAAAGTGTATACCTGTGTGTGAGTTTGTGTTACGAAATTAAATACAAATATATATATATATATATATGTGTGTGTGTGTGTGTGTGTGTGTGTGTGTGTGTGTGTGTGTGTGTGTGTGTGTGTGATAAAATTACGAAATTAGATAGATAGATAGAAATAATAATTTTATAAGATTACAATTACTTTTACAATTTGGCAAAATTACGATGAAATATCAAGATTAATCTCCGTTCCAAATTCTGTCAAGTTTGAAGCTAAAAAAGAAGCTTTTTACAAGAAATATATATATATATATACAGTGACAATAAGAATTCGATACATGTTATTTTCTGTTATAACTCTAGTTTATGTTCGCCATTTTGCCTGATATTTGGTCAGTAATATCTCGTAAATTTGTTTTAGTTGTTTGTGGAAGGAACATTAAAAACTCATGGTTGAATCCATTTTTTTTATCAAAGTTCAAAATTACCTTATGCAAAAGTATTGGATACTTCAATTTAATATTTTGTTCCGTAGCCTCTGTTTTGTTTCACTGCTTCCAGTCGCTTTCTATAGTTGGCCAGTTTTCCACACTGATCCAGCGTTACTTTACCCCATTTTTTTCTTGCATAATTCCTCTAATTGCTTGATATTTTGTGGATTCCGCTTATGAAATTTAACCTTCAACGTATTCCACAAATTCTCAATTGGATTCAAGTCAGGAGACTGACTAATACCATTATTTTCAAAGCATTCCTTTGTAAGTTTTGCGATATGCTTGGGATCATTGTCGTGTGGAAGCACGAAATTCCGACCATGTCCTAAAGAAGTTGAAGATTCCTGAATGTTCTTTTCTAGAATCTCCCTGTACATGCTTCCATTCATTCTACCATGGATAACTTGTAACTCACCAGTGCTCTTGGATGAAAAGCATCCCCATATCATCATGAAACCACTCCCAAACTTTAATCGGTCTTTGACATGTTTGGTTTTCAGTAAAGGTACTTTTCTTGGTGATCTTGAATGAAAGCCTGTGCGATACAGAGCTCTGCTAATGGTATCCTTACTTACATTAATTCCAGCACCCTCAAGATCAGTTTTAATTTCAGAACGAGTAATGAAGGCGTTTATTTGCACATTTCTGCTGATCCACTTTGAAGTACGCTCATATATTTTTCTCGGTCCTCCATTTCTTGGAAAGTTTGCTGTACCGTCGCCATACTTCTTATACTTTCTGATGCGATTTCCTACTGTACTTAGTGCTAGATTCATTTCTTTGATTAGTAGCACTATCTTGTAAAAAATTATGTGCTTCTCTGATTGATCAGAGAAAACATTCCAATACTATCGAAAATTTGAATATTTAAAGTCTTTTAAAATACAAATTTTCGATTGGAAATTTGAAAAAAGTGTCATGTATCCAATACTTGTTTTGGCATCAAAAATAACCCACGAAGGTTGATATGCCATTAAACAATAAAACCAAACCAAAAATTGGCTTCTTCGTCTCGACCCGAAAGCAGAAAAGCAGAAAGGCTGATTTAAACACAGATTGCTTTTAACTCTCAATAAAGGACTGATTAGATTTGCTTCAAGACATTAAGTCACGTAAATAAAGCTCACATGTGCCAGCAATGGTATCTGAAGCATCAAATAAACAAATTCATCAATCTTTATACAAATCAATCATAGGGCAATCATGGACATCTAGCAAATATACCAATATCCCGTGTAAATATCAATCATTAGGCCATTTGTGGACATCCAGCAAATATAGCAATATCCCTTGTAGATATCAATCATTAGGTTACTTGTGGATATCAAGCAAACATAGAAATATTCCGTGTAAATATCAATCATTTGGCTACTTGTGGACGTCTAACAAACAGCAATATCCGGTGTATATATCAATCATTGGGCCACTTGTAGACTTTAGGCAAATCGAGCAATATCCCGTGTAAATATGAATTATTGGCTTATTTGTTGACGTCAAGCAAATATAGCAATACCCCATGTAAATATCAATCATAGGGCTACTTGTGGACATCAAGAAAATATAGCAATATCCCATGTAAATATCGATCAAAGGGTCACTTGTGGACGGCAAGACAATATAGCAATATCCCATTTGAATATCAATCATAGGGCCACTCGTGGACGTCTAATAAATATAGCAATATTCCATGTAGATATCAATCATAGGGCCACTTAAATGTTAAAAACATCACTAGTGAACGGCAAGATAGGATTTAGGAGAGTTGGTGTGGGACCTGTTGTAGTGAATAAAGTGTCGTTACAAGAGATGCCATTTTAACATCTCACGACACTTGTTTTCTAGATGGCGTATCCACCCTTCGAATATACGTTTAAACCTGCCGGATGTCTAGCTACGGTCTTTATTGGGTAAGCCTTATAAGGTAACCATTTCCCTTTTATTCATGTTTATACAGAGAGAGAGAGAGAGAGAGAGAGAGAGAAGAATAACTGAAGAATTTAATGTTTTTGAAAAGTTATGAGTTGAGAATTTGTGTCTAAGAGAGGTTTAACTCAAGAAGAGAAAGGACGAGGTCTAGAATAAGGAAAGGGATGTCAAAAGTAGTAGGAGGATGAAGAGTCGAATGAGAAGAAAAATATGAATTGAAAGGAAGTAGAGGACTGGGATGAGGAGAAGAATATGAAATAGAAAGAGGGGGACAGAGAGGAGGGGAGAGAATGTGAAGGGTAAAAAAGGAGGAGAATATGAAGAATGGAAGAAGGAGGACTGGAAAAAGAAAAAAAGAATTTGAAGAGTGGAAGAGGGAGGAAAAGAATATGAAGAGTGGAAGGAGAGTAAAAACTGGAATGAGGAGAAACATGAAAAATGGGAAGAGTGGAAGGGGGAGAACGTGAAGAGAGGAAGAAAGAGGAGGATTGGAAAGAGGAGAAGAATATGAAGTGGAAGGAGGAGAACGTGAAAAGAGGGAAAAGAGGAGGATTGGAAAACGGAGAAGAATGTGAAGTGCGAGGAGGAGAGTATAAAGAGGCGAAGAAGGAAGAGGTTTTGTTTTGGTTTGATTTGATTTTATGGCATATCAACCATTGTAGGTTATTTAATGCCAAATCAATTTTTATACATATAAACAGTTCTGTTTGAAACAATTCAGTTTAACATACGTACACAGTTTAAATATCAAAAACATTTCTATTTTAAACTATTCAGTTTAGTATGAGTACAGTTTTTTGTTTACCCATAGTTTTAAAACAGTTCTATTTCAAACAGTTCAGTTTAACATAAGTACACTATTTAGTTCTATTTAACCCAGAAATAGGACCCTTATCAGGTGCTACCACTTCGGGCCTGAGTGGACCTGGGGCCGACGGCAATAAAGGGGTACTCTGCATTCCTCAAAGATCCAGCATTACTGGAGCCTCTCCATCAGATTATTTTGTATAATATCGAGGACACTCATTGAGTGAGTCTTACCCCTCTGCAGAGACGCAGTCGGTGTGTTCTACAGCCTCAGATGACTGGGCTAAGAAGAAGGATTGGAAAGAGGAGAAGTAGTAAGAGGAGGAGAATGTAAAAAGTGAGAGAACAAGAGGAAATTGATTTTTAATTGATTTGATATGATTTACTAAGCTGAGCTTTGTTCGTCACAAGGCCAGAAGCATGGGGCACCCTGTAAGAATCAAACTTGCTGGAAATGGTCAGGTAACAATCACACTCCACGATTCTCTCTTCTTAATTAAGTTAATTAATAGTCTATTTATTTGAAATACACTGGATGCGGAAGCAGAATACGGAATAATTTTTTAAACAATTTTTTTAGTCTGATTAGTCCAATTAAAAAAAAACAATAAATCTAAATTTTAATGATTAACTCTGTTATTCAAGCCCTTTTTCATTAAAATTCAACCCAATATGAGTGAGCAAGCAAAGAAACGACAAAGAATCTATGATTTGCTTAACGTCGAAACCAAGCCAAAAACATCTCCGAAATAATTGGAGTTTCTTTATGGCCTCCATCAAGTCTAGACCTCAACCTCTTTGATTACGCTATATGGGGCGTTTTAGAAAACAAAACAACTGAAACTTATCAGCCAAATATTAGTTCACAAAAGACTGTTATTGAGAAGGAATGGAATAAAATGTCTGAAGAATTTATCTTCAAGGCATGCAAATCGTTTCGAAGGCGTGTTGATACAATAATTTTTTTTTTTTTTTAATGGTGGCCATATTAAGTAAATTTACTGTTTTGTGACTATCTTCTTATCTTCTTGTTTATTTTTTTAAATTAAAATTAATCTTGATTTATAGTCGAATCGTTTATTATACTAGAACATTCCTAATTTTGCTTCCGCGCCCTGTAATGAGTTAATACTTAGGTGAGTCAAAAGTTTCGCAATATTTTGGTGGTACGTGAGGTACGATTCGGCAGCTGCAGATGCTATTGCTGAGGTCATGAGGGTGATGAAACCACATTGGTCTTAGAGATTCTAAGTTCGCCTGATACTCTCTGAGTGCAACTCACTGGATTTGCCGAGGTTGTAAAGTGACGAAACCACACTGGACTGTGAGATTCTGAGCTCGCCTGATACTCTCCGAATGCTACTCGCCGGAATTGCCTCTATGGCTTAAAACACAGCCTCAGAATGCATGATTTGGAGCCTACCTAACCTTGTTTGGTCATCGAAGTTCCAACAAACTGAACGAAATTTCTTCAACCATTTGATTACAGTACTTTAATCAACTGCGCTTCACCTTTCGAACAACAAATATTTTTGGTTGCTTCTGTTGTGTTATATCCCAGTTCGAACTTGTAGAACATAAGTTCCCATTGCACTTTTAAATCACACAGGGAGTGAAGCAATACACAAGGTGTCAGCGCACCAACTACCACGATACTGCAAACCACGGCTTGAACTGCTTCGGTTACGTGATATACACGCCGTAGACTAGCACGTACAAAACTATTACAAAACTTATGATTCACTCAAGTAAAATAATATTAAGGGGTCAAACAGAATGTATCCATCCCAGTATATCAAGGGAACTTAATACTTCAAAACTTTGGGGTTATCAGAGTTGATGATCACATCGCATTAGTGAAAGGATAAATTGTTATTTACCTGACCTCCATTCGTTGTACTAAATATTCTGTTTGTTCCTCCGCACCTTTGTACATAATTTAAGAACCAGAGAAGAGAACATTCGTAGGGTTCAACTGTAACATTCACGTTAACAAACAAATCTGCAAATGTCCGGCAAGTTCTGCAAAAAGAAGACGCCATGAAAAAAAAAGGTAATAAAGAGATATAAGTAATACATGATTGCAAATACAGCGGAGTATTATGCACTATATATATATATATATATATATATATATATATATATATATATAGGGTGTCCCAAAATGATGTATACACACTTCAAATAACTGCAAACCAAGTTTTTATTATTTGTTTAATTTTCAACATGTAAAAGAATTTAAGAACATCCTTCTGTCGTTTGGTCACTGCCGTTTCTCAAATTGATGTCCATTCTGGTCCAGACACCACCGATAACGCGAAGCGATGGAGTAGCACACATCATGAAGCACTTCCCTCGGGATTTGCATGCATTCACTTTCAATGGTTGCTCTCAATTCAGCAATTGTTGTGGTTTTCAATGCATAAACTTTGTCTTTTTGGTATCCCCATCAAAAGAAGTCTAGTGGTATGAGGTCTGGCGAACGGGGAGGGTATTCAATAAAACCTCTCCGTCCAATCCACCTGTTTGGTAATCTCTCATTAAGGAAGGATGTAACATCGCGATGGCAGTGTGGGGGTGCCCCATCTTGCTGTAAATAAAAATCCTCTTCTTCAAAGTGTTCGTATATGCAGTTATTTGAAATGTGTATACATCTTTTGGGGACACCCTGTATATAGTGGCACTCAAAATACTGAAACCTTTTTAAAATTTATAACTTTCTTGTTTTTGATTTAATTTTTATATTATTTTTCAGATATTGTAAGAAACCTGAGTAAAATTGAAAATATCAAATTACAACGTGAAAGAACAAATCAAAATAATAAAATTTTACTATTCAATTGAAACGTTTATAATTTCAACAAAAAGAAATTTTCGGTGGAAGAATAATTTCAAGAAATTCTGAATTCAAATCCCCCCCCCACTCCATTCGCTCGCTCTGTCTACTCCACTCCTTTTGTGAGCTTATTTAAAAGAGCGTGTATATGTGCGTAAGATTAAGATATTACAACAGCTTAAGAAGGATATTCATGCAGATATATGAGAATTAACTACAAGAATCTTGAGCAAAATTATGCAAAGTGCTCGAATTTGGGAGCGACTCAGTATTCATGAAACTGGAGGCTATCTATAAGATATCCTTTTTCACAGATTGTTAAAAAAATATATGTATTTCCTTTGGTTATGTTTTAAAACTCAAAAGACTAAATGATTAAATTTTTTCATGTGTCAGTCTTTTATGGGCCTGTCTAGATAGATAGATAGATAGATAGATTCTATCCAAGGATCTTTCAAAAAAGTAGTAGTTTTTTAAACAAAATATATAGACACAAAACTAGTTTATCTAACTACGTGTGGGTAATTAAAAAGAAGCAAGGTATTGATCCTATATTAAAATAGGAGAATAGTAAAAAAAAAAGTGCCGTAATTATAAGGCTGGTAATAAATACTGTCTCTTATGTATGGAGGAAAAAACAGGTATAGCTTCCTACAATAATCCCAATGAATTACTCAACCAAAAATCTGAGATACTTCATGTTTGTAGGCATAGAAAAGCCTGTTTACTGGCAAAAATTGGGGAAGGTAAATATGCAAATTTTTTAGTCTTTCTGATGGTCACTTGGGTAAATTCATTCTGGCTCCGTAAATATTATATATATATATATATATATATATATATATAGGTAGGTCCATGAAGAGATTTGTTGTTGTTTTTAATTTATCTATTTTGTTAAAAAAAATACAAATCTATTCGTAGACCTACCTATTTTTAAAAATATATTTTTATTCTTTCTTTGGACCTACAACAAACATGTTATATATATATATATATATGTTAGGGTAGCATAGACACCGAATCTACGACTCTCGGTGACAGTCAGTTTCTCACCAATGCCAGCCTACAAAAATATTTCTTCAACATCCGATTACATAAAGAGAAATATTCAAACACTTATTTATATTTTCAAAACTGGTGTAATACAATCAAAACTAATGCAATGCATTAAAAAAAGAATGTAGCGTAGACTTTGAAGTAGCCAAGCTTATGGTTAAATAAAGGCTTTAAATAAGGAAACCAAATCAATTTGATATAGCCTAGCTTATTGTAAAACAAAGGCTTTAAACAAGGAAACCAGACCTATTTGATGTAGCCTAGCTAATGCTTAAATAAAAGCTTTAAACAAGGAAACCAAACCAATTTGATGTAGCCTAGCTAATGCTCAAATAAAAGCTTTAAACAAGGAAACCAGACCAATTTGATGTAGCCTAGCTAATGCTCAAATAAAAGCTTTAAACAAGGAAACCAAACCAATTTGATGTAGCCTAGCTAATGCTCAAATAAAAGCTTTAAACAAGGAAACCAAACCAATTTGATGTAGCCTAGCTAATGCTCAAATAAAAGCTTTAAACCAGGAAACCAAACCAATTTGATGTAGCCTAGCTAATGCTCAAATAAAAGCTTTAAACAAGGAAACCAGACCAATTTGATGTTGCCTAGCTAATGCTTAAATAAAAGCTTTAAACAAGGAAACCAAACCAATTTGATGTAGCCTAGCTAATGCGTAAATGAAAGCTTTAAACAAGGAAACGAAATGAAATTATAAATGATTCAAAAAGTTCTAAGTCTCACCAAGAAAGTATCATAGCGGAACATTTTTGTTTTAGCAACACACTACAACTTCTTAAAAAATTAGAATTCTGTTTTAATTTCTGAGCAGGCAGACCCATTCAAAAGTGAGAGGAGATCGACAAATCTAAAATCAATATAAGACTTAAAGATTTTTAAAAGACCCTCATAGCTACCTTTTTTAGGGTGTCTGAATCCCATTTTAACAGTGCATAAGTATTTTTTAATCGGAAGTAATTTCATCGCATTTTCAGGGGGAAAAATCTATATAAAATTGGTAATTTATTATCGTAAAAATAATTTATAACATAATTGCTTTTATTATAGATGATTATAGATAAACCAAAGAAATAGATTGCAAAAATTATTCAGTTAAATAATACAATATAAATCACACCAAACACAATGATGTCAATAGGCGTGAAATGTCAAGTGACCGGTCGCAAGTCAAGGCAATTTTCCACCTCCAAACCAGAGATGTAACTGGAACACGACGATATATATATTAGAACTATTTATTTTTGAAATGCATCATGTCATTGCAATATACAAATTCGTAGAAATTCCAAGTGATATAAAGAGTTACTGATCTTACTTCGTCCAAATAACTTTATCATAAAGGTCTTTCATTGTCATTGTGTCCCATTCACGTGCCTTGGGGGCTTTCCACGGTTCCGACACTGGAATCTGCAATAGAAAAGGAAATAAAGACTACTAGTTTAATACCCAGTAACATTTTGAAACTTTCAAAATGAGGCAATCGTTTAGTGAACTAAGAAATACAATGCAATTCACTAGGGTCAGCCAAAATCTCAGATAGGTTCTATTGTATATAATGTATATGTGTTGTATAGTGGATCGTACCACGTGACTTCCGGTATCGCGGAAGTGTAAAAGACACCATGTCTCTTAAGCACGGAGAAGCAAAAGCAAAGAGAGAGACAAAGACAGAAACTGACAGAGAGCTCTAAAAGTTCTCGGTCAGTAGTAGACCAACTTCGGACAACACCATCAGCGCGAGACTTATAATATTTGTCGGACTGTACCACTTCAGTTAATGAATAAGTAACTCTATTTCACTGTGTATCTCTTCCTTACCACGATACAACAATATGAATATTAAAACTGACAACTTGATTGCAAACCTTAATCTAATAGATGTATTTAAAAAAGATATAAGATACATCTACCAAACAAAACTATCCATAAAGCATACACCTGTGAAGCAGAAGTTGTCAACTAACATTGTCTCGTGTTCTAACAATTGGTTTAAAAGCAAAAATATTTACCAACAAACTATTTGTTTACAAATTAAACATCAACCAACCAATCAATCAACCAACAACAATGAACGCAATTCCCTTAGTCCTAGACATAAAATAATCCTAGACGAGTTGACATGCCGTTAAAATCAAGAAAGAAATGGATATGAACTCACCTCTTCAGCCATTTGATCCAATAGTCTTAAAAGATTGTTCATATCAATTCGAGCAAGAAAATTCATTCTGGGGAACGCGCCTCGGAATTTGTGAGAAACTCCCTACAAAAGAAAGATAATAAAATATAGGTATTCCATCTTTGTTTTTTGTCTTTTTGTGTGTGTGTGTGTGTGTGTGTGTGTGTGTGTGTGTGTGTGTGTGTTTGTTTGTTTTTTGAGGGGGTTGTTTTTTGGGTGGTTGTGGGGGTTTTTTTGGTTGTTTTTTTTAGGTGGGTTGTTTTTAGTTTTGAGGCTTGTTTTGTTTTTTGTTTTGTTTTTTTTTGTTGGTTTTTCAATTGTAGAATTGTCTGTTTATGCTATGTGGCAATAATTTTTTTAAATGATCATTAGCTACTTGAAACCCAATAATTACTTGCAAAAATACTGACTTGGGTATTTAATAACCTAATAAGAGTTGACATGATTTAGAACCAACCAGCTCAAATGCGATGAGAATGGGGATCAATGGAAGTGCCCGGGTATCAGCCGTATGTTCTTGGATTCAGTTTCGTATTGCTCGCAAACGATGGGGAAGTTGCGTTATCTTTTGGAAACAAACCATCGTCACTGTAAAACATGGTAGCTATAAAAGGATGAAAATAGTCTGCAACAAGAGCTGTGTCCACGACGTTTGTCGGGTACCGATTGAAGAAGTGTTGGAAAAAAAGTTGCAGAGTAAACAATATGTATTTTACAATTGGATACTTGGGTCTCTGCTATCTTCTTCGGACAATGGCTATGATCGCTTAGATTTCCGCCCTGTGTTCTTTTCTTTCGATAGTCCATCTCCTTTTCAACTTTGCGAGCTCCACACTGTTTTGTTTTGAAGAAAAAATACGGAGACATATTTGGCTGAGAAGAATAAATACCAAGCCACTTCTGTGTGCACACTTCTTTTATTACTTTCTTATCAAAGACGTCTTTTCCTTATATATAACCCGACTATATTCAGGGATTTGTCCTTTTCGGGACCAATTAATTAAATTTCGAACGATTTTTCTAAATTCTGTTTGGTCACATTAAGATGATCTAATCCCAAACAAACTGTCAGTTGATCTCGGAGTCTTAATGTGTCACTCACACCTAGTTGACCAGGTGTCTCTGTGTACGATTCGCTTTTTCAACTTCTGCACTACCTGTCAAATAATTGATACAACTACTCTATTATTCAACACTTGAACCACATAACTGTTTGCAAATAAAGATAAAAGACTGGCTTTGATTTTGAATAAACAAACTAATGTTAACATTCGTTAATATCAATTAATATAACCAACTTAAAAATTAATAATCTTATACATGTCTAATTTCTACGAGAAAAAAATTATTAATGTATCAGGTTAAAATTGTGGCGTCCGATTTCCGAATATATTTTATGAATAAAAAAAAAACTGATAAGAAATAGAAATATTTAATCATTGCTTTCGAGAACCTTGGAACAAGCTTATAGATGCCATACATATCATCATCATCATCATCATGTCATGCCGCTAGCACGGATATCCCTGACCCTCTCTCGCCATCTCTCCCTATCGTTCATAGCCTCTGGTAGGTCTTTAGGGCTACATCCCGGATCCTCACATACCTGTTGAATGTATGTTCGTGTTGGTCGTCCTGCTTTTGCCCGGCCATATGTGGGGGTCCATAGGAGTACATCACTTATGAGCTCGTCCCTGCTTCTCCAGCAGTGTCCTGCATGTCTAGTTCTTTAAATTTTGATGCGAAATATGAAACCAAATTGTGTTCAACTTCTTCTCTTGATGTCAACCTAAGACCATTCAAATGATTCTGTCCTCGTTTATTGTGAGTCCTTATGTATGATACCGCTAGGTTTTTTTTGGTTTTTTTTTTGGTTTTTTTTGTTCTGTTTTTTTATTTTGCTTTTTTTTGGGGGGGTTGCTTTTTGGATTTGACAGTCTTGTTATTGGGGAAGAGAAGTGGATCCAATGCCATAAAAATTTAAGACTGGCTTTGACTTTTCATAAACAAACTCGACTTGACATCTTGTGATAACAACTAATATTGTAATATAATGGCCGAAGGATTTGGGGGGGGTAGTTAGGCTGAGAACCTTTCGGCTCACTGCATGGGTTACTTAGGGGCAACATTAACGCAGGTGTTCACGCGCGCGGGCGGAGCGGACGTGTCACTCAGAGATGTCACAATAGTCCGAGATGGGAAACGGAGTTAGCAAGTGCGAATGATGTCACGCACCGGAAGCGCGCGGAGGATTTTGGGAACTTGAAGAAAGTTAGAGAGTTGAGTCCTGCCTCGGAAGAAGACAGTTGGCTTTCGCTTGCTCGCGGAGGCCTTGGGAAGGTGTCACACGAGATGGGGGGGGGCAGATTAAAAAGGCAGAATAGAAAGATTGTGCCTCTCTCTCCTTATGTTGAAAAACCTTTAAACTCAAAGGTAATAAAAGGTTTCGTACCCGAACTGAGAAGTCGTTACGTGTTTTTCCAATTTCGAGATTCCTATGTTCTATCTTTATGGACATTCGATGTACGTTTTACACATAACCATATCATGGCTATGGTACAATATAAGCATCACAAAAATTAATAATTTTATACATATCTATGTACATATATATGTATTTTATACATATCTAGTTTCTATTAGAGAAATTATTAAAGTATTATATCGCATATTGAAATTTCTAATTCACTTTTTCAAATTTTACACCAGCCCAGTTGGCTGGACCTATAGAATACACCGACTGCAACTCTGCAGAGGGGTAAGACTCGCCCTAACGAGTGTCCTGTATATGACACTAAACAATCTAATGGTGAGGCTCCAGTCCTGGTGTTCCGTGGAGTGTTCAGTACCCCTCCATTGTCATCACTCCCTGGTCCACTCTGACCTGGAGTGGTAGCACCTGATAGTGTCCCGTCCATAGGTCAAATGGAACTGTTTGAACAGTAAGCAAACAGGTGACTTATATTAAATTGAATTGTTAGAAATAGAACTCTTTGACAATTTAATTGTGTGTAAACAAATGACTTACGTTAAAAATGGTTCCGTATATTGTTATGTATCACTCACAATTCAATTAAACATCAGTCATTTGTTTACACAGTTAAATGGTCAAACAATTTATTTTTACAATTCAATTTAACGTATCATTTGTTTGCACACAGTTTAAATGTCAAACCCATAAATGTGGACCCTATCAGATGCTACCACTCCGGGTCAGAGTGGACCTAGGAGGAATGGCAATGAATGGCTACTCCACATTCCTCTGAACTCCAGGACTTGAGCCTCACCATCAGATTGATTTGAGTCATATCCGGGACTCGTTGGTGGGGAGGGTCTTACTCTTCTGCAGAGATGCAGTCGGTGTATTCGACAGCCTCAGCTGACTGGGCATTGCTTACCTTGTGGAACATGACTAAGTCTTCTTTTTCGTTAGTGAAGAAAGTTTTTACGTTAAATTCCCTCGCCATTCGCAATAATCGGTTCTGTGTTGGCCCAACATAGGCGCCTCCCAAGTCAACATATTTTACTTTGTCATTCTGAAAAGAAAAAAAAATGTTGCAAAGAATTATGGAATTCAGTTTGAATCGCGAGATTCCAGAAAATATTTGGAGAGAGAAATACCTGGTGCTCTAGATTAGATTTGGTGACCTTATCTAATTTTGAGCTGAAACGAATGTCAGACGACCAAAATTTTGCCGTTACCATGCTAGTATTAAAATCAGATGATATTTAGTTAATAATTCGATTAATTGAATTTACCGTTTTAAGCCCGATAAGCAAAGGTCAGAACATGAGGAGATGATATAAAATTAGTACAACTGACAGCTGAATATCTGTAGGAGGATAAATTATCAGTTGTCGAGTTGACAGTTTTGTCTAATATCCGACTTGTTACCAAAAAGGCATGTACCCATTTCTTCTAAACTCCACCCTCAGCTATGAGTAAAACAACAGGGCAGACTGTGCTCTCTCTCTCTCTCTCTCTCTCCACAGCAAAGAGTAAAACAGCAGGGCAGACCGTGCTCTTTGTCTCTCTTTCTCTCTCTCTCTCTCTCTCTCTCTCTCTCTCTCTCTCTCTCTCTCTCTCTCTCTCCAGCACAGCAATGAGTAAAACAGCTGGACAGACTATGCTCTCTCTCTCTCTCTCTCTCTCTCTCTCTCTCTCTCCACAGCAAAGAGTAAAACAGCAGGGCAGACCGTGCTCTTTGTCTCTCTTTGTCTCTCTCTCTCTCTCTCTCTCTCTCTCTCTCTCTCTCTCTCTCTCTCTCTCTCTCTCTCTCTCTCCAGCACAGCAATGAGTAAAACAGCAGGGCTGACCGTGCTCTCTCCCTCTCTCTCTCTCTCTCTCTCTCTATATATATATATATATATATATATATATATATATTGCTATCTATCTCTCAAGCACAGCAATAAGTAAAACAGCTGGACAGACTATGCTCTCTCTCTCTCTCTCTCTCTCCAACACAGCAGACTGTCTCTTACCCACCCCAACTATGGATAAAACAGTAGAGCAGACTGGGGTCTCCTCACTCCAACCTCTGGGTAGAACAGAAGAGCTGAATTTACCCCAAACCGCCTGGCTATAGGTAAAACCGTGGGTAAAGCAGGGAAACTTTTCTCTTATCTCCTAAACTTAAACTTCAATTGAGAAGTATGTAGAAGACATCAAAAGAAATATGATGGCGTAGCTTCAAACCATGTCAGATGAGAAGATTTGAAGGTGCTTCGACCAGTGGAAAACTCGGTGGGGGATAAGTATTGAAAGCCAAGGTGAACATTTTGAATAAAAGAAAGATCGGAAGCATTCGAACTAACAATTGAGCAAGAGATTATGGACAAAATAAGATATTCAGCATAACTTTGTGACAGTTACGGTATCAACAATTATTATTGGATTACAAGGAATAGTCTTCCGTCTTTTTTAAAGTTAGAGAACCGGAGACCAATTGAGATGATCAGACCGCCACTCTCTTTAGGCCGGCCAAAATACCGCATCATTGTTGAAGTTTTCCTTTCACTTAATCTCAAAATTTTTCGTTATTCTCTCTGTTATGTTTTTTCTTGACTTTAAATAAGAGTTAACCAATTTCATTCAGTCACAGTAATACCGGGCCATTGACCTAATGAGTAGAGTGTTCGCCAATGGTCCGAGAGACCAGGGTTCAATCCCAGGTTGAGTCATACCAAAGACTCAAAAAATGGTACTTGATGCCGGTTTGCTTAGCGCTTCAACATTATAAGGTAGGATCAAGGGTAAAGTGGAACAATCCAGGAAAGGAGTAGCGCCCTCCCCTACACCTCGGTGTAGTAGCTATTGAAAAAGGAGCTTTCTGGTCACCTTGACTAGGGTCGCCAACTTACTTTACTTTGAACTGTTTTGACATTGAAACTGTCCCTGTCCTTACACTAAATTGAATTGCTTAATATAGAACTGTTTTGGCATTTAACTGTGTGTAAAAAAATCTATACTTATACTAAATTGAATTAGCTGAATTAGAACTGTTTTGACAATTAAACTGTACTCATGCTAAACTGAATTGTTTGAAATAGAACTATTTGCATAAAAATGGATTTAGCGTTAAATAACCTAGAAAGGTTGACATGCCATAAAACCTAACCTTCCAATCTTTACTTTTCTTTACTATGTCTTTATCAGTATTTCATCATGGTGTTGGCAAATGTACGAATATTTGAAGGGAGATTCAATGTCAAATGAAGCTTTATCAGGGGATGGTAAGACTAGATAGGCAAGTTCTTCCGAAGCAGCTGCAAGAAAATATCTGGCAACCGGAGAGGGTTTCGTTTTTATTATGTTGCTTTTATTCATCGTGGCATCGATACACGAAGATTTAAAAAGAGATTCAATGTCAAATGTAAGTCTGTTTGGGGAAGATGAGTCCCACACTGGATAGGCAAGCTCTTCTGAAGCAGCTACGAGAGAAGATCTTTAACTGCAGAGAGTTTCGGTTTTATGGTTTCGATTCCGCCCTGAAAATTAAGTCTGGTGGAATTCTACATGCATATTGACGTCTTTTTTACTTTTGTTGTAGATGGTAAGGTTTCTTTGTTTTTTATAACAATATTTTTTATTCTTTCTTCTCTTCTATTCATAATAAGCAACGTTATACCCACTCGTGAAAAGGAAGAGGAAAAATCTGGTTCTATTCATCTCGATTATTTGTACTTCCTTTCGCTTCTTACATCATATTCGGAAGACACTATTTATCAAACTACTTTTTTGCTATATATCTCGCATTTTTTTAAGTACCACAAACAAATTACTTAAATATTGAGTGCACGAACAAAGCAACAGTTCATATTTTATTTTCAAAATTAAATTTTCTTCTTTTCTCCTTTTTACTACAATGAACTGAGTAAAAACACTCGATCAGGGAAATGAATTCGAGATACAACATCTATACAAGCGTCTGACAATGGAAAAGTATTTCGTGAAACTACCAGTTTTGCTAAAGTTTCTGTTAAACGGTTTTTAAAAACATTTTAATCATGGTTTTGAAATATTTTTTTACTATTTATATCTACATATATAATAAAACACACACAAAAACCGGGACATTGGCCCAGCGGTTAGAGTGTTCGCCAGTGGCCCGGGAGACCTGGGTTCATTCCCAGGTCGAGTCATACCAAAGACTTTAAAAATGGTACTTGATACCACCTTGCTTAACACTCAGCATTATAAGGTACGGTTCAAGGGTAAAGTGGAGCAATCCTGGGAATGGAGTAGCGCCCTCCCCTACACCTTGGTGTAGTAGCTATCGAAAAGGGAGCCTTAGGGTCACCCTCGACTATGGTCGCTAACTTTACTTTTATATAATAAAAAAATTATTTCAAAACCAAAAATTCGTTTATATATATATATATATATACACACACACACACACACATATATAGTAAAAAATTATTTCAAAACCAAAAATTCGTTTATATATATATATATATATATATATATATAAGTATTTTATAATTTGCTTGAAGCATTGCGCAAATTATTTTATTTTATTGTATTGTATTTGTTTAGAGGGCTATTGCAATACACACACACACACACACACACACATATATATATATATATATATATATATATAGTAAAAAATTATTTCAAAACCAAAAATTCGTTTATACATTTATATGTAAAAGTAAAAAAAAAGTTTTTGTTATTGAGTTAACGGTCCCTTTTGAAGAAAATTTCGACTGGGCACATCAGCGTAAGTTGGAAAAATATGAAGATCTGCGAGAACAATGTCTCAGAAATGGCTGGATAACAAATTTATTTCCAATCGAAGTCGGATGCAGAGGTTTCATTTCCAACTCAACCTCCGTTTTTTTTTACTAATCTTGGACTTCTTCCATCAGACAAGAGGAAATTCATGGAAAAGATCCAAGATAGGGCTTTAACTGCATCAGCGCGGATATGGCAATTCCATAGAGTGACAATAATCTGATAAAGTCTGTTGGTGTCGTGAGATACTGCAGGGGCGTTCTGGGCTAGGGGTAATGATGCTTCGGCCCCGAAACCATGCCTGAACCTAGAGTCATCATCTGATGAAGGCTTTGTTGGAAGCAATGCTGTTGTACAAACATCAGTTATTGTATGATACCTACTATAAGTATTTTATAATTTGTTTGAAGCATTGCACAAATTATTTTATTTTAATGTATTTTATTTGTCTTGAGGGCTATTGGAATGCAAAATAATTATTCGGGTCTAATTAATTTCGAAGTAAAAACTTCATCATCAGAGAGTTTTTTTGAATGAACTCGGTGTTGTAAGTTCAAATTTTTTTAACGTTGAATGGCGTCACGTGGGGTGATGGAACGCCATGTTGGGTGTTGTAACCATGGTGCAACGTGGTGTGTTTTAACGTCATGCGGAAGAGACGTGACTTTAGCTGTCTTAATCTATTTTCATTTTTTTTTTAAATATGTATTTAAAAACTGCGCATGTTAATTGATAATATATTCAGTATTTAATTCTAACCTACAGTTAATCTGAGGGTGTAACTTAGCTATTAATAAAGCTTCCTTAATTCTGAGATTACCAACGTTACGTACTATTGCTTCTATTTTAATGGAAAAATTATTATTAATATTTTTGCATTTAATTAAATGTTTGTGGAATGAGGATGTACGTGTGTTGAGGTATTCTTTAATTCTGATGTGGATGGGTCTGATTGTGCTTCCTATATAAAAACTATGGTATTTTAGGCAAATTAAACTATAAATAGTGTAAGTTTTTTAAATCTCTTATTGTGCAGTTGGCTAGATGCAGCCGTATCAGTATTTTTGTAAAGCTATTCGTCACGGACTTTGATGAAGAGCTTGGGGAAACCGTTAGGAATTACACAAGGATGCTGTGTGCTTTTTTTTAACAAATCCTGGAAGCAGCCTCTCATAAAACGGCAGCTCTACGACTACTTGCTTCCCATCTCACAGACCATCCAGCGATACATATACATAATCTAGTTCACCATATTTATAGTTGATAATTCAACAGCACTTGGTGACAGTCAGTTTCTCGCCTATGCGATCTCCAATCCAAGAGCTTTTGGTTTGATAATCATTGACTCTGTGTCTACATTATATAATGTATGTAAATGGATACCCACCACTTGGGAGCCTCTTGATTTGATTATCACATTAGTAAGAAATTGATAGTCATTAAGCGTCGTTTACTCTGTATCTACACTATACCAACATAGATTCCTATATATGCTCTTGAAAATGATAAATTAAACATAATAGGTTCCGGTTCCGTTTCTTTGTTTAAGGGCATATCAACGTTCGTGGGTTATTAAATGTTAAAGTCATCCTTGTAAAAGACCATTAGAATTACAATTTAACCAATAACTGGGGAAACAATAGGGTTTACAGCTTTTCCAAGAGCATTAGTTGGAAAGTGAACATAATAGCACGACTGGAGTTCGAACTCACTAACTACTATGACACAATCCAGTACGTTAGCCACTACGCCAGTGAAACCCCTCCAACACATGATAAAGTCAATGAATTAACAAATCACAAGATTGATGTATAACCACGTAAACAAACTTGACGGGCCTTCCAAGAATACTCCATAAACTAGGGCCTTCCAAGAATACTCCATAAACTAGGGCCTTCCAAGAATACTCCATAAACTAGATGACCCTTCCACACCCAACAGTATATAATGGGATGTTCACCCGGTGAGAGCTTCTTGGCCAGATGATTGCATTGGCGATGGTTTGGTTTCTTTGTCTGATAGCATATCAACCTTCGTAGGTGATTTAATGCCAAAGTCATAAAAGCAGTGATACTATTATACTTATAGCTGGGGAGATAAGAGGGTTCATACCTTTCCTAAGGGTATTGGTCCAGAAGTAAACACAATAGCTCGACCGGAGTACGAACTCGCTTACTATGATGTCACAATTCAGCATATTACCACTACGCTACGGAGACTTCCCCTTTGGACTGGCGTGAAACTAAGAGTGAACAAGTGCGACTAACTCTGTTTCTACGCAATCCTTTTATATATATATATATATATATATATATATATATATATATATGAAAAAAAATATTCAGAGAATGTATTTTTCATATAAGATATATCCCATGTATCGTTTTTTTAAACCAATTTCAAGACAATGTAATTGATGTTAAATGTTTAATCGGAAAAATCTATCTCATGAGATGTGACCAAAATTTTCGTGTGTTCAACTTACATACCGTGGCATTTATTTCCATTTTATCTAACACACACACACACACACACATATATATATATATATATATATATATATATATATATAATTTTCATTTAGCATATGGGTATCCTACACTGTTGGTTTATTGTTCGTCGCATGTTTTGTTATTCACCTCGTAGAAAAAGAACAAATGAGTGGAATAATTAGATCGTTCTGTTCATGACTAACGATCAAAACTAATAAAGAATTATAAAAATCTAATTCTGAAAATTTTATTTCTGTTTGTCTTCTTGTTTTTTTAATAATGTTTATATATATATGTGTGTGTGTGTGTGTGTGTGTGTGTGTGTGTGTGTGTGTGTGTGTGTGTGTGTGTGTGTGTGTGTGTGTGTGTGTGTGGTTGAAAATTTCATAGGCTAACCAAGATATTCCTATCGAATATGACTAAATGAGTTTGGGTTTTTTTTCAACATAATTCGCCTTTGCGCTCTACACACTTACTCCATCGGTGTTGTAGTGCTTGGATCCCATTGATCAAAAAAGTCATCAACAGCGGATGTAACGTTTTCAACTTTTCAGCCGATGAACATTTCAGCCTACTCTCGGATAGATAGATAGATAGATAGATAGATAGATAGATATTATTTTTGAATCCATAGGACAATAACAACCCCACACAAAAAAAATGACGTGCTTACATGCATGGTTTTTGTGCCTCCCTGAAACTAAGCAAGAAAGGGATATTCATCTCCCAAACTTTATACGTTTATATTTAATGTCTATCACATCTGAGTTTATGTTATGTTGCTAAAAGGGTGTAACGTGAAATATTCCAGAATTCATCCCGTTCAGTAAACTATCATACAAAATTGTTTACTTACAAAGATAGTAAATGTTCTACCGCCAACGCGATCTCTCGCCTCCAGAACAAGAACGCTGATTCCTTGGTCATGGAGCAACTTGGCTGCTGACAAACCTTTTAAGAAAGAAAACAAAAGATTATCATAAAAAAATATACGTTGAATAATTATCAGGTGTTTTTAATGAATTTGTAAAAAAGAAAAAAAAGAAAAGAAAAATTTTCCTCTATAAAATTCTTTAAACATTATTATAGCGCTGATTATACTTAGAGGTTACAAGAAAGAATCTAAGTGCTCTTTGTGGAAAAAAATAAAACTTTCTCAGGGGCGTATACTCTGGGTATGTTAGCTGAACACCGCACACTCAGTAAATATATAACCACATCATCATGATCAAAGCGTACCAAAAGTACAAATTCCCTTCTCTCTCTCTCTCTCTCTCTCTCTCTCTCTCTCTCTCTCTCTCTCTCTCTCTCCTAATTGGCCATCACACTTGGTAAGTTCGCAAACGGAATCCAGTGTTTGTACGGAGGTGACGAATGTAAGTTTTTGTTGGTCGATCAACACTGGTATGTCCATGTGTGGGAGTCCATAAGAGAACGTCGCTTATAAATTCGTCCTTGCTTCACCAGCAGTATCCAGCATGTTTGTTTGTCTTTACGCGATGGGAGGTAAATGGCCGTACAACTGCAGTTTTATAGAGTGCTGCTTCCAAGTTTATTCGGGAGTTCTGAAGACAGCATCTTTGTATAGAACCCATCTGGTTTTTCTCGAAGCGTTTCCTTAAAGTCCAACAGGTGCAACCGTGCAGTAGTACTAACACGGATACAGCGTGATAGAATTCCTGTTTTGTTTTATCAGAAATCAGATTACCATTAGATCGATAACCTATCAATAGCACTCCATGCTTTACCTACACGTATGGTGACATCACTTTCATTAGATGAAAGTGTTGCGTAGTCAGATACACGAATATTGCCATGTGCGAAATGGGTGAAATGGACATCGAATGTTGATTACGATAGAACATATAAAGAACATAGGAATCTCTGAATTCGAAAACACGTAACGACTTTTTGTTCAGATACGCAACCTTTTTATTAACTTTGAGTTAAAGGTCTCGACGTAAGGAGGAGAGAGACACTATCTTCTATGCTGTCTTATTCATTTGGCCACCAACTCGAGCGGCCCCCATAGGGCGCACGTTCGCCTCGCGCCTGCGAGCTCCAAAAGTCGATCCTTCTCGTTTGGCGTCTAGTACCCGACTCTTTCTCTCTTCAAATTCTCACACAAACCTCCGCGCGCTTCCGGTGCGTAATGTCACCCGCACCCTGTCACCTCGGTTCGTTTCGGACTATTATGACATCTGAGTGACACCTCCATCCGCCCGCGCGCACCCGCGTTAACACCTGATTCAATGTTGCACCTAACTAACCCATGTGCTAAGCCGAAAGGTTCTCAGCCTAACTAAACTCAAAGTCATGAACCGAAATCCCTCGGCTATTTTATAACAAAAAGTATATAAATTGATCGACTGATTTCAGAGGCGTGCCATTTAACGAGGAGATTGCATCATCTCGATTGAAACACATTTTTAATATACCCATGATACGGATATTTGAAATAGACATAGAATGTTTATAACTCATAAATAGATAACATAGGAATCCCGAAACACAAAAAACACTTACGACTTCTCAGTTCACGTACGAAACTTTTTTATTACCTTTGAGTTAAAAGATTTTTCGACATAAAGAGAGTGATACACAATCTTTCTATGCTGACTTTTTCATCTGTACTCCCCACCACGTGCTGCCACCACCACCACCACGTGCTGCCCCCGCCGCAAACTACTGGCCTGGCCTGGCCTCGGCGGGCCCCGAAAGTCAACCGTCTTCTTCCGACGCTAAAACTGACTTTTCACAAATCCCCAAAATTCTCCGCGCACGCTTCCGGTGTATGACGTCATTCACACCTCCTGGTATTATTTCCTATCTGGGGTTTTATTTTGACATCTGTGAATGATGCATCCTCCCCACGCGCGCGTAAACACCTGCGCTCATGTTTGCACCTAACTAACCCATGCGCTAAGCGAAAGGTTCTCAGCCTAACTAAACCGAAAGGCAAGATATATAAAAGGAAATCCCTCGGCCATTATATTACACATTAATCTCCCTCAGTAATACAATCCTGGATCGGAGGGAGAGCAATGGTTAAATCGATGGACTACTGGATCGTGATAAGCGAGTTCGAACTATTACGTTCACTTTCGTACAAATACCCTTGGGAAAGGTATGAACACCCTCATCCTCCCAACTATGGGTTAAATAGCATCACTGCTGTTCTTCTAGAAGGGTGGCTTTGACATTAAATAACCAACAAAGGTTAATATGCCAAGAAACCAACCAAATCATGGATCGTAATGGAAAAGTAAATATTCTTTCTCTTGTTTAATATTTTGATTATGAATCTAAAATGGGTTTGGTTTAGTTTCTTTGTTTAATGGCATATCAACCTTTGTAAGTTATTTAATTCCAAAGCCATTCTCCATGAAAGATAGTAGTGGTACTATTTAACCCATAGCTGGAAGGATAAAGGTGTTCATACCTTTCCCAAGGGTATTTGCCCGAAAGTAAACGTAATAGCTCGACTGGAGTACAAACTCGCTTACTACGATTCCGCAGTCCATCGCTTTAACCATTACACCACGAATCTAAAATAGGATTTTCACCCAATTGGCTAGTTATATCATATATATTAGGTTTGGGTTTTTTGTTTAATGGTATATAAATCTTTATGGGTTATTCAAAGCCAAAGCCATCCTAGTAGAAAGAAAGTAATAGTACTGTGTAATATAATTGCGGAGGGATTTTGTTTTGTATATCTTGCCTTTCGGTTTAGTTCGGGTAAGAACCTTTCGGCTCAATGCGTGGCTTAGTTAGGTGCAACATTAACGCAGGTGTTCACGCGCGCGGAGAGGATGTGTCATTCAGAGATGTCAAAATAAAAATCCCAGATAAAATTGGGACCAGGGGATGTGAGTGACGTCACGTACCGGAAGCGTGGGCTGAGGATTTGGGGGATTTGAGAAAAGCATTGAGTTGAGTTCCTGCCTCCGAACGAGAGAGTCGAGATTCATAGTTGGGCGAGGCCAGACGAATTTGTGCGCTACGGGCGCCGCGCGTTGGTTGGGTTGAGAGCTGACGATGTAAAAGCAGTCAGCAACGAAAGAGTGTGTCTCTCTTTCTCCTCATGTAGAAAAACCTTTAAACTCAAAAAGGTGAATAAAAATTTCGTACCTGAACCAATTTCGTGTTTTCGGATTCCTATATATGTTTATGAACATTATGTCTATTTCACATATCCGTATCATGGGTATGTTACAACAGTTTTTCTATTTAACCCCCATATCTGCGGGCGGGGAATAAGGGAGTTCATATTTTTCAAAAGTTTATTAATCCGAAAGTATACCTTATAACGGGACTGGAGTTCGAACTGGCATACTACGATTTCGCAGTCCTGCATGTTAACCGCTACGCCACGGGGACTCATCCTTTATCATGTTTAGGTAAGATGATAAGAGATTGACAATAAAAAGGACCGAATTACGCTGACGTTCCACTGGGGTACATCCTGTTTGTTTCAAGGGTAGTTTGATATATATATATACCAGTATTGGCCGACCAGCATAGAGTTACATATATCACACCTCTGTATCTCTACAGAGGTGTAAGACCCCCCCCCCACTCACCCAACGAGTGTCCTGGACATGAGATTAAACTGTCTGATCGCGAGGCTTTAGCCTTGGAGATTTAGGGAATGTAGAGTACCCCTTCATTGCCATTGCTCACAGGTCTACTCTGACCCGGAGTGGTAGCACCTAAAAGGGTCCTATCTATGGGTCAAACAGAACTAATTTTGCAAACAAATAACTGGTGTTGATTTGTGACTTATATAGCAATAGAAACAATTTAACTGTGTGCAAAAAAAAGAGCTCAAGCTCGTTTAAGGATGTTATCTACAAAATGTGTCTACAAATAATATATATATATATATATATATATATATATATATATATATATATATATATATAAACAAGATTTAGCATTAAATAACTTACAATGGTTTATATGCCATAAAACCCAACCAAACCAAACCAAACCTTAAAAACATTAACGTCGCACAGTATTCCTATTCGCATTTTCTCTAAGATGAGCTTAGTAAATAATACAAAGCTCTCAGTATTTATTTAGTGTTTGCATTGAACGAAAATAAACTTTTGTGCTCTTAGCAAGTAGGACATTTTGTTTGCTTCTTTTTTTCATCTAGAATGGACGACGAGAAATTTTGGAGCCTATACAAATTATTTCGTAAGAGGTTAATTAAAAATAAAAAAAATAAGAGACAAGAAATAGAAGTGCCTTGACAAGACAGCAAGAAAATCTATATAATGCCTCAAAAGAGAGGTTCACATTTTTCGTCTAAATATAGTTGAGTAAGTGTGAAGCGCGTATATAAATCAGCTACTTGGTCACGTCATGGGGGTGGAGGGAGAGGCTCCGTGGCATAATGGTTAAAGTGCTACACTGCGGAATCGTAGTGAGCGAGTTCGAAAACCAGTCTCACTATTACGTCCATTTTCGGACTAATATCATTAGGGAAGGTATGAACCTCCTTATCCTCCCAGCAACTGGTTAAATAGTATCACTACTGGTCTTCTAACACGATGGCTTTGGCATTAAATAACCCACGAAGGTTGATATGCCATTAAACAAAGAAAACTGGCCACCTCATTTAATGAGTTAGTTTCGCGAATTAATTAGTATGTAGTAGTATATCCTCATTAAGTACCCCATACCAGTGATCTTGGGGCGCCTCGGTTCGTCTAATGGTTAGCAAGCTAGGCTAGCAAACCTTCACGAGTTAGTTCGATTATCATTGGATGCTCCATTCATACAAATTTATGTCTCATTTAAGCAAAACGGTTAGTAAATTATCATACTAGTGATCTTGTGCCAAATCTAAGCAGCGCTTTCTTAAGGTACCTCGAATGGTCTCTTAGTTTCTGAGCTATGCTAGCAGAATTGTGATATACGATTCTCAGTGGGTATTTTAACTTGTGGCTTTGTGCCCCAACTAAAATAGGCTGAGCAAATAATTATAAATCAGCCATATGGGTGAGTTGTATGATGTAAACAAGCCGGTCAAATATATTATGTACAAATGAGTTGTCAATTCGATCGTCATTAAGTGCCCCCTACTAGTGGTCTTCTACCAAACTATAAATGGCAAATGAATGCTATTGATAAGTCAGTTTGGTCCTCACTGAGTGTCCCATAATTGTGACTTTATCGTATTTACCAACCCCTCCGCTCGGGCAGAATATGGCACAAGGTCAATTTTTAAGCGGAGTTTAACAGGTTTAAATTCAGAGTTTTCCTTCTCCTGGACTAGCTGCCTCAACAAGGCTGAAGAACCAGTCTGCCCTACTATTTACCCATAGCTGGAGGGAGAATAATTGGATTCACGCCTTTCCCAAGGGTATTAGTGCTATGTGAAATGCAATCAGTCTCGTTCAGGATTTGAACTCGTGTCGTCATGTCCATTTCCTACAACGATAACCATTACACCACGGGCGCCTCCAGTACACCACGGGCACCTCCATACTTGTGACTTTATACCAAATCTAAGTAAATATAGAGCAGTCATCTCCTGTGGCGTAATGGTTATTCAGAATGGCTAATGAATAATGATTTTGATTCTAACGGGGTGTCCTATACTGTTTTGCCTTGCACCAAATCTAAGCCATGCTTAGTAAATAACTATAAAAAAAGCTATCTAGGCTTTTACGTGATGAAACAGGAAGTTTGTCGCGAAACTTAGTTACTAATGAGTTGTGAGTTCGATCCTCGCTTTGTACTCGATATCGGCAAACTTGTGCTAAATCTAACTAATGTTTAGAAAATTATAATAAATCAATCATTTGATCATACCGTGTAGTGTAATGGTTAGCGAAATAAGCAAACAGGCAATGAGTGGTGATTTTGATCCTAACGGGGTGCCAAATATTTTTGCCCTTGTGCCAAATCTAAGTTATGTCGAGTAAATAACAAAAAACCAGCTGTTTCTGTCTCATCCTCTTCTCTCTAATACATATACGCAAATACCTTCAGCCAAACAGGATGTATCTCATAAAGACACGAGCGCGAACGCTTACACATGTTATCTAAAACGGCTCAGAGTAAATAGAGCAGTCAATAATAATTTGACATTGACTTACGGTCAAGTCACGCTGAAAGCAGCTGTTCATTGCTGGTCACCGAAATTAAGAAGTGATGAATTTGTTTAGTACTTAGATGGGTGACTACTTAGCAGCAGGTACCGTAAGTGATGTGAAGCCTGTGCGCCAGACTAAGCAAAACTTCGTAAATAACAAGAAAGGAAAAAGTTAAGCAATGATGACCCTGTTTAGTACTTAGATGGGTGACTACTTAGCAACAGGTACCGTAAGTGATGTGAAGCCAGTGCGCCAGACTAAGCAAAACTTCGTAAATAACAAGAAAGGAAAAAGTTAAGCAATGATGAATTTGTTTAGTACTTAGATGGGTGACTACTTAGCAGCAGGTACCGTAAGTGATGTGAAGCCTGTACGCCAGACTAAGCAAAACTTTGAAAATAAATAAATAAAAGATTATTATTAATGATATTATTGTTCAGTTGTAATATTTTTTCAGATGTTATAATGGTAGATATAATTATAATAATAACATTTTTAAACATTATTTTAAACTGGATCTCAAAGCCACTGAAGGTGCTCACAGAATTTGTGTCATAAAAGGAAATGAAATTTTCATGCTTCCCAAAACTTGTTCAAGTGTTTTAGAGGAGGTGACTTCTCTCTTGAAATAATGTTCAAAAGTATGCATTTACCCAACCCCTCCACAACAATTAGGATGTTACACAAAGTTGATTTGTTTTGGCGCAGTACAACTGGTTTGAATTCACAGGTTTCCTTCTCCTAGACCGGTTACCATACCAAGGTTAAAAAGACGTGTCTGCCCTATTATTTACCCATAGCTTGAGGGAGAATTGTTGGATTCATACCTTTGCCAAGAATATTTGTGCGAACTGAAATGTAAACTGCCTCGTCCAGGATTTGAACTCTAGTCGTCGATTCTATCCCCTATGACTATAACCGTTACGCTATACACGCCTCCAGTTCAGAAGTAAACGAACATCAGTTGTCAATTATAATACTTTAAAAAGCAAAGTATTGAAGAACCCAACCACTCCCATTCAAAAGAGCTAGGATCATCGAAATATACCATATGTATACCTTTTCCAGTTCAAAATGGGAGTAGTTCAGTACAAAATGGGAATCGTTCAGTTCAAAATGGGAATAGTTCAGTTCAAAATGGAAAAATTATTATAAGTATAAATATAAAAAATATTTTATAAATTATTTTAGCAATAAAATTGTTAACATTTTATAATATAAAAAAATTCTTCAAGTCATTTATTAGAACACAACATCTTCTAATGCTACAGCTGCAGGAATTTTAGATTGAATTCCAGCTATGAAACGATTGCATACTTCTGGTGTAACCCTTCCCAATTCTTGCTCAATTAATGAAGTCAAAGCTCTTGCCCTTTGTTCAGTAATTGACAAACCGTCTCTTCTCTCCATTGCAAGAATACTCACAATTTTAGCAGCCAATTCCTGCTTGACGTAAGCTTTGATTAAAGATCATACTTGTTCAATCGGATTAAACATTGGACTGTATGGTCCCAACCTAAGCACTTCACATCCTAGAAATTCTTCTTCACTAAAAACTTCTTCAATGTTTGAGTGACATGGGGCATTGTCAACAACCATCGCAACTGGACACCCATATTATCTCTTGGCAGCTTTTTTATATTTATACTTATAATAATTTTTCCATTTTGAACTGAACTATTCCCATTTTGAACTGGAAAAGGTATAGAACATTACATAAGCTTAGAAAACACATAGTTACTTGATAATACGATACACAGAGAGTAAGAGACTTGACTATTTCGTATCAGTAACACTAACAAAATAAAGCAAGTTCAGACAAAATCGAAGTATAGTGTTTGTTCTTTTTTTTTTAAGTACACCTTTAAATCGAGATAAGAAAAATGGACATTATTCCCACTGCACATAATCATACGCTTCATTCAATAAATGAGAATACATCTATTTTAAGATAAAGAGCAAAAATGTATATATGTGTATACATATATATTAACAAAGACCTTATATCTTCGTTAAAGTAGGCCAAATTTTCATAACCTAATTTTTTGGCAAAAAAAAAATAGCTTTGACCTATAGACGAGTAATAATTATGTCAGATTGAATATTCAAACATAAGAGGAAGGATAAGAAGCAACCTTTTATTTCGAAAAACTATTTCCATGAATTAATCATTTCCTAACTATATTTGTACACATGTATATACGGTGGGAGTTATAATAATAATAATAATAATAAGAAGAAGAAGAAGAAGAAGAAGAAGAAGAAGAAGAAGAAGAAGAAGAAGAAGAAGAAGGCTTTTTCAGAAAAGTATAAAAAAAGAAAATTTCAATCATTTATGGGGTAATATATAAACCAAATTCCATAGAAATCTAAAACGTACGTTTATTATTTTGATAAAAGTAAGTTTCTGTCATCTGTTTCAGTTTTCTTACTGAACTGTTGTAGCTAAATCCTCAGATTTAAAATTCTACTGACACCTTCTTTGGGGTTAAAAAGAGTGGAATAAAGAAATATGGACAATTGGGGGATTATAATCATTTGAATATATAATTTTGGAATTTAATTGTTCAGTAAAAACGAAATGAGTGAAACTCTTTTCTAATTGATAAATTACATTCGATAAAGATTTTTGTATATTACCACAGAAATAACTTAAATTTTCTTTGTTGCCCTAATAGTAATAATAATTATAATAATAATAATGATAATAATAATAATAATAATAGAACGTGAAAGTGACGGTAATACCAATTGTAATTGGTGCGTTCGATACAGTCACCAAAAGAATTGGTAAAGGGGCTGGAGGACTTGAATAAGAGGACGAATGGAGACCATCCAAACTACAGAATTATTTAGATCGGTCAGAATACTAAGAAGAGTCCTGGAGACTTGAGTAGACTTGCTGTCACTCAAACTCCAGTTAGAAAGTATCAGCTAACGCTGGTGTGAAAAACTCTCAAAAGAATAAAATAATAATAATAATAATAATAATAATAATAATAATAATAATAATAATAATAATAATAATAATAATAATGGAAATAGAAATAGAAAAAACGTGGCACCTTAAAACTACCATCGCGTCAGTAATTAGTGCAGGCTCTGGATACGATCAAGAGAGGGACAGATAAACATACTGGCAAGAAACCTGGCCGCTTCAGCCTATATGAACAACAAAAAAATTGTACTTTATTGTACAGCTCATTTCCTTAGGAGAATACTATCAATATGACTGAAAAATATCACCCAAAAGAGGCAGCAAAAAACGTAAACATACATATAATCACCACCTTCCCTCAGGCTAGGTCAGAAACCGGAAATAAAGCTCGAAATTGAATAATAATAATAATAATAATAATAATAATAATAATAATAATAATAATAATTTTTTTTTTCATAAGAAAAAAAAAGATTGACCATACGAACAAATCTGTCCTAGAGAATGCGACACACAAACTCCTCTGGGATTCTGAGATACAAACGGATCGCCTAATCTCAGCCAGACGACCAGACCTGATGATAATCAACAAAAAATAAAGAACCTGCAGAATTGTGGACTTGGCTGTCCCTGCGGACCACAGAGTAAAACTGAAAGAAAGCGAAAAGAGGGATAAGTACCTTGACCTTGCTAGGGAACTGAAAAAACTGTGGAACATGAAAGTGACGATTATACCAATTGTAATTGGTGCTCTTGATATAATCACCAAAGGATTGCCACAAGGACTGGAGGACTTGGAAATAACAGGACGGATGGAGACTATCCAAACTACAGCATTGTTGATATCAGCCAGAATTCTCAGAAGAGTCCTGGAGACTATCTGACAGTCAAACTCCAGTGAAAGACCATCAGCTAACGCTGATATGAAAAACTTTCCAGGAGTAAAATAATAATAATAATAATAATAATAATAATAATAAATCCCGAAAATGAATGTAGTGCATCAAACACTCGGGAAATTGGCCCAGTCGGCTGGGGCTGCAGAATACACCGACTGCATCTCTGCAGAGGGGTAAAACTCCTCCAACGAGTGTCCTAGATATGACACAAAACAATCTGATGGTAAAGTTCGGGGAATGTAGAGTACCCTTTTACTGACATCGCTCCATGGTTCATTCTGGCCCGGAGTGGCTGCACCTGATAGAATCCTATCTATGTGTCAAATAGAACTAAACTGTGTACTTATGCTAAACTGAATTGCTTGAAATAGGACTGTTTTGACATTTAAACTGCATACTGATGCTAAACTGAATTGTTTGAAATAGAACTGTTTTTAAATAGAAACTGTGTACTTATGCTAAACTGAATTATCTAAAATTTAATTCGGCATTAAATGACCCGAAAAGAGTTGATATGTCGTAAAACAAAACAACCAACTAATCACTCCAGAAAGACATTTTTTTTAAGTCAGTGCATGAAATTTTCTTACCAATGATTATTGTTTTCTAAAGACATCAGGATTTTAACTCCTTCTCAACTGTGGCCCAGTCGGCTGGGGCTGTAGAATACACTGATTGCATCTTTACAGAGGGGTTAGACCCCATTCCGATTAGTGTCTTAGATATTACATTAAACAATCTGATGGTGAGGCTCCAGTAATGCTGGAGCTTTGGGGAATGCGGAATACCCCTTTATTGTCATCGCTCCCAGGTTCACTCTGGCCCCGAGTGGTAGCACCTGATAGGGTCCTATCTAAGAGTCAAATAGAACTAAACTGTGTACCTATGCTAAACTGAATTACTTGAAAGAGAACTGTTTTTACATTTAGCTGTGAGCAAACAAAAAATTGTACTTATTCTAAATTGAATTGTTTGAAATAGAACAGCTAATATGTATAAAAATTGATTTGGCATTAAATAGCCAACAATCGTTGATATTCCATAAAATTAAACCAAAAAATTAAAATTAAACCAAACCAAACCAAACCAAACCTTTGCAACTGATATTATCCTGGTGGTATTGGTGTAAGTTTTAAACAAATAGAGAAATATGGTTGTCTTGTAATTAATCTTTTCAGGTTACAATTAAACTCAGAAAAGCCCTTGTTAACATTTGCTTAGTTTAACTTTGATTGGTACAAGGCCAAAAATATGGAGCGATTATTTTTCATGTTATATTTAAACTCCTAAAACCCTCATAATCATTTACTAAGTTTAGCTTAGTTTGGCACAAAACCAGAAGTGTGGGAGCACTTAGAGAGAATCGAACTCACTAACAATGGTTGTTTAGCCTAGCTCGCTAACCACTGTACTATGCGTGGCGTCTACAGTGTTTTATAATTGCTGACCCAGAAAATAATGCACGAAAACAGATCTATAAGAATAAGGGTTTTTTTTCTGTTTATAAATATGTATACAAATATATATGCGAATGCATATATATATATATATATATATATATATATGTATGTGTGTGTGTGTGTAAATATGGCACGTTTCATCCAATGATTGAATCTTTTGGATAAAAATACATGAAACTTAGAGTCATGGGACTGATGTGAGGAGGTGAGTAAACATTTATTTTAAGTTTTATCAGGCGAGTATTTGAGCACTTTTCTGATAGAAGAAAAACGTTTTCATAAGAATTTGTTCATTTCAATATATATATATATATATATATATATATATATATATATATATATATATATATATCACATCACATCAGTGCCGGTCATGTGCTTCAAAGATAGGACAGAGAAAGCTTCTGGAAATGAGAAGGAGGGTGGTAGTGGGTTCGCACTGAATCTGCAGCGGTTCTACTTGAGCCGGCAACACTCAATTTCTTAATTGCCCAGTCGGCTGGGGCTGTAAAATACACCGACTGCACCTCTGCAGAGGAGTAAGTCCCCTCCCCCCAAAGTATGTCCTAGATATGACACTAAACAATCTGATGGTGAGATTCCAGTAATGCTGGAGCTCTGGGGATTTCGGAGTACCCTTTCATTACCATCGTTCCATGGTTCATTCTGGCCCGGAGTGGTAGCACCTGATAGGGCCCTATCTATGGGTAAAATAGAACTAAACTGCGTACTTATGCTAAACTGAATTACTTGAAATAAAACTGTTTTGATATTTAAACTGCGTACTTATGTAAACTGAATTGTTTGAAATAGAACTGTTTTGACATTTAACTGTGTGTGGACGCAAAAATATACTTATACTAAACTGAATTGTTTGAATTAGAACTATTTTACTAAACTGAATAGCTTGAAATAGAAATGTTTTTGACAATTAAACTGTGTACTCATGATAAACTGAATTGTTTAAAATAGAACTAATTATTTGTATAAAAATGGATTTGGCATTAAATAACCCACAAAGATTGATATGCCATAAAACCCAAACAACAACAGTTTCTTAAGTCTTTCGTGCGTATTTTTATGCGTTTTATATCAGCCACGCTTTTTCACGATCTACCCATGTGTCTCTCGAAATTGCGTTATGTCACTTCTCAAGATTCAAACGCTTCCCCCATTGTTATTTTCTACTTAGGTTTTGTGCTCAAGGGGGACCAACATCCATCCTCAGAGGGTGTCAAGATTCTTTATGCCAATGATTGCTAATTTCTTTTTTCAGCGCATCAAATATATAACACACAGTTGGAACTTCTCATTCATAGAAAATATGTTCCAAACACCCACTCCGTAGATGGAGAAATCAGCGAATATTAGCGAATCATTATCTGGGAAATTGGTAGTCTAAAAAGATTATCTAATTTTTTTTTTTAATTCTCAGTTTCTTGCTTTTACTTCAAAGAAAAAAAAGATAACATTTTCGTTTTGTGTTTTGAAGGATTTTCAAACTAAAGTCTACTTTACTATATACTGTAAGTCTATTAAATGACAACAGAAACGCTATTTCCCGCCACTAAGAAATATATTTGACTTACGCGCCAAAGGAACTGTAAATAGGAAATGAATTAGCAAACTATAACACTAGTTACAGTTACACATAAATTTCATGCACTTAACATAACGACTTTTATGGAACAGAAAAAGGCATGATAATGATACTTGTCTCATAATTGTTGTTACATTTGTTTATTTATTAATTCAAGTTTATAGGATTACTTCTCTTGCCGGCAAGAAACTCTTTTATCGACTACTAGGGGATGACATTCTGGTTTTAAGTTAGGAAGTAAAATCGAACCTGTCTTTTCTCTAGTATACAATAGCAACAAGAAGTCAGATTCACTTGTCTATCTGTAGACACTTTGAAAGGCCAGTCAATCCTATCAGTACCACACTAGACACAACTACACAAAGTACAAAACACAGCATCCAAAGTTTTAGTATATAATTCCGCAGACACTCAAACAACAACGAAAGAAAATGAAAATATATCTCAAATATATTAGTCTATCACAAACCTTCAGAACTTTTTCTTGTAATTTCAAATATATTTACATGTCATAAAGAAATTTCATTCATCCACACATTTCTTCTTTTTCCGTCTAGTTATCCTGTCAATTGAAGAAGTTAAGTAAGTAAAGTTAGGGACCATAGTCGAGGATGACCCGAAGTCTCCCTTTTCGAGAGCTACTACACTAAAGTATAGGGGAGGGCACTACTCCTTTCCCTGGATTGCTCCACTTTACCCTTGATCCGTACCTTATAATACTGAGTGTTAAGCAAGGAGGCATCAAGTACCATTTTTTTAGTTTTTGGTGTTACTTGACCAGGGATTGAACCGAGGTCTCCCAGGCCATTAGCGAACACTCTAAGTATTATAACAATGCCCGGTTAAAGAAGAAGTTAAGTTAGACAAAAAGTTGTCTTTGAATTCACTGCGGGAAGGGACCCTCATTTCTTGTTCCACATTCTCTACAACAGTGGTTCCTTAATCGAAAAAAATAATAACCTCGATGTTACAAAAACATTTGTTGCGCGAAATTTGAAGGTGCTGTACAGTACAGTTACCAGATAGTTGCTTGGGTTGTATCTAGACGATCAGGCTATGTCAGGTAGATCTAAAACAATGTATTCCGAGGCCATGCTATAGAGGCAAAGCCGACGAGTAGCACTTGGAGAGTATCAGGAGAGCTTGGCATCTCACAGTCCAGTATGGTTTCGTCACCTTCATGACCTCGGCAAATCCAGTGCATAGCAGTCGGCGAGTATCAGGAGAGCTTGGCATCTTACAGTCCAGTGTGGTTTCGTCACCTTCACGACCTCGGCAAATCCAGTGCATAGCACTCGGCAAGTATCAGGAGAGCTTGGCATCTTACAATCCAGTGTGGTTTCGTCACCTTCACGACCTCGACAAAAGTATCCGGAGCCGCCGAACTGTGCTTTACATTACCAAAATATTGCAAAACTTTTGACTCACTATTGTGTTTTGTAAAGTAGTTTCGATTTAAAAGTTTAGGATGCGAGTTTTGCTGATCAGGTCAAACACGGATAAATAAAACAGTAATTGGCATTTTAGTGAATGGTATAAATGTAAAACATTCTGTAACTTTTAATTACTTTTTTTTTTCTTTTTCTCAAGCGACAACTATGGTCTCATATTAAAGCAGAAATAATATTAAGGGCATAAGAAAAGAATACTTACCACTTAGACCGCCTCCTACGACAATAACATCAACTCTTTCCGAAGAAGCCATAATGAAAATATCAGTTTGACGAAATCTTTCTTTCTTTCTTTCTCCACGAATTTAAATTAGATAGATAGATAGATAGATAGATAGATAGATAGATAGATAGATAGATCTGCGTTCTTCTTTCGCTTTGTCTTTCTTTTCTTCTTCTTTCTTCCTGTGACGTAAAATCAATTTAGAAGAAACGAAACGGCATTAGCTGGTATATTTGTGGCTTGAACATTGTTGGTTGATAAATAAGCAAACAGTATAAAACAGGGGAAAAGACCTATTGATAAGTTTGTTTCTACTCGTAATAATTTCTACGGTGTGCTCTGGCTCTCACCAACACTTTGTGAGCGGGTGTGCGTGCGACTCTAGGGAGAAGTGCGTATTGCGCTCTGGCTGGAAATGATGTCAGTTGAAAAGCAGAAGAGACCCACACGGCCAGTCACGTGAACGAAAGGAAAAACATTTTTTTTTTTTTTTTACTAGCCGGTTTGTTGATACTATCACTTTCGCCTGGTTAGCTGACTAATTGCCTAATCGGTAGTCTACTGTTTGTCTATGGTAGAGAGAGAGAGAGACAGAGAGACAGACAGAGAGACAGAGATAGATAGAAATAGACAAAAGAGAAGGAGAGATAGAAGACAGAAAAAGAAAATGTTAAGTTTTATGTTTTTGTTCGTTTATTTTCTTGTTTTCTTTAGTTTCGTCTTTTTTGTTTTTTTTGTTTTTTTCTTTCATTTTGTTTCGTTTTGTTTTAGGTTTTTTAGGGGAGGGTTGGGGACTTTTTTGCTTTTGGTTGGTTGGTTGGTTGGTTGGTTTTGTTTGTTTTTTTGCTTTTTTTTGTTGTTGTTTTTGTTTGTTTGTTTTGGGGTTGTTTTTTTTTTTTTTTTTTTTTTTTTTTTTTACCTTCGTAACATTCGACTTTCTTGATAAATTCGAACACGCATATTGTTTATACTGATCATCATGGACAAAATATCCAAACTTCACGAATACAAGTCAGAGATAGCTTGACAAGTAAACAAAAACGAAAGGGCGAAGGAATTGTCGGCCGCCCCTAGCGTAATGCAAAAGCTCTTCGTAAGAATTGAGCACTCTGGTAGCCGATAGGGTATTAAAAATGTAAACAAAGGCTGCTGCTGCTGTTGCTAAAAATAAAATACCTTAAAATTCCCTTAGCCAACGTAGTCCGCTTGTAGCTGTGTGGTCTGAAACCTTAATCTATCGTAAAGTTAGACGGGTTTCGATCCCGGCTTCGAGCGTCCTGCGGGTCTAGCCACACTGAAGAGTTCTGATAGAACGAAACAGTCTGTCTGTGGATGACAATATATATATATATATATATATATATATATACCAACCCCTCTGCTCGGGCAGGATATGACACAAGGTCAATTTTATTTGAGAGAGAGAGAGAGAGAGAGAAGCGAAAGAAAGATTATGAAATAGAAAGTTGAGAGGAAGTGAGACAGAGAGAAAGCGAGACAAAGAAGAGTGACATAGAGTGAGAAAGAAAGAAAAGG